>CM062818.1:682413273-683613273 GCA_031772625.1 Pinus tabuliformis
TTGGCTTGTTTTATGTTGATCATTTATTGTTCTATCTGCACTTTACTTAATTTTATGTGATTGCTAATCTGTGGGTAATAAGAAGAAATAAGTAAACTACTCTAAGCATAGAACATACCATAATTTAACACTTATGTTATGACCAAATCCACAACCCTAATCTCCAAAGTTATTGACAGTTGAGATTAGATCTCACCTCGCTTAAGATTAAGAGTTGAAATTCATCTATTTCACTAATGCAAAAACCTTTGGAATTCATTAGATTAACTCACTTTTGTATTTTAGTCACTAATGTAATTGCCAAGGCTAAGGGTGTATTAGGCAACTTTTGAAAGCCTAGATACTTAGGCTTTCGCAAAAGTACTTGCTCGAGCTACAAACGTCAACACTCCCTTTTAGGAAGGGAGGTACTTCCTAAAAAGCCACCTAGAACTAGCTCTCCCTCCAATCCTGGCTCAATGTCCTTTGGAGGCCTGCTCTCCCTGAATATGCTCCTAGGAGCCTCCACATGCTCCTAAGCTGTTAATTTTAGGCAACAAGGGTATGTTCTATGCTTTAGAGCAATTTTACTTCAATTTCTTTAGTAGCCCAATATCAATATTCAGATTAGCAATCACATCAACATGATAGTAAAATGCAGATAGAACATAAACATAAACAGTAGAAGACAGGCCAAGACAAGAGGACACAAAATGTGCCACCAGCGAAGGACAAACCCCAATGTTGGGAAACCCTTGATCAATTCTTCTTATAGAATTCAATAGTTCAGCACAGAGAGAGATAGTACAATTTACAAATCTGATAATTTATAACAGCAGCAAAAGAGCCCTAAACAGAAAAGTCAACGTTGGTCAACAAGGCAGATTTGACCCTCAACAAATTGGTCAACTTCAATCAACTTCGGCCTCCAAACAGCAAGATGAATTAGCCCTCAAAACAGCCCAAAAACAGCCCAGTAAAATCTGGTCAAACAGCCAACCATGCGATCAGCCCTAGCTACAGTCAACGTTGGTCAAAGTCAGCGTTTGGCCTTGATTTTTGTGCCCAAAAATGCAACTTGCCCAAACAAAAATACCTCACCCAAAAACACAGTCAAATGGGTCAACACTACCGGTCAATGCATGGTCAAACTGTCTAGATGTTTGGTCTCCTGAAATTTCAACCTCCTGAAATTTTGGACATGAGGTGAGAGAGAGACCCAGAAATTCGTACCCAATCAATGAGGAGAAAGAAAGAGAAGTGTGAAGATGAGTGTGTCCAAATGAGGCTAAGTCACCTTCTATTTATATGCAACGTTGAGGATGAATAGACGTGACTGTTGGGCTTCTGAGCCTACATAAGTTTGTTGGCTGACCTTGACAATTTGACCATAATCAAAATAAATTCATAACTTCATTTGTACATGTCAGAATCGAATGATCTTTAGATCAATCCTACACCTCTCGGAGAAAGGAATCCAAGAAAAATATCAACTATCATAAATAAGATGAGCCATGTGGAGTTTGACCCTAGTTGCCAATTTTAACATGAGCATCCCTCAATGTCTAACCAAGTTTGCCCATCAACTTGTATAAGTTTCTCTCTCTAACTTTGATGACCATTGTTATGTCTAGGCCAAACTTCTTTGGACGAATGAACACCTACCTATTCTTGAATCTAACCTCAAAACCTCTATCCTCCAGGGCTAATAATGAGAGCAAGTTTTTCCTCGGTCCTAGTATGAATAGCACATCCTTGGCTTCTAACATCCCTCTTGACTCTAGTTGAAACTTAACAGTTTCAACCCCCTTAACTACATACATGGCATCAATAGCAAGTTTCACATGTAAGTCCGACTTACTCTCCATTAGACCACTAGATAGCTCCCATGTCTCTGCCATATGGCAGGATGCACCACTATCCAAGTACCAAGCACTTATGGTGTTGGTGTTGGTAGATAAGTAGGAGACAAATGAGAAGTACTTCTCAAACTTCACTACAAACTCATTAAGTTCAACCTCTATTGTTGTTGTTGCTTGTTGTGACTTCTCATTCCCCTTCTTCCTCTCTGGACACTATGACGCATAGTGCCCACTCTTATGGCAACTAAAGTACTTGATCTTACTCAAGTCCTTTCCTCGCTGAGAGTTTGCCTCCTCACTGTTACCCAGAACCCTTTCTTTTGCCATTCTTGGTCATACCAACCAAGGCCAGGTTCTCCTCTTCATCTTCCCGCTTATGACCTTGGACTCCTCCCAAGTCTCTTCCTGGATACAATCATCCCAAATCCTAACCCGATTGTGAAGGTGCTCCCGAGCGCAAATTCTTTTGACAAATGATTCTCATCACTTGGGAAGACCATCCAATGCCACATTCATTCTTTTGACAAATGATTCTCATCACTTGGGAAGACCATCCAATGCCACATTCACGAGCTCTACATCCTCCACCTTCTCCCCAATGGTTGCAAGTCAATCCCATGTCTAAGTGATCCTCATGAAGTAACTGGTAGCACTATGACACTTTGACATCTAGACGGATTTTAGTTGATTTCTCAAGATCATCTTCCTATTCATGTTGTTGCTATAGAACATGTCCACTAGAGCTTTATACATCTCCCTCGTTGTCTTCTTTTTTTCCAAGTGAGGAATTAGGTGATACTTCATGGCATCCATGATGACACGCTAAGCTCTAATGTCCTTCTTCTCGTGCACTACCAACTTTGTTGGATCTATTGGCAATTGGATTTCCTTACCCACAATCTCCCAAAGGTCATTCTCCTTCAGCAGCAAGGTAACGCTTGCCTTCTAGGGTAGGAATTTTGATGCTCCATCCAACCGATCCTCGCATCAAAGACTAGTCATTGCCATCTCTGATTTGATCAATCCTTGTGTGCTTAGTCCTTTAAACACACACAAGAATAAATCATTGGTTTATAAATTTGTTGGAATCCCCCTCGTGGATCTCTGTTTCGATCCTTTGAAACACCCACGGATAATATGCTTCCAAACCCTCGACCAATATAGTCTCCCTCTTTACTTCTGAAAGGTTACCTTCGCCAATCATTACTGGTTGCACTAGCACTATCCTCTGTACCAATTATCAAATATGGTCTCTGCTATCCACCACACTACTACAGAACCTATACCATAGATTTATGGTGACTCATGTACCCATACATACGGTATGTACAACCGAGCCTTTTTTCCTTGATCTGATAATCACCCTATGAGTGACCTCAGTTAAAGATGTGTTGAATAAAGGTATTACAGACTCATGTGCTGGTGTGTGTGCTTATGTTATTTAAGCAACGGATCGATCAGATTGCAAATACACAGACACTTAAATGGAAAGACAGCAGAGAAATACAGTAAGCAAACACAAGAACACAAGAAATTAATAAGGAGTTCACCCTATCCTCCAGGGCTACATCTCCGGTCCAGCTTTCAGTGGTGGCCTTATTTTATTGTGTCTTAAGTAGAGAATTACAATGCAGGAGCTCAATATGAGTCACCTAAAACAGATTTGCTTGGCAGGGTGGTTCTTGGATTCCCCAAGCCACTGGAGTGCACAGACTCTGTTGCCTACCAGCCCTTTGACCTCTCTGGTCTGACAAATCCTCTCTGGGATGGCTTGATTCTCTCAAGCTCTCTGGTGCTCGATGCTGCCTTTGGTTAGCTCGACCCCCTGTCCTCTTTCTGCTTTTGCTTTACTGTCTTCTTTGCTTCTCTGTGTTCCGTCCTCCTCTCGGGATTCTGGTTCCTCTGTCTCTCGGAGTACTCTGTCCCTCTCTTCCTTTGTGTCTTCTGTCTCTGTTCATGGCTTTAAGGCCATTTGTTCCCATGTCTGTTCAGTTCCTCTTCCGCCTCTGTCAAATCGCCTTCTGCAGCTGCACTAGGAGTTCCCTGTTCAGCGTCATCATTAGGCTCACACAGAGTGGCCACATGTCCTCTTGTAACGCGCCAGCCTGCTTCGTCGGTTGAATTCTTCAGTTACATTCGTGGAATGAATCTTTCTCCACCGTGGCGGTCAAAACGGACTTCAAATCCTTCTAAAATGCAGCTTAATCCCCCGTCGATTCTACTTCTCCATCGGGCGCGATCTCAGCCGTCCGATCTGAAGCCTCCAGATCTGACGCCATACACACGTTTCGCACGGTTGACTTGCTCGACCGTTAGTGCGCGATCAGCGGCGGTTTTCTCTCTCCTCCGTTTGCCACGTGTCGCTCGTTGAGTGGGATCGCTCCGCTTTCATCCAAAACCGCTTACCGTTTGAGGGCGCCCCGATCAATACCACCGTTTCCAGAGTGCGGGTCCCGCCTTGTCCTTTAGCCTTTCTACCTTTTGCCCTACGGTTCTCCGACTCCCTACGCGACCGAGTGCTCGGGGCTACTCCATTTCGAGCCTTTTCACCCTAAGCGCTAATCACGCATCAAAATCCACCTCCGTTTCCCGATCCAGGCCTCCCAAGGGCTAATTCGGCCTCCCACGCAGTGTCCATGGGCCTCGATCAGCGCGCTTTGACCAAGGTCCTCGTCGTTCCATGCTGGCTGCCATTGCCACTGGTTCAGGGTGTTTTTGATCGTTGTTTTGGAAGTTTGTCTTGTCTTGATACAGTCATGGTTCTTTGACAGTTCTTTATGGATCCAATTCGGATCACGACCTTCCCACTGAAAAAGCTTTTGGACCACCAAAAGTTGGTTTTCAAGCATCGACTAAGTGAGGGTATTGCTTTCTCACTTGTCCAATCTCAATCCACTTTGCACTGCTTGGCTTTGAACCTTTGAGCCCAATCCTGAGGTACTCAACATCTCCCCTGCGCGTTGTCCTCACCTTCCTGTCCAGCACTGTGTCTTCCTGCAATTCATTAAGATATTCAGGTAGCAGGTCATCAATAGAAGGCAATTGACTTTGCTCTTCAGGGTCCTCAATCATTGAAGGTTCAAACAATCTCAAGCAATCTGCATTTACGACTGAGTAGATGTGCATGTAAGCTGGTAAATCAAGGCGAAAAGCATTTTCACCAATCTTCTCAAGTATCCTAAAGGGTCCATACCTAATAGGCTTTAGCTTTTTACCTTCACCTTGCATCCTGTCCTTGCTGATATATAGCCAGACCTGGTCACCAATTTGAAAACTATGCTCCATCCGATGCTTGTCATGCCTAGCCTTATATTTGGCTTGGCTATTTTCCAACTGTTCCTGTACTGCCTGGTGGATCTCTTGGATCTGTTCAATGAACCTAGTTGCCCTATCCACATCACTGTGTCTATCGACCATGGTATCTTTACCAAAGACAAAATCCAAATGAGACCTTGGTGTGAAACCAAAACAGGTCTCAAAAGGAGATCTTTGTGTAGAAGAATGTTTTGCTCTGTTGTAAGCATGCTGCACATAACACAAGTGTTCATCCCAAAGCTTAGGATGTTTGCTGCAGTAACCTCTCAGTAACTGGATCATTGTCCTGTTAACTACTTCTGTTTGGCCATCTGTTTGTGGATGAAAAGTTGTGCTTTTTTTCAATTTGGTGTCCATCAGTTCCCACAGACTCGACCAAAACTTCCCCACAAATTGGGTGTCTCGATCAAATACAATAGAAGTGGGTAGTCCAAAATGAACCCATACATGTTCAAAGAACAATTTTGCAGTCTGTTCAGTTGTAATCTGTTTATTACAAGGTATCAAAATACACATTTTGCTGAACCTATCCACAACAACATACAGATAATCATGACCTTTCCTAGATTTAGGCAGTCCTCCAACAAAATCCATGGAAACACTTTCCCAAGGGTGAGAAGGAACTCGCAATGGAGTGTACAAGCCTAATTTTCTATTGTTGGGCTTGCTTTTAGCACACATAGCACACCCTCTTACATATCTAGAAATTGTCTCATTCATTTTCGGCCAATAACAAAATCTTTGCAGTTGTGCAACTATTTTACTTACCACATAGTGACCTGATATCAGAGAAGTGTGTGCTTCCCTAATTATCTTTACTCTCAGTTTGTGGAATGCAGAGTTTCCCACAATGATATAAGAGTCGGTCCTTCACATGATAGTCCAATTCTTCTACTCTTTTGCCTTGACTCAAAGTTGCATATATATCTTTAAAGTCCATATCCTGAGCATATTGTTCAATGTAGCTTTCATGGAGTACAGAATTATGCTTAAGTATGGTAGATGCATTTATAATGGGTCTAGATAACATGTCTGCAACCTTGTTATGTATGCCCTTTTTATATCTGATGACTAAATGAAACGGTTGTAGAAAACCCATCCATCCGTAATGTCTTGATTGCTGCAACTTAGTTTGGGAGTGTAGATATTGAAGTGGTTGATGATCAGTATGCATTACTGTCTCTTTGCCCATTAAATAATGTTTCTCCACTTTTTCACACTCTGAACTAATGCATACAATTATTTATCATATGTAGGATAATTAACTACTGCAGCATTAAAAGTCTCAGAATGATAACACATGGGTTTACCGTGCTGTGTCAACACTGCTCCCATGGCATAGTCACTGGCATCAGTTTGGATCTCAAATGGTCTTTGTAGATCCGGCAGTGCTAGTACAGGTGTTGTACTAATCTTTTCTTTCAAGGTGTCGAAGGCTTTCTGATGTTTGCCTCCCCACTGAAACACCTTATTCAATCCTGTTAAAGCATGTAAGGGAGCTGCAATTGAGGAAAGTTAGAAATGAACTTCCTCCAATATTGTGCTGCTCCTAAGAAGCTTCTCACTTCTATAGCAGAGTTGTGTGTAGGCCAGTTTACAATGATTGCCACTTTAGAGGGATCTATTTTCAGTTCACCTCCCCCTACTATATGACCCAAGTAGTTTAGAGATGTTTTGCCAAATTCACATTTAGAGAGTTTAACATAAAGTTTTTCTCTTTTCAAAACATCTAATGTCTGCTTAACATGCTTTAAATGTTATTCCCACGTTTTACTAAAAATCAGAATGTCATCCAGGTACAAAATAACAAAATCATTAAGAAAAGGTCTGAGTACATCATTCATTAATCTCATGAAAGTAGCAGGAGCATTGGTCAAGCCAAAAGGCATAACCAGCCATTCATACAATCCCTGCTTTGTTTTGAAAGCAGTCTTCCATGCATCTTGCTCTGCAACCCTGACCTGATGGTATCCACTGTGCAAATCCAGCTTGGTGAAGTAAACAACTTCCATTAATTGATCTAAAAGATCATCTATGCGAGGAAGGGGATAACGATTTTTTATTGTTATCTTATTCAGTGCTCGGTAATCAATACACATTCTCCACGAGCCATCTTTCTTTCTCACCAAAACGATTGGTGACCCACATGGTGATGTGCTAGGCCTGATGAACCCTTTCTCGAGCAACTCCTGCACCTGCTTCTTGATTTCAGCATTCTGCTTACCTGCTTTTTGATTTCAGCATTCTCTAAAGCAGACAACCTTTTATACCTGTGGCTGCAATAGTTGTTTCATGTCCTGAGTCTGACCCCAAATCTTTCTGAATAGTTGCAACAATCTTTTTCTTCTTGCCCTCAGACTTCTTAGGTCTCAGCTCTGGATGCAGAATCTAACAATGCTCATCATCATGCCCATCCTTTTTACAGTGAGTGCATGAAGATTTGCTTTTCTGTGTAGTATTAGCCTTCCTTGCTTTCCACTTCTGCTTTCTTTTCTCCTTGCTCTTGCTTACAGTGGGTTGGGATGGTCCCCCAACTTCTGGATTTCCATTCTTTCCTCTAGCTTCTAGATGAGTAGCTTGTACAGATACCTCATCTATACTAGTGGGATTAAACATGAGGATGGTATGCCTCATATAGCTGTGTAGCCCACCAATGTACTTCAAAAGAGTCTTTGGTGAGTCTAATGAGATACCCAACATTAATGCTCTCTTTCTACATTCTTGAGTGTACCCTTGCACACTTTGCCCTTTCAACTGTCGAAGAGTTTGCCAACTCATCATGGCTTGTTGCATGTAGGCCAATGGATAGAACTACTTTTTGATTGCAGAAACAAATTCACTCCAGACAGAGATAGTCTTACCATGCCTTTTCATATCAGCTTGGGTTCTGCCTTCCCACCAAACCAAGGCAATGTCTGCTAGGCGTAGGCCTGCCAGCTGAATCTTACTCTTGTCTGAGTCTATGTTCTATACTCTGCAATACACATCAATTTGTCTAATCCAATTGTCCAACTTTTCAGCATTTAGCTCTCCATCATATATAGGCAAATCAAATTTAACATCTAACTTGATCAAAGATGCTTTCTTATTATGCACAGGGCTATTAGGAGGTGTGAGAAAGCTTTTCTCTTTCCCTTTTCCTCTGGAGTGGTCATGGAAGTGAGACTCATCTTCTTCTTTATCTTGTTTAGAACCTGATGAATCTTCAACCTTATGCTTTTTAAAGTCCCTACACATTTCTTCTACCATAGACTTTATAGCTAGGAAACTTTCTATGAATTGAGGATCTGGCCCCACAGAACCTTCCTCTGACATTGTCTTCTGAGGATAGATTCTCCCAATTTCAGGATTAGTTTCCACCAACTCTCCTCCTAATTTGAGCTTTGTTCTAGTGAGCATTCACAGCTAAACCAACACAAGCTTGTCTAACCTTATAGCCTAAAGCTCTGATACCACTTGATCTGATAATCACCCTATGAGTGACCTTAGTTAAAGATTTGTTGAATAAAGGTATTATAGACTCGTGTGCTGGTGTGTGTGCCTATGTTATTTAAGCAACGGATCGATCAGATTGCAAATACACAGACACTTAAATGGAAAGACAACAGAGAAATACAGTAAGCAAACACAAGAACACAAGAAATTAATAAGGAGCTCACCCTATCCTCCAGGGCTACATCTCCGGTCCAGCTTTCAGTGGTGGCCTTATTTTATTGTGTCTTAAGCAGATAATTACAATGCAGGAGCTCAATATGAGTCACCTGAAACAGATTTGCTTGGCAGGGTGGTTCTTGGATTCCCCAAGCCACTGGAGTGCACAGACTCTGTTGCCTACCAGCCCTTTGACCTCTCTGGTCTGATAGATCCTCTCTAGGATGGCTTGATTCTCTCAAGCTCTCTGGTGCTCGATGCTGCCTTTGGTCAGCTCGGCCCTCTGTCCTCTTTTTGCTTTTGCTTTACTGTCTTCTTTGCTTCTCTTTGTTCCATCCTCCTCTCAGGATTCTGGTTCCTCTGTCCCTCTCTTCCTCTGTGTCTTCTGTCTCTGTTCATGGCTTTAAGGCCATTCGTTCCCATGTCTGTTCAATTCCTCTTCCACCTCTGTCGAATCGCCTTCTGCAGCTGCGCTTGGAGTTCCTTGTTCAGCGTCATCATCAGGCTCACAGGGAGTGGCCACATGTCCTCCTATAACGCGCCAGCCTGCTTCGTCGGTTTAATTCTTCAGTTACATTCGTGGAATGAGTCTTTCTCCACCGTGGCGGTCAAAACGGACCTCAAATCCTTCTAAAACGCGGCTTAATCCCCTGTTGATCCCGCTTCTCCATCAGGCGCAATCTCAGCCATCCGATCTGGGGCCTTCAGATCTGACACCATATGCACATTTCGCGCAGTTGACTTGCTCGACTGTTAGCGCGCGATCAGCGGCGGTTTTCTCTCTCCTCCGCTTGCCACGCGTCGCTCGTTGAGTGGGATCACTCTGCTTTCATCCAAAACCGCTTACCGTTTGAGGGCGCCCCGATCAATACCACCGGTTTCCAGAGCGCTAAAATCCACCTCTGTTTCCCGATCCAGGCCTCCTAGGGGCTAATTCGGCCTCCCGCACAGTCTCCATGGGCCTCGGTCAGCGCGCTTTGACCGAGGTCCTCGTCATTCCGCGCTGGTTGCCATTGCCACTGGTTCAAGGTGTTTTTGATCGTTGTTTTGGAATTTTTAGAAGTTTGTCCCGTCCTGATACAGTCATGGTTCTTTGACAGTTCTTTATGGATCCAATTCGGATCATTCCTTGTGGCACAATCCTCTATGTTGTCTCCTAGTAGAACTTGCAGATTAGCTCCTCTACAACTCAAGCAGGTGGCATGTCTGCCCTCCTAACCCCCACATTCGTGCTTGTTGGTGACTATAGTTTTCCTATCTCAACAGTTGGCACTTCTTGCGGCAGCCCCCTTTATGGTTGGCTACTTCCTCTGCATCGAATTTACATGAGTTTGTGTTCCTATAGCTAGTGTTGATTGGTGACTTTGCCTTTTTCTCAACCTTAACTCCCTTCTATGAAAACCCCCTCGTGCAGTTGCTTGACCTGCTAGACTAATCTTTGTGCGGACCTATAGCGACAACACTATGGCAATTGCACTCTACAAAACAAAGGTTTTTTTCTCTCTCAAAAGACATGTAGCAGCTATGGCCCACTCTACTGCTTTGTTTGCTTGTTGGTTGAGCCTTCTTATTGCATGTTGTTTGCCACCTCCTCGATCTCTAACTTGCAACCTTTACAACTGGACGATACCCCCTATTGGCCCTGTCTTCCCTCAATATCTTTCTCACATGTAGCCCACTACTACTTGACCTGTGCACATGTTTGCAACTATTGTTGGTTGTTGTCGGACCCCTGATTAGCACTTTACACATGCTATGGCTGTATCACATCCCCGTTATTTGGCCTCTTTGCATTTGACTCTAATACCCTGCCACAACCTTGTCATTAGTAGTGGCTCCCATGGCCTGTCAGCCCTATCTGTCCCCCCTTCTTTTATTTCCTTATGACTTACATAGCCCTTAGCCCACCACACGGATTAAAATAAAAAATGTTCTCACGTCGTACAAATTCCAGTTAGCTGAAATTTTTTAATTGATTTCTACCTCCTGCATAGCATACTATCTGATTAGTACAACCCTATGCCTATAAAAATGCCTACCTCGTTCAGTCATTGGCCCAAACCTAGGCTCTCAACAATTGTACGAACCTGGCACTAGGTGATTATGAGATCGATTCCCCAAAGTTGGAGCTCTTATACCATGTTAAAATGTTCCTTGAACCTAACATCCTCCCTATTTACTATTTAGCAGATTACAAATCTATTAAATAAAAAGCACAACTAGGATATTAATAAAACTTCAATAGTAGAAGCAAAGTAGACAACCAATATCAATCACATAAGCACACAACTTTTTTCCCAATGAAAGAGTTCTTCATTAATAACTCAAAACCTACTCAAGCTCCCTTACTGAGAAAATGTCTCATGAAGGAAGTTGCATTTGCAACAAGAAACCTAGATTTGATCCAACTGATCAAAGTTGCATTTGCAACAAGAAACCTAGATTTGATCCAACTGATCAAGCCCTAGACCCATCCTTCGATCTATCATGGTTGATTTGAATCTCCCTTGTCGCTCCTTGCACCTTCCTCGAACCCAACACACTTGAATTGAATTCCTTCTCCACCCAACAACTGAGACCTCACTCTCACTGTGTCTTGTGCTCAAGATATCTTATGTGTCTTCCCCGTTGGCATAACCTTTATTTCATAAGCTTGAGTTATGACTGAATCCACAACCCTAATCTCCAAAGTGATTGACAGTTGAGATTAGATCCCACCTCACTTGAGATCAATGGTTGAGATTCATCTAATTCATTAATGCAAAAACCTTTGCATTTCATTAGATTAACTAACTTTTGTCTTATTAAAGAAATTACTTTAATCACTAAAACAATTGCTAAGGTTAGGGGTGTTCTTTCAGTCTTCATAATGACATATGTAATCATGATTTTATGTATTTAATGAAAAGAAAAAAAATAAATTTATTATTGTTGTTCTTAAGGCATAGGTTTCATGCTCAAAGGAAATTTATTTTTAGGTCAAGCACCCATTGAGTGCTTCTAGGTTTGTCATAAAGTCAATTGAGCCATTGTCATGTATTGAAGGCCCATTTGGGCATGTTACTTATTGTAAAAAAAAATATTATTGTGTCAAAATAAAGTCAAAAGGCTCTCCAAGACCTCGTCATAGCACAAAGATCAAATGGGCCTAAAGATAACGATTCGTACCCCTCAAAGCCTATTTATAAGAAGGAACACGACCTCATTTGGACATACTCTCAAGCAAGTTCGATCTCCACAAAATAGAAGCTGTAAAAGGACGAAAAAGGAGAAGAAGAGCAAGATCAAAGTTTTGGGCCTCTCTCTCTCTCTCTCTCTCGCTCTCTCCTGTTACGGTTTTTACAATTACTAGGCAAGACCAAATTTTGGAGCTGCATCAAAGTTGTGACGTTGCATCAAAGTAAGCTGCATCAAAGTTGTGAGATGCATCAACGCTGTGAAGTTGCAGCTAGATCGAAGGTGTGAAAGGTCGAAGCACTAAAGTTGCTATGTCGAGGTTCCAGAAGAATCTGCTAGTTGAAGTTGCAGAAGAATTTGCTGGGGATCGAAATTGCAGAAGTTGTTGGAACGCAGGAAAGATTTGACTTGGTATTGGATGGTCTTGGTCAAGTGTCATAGGTCTTGGAATTTGTCAATTGAAGATCTATAAGAAGAGAAGAATTCTTGCGGGTTTTCCTCTCAATTGGAGAGGTTTTGGCCTTTTGTTAAAATTGGCAACTAGAGCCAAACTCCACATGGGTCATCTTATTTATGACAGGTGATATTTTGCTTGGATTCCTCTCTCCGAGAGGTGTAGGATTGATCTAAAGATCATCTGATTCCGACATGTACAAATGAAGTTATGCATTTATTTTGATTATGGACAAATTGTCAAGGTCGGCCAGCAAACTTATGTAGGCTTAGAAGCCCAACAGTCACGTCTATTCATCCTCAACGCTTGTTATAAAACATGATGACTTAGCCTCATTTGGACACACTCATCCTCACACATCTCTCTCTCCTCATTGATTGGGTACGCATTTCTGGGCAGCTTTCTCTCTCACCTGCAAAGGAAAGGAGGACGAAATTTCTGTTTTTGGGCATTGACTGCATTGATTGAATTCTGGGACAGTTTGACCATGCGTTGACCAACAACGTTGACCTATTTGACTGCGTTTTTGGGTGTGGTATTTCTGTTTGAGCAAGCCGCACTTCTGGGCACATAAATCAAGGCCAAATGTTGACTTTGACCAACGTTGACTACAGCTAGGGCTAACTGCACGTTGGCTGTTTGACCAAATTTGACTAGGTTGATTTTGGACCATTTTGAGGGCTAATTCATCTTGCTGTTTTGAGGCTGAAGTTGACTGAAATTGACCAATTTGTTGAAGGTCAAATCTGCCCATTGACCAACGTTCTTTTCTGGTTAGGGCTGTTTTGCTGCTGTTATAAATTATCATATTTGTAAATTGTACTATCTCTCTTTGTTGAACTATTGAAGAATATAAAAAGAATTGATCAAGGGTTTCCCCACATTGGGGCTTGTCCCTGGCTGGTGCCACATATTGTGTCGTCTTGTCTTGGCTTGTCTTCTATTGTTTATGTTTATGTTCTATCTACATTTTACTATCACGTTGATGTGATTGCTAAACTGGATATTGATATTGGGCTAATTAAGAAATTGAAGTAAAATTGCTCTAAAGCATAGAACATACCATTGTTGCCTAAAATTAACATGGTATCAGAGCTGAGGTGAAGACAAAGCCCAAGCAAGAGTGAAAGAGCAATCACCAAAAACAGTGGGACAAACAAAAGGTTCAAAGGGTTCCTCATCCTACTTTCCAGCTGAAGACAAGCTCCATGATAAATCTGACTATCATGGATGGAAGATGTCTCTTAATTTGACCTTGGAAGAAAAAGAAGTGAAGGATTATGTGCAGGGTAAAATCCCTAAGCCTCCTTCAAATGCACCAGTTGTTGCAAAGACCAAGTACAATAGAGCTAACGTCAAAGCAAAGAAGATTATCAAGGATTCCATTGACAAGCATCTGGTGGCCTATATCTCCGAATTGAAGACCTCCAAGGAAATCTACAACAGGTTGGTCAGCATGTTCAAGGTTAGTAATGCTAATCAAATTCTATTTCTCAAGAATAAGTTGAAAAATATTAAGAAGGTCAAGGACGAGGACATTCAATCCTATTTCTTGAGGATTATCAAGAATGACCTACTCTTGATTGGAGAAGTCATTCCTGACAGGAAACTTACTCTCACCACCCTTGGAGGACTCCCACCTGAGTAGTATGTATTTAGAACCACTATACTCAACAATGATCGAATTCCAGGATTTGAAGAATTGATGTCGAGATGCATTCAAGAAGAAACAAGAATGGTGGAGCAAGAAATGCCTTCTAATAGAAGTGACCCCATTGCATTCTCGGCTCATGCCAAGAGGAAGAACAATGTGGATTCAAAGAAGCAAAGTTAAGGAAGACCGGGATTCAAAAATGGAAGGAAGGGAAGATGCTTTGTTTGCAATAAGTTTGGCCACTATGCAAGGGAGTGTCCAAATAGAAGGGACACATCACATGATGATGATCACAATCATTCCATGGGCAACTTCAACAACAATGATCAAAGGAATGGCGGGTCCAATGGCAGAGGTAAAAGGAATGCAAGACATCAAGGAAATGGTCGACCTTCCAAGAAGTCAACGAACTCCAGGTATGAAGAATCCAATGTTGTTAACAATAAGCAAAAAGAGTAATATCTTATATCAGCCCTCTCCACTGCCTCTCCTCCGGACACTTTGGGAAATTGGCTGATTGATGGTTGTGCCTCAAGGCACTTCACCGAATACAAGGAAGCCCTCTCTAATTTGATAGAAAAGGAGACAAACTTGGAGATCATCCTTGGAGACGATGCCACCTATCCCATGAAGGGAGTAGGGAATGTTACCCTTCAATTGAATTAAGGTAACACTATTCATTTGCAAGAAGTACTATATGTATCTGATCTCAAGAAGAACCGGGTGTCCATTTCAACAATGGAAGACAAAGCATTCAAGGTGGATTTTTTCGATGGAAAGGTATGTGTTTGGAAAAGAAATTTAAAGATGCGTTTACTCTTGGGTTTAGGGTTGACACTTTATATCAAGTTGGAGGAAGTCCATTGGGAGCCATGTCTTGCGACGCATCTCTACAATCTTAACTATGGCACCAAAGGTTCGCCCATCTTCATTATAAGGCCCTGCCTGATGTGAGACAGATGGTGACAGCTATGCCCGAGTTCAAAGTAGAGCATGAAAGTGTATGTCCAAGATGTGCCGAAGGAAAATTTACAAGGGGACTATTCCCCTCAAGCAATAGCAAGACCACAGACATATTGCAATTGATCCACTCCAACATATCTGGTATGATGCCTGTAAACTCCTTGGGAGGATACTTATATTATCTCACCTTTACAGATGATTATTCTCGCAAGACCTGGATCTACTGTTCGAAGAAGAAGGATGAAGTGTTCACCTGGTTCCGACACTTCAAAGCCTTGATCGAAAACCAATTCGAGAAGAAAATCAAGATATTGAGGACTGATAATGGGATCGAGTACTAATCCAATGAATTCCAAGATTATTGCAAAGAAGCTGGCATTAAGAGGGAGACTACAGCGCCATACACTCTCGAGTAGAATGGTGTGGCTGAAAGAAAGAATCGCTCTATTGTAGAAGTTGTTCGTGCCATGCTTCATGATCAAGGCCTTCCTAAGTTTCTATTGGTTTAAGCTGCCAATACCGCCGTGTATGTTCAAAACCGATGTCCTCATCAAGCATTGGACTCCAAGGCTCTCGAATAAATGTTCACTGGTAAGAAACCTGATGTCTCTCATTTTAGAATTTTTGGAAGTCTCGTATATTTTCATGTGCCGAAAAAGAAAAGAAGCAAATTGGGTGCATCTGGGAAGAAACGAATCTTTGTGGGCTATAGTGAAAATTCTAAGGGATATAGAATTTATGTGGTTGGTCAAAAGGAAGTTGAGATAAGTCATGATGTCACATTCAACGAAGATATGGCCCTCAAGAAGATCAACAACCTTCCTATCCTAAGGAAGGGCAAAGAAGACGACATCGGAAATCAGGGTGAAAAAGAGGACGAAACGATGTCTAATGTTGATGAACCTATGGATCCTATAGATCCTCCTCCTCATGAGCCTTCCTCCTCCAAGAGGAGACCCTCATGGCTTAGGGAGACTCTCAAAGATGCCGAGAGACATATTGCACCAAGGGGGGCTTTCCATAAAAGTAAGAAGCCGAACAAGTATCAAGGATACTTGACCGTCATGAGCACTATCATTCAAAATGAGCCTTCATCAATCGAAGAAGTCGTGAAGCAACAAGTATGGAAGGATGCTATGAATGAAGAGTACGAGTCAATTATGAAGAATGATGTCTGGGATGTGGTCCCTAGACCCTAGGACAAATCGGTTGTCACCTCCAAGTGGCTCTTCAAAATCAAGCATGGAGTTGATGGTAATGCAAAAAAGTTCAAGGCTCGCTTTGTTGCTCGAGGCTTCTCTCAAAAGGTAGGTGTAGATTACGATGAGATATTTTCACCTGTTGCCTGATACACCACCATCTGCTCGATCGTAGCCCTTGCTGCCTCACAAGGATGGAAACTACATCAAATGGATGTCAAGACCTTTTTTTTGCATGGTTCAATCAAAGAGGAAGTCTATGTGGAATAACCCGAGGGGTTTGGGGTTCATGACAGGGAATCTCATGTATGCAGGTTGAAGAAAGCTCTCTATGGATTGAAGTAAGCACCCTGGGCTTGGTATGAGAGGATCGATAGCTATCTGATGAAGTTGGGATTCACTAGAAGTGAAGCTGATCCGAACCTTTACTTTAAAGTTGAAAATGATAAACCTCTCATTCTGGTACTTTATGTGGACGACCTCTTTCTGACAGGTGCAGACCCTTCATTCACAAATGTAAGAGGGAGTTGGCTTCTGAATTTGAGATGAAGGACCTAGGACCGATGCACTACTTCCTAGGGTTGGAGGTCTCCCAAAATCCACGTGAATTTTTCTTATCTCAAAGAAAATATGTTGTGAAGATATCGGAAAGATTTGGGATGGTGGACCACAAGCCTGTGACTACCCCTATGTAACTTAAATTTAAGAAGCTATGTGGTAGTGTTGTTGGACCTGAATTGGGAAATGCTTCTAAGTATCATCAACTCATAGGAGCACTAATGTTCTTGGTGAACTCCCGTCCAGACATGCTTTGCAGTTAACGCATTGTACCAATACATGGTTGAGCCTCATCATATACATTGGATCGCTGCCAAGAATCTTTTGAGATATCTTCGGGGCACAATCACTCATGGACTGAGATACACTGCCGGAAATGTGAGGCTGCATGTTTATTCTGATGTTGATTGCACTGACAGTGTGGTGGATCGCAAGAGTACTTCTGGATGTTGTTTTTCTTTGGGTTCTGCTTCAATATCTTGGATGAGTAGGAAGCAGAAATCTATTGCCTTGACCGCCGAGGCCGAATACATAGTTGCTAGTATGACCTCCTGTGAAGCTATCTGGTTGAGGAAGCTCTTCAGTGAGTTGTTTGGACATTTGTTGGATACCACCGTGATCCTCTACAACAACCAAAGTGGGATCTGGTTATCAGAGAATCTCGAGTTTCATGATCGCTCCAAGCATATAGATATCAGGTACCACTTTATTCGGGACGTGGTACAACGAGGAGCAATAAGGCTCCATCAAATTGGGACTGATGAGCAAGTCATTGATATTCTAACAAAGCCCCTGGGGAAGGTCAAGTTCTTGGCCTTCCAAGAACGACTCGGAGTCGTGGAGAGACCCTCTTATGAGGGTCCTGTATGAGATGGACATTGAGCTCTAGGAGCTCCGAGGGACTTGAGGTACTTCTTGGAGTAGTGAGCAAACATAGGGTGAGTGGTTCAACCTTCCCCTAGTGGTTTGCTATGTACAGGGTGAGTGGTTCAGCCTTCCCCTGTGATACCCCTTGGCGACATGTAGGCAAGATGAGTGGTTCATCCTTCTCCTGCTGAGACATCCTACCCATGTAGTCTAGGACTCATGGGAAGTACCTCTCATGTCGCCAATTAGTAGGGAAATGAGGATAGGGACCATAGTACTACCGATGGACGCATAGTGTACTACCATACTCCCTATGCTAGGATGACCGATATTGATCTGGGATCAATGGGAACTGACTTCGGGTCAGTAAGAGTGGTATGACACACTCTCTTTTGATTGGAACTGACTTCGGGTCAGTAAGAGTGGTATGAGACACTCTCTTTTGATTGGGACTGACTTTGGGTCAGTAGAGAATGGTATGATACATTCTCGATCACTTCTTCTTCTTCATAGTTCAGCAGAGCAGAGCAGTGCAGAGCAATGCATTGATGGAAAAAATAGTACAGATTAGCAAATGGAGTTCTCCCTAGTTGAGAGGGACTGTTAAAATTGGCAACTAGGGCCAAACTCCACACGGATGATCTTATTTATGACAGGTGATATTTTTCTTGGATTCCTCTTTCCGAAAGGTGTAGGATTGATCTAGAGATCATCCGATTCCGACGTGTACAAATGAAGTTATGAATTTATTTTGATTATGGACAAATTGTCAAGGTCAGCCAGCAAACTTATGTAGGCTCAAAAGCCCAACAGTCACGTCTATTCATCCTCAACGTTTGCTATAAATACATGATGGCTTAGCCTCAGTTGGACACACTCATCCTCACACATCTCTCTCTCTCCTCATTGATTGGGTCCGCATTTCTAGGTAGCTTTCTCTCTCAAACATGCGAAGGAAAGGAGGACGAAATTTTTGTTTTTCGGCATTGACTGCGTTGACCAAATTCTGGGATAGTTCGACCATGCGTTGACCAGCAGCGTTGACCTGTTTGACTGCGTTTTTGGGTGAGGTATTTATGTTTGGGCAGGCCGCTCCTCTGGGCACAAAAATCAAGGCCAAACGTTGACTTTGACCAGAGTTGACTGTAGCTAGGGCTGAACACAAGTTGGCTATTTGACCAGATTTGACTGGGCTGGTTTTGGACTGTTTTGAGCATTGATTCATCTTGCTATTTGGAGGCCGAAGTTGACTGAATTTGATCAATTTGTTGAAGGTCAAATCTGCCCTGTTGACCATCATTGACTTTTCTGGTTAGGGCTCTTTTGCTGCTATTATCAATTATCAAATTTGTAAATTGTACTATCTCTCTCTGTTGAACTATTGATGACTATAAAAAGAATTGATCAAGGGTTTCCCCGCATTGGGGTTTGTCCCTGGCTAGTGCCACATCTTGTGTCCTCTTGTTTTAGCTTGTCTTCTATTGTTTATGTTTATGTTCTATCTGCATTTTATTATCATGTTGATGTGATTGCTAAACTGGATATTAATATTGGGCTAATTAAGAAATTGAAGTAAAATTGCTCTAAAGCATAAAACATACCATTGTTGCCTAAAATTAACACCTTGGCTAATCGCCTACATCTTATGTCCTATTGTCTCATTATTCTTTATGATTTGGTAGTTGTTTAATGATAGAGAACTCTGATAATAATAAAATAGAGAAGAAGATAATCAAGTAAAGTAAAAATACGTCACAAGCAATTATCAAAATAAGAGAAATCACCTACATATGCTGATGTTGATTTGGGGTAGCATCGGATGTGCTCTAGCCATGAAATTTGGTGGAGAGGCTAAAGCACATGAGATCTCCAAGATCCAGAAATGGTTTGGGCCCTGGGGAAATTCCACTCGGTTAGAGAAATATTAAAATAATTAATATTTCTAATGGAGTTCCTAAGTCTAAACTTAGGAAAATTAAAATATTAATGGGTATTAATATAAAACTAGGTGAGTGACATGGATCAAGCCAAATCTAATCTTAGTCGTTGATTAGAGATTTAATCTCGGTCGTTGAAAACTCGACAGAAAATGTATAAGAGGAGGCTTGAAGGTCAGTTGGAGATACACGAAGATTGATCAGTCAATTCGATTTTCTAGAGCGGGGTTTGCTGAGAAAATTTGAACAAGTGATTAGAGTTGCAGCAAGGGGCAATGAGTGCATAGCAAAGACACAGATATAGTGCCGAAGGGTTAGTGCAGTGACTGAGGAGGCTACGCAGAGCCAACAGGAGACATGCATAGGGCCAGAGAGACTGCGTAGAGGCTAGCAGGGCCTGCGTGGGTGACGCGGAAGGCCAAAGAGCCAGCGCAGAGCATCAGAGGGCTAACAGAGGGGGTTCCAGAGCTACGTAGAGACCAGGAGGGCTGACGCAGAGCCTCAAGGAAGCATTGGAAGGTTTTTCGTGGAGCAGACTTGCCGAATATCTGCTTCCGAAGAGAGGTATTACTACCAGATAGAGATCTCTGTTGGGTGAGCCAGTTTGGCACCCTAATTGTACTCAAGAAAGCTGCTTAATAATAAAACCCTCAGAACTGCTGCACCGGTTTTCCCAAGTTGGGTTTTTTCGATGATGATTGTCCAAAAATAATGGTCTCCCTTGTGTGTTTGTCTGTTATTTCAGTTGATGATTTGTAGATGGTTGAAACTGCATTTGTGTTTATTTTTAGTATTTATTTGGTTAAATAACTTGTTAAGAAATAAACAAGTAGGTGAAATAAACCAGCTAATGTAGTAGGAATTTCTAATGTGTTAGATTCAGAAAAATCAACAGTTGCCACCCTAGATTTCTCCACATGGTATCAGAGCTAAGGTGACAAGGCAAGGAAAGGCAGCTTAAAGAAGGACACACGAGGGCCGAAGCACTAGAAGATCATCAAGAGTATCAATCACCAAGAAGGACCTCTCATCTCAAAGACATAACAAGGGCAAGGATTACATCATCATCTTGAAGAAGGAAGTTAATAAAGAAGACCTCAAAACCCTCAACCGTTCAAAGAAGGATTCTACACTTGAAGACATTCCTGGGAACCTCACTCAACCATCACCTCGAGAAAAAGGAGACCTCAAAGACCTTACCTCTACTCAAGAAAAGAAGGACTACACAGCCTCTACATCAAAGAAAGGCTAGGAGTAAGGCATTGTCATCATCATCAAGGAATCAAGGTGATCTCCCTCTCCTTGAAGGATCACTTTTGAAGGAAGACATCTTCTATCATCATCAAATCATGAAGGCATCAAGTTGAAGATATTCTCATCAAAGAGCATCTTCACTTGACAAGTAAGTACCTTTATATTTATGACTAAATCTGCTATCAAAATGACTTCATTTTGCAAGGAAAGCAACAAATTGGTTGGGTCATCAAACTTTCTTGCATGGAAGAAGAGGACAGATTTGATCCTCATAGAAAATGAAGTCGTGGAACATGTTAAGGGCTCAATCACTAAACCTCCAAAGGAAGAAGCTCAAGCTCTAGCAAAGTATATGAAAGGGGAAGTAAGGGCTCAAAGGATTCTTATAGAATCCATCAAGGATCCCCTCATACCTTATGTATCAAAATTAGAGACATCAAAAGAAATATATGACAAGCTAGTAGAATTGTTCTCCGTAAGTACTGCAGGAGAAGTGATATCATTAAGACAAGAACTCTACAAGATGAAGATATCAAAGGAAGAAGGAATAGCCTCATACTTTATGAGGGTGTCAGAAATAAGAGACCAATTACAAGAGTTGGGAGAAATAATGTCTGACAAAGAAATGACCACCATAGTGCTCAATACACTACCAGAGGAATGGGGCAACTTTACATCAAGCATATATGGAAAGAAGGAAGCTACCCCATTCAGTGAACTTTGGTCATTGTGTAAAATTGAAGAAACCAGGCTGAAGGCAAAAAGCGATGTAGGATCAAACGAGCAAGCACAGATATTTGTTGCCATGGCTAAGGAGAAAGGAAATTTGGGAAGTTTGGTCCTTAGAAAAAGAAGAAGAATATGTCAAAGATCCAATGCTATGGTTGTCAAGAATATGGGCACTACAAGAGATATTGTCCAAAATTCAAGAAGGACAACAAAGGGAAAGAAAGAAATGAGGCTCATATCACATAAGAAATGGAGGAACCTGATGAGAAGAAATCCAAAGGGATAGATCTTCACTATTAGGGTTTTTCCAATACATAGCAAGGAGAAGTGGGAGGTGAAAAGACCTCCACCATTGCAGTGAAGATGAGAAGCATTATGACGAGATGCGTCTTAGTAGAAGATGGCATCATACTAGCAACATACCGTTGAAGCAAGAGCTCATGATATCATAGTAGAAATCTAGATGGATACAACAGTCATCATCTAAATGAAGTAGCTCTTGGTAACCCCATTGAAAGCATGTGTAATGCATATGGTTGAAAGAAAGTCGTGTAGCATGATAGAAGGAATTCATCATACATCATCATCATGAGAAAGGAGTTTCTGCCGGATGAGGATAATCAAGATCCTCTGTTGGAATCTTCATTAGAAGGTTCACCTCTCTTGGAGGAAGCAAGTGGCTCGCTGAGAATTCCACCTTGTATAGGATTCATTGTTTAGAATAATGATGGTATGGTGACAAAGGAGTGCGGCATGTCGACATGGTTGAAGTACTTTCAATCAAGGAAAGGAAGTTGTTGAAGGAAGCCTAGATGAACAAAAGAAGGAAAGAGGTATGTATGCATGTATTTAATTGAGTCATGCCATCATATGGTTGTATAGGTAAATGCTCTATCTCATGAGCATGATCAAAGAAAAGGGATCTCCAAAGATGCATAAAAGCATGCTTCACATATTGACTAGATGAAATCAACATAATATGTCATATGGAATATCAGGTGGTTGACAAAAATGAAGGAACTATGGATAAAAGTTCCTAGGGAGCAATATGTGAAAAAAGAAGAGATCGTGAAAGATGTAACTATGGTCACATAGAAAAGGATATCAACATCAGATGACTAGAACAATTAGCCATGACATCTACATAGAGAAGGTAGGAAGACCCTGATAAGGTCTGTAAAGAAAGGAGACCGTTGACATTGAAATTCTTGGAGATGTGCTTATGAATGTGCAAGATGTTGATATTGCAAGCAAGATGTCATGATGAAAGGCCATCACAAAAGGTAACTTTGATTTGATGTTCATTTTTTATTTTTGAACAATATCTAGATGGATTGATACATGGCTACTAAAAGAGAGTTGTAGATGTCATCTACAACTAAGCACTCATGTGGTTGGATGGAAGATCCTAAAGGAAACATGACGTGGATGAGGTAGTTGTATGAAGACGAAACCAGATGTGGATTACAAGATCACTTTCCAATGAAGAGAAGGATGACATGACTGACATGACTCGTGAAGGAAAGTGATGGATGGTTGATGCTCTACGAAGAAGTCCCAAAAGATGAAAGCTCCATAATGTCGAAGATGAAATTCATGACATCGAAAGAAGGATCCCCACAAGTGACTGATAATCCCATGATCTCCACCTTGAGCAAAAAGCTACTGGAATCAAGTCCCTGATTAAGAGGGAGCTTGGACAAATCCTTGAATAAAAGGGAGCTTGGGTACATTCCTTTATAGGAATGGGTATATCCTCCCTAGTTGAGAGAGAGATAGACACATCATTCTTGTCTTCAGTTTGTGAAGAACGAAAGGAGGATTGGGTAAGCATCTGGCATCCGATACTCTTTGAGGATGTGGTAGGGCATCCAAGATAAGAGTAATCGTAGAGGACCAATATTATTTGATGACTAGGAATCCAGGATAAGAATAGCCTTGGAAGGACAAACCCTGTGAACACCCAGGTGGAGTATGTTCCTTGAGAGACAATGATGATGGTGTCTATAAATCATTGGTCTCTCCAGCATTGTGCTCTGATATTGTGGAGAGATAGAGTTGTTATTCAAGGCCTTGCTATGTGCCAATACTGGATGATATGATGCTAAACAGATGGGTTACCAATCTGACTCTTCTTATGAAAATTCTTCAGATTGAGAATGTCCAAGTACCTTATATGGATTATCAATACCTCCATAGTTAAGAGGGAATGTTGAAATATGTAACTAGGTTCGCTCTTCATAATGACATGTGTAATCATGATTTTATGTATTTAATGAAAAGAGAAAAATAGATTTATTATTATTGTTCTTGAGGCATGGGTTTTATGCTCAAGGGAAATTTATTTTTAGGTCAAGCACCCATTGAGTACTTCTAGGTTTGTCATAAAGTCAATTGAGTCATTGTCATGTATTGAAGACCCATTTGGGCATGTTACATATTGTAAAGAAAAATTTATTGAGTCAAAATAAAGTCAAAAGACCCTACAAGACCTCGTCAAGGCACAAAGATCAAGTCGGCCTAAAGAAAGCAATTTGAACCCTTTCAAAAGCTTATATATAAGAAGGAACTTGACCTCATTTGGACATGCTCTTAAGCAAGTTCGATCTCCACAAGATAGAAGCTGGAAAAGGACAAAAAAGGAGGAGAAGAGCAAGATTGAAGTTTTGGGCCTCTCTCTCTCTCTCTCTCTCTCTCTCTCTCTCTCTCGTGTTAGGGTTTTTACAGTTACTGGGCAAGACGAAATTCTGAAGCTGCATCGAAGTTGTGAAGCTGCATCAAAGCTGTGAAGTTGCATCAAAGTTGTGAAGTTGTAGCTAGATCGAAGGTGTGAAAGGTCGAAGCACTGAAGCTGCAAGGTTGAAATTCTAGAAGAATCTGTTGGTCGAAGTTACAAAAGAATTTGTTGGGAATCGAAATTGCAAAAGTTGTTGGAAAGCAGGAAAGATTTGACTTGGTCCTGGTCAAAGGTCATAGGTCTTGGAATTTGTCAATTGAAGATCTATAAGAAGAGAAGAATTCTTGCAGGTTTTCCTCTCAGTTGGAGAGGTTTTGGCTTTGGTTGATCGCCTACATCTTGTGTCCTATTGTCTCATTATTCTTTATGATTTGGTAGCTGTTTGGTGATAGAAAACTCTAATAATAATAAATTAAAGAAGAAGTTACTCAAGTAAAGTAAAAATACATCACAAGCAGTTAACAAAATAAGAGAAATCACCTACATATGTTGCCCAACTAGATTTCTCAACATGGTGTCAGAGCTAAGGTGACAAGGCAAGGAAAGGCATCTTAAAGGACACTCGAGGGCCAAAGCATTAGAAGGTCATCAAGAATATCAATCATCAAAAAGGACCTCTCATCTCAAAGACATAACAAGGACAAGGATTACATCATCATCTTGCAGTAGGAAGTTACTAAAGAAGATCTCAAAAGCCTCGATCATTCAAAGAAGGATTCTACACTTGAAGACATTCTTGGGAACCTCGCTCAACCATCACCTCGAGAAAAAGGAGACCTCAAAGACCTTACCTCTACTCAAGAAAAGAAGGACTACAAAGCTTCTACATCAAAGAAAGGCTAGGAATAAGGCATTGTCATCATCATCAAGGAATCAAGGTGATCTCCCTCTCCTTGAAGGATCACTTTTGAAGGGAGACATCTTCTATCATCATCAAATCAAGAAGGCATCAAGTTGAAGATATTGTCATCAAAGAGCGTCTTCACTTGACAAGTGAGTACCTTTATATTTATGACTAAATCTGCTATCAAAATGACTTCATTTTGCAAGGAAAGAAACAAATTGGTTGGGTCATCAAACTTTCTTGCATGGAAGAAGAGGACAGATTTGATCCTCATAGAAAATGAAGTCATAGAACATGTTAAGTGCTCAATCACTAAACCTCCAAAGGAAGAAGCTCAAGCTCTAGCAAAGTATATGAAAGGGGAAGTAAGGGCTCAAAGGATTCTTATAGAATCCATCACGGATCCCCCCATACCTTATGTATCAAAATTAGAGACGTCAAAAGAAATATACGACAAGCTAGTAGAATTGTTCTCCGTAAGTACTGCAAGAAAAGTGATATCATTAAGACAAGAACTCTACAAGATGAAAATATCAAAGGAAGAAGGAATAGCCTCATACTTTATGAGGCTGTCAGAAATAAGAGACCAACTACAAGAGTTGGGAGAAATAATGTCTGACAAAGAAATGAACACCATAGTGCTCAATGCACTACCAAAGGAATGGGGCAACTATACGTCAAGCATCTATGGAAAGAAGGAAGCTACCCCATTCAATGAACTTTGGTCATTGTGTAAAACTAAAGAAACCAGGCTGAAGGTAAAAAGTGATGTAGGATCAAACAAGCAAGCACAAGTATTTGCTACCATGGCTAAGCAGAAAGGAAAGTTTGGGAAGTTTGGTCCTTAGAAAAAGAAGAAGAATCCGTCAAAGATCCAATGCTATGGCTATCAAGAATATGGGCACTACAAGAGAGATTGTCCAAAATTCAAGAAGGACAACAAAAGGAAAGAAAGAAATGAGGCTCATATCACAAAAGAAATGGAAGAACCTGAAGAGAAGAAACCCAAAGGGATAGATCTTCACTATTAGGGTTTCTCCAATACATAGCAAGGAGAAGTGGGAGGTGAAAAGACCTCCACCAAGCAATCAAGATGAGAAGCATTATGACGAGATGCATCTTAGTAGAATATGACATCATACTAGAAGCATACCGTTGAAGCAAGAGCTCATAATATCATAGTAGAAATCTACATGGATGCAATGGTCATTATATAAAGGAAGTAGCTCTTGGTAACCTCATTGAAAGCATGTGTAGTGCATATGATTGAAAGAAAGTAGTCTAGCATGATAGAAGGAATTCATTATACATCATCATCATGAGAAAGTAGTCTAGATCCTATGTTGGAATCTTCATTAGAAGGTTCACCTCTCTTGGAGGAAGCAAGTGTCTCACTAAGAATTCCACCTTGTATGGGATTCATTGTTTAGAAGGATGATGGTATGGTGACAAAGGAGTGCAGCATGTCGAGATGGTTGAAGTACCCTCAATCAAGGAAAAGAAGCTGCTAAAGGAAGTCTAGATGAACAAAAGAAGGAAAGAGGTATGTATGCATGTATTTAATTGAATCATGTCGTCATATGGTTGCATAAATAAATACTCTATCTCACGAGCATGATCAAAGAAAAGGGATCTCCTCCTTTGGAAAGATGCATGAAGGCATGCTTCACATATTGACTAGATGAAATCAACATAATATGTCCTCATATGGAATATGAGGTGGTTGACAAAAATGAAGGAACTATGGATGGAAGTTCCTAGGGAGCAATATGTGAAGAAAGAAAGAAGAGATTGTGAAAGATGTAACTATGGTCACAAAGAAAACGATATCAACATCTGATGACTAGAAGAATTAGCCATGACATCTCCATAAAGAAGACATGAAGACCCTAATAAGGTCTGTAAAGAAAGGAGACACTTGACATTGAAATTCTTGGAGATGTGCTTATGAATGTGCAGGATGTTGATATTGCAAGCAAGATGTCATGATGAAAGGCCATCACAAAAGGTAACTTTGATTTGATGTTCATTTTTTATTTTTGAACAACATCTAGATGGATTGATACAGGGCTATTGGAAGAGTGATGTAGATGTCATCTACAACTAAGCACTCATGTGATTGGATGGAAGATCCTAAAGGAAACATGACATGAAGGAGGTAGTTGTATGAAGAAGAGCCAAATGTGGATTACAAGATCACTTTCCAATGAAGAGAAGGATGACATGACTGACATGACTCGTGAAGGAAAGTGATGGATGGTCGATGCCCTACGAAGAAGTCCCAAAAGATGAAAGCTCCATAATGTTGAAGATGAAATTCATGACATCGAAGGAAGGAGCCCCACAAGTAGCAGATAATCCCATGATCTCCACCTTCAACAGAAAGTTGTTGGAAGAAAGTCCCTAGTTAAGAGAGAGCATGGACAAGTCCCTGAATAAGAGGGAGCTTGGGTACATCCCTTTTATAAGAATGGGTACATTCCTTTATAGGAATGGGTACATCCTTCCTAGTTGAGAGGGAGAGATAGACACATCATTCTTGTCTTCCCTTTGTGAAGAAAGAATGGAGGATTGGGTAAGCATCTGGCATCTGATACTCTTTGAGGATGTGGTAGAGCATCCAAGATAAGAGTAATCGTAGAGGACCGATATTCTTTGAGGACTATGAATCCAAGATAAGAATAGCCTTGGAAGGACAAACCCTGTGAATGGGGTATGTTCCTTGAGAGACAATGATGATGGTGTCTATAAATCATTGGTCTCGCCAGCATTGTGCTTTGATATTGTGGAGAGATAGAATTGCTAGTCAAGGCCTTGCTATGTGCCAATGCTGGATGATATGATGCTAAACAGATGGGTTACCAATCCGACTCTTCTTATGAGAATTCTTCAAATTGAGAATGTCCAAATACCTTATATGGATTATCAATACCTCCCTAGTTCAGAGGGAATGTTGAAATATGTAACTAGGTTCGATCTTCATAATGACATATGTAATCATGATTTTATGTATTTAATGAAAAGAGAAAAATAAATTTATTGTTGTTGTTCTTAAGGCATGGGTTTCATGCTCAAGGGAAATTTATTTTTAGGTCAAGCACCCATTGAGTACTTCTAGGTTTGTCATAAAGTCAATTGAGTCATTGTCATGTATTGAAGACCCATTTGGGCATGTTACATATTGTAAAGAAAAATTTATTGAGTCAAAATAAAGTCAAAAGACCCTACAAGACCTCGTCATGGCACAAAGATCAAGTCGGCCTACACGAAGGGACAAGTCGGCCTAAAGATAGCAACTTGTACCCCTCAAACACCTATATATAAGAAGGAACTCGACATCATTTGGACATCCTCTCAAGCAAGTTCGATCTCCACAAGATAGAAGCTGGAAAAGGACGAAAAAGGAGAAGAAGAGCAGATCGAAGTTTTGGGCCTCTCTCTCTCTCTTGTGTTAAGGGTTTTACAGTTACTGGGCAAGACGAAATTCTGAAGCTGCATCAAAGTTGTGAAAGGTCGAAGCACTGAAGCTATTTGGTCGAAGTTGCAGAAGAATCTGTTGGTCAAAGTTGTAGAAGAATTTGTTGGGGATCGAAATTGCAGAAGTTGTTGGAAAGCAGAAAAGATTTGACTTGGTCTTGGAGGGCCTTGGTCAAGGGTCATAGGTCTTGAAATTCATCAATTGAAGATCTATAAGAAGAGAAGAATTCTTATGGGTTTTCCTCTCAGTTGGAGAGGTTTTGGCCTTAGTTGATCGCCTACGTCTTGTGTCCTATTGTCTCAATGTTCTCTATGATTTGGTAATTTTTTGACGATAGAGAACTCTAATAATGATTTTCTGCCCCCCTAGATTTCTCAAAAAGGGGTGTATTAGGCAACTTTTGCACGCCTAGACACTTAGGCCTGTGCAGAAGTACCTTCTTGAGCTACAAACATCAACAGACTTGTTATAAAAAGTGAGAACATCTGGTAGGATGGATCTGACTTTGTATCCCATAACCCTAAATAATAAATCAAGGTTCTTGTTCAAGTTACAAAATCTTTAAAATGGCTTTAAGAAGAAGGGACAAGCCACAATCCTAAGCGAACATTTAAAAAAAAAAAAAAACTAATGCTCATAACATCTAGTTCATTCTTCCTACCCTACTCTAACATAGAAAGATGCAAATGCTAGGTGAAATCAGATAGCCAATGTAACACCATATTATCTCATCAACACCTTGAGATCTCCCCTTGTGTTTGGTTATGAACCAAAACAGGGTTATGTCAAGCATTGTGCAATCATAGGCTATAATCCCCATCACTGAATGGTCAAAAATGAAAAGAACACCTGAAAATGGAAAGTAAATCCAAGATAATACCAAGGTGAGCATGTTTTACTACATGCTCGCTCTATCCAACATTTGGTAGGACATATAAAATCTGCCATGTGAATATGGTGGCCCATCATCAATACATAAAGTAACTCCAGTCTCCACGGTCCACAATGTGCCTCTGCAACCTGATCAAACTTTTAACTTAAAAAGACTATCTATATGAGTGTAAGAAAAATATTCAGAATGGCTTTGTGCATCTCTCCATATGTCACCTCAAGCTTCATGGATGTAGAGTATTGGTCATAGTACAATGTTTGGAGATATACTCATGTTTGGAGATATACCCCCAAATAGTTATATGGTCATTACTATTTGGTGATATACTCATTTTTTTTCAATCTAGAACCCAACAAAATGCTTTTGAATTTTTTTGGCATCCTTCCCTTATCTTGTGACTCAGAAGGTCTGTTAAATATCTAGAATCTAGATTCTCATTTCAAGTTTCCATGAAATTGTTTAGCCTTTAGAAACTCTGATTAGAAATAGCTAATAACTCTTGTTAAATTATGGAAATTAGTTACATAAAAATCATTGCATAAACTACTTTATGCCAGCACATAAAGTTCTACAGAGCTACGGAATGAATTCCATTAAAATAAGAACCTTGAATTCCCGTGCTTCAACTTTATCCTTGACCCTTTCGTAAAGAATAAAATTATTAGTAACTGCGGGAACAGCTGGACGTCCCTCAACCCTACCATAGACATTCGCTAAAAGTCCCCAAGTCATGAGGACGTCCCTGCCCTTTTATGAACATTTCCCAGCATACTCATGTACCCAGGGACAAGGGAAATTTAAGGGATGAATCACCTCAAAAAACTGGTTCGTTTTTAAAAGTTCTAAAAAATTAACATTCTCACTGTACACCTACAAGAGAAAATTCAAAATTTGTTTTCTTGGAACAGTATTGAAACTGAGTTATTTATTCAATCCTAAGGATGAAAGTTTCTGCATATTTTAAATTTTTAAACATCTGAAATTCCTGAATCTGTTTAATAAGTATAAATAGTCTGATGTTCCAATGTTACAGTTTTTTCAAGAACGACTAAGCCATGAGAGTAAGGCCAAGAAAAAGTGCAGTGCCCCCTGAGGTGCATATTCCAGCAGTGACTTTCTTGCTTGTGCAGTGCATGATTGTAAGTTGCCCTGATCTGTGGATATGGGAATGTCATTTTTGAAATAAGGGTGATTGGGCAGAGGGAAGATTATATACATATATATGTATATGTTTGTGTGTTTTATGTATGTGGTTTTTCAAACAATACTACAAAGAGTCATAGGAGCATTCCAGGGTCCAGCACCTAGAAATTAAAATATGTTGTTGAAAGTTGACAACGACTAATGACAAATAGAGCAATCCTATTTGATTACTTGTATCTACAACAGATCTTATGTATACATTTTACATACCATATGCACTAACTGTGTTGTCAATGCCTGAAGGTCTACCGTGGATGATTTTCTCTCCTTCAAAAGCCCACTTGTTTACTATCTCCCGATTGCTCTGTTTGAAACTCAACCAACCCCCTTGGAGAACATCCAAATCTAGTGCACCAGATAAAGCAAGCACAGCACTCGATACGGCCACGCAAAAGGCAGCAGAGGATCCCAATCCCGAACCTAGAGGTAAGTCTGAACTCACAATTACTGTGGCCGATTTAAACCTGGGCACTGATCATGTTAGCTATACATGAAAAAAGTTCCAACGGCGGCTAAAATTTCAAATATGACTGGAGATAATTCCATTAATCTACAGACAGAGAATCTGCTAAAACCCAATACAAGCAGTCCTAAAAACAAAAACACACAAGTCAAATAACAGCACCAAAGCTTACCCAACAATGGAGACGTAGAGAAATAAAAAAGCTGAAACTCCAGTGGAAACGCCAATTACAGCTTCTGGGAATTCTTCTTCATTCACAAGGGATGCAATGCACTGCATAATGTCTGGCGAACAAGATTTGACACAGAGAGGATCGACAACAAATTCTTCCAACGGCTTAAAAGCAGCCTCTATCCTCTTGATTGGCCATTTCAAATGCACATTCACGTCTCTCAAATCAATAGTCAAATGTCCATCTGGGTCTGCTGCAATCAATCACAAAGAGGAATTAAAAGATTAGATTAAAATGCCTTTCAACAGTTTTTGCATATCAAACCAGGGTTATGACTGCAATACCCTTCATATAATAAATAAATAAATAACTCAAACACCACTCTAATTGAACAAAATAGTATTGCATATAAACATGAAGGATAACAACTATAACCTGTTGCAGCTGTGGAAGTCTGAATCCGGACTTGTGTGTAGAGGCCCAGAGAAGCAGCTAGAGCAGTGGATCCATGTACCACTGCATGTTCTCCACACAATATAAGTTTACCAGGCGCTCGCCCTGCTACTTCTTTGATGTTATCCATATTTTGCAAACCCAATTCAAAATATGCAAACCCAAATCCAGGCTCTGATCGTCAGACCTCTGTACTTCCTAATATACAAAATTCAGATACTTGGTAATTCTGGGAGAGTGCTGCCCAAAGTCCATGTTTCTCTGGTCAAGGCACGCAGTTGTATTTTGAACTTTTCTGTTTTTATTTACGGTTGGTCTAATGCAGTCTACAGACTTGAACGTCACCCACCTCGTGCTCAGCAGGAGTCGCGGAGCAAAAGAAACAAGCAAATTAAGATGCTGTGGACTTTAGTCGCCATTTATGACTGGTTATCCAGTGATATATTTTACTTTAAATACTTTCGAGGCACACGTTTATTAACGTTTTGGGCATCTGGGGTATCTTTGAACATGGGGTTCATCTTGTTTCGAAGATTTTCAAGGAGCTGTATAATTAAATTGATGTTATGGTGCTTCCTCAAATCTAAGAGTAATTTAATGTATAAATAAAGTAAAATAAAATTGAAAAGTTCCATTAATGAGGCTGAATTCTTCTGTAAAGGGTTTTGATGACTTAATTTAAAAGTATCCCCAAAAAGTCGTCCAAACACACGATATATGATTAAAAAATATTAACTGATTTAGAAGATTGGATTTGACCACAAATTAATGGACTCGAATTCCTAACTACTCCAATCCTCATGGTACCCCACAATATCATATTTAAATTTTTAAATTTAATGAAACTTCAAAGTCAAATAAACATGACTCCTTGTCGAGGAAACTAAAAATATAATGATAAATAATTAAAATAAAATAAAATAAAATTAATTGTGTTTGGTTCTCATAAAATAAATATTATTTATTTATAATTTTTAGAGACTTGGGTTAGTTCAGTTGATAAACGTTATGTCTTTGAACCATTTTGTTATTAGAAGATCACCGGTTCAATTCTCTTTGACACTCTTCGAGTTAAACTTGAATTAGCCTTTAGGGTGGACTTATCTTTTTATTCTTTTCTTTTTCTTTTTTCTTTTCTTCTCTTTTTTTCTTTTTTTTTCCTTTCTCTTTTTTCTTCTTTTTTCTTTTTTTTTTTCTTTTTTTTTTTCCTTTTTTTTTCTTTTTTTTTCCGAGAAAAAAATCGAACTTTTCATTGCAAGACAAAAAGTTACATTGTATATGCTGTAAGCATTCAGGTGACTGTATGATTTTTAGTCATAGAGTTGCTGAGATTTTGCGAGAGGGGTACCCCCTCCTGCCATCTTGAAATTCTGATTCCAGTTCACTGATCAGTTATGTGATCGAGGTCTCCTTGAAACGGAGAAGCCCCTGCTGAAAGATCAGTTCCGATGCATCTTGACCAAAACACAAAAAGACAAACAAAAGTTTCTGTTTCCAGTTTTTAGAGTTTTCTGCTTTGGCTGATTCATTCCCGGGTCTCCTCAGAAGGGAAAACAACCCAAACAGGAATGAGCCAGCTATGTATTTTTGAGTTTTTGAGAGGTTTTATGAATGTTTGTAATGTCTGTTTTGAACTAAAGAAACAAAACATAGCAATAGAAAAAACAGAAAGGTGCTAGCCCTGGCTGTGGCTTCAGAGTGAAAAATTTTGTGCATATGGTGGACGATCCAACACACGGATCTCGTCCATCTCTTTGTCTTCTATTCGCCAACTGCCCATATTTTGTTGCAAACCCTCTTTAGAAAGCTGGTCTGCAGCATCATTGCGTTCCCTGTATATATGACATAGAGAGATGATGTTAAAATGAGATTTTAAGTGCATGGTTTCCTCTAGAAGTGATGATAACATGTAATTCTGACATCTGTTTGATCCATTGAACCATTTGACAATGTTCAGTGAGTCCCCGAAGATCTGAATCGTGGATATGCCCAGATGAATGAGCCAGCAAAGGAGGAGTTTTAAGGCTGTCAACTCGGCAAAATTGTTGGTTCCATTCCCTAAGCCTACTGAGGCTTTGAGGCTTCTATGGGGGTTTAAGTGGATGATCAGCCCTGCTCCGCATTTATTTTCATGGCTGGAGGCCCCATCAAAGTATGCCCATGGAATCCCTTCCCTGATGTTCTCTTCTATGTTCGGTCGGGGAAGCTCCTCATGGGTGGGTTCAGGGATACTTGTGAAGATAGACGCACTTCCAATAGCTATGCTTTCCACCAATGGGGAATGGTCTTGAAAGATGCTTTTGTTTCTTGCGATCCATAATCCCCAGGAGATGATAAGGGGCAGGTTCCTCAGGTTCCCTTCAGGATGTTGGGTCCACCATGATTTCCAGGTTGTTGCTATCGACTGCCCATTCCATACAACCCTTTTGTGTATCAGGTCCCCTACCGATTGCCAAACTGCTTTGGAGAAGGAGCAGTCCATAAAGAGATGTGAAATTGTTTCAGAGGCTGCTTTGCAAAGGGCACATCTTCCTGGTCCTGATTTGAATCTTTTCTGGAGGATGTCCCAGGTAGGAACCTTCTCTTTTAGGATACACCAGAAGAGCATTCGGGCTTTTGCCGGGCATTGCAGTTTCCAGATTGAGGCTACCCACCAGTCCTGGATCCCCTAGCCTTTCTTTGTCATTAAGAATTTGTATCCTTGTTTTGAGGGTGGACTTACCTTATGGAGAATTAAATTAAACATTTTGAAAGTGGAAAAAATAAAGAATTAAATTAAATATTATGAAAGCAAAAAAAGATTATTAAAATAGTTATCAAATATAAATTAGGTATTCATACCATCATCACAGAATATATTTATATCATCTCAAATATGTATATATATATGTTATTTAATAACTTTGGAGAATTAAATTAAACATTTTGAAAGTGGAAAAAATGGAGAATTAAATTAAATATTATGAAAGCAAACAAAAAGATTTACTAAAACATTTATCAAATATAAATTAGGTATCCATAATACCATGGAGAAATAAATTAAACATTTTGAAACTGGAAAAAATGGAGAATTAAATTAAATATTATGAAAGCAATTTTTTTTTTACTAAAACAGTTAACAAATATAAATTAGGTATCTATACCATCATCACATAATATATTTATATCAGCTCAAATATATATATATATATATAACTTGATGGAGAATTAAATTAAATATTATGAAAGCAAAAAAAGATTTACTAAAACAATTATCAAATATAAATTAGGTATCCATACCATCATCACATAATATGTTTTTATCATCTCAAATATATATATATAACCTTATGTAGAATTAAATTAAATATTATGAAAGCAAAAAAAGATTTACTAAAACAATTATCAAATATAAATTAGGTATCCATATTATCATCACAGAATATATTTATATCATCTCAAATATGTATATATATGTTATTTAATGACATTGTAAGAAGAAAGAAAGAAGAAATTATTTTAACATCCACGAGGCTAAAGATAGCCTATGGGACAGATTGCTTCTTTATGTGCTGGGGTTAGACTTGAATTAGCCCTGGGGATGGACCTACCTTATGGAGAATTAAATTAAACACTTCGAAAGTGGAAAAAATGGAGAATTAAATTAAATATTTTGAAAGCTAAAAAAAAATACTAAAACAGTTATCAAATATAAATTATGTATCCATACCATCATCATAGAATATATTTATATCATCTCAAATATGTATATATATGTTATTTAATAACATTGTAAGAAGAAAGAAAGAAAGAATGCATATGACACAGATTGTTTCATCTACTTGATGTATTCGGCCCTCCCTTTTTCTGTAAATGCTCCCAGCGTCTCGACAAAACCCTCGCTAAAGAAATTATCCCAAGAGCTAGCTGCCAGCATATCTACATAATTTTCTCTATTGTCTTTGAAGGCCTCATATTTTAAAATGAAATGCTTTTTTGTTTACACTTTGTATAAAATAAAATAAAATAACCACATATCATATACTATACTAATAATAAGTATACATAATATTATTATATTTATATTATATTTATTAATACATTTAACCATATTAAAAAATGGAGTTAAGTAGAAAAAACAATTGATAGCACTTTTAGCTTTTTCTATTAGTTATAAGTATTTTTTCTTTCTTTTCTATTTTATTGTCTTTTCATTTTGACTTTTCTTAATCTTTTCCTTGTTTTTTTTTTTTCAATTCAATTTAAGGATAACACTTCAATCATTTTCACTAATAAAATCACCTTAGATCCATCAGATCTACCAAGTGAGAGGGATCAAATCTTTTTTCACTTTAAAAGAGGTTTGCATCTAGAGATTTGATCCTTCTTGGTGTTTAGTACATCTCGAGTTAAGTTAGATCTAGGCTAGTTTATTTATTAATATAATTATTAATTTTATGTTTTTTATTTTAATTTATTTTATTTATTATATTTTTATGTAATTTGACTTAGTCAAAATGTTTAACAAGACATTGCATTACAAGATCTCTACCATATTGGGTTGGAGAAGGGCTCAAAAAATAAAATTTCAACATATCATAAAAATAGTTAATGGTTCTTAGCTCAAGTGGTTGAGATTGTGGCTTGCCACCCCATCCACTCAGGTTAAGGTGTTCGGACGCAGCTTTAGCTTGTATCGATAAGGCTCAAGGAATAGGCATTCGTAAGAAGTTTTCATTGGGTATTTCCTATATATATATATACATCAATACATGGTTGTTTAGATAAGTTTATTCACAAGCAAATTACTTAATTAAGTTATAATAACATTAAATATATTAAGCTTTTTCTTTCTTTTAATAAAAAAATTACAAATTCTATTTACTTCATTAAATTATGTGTAGAACTTTCATTTTAAGAAATAGAATTTTAAGAATTGGGAAACAATTTTTAGTCATTTACATAGATTTATATTAATTTTGAATCTACTAATGGAAAAAATGGAGAATTAAATTAAATATTTTGAAGCAAAAAAAAGTTTATTAAGACATTTATCAATTATGAATTAGGTATCCATATCATCGTCATAGAATATATTTATATCATCTCAAATATGTATATATATGTTATTTAATAATATTGTATAAAATAAAATAATATATATATATATATATATATCATACACTGTTTTTTTTTTTTCTAATTAATACTAGGTAAGTACCCACGGGGGATTTGAACCGATGACTTATCGCAAGGAATGCCTTACCAGCACACCCATTCACCATCAATCCAAAGCCCCATGGGCATATCATACACTATATTAATAGTAAGTATACATAATATTATTATATTTATATTATATTTATTAATTCATTTAACCATATTAAAAAAGGAGTTTAAGTAGAAAGAACAATTGTTAGGTCCCTATAATACTAGTGATTACCCCATTACTATTGTAGTTGTATCCCTTATTAATATTGTTGTGCCCCTATTGTCCCGATATTGTTATTACTGTGGCCCATAGAATCCCTCTATTGTTATTTTTGTGGCTTTATATTATTATTGTTAGGTCGGCTGGGTTATATTGTGACTCCTTAGACTCCTATATAGAAAGGAGGTTTTGTCATTTGAATCATCCAGGAATTGTTCATTTATGTAATGTAAAGGAGGTTGCCCCCTCGAAGAGGCTGAATTCTAAGGCGTTGATACATCCATTCTATCTTTTTTTGAGCTGGTTTCATAACAACAATTGATACAACTTTTAGCTTTTTCTATTAGTTATAAGTAATTTTTCTTTCTTTTTCTATTCTATTGTCTTTTAATTTTGACTTTTTTTAATTGTTTCCTGGTTTTTTCTTATTTTCAATTTAAGAATAATATTTCAGTCATTTTCACTAATAAAACCACCTTGGATCCATCTTAATTCTAGGTCTACCAAGTGAAAGGGATTAAATATTTTTTCACTTTAAAAGAGGTTTACATCTAGAGATTTGATCCCTCTTGGTGTTTGGTAGAGTTGAGTTAGATCTAGGCTAATTTATTTATTAATATAATTATTAATTTTAGGCTTTTTTATTTTAATTTATTTTATTTTATGTAATTTAACTCAGTCAAAATGTTTAACAAGATATTACATTACAACATCTCTACCATATTGGGTTGGAGAATGACTCAAAAATAAAATTTCAATATATCACAAAAATAGTTAATGGTTCTTAACTCAAGTGGTTGAGATTGTGACTTGTCACTCCATCCACTCGGGTTAAGGTCTTCAGAGGCACGCTTTAGCCTATATTGATAAGGCTCAAGGAATAGGCGTCCCTAGGGAATTTTCATTGAGTCTTTCCTATATATATATAATATATATATATATATCACAAAAATAAAATAAAATAAAAAATAATTACTTAATATTTTACATTAGTAAATAAGTAAATATTTATAACTCCACCCTAACTAATACAAAATCAATTATAAATAAATTAATATATCCTTACATTTAACATAAACTAGTAAATAAGAATTCATTAACTATAATACAAGCCAATATATAACAACACTAAATTCATCAAAACATGGTTATTTAGATAAATTTATTCACAAGCAAATTATTTAATTAATTTGTAATAACATTAAATATATTAATCTTTTTCTTTCTTTTAATAAAAAAATCACAAATTCTATTTACTTCATGTTTAGAACTTTAATTTTAAGAAATGGAAAACAATTTGTAAGTCATTTACATAGATTTATATTAACTTTGAATCTACTAATGAGTGTTAATAATCACTAAGTATTTTATTTTTTTGCATTTAATTAAAAAAAAAAATATTTTAACAGATTTCGTATATTCAAAATAAAAATGGATGTAAATTTTGTTTTATTTGTTAACTTATATATCAAAAATTACATTTATTCTACAAAGGTTTGTTAAGTTACACTTCTTCCCTATAGTACACCAATGCAATCATGACCAAATAATAATTTTAAACCCCTTTAGTTTTCACTTGTATTAGTCTTTAAGGTGTGGATTAGGTGGTAGTGATAGGGTGTTTTGTTAGGCATTCCTTGTGTAAAGGTCATAGGTTCAAACCCTAACTTACTCATGTGTGCATAAGGGACATATGTGAACACCTAGAGGTTATAGTGGTAACGATTGGAATCAACCCCATGTCACGCAAGTATCAAACTGGCCTATTTGTTGATTCTTCTAATCACAAAAGAAAAAGATAACATATTATTTTATTGCTCGTATTTATTGACAATGTAGCTTTAAATCAGAAATATAGTATGTTTACATGTTTTAAGATTTGTTGTCTTATTTGTTATTTACATTTGCAGTGGATGTAAGTGATGTGTGTTGACATATAAGGTTAAGTTCCTTATATCGACCATCCATATGCATTTACTTTTATTTGAGAGACCATTGCATGTCTTTCAAAGTGGATTTAAGGCTCCTCATCTTGGTCATTTATTTGGGTTTGTGTGGATAGTGGATACAAGCGATGTGTTGCCTTGTAAATCATGTAAGGTTGACGTTGCATATATTTTGGTTGTTCATTTGCACTTACTCAAATCTAAAGTAGGGGAAACATATATTGCATTATTATGCCTTAGAAAGAAAAGTGTAGATATTTCATCTTATAAATATGTTCATTATTTTTATTGATAAATTTTAACTTTATATGATCCAAAAATGGATCACTATATAATTTGTTATTTCTTTTGGTATTTATTTTTGGAAAATTTGGAGCTATTAACTTGTATGTCCTATTATAGGGGTGGATTTATATGGTGATTTATGGTCCTGAAACTTTCAAAACATATTTGAAGCATTAAATGATTATTTCTTGGTCAAAATTTTGCAAAGGATTTTTTCGTTCCTTCAATTGTGTTCTACGCAACAAGGGCTTTCCAACAGCATGAAGATCACTTCAATAGGAGTTTGTGTGAGGAAGTTTTGCCTCCCGCTAGCTAACTTTATATGCTTTTGATCACCATGGTATCATGGGGATTCTACATTAGCTCGCACATGTGGAGTTAGAAACATGAGGATCTAAAGGGTCCAAAACTCTAACCCTAATTGGGAGTTGATGCATGCAAAAACCTAACCCTACCCCTAAATTGTTATCATCACATGTAAAACAATGAACCACTAAGGAAGGAATGGGTATCATTTTTGTTGTTGTTATGAACCATATGCCTTAAAATGATAGCAAGACAATAATTATGATTCACTTTGAGGGGGAAACCTCCTTTTACAATGAATACAACATAAAAATGTAACAATAGAAATGCAATACGCTGATGTTTAGGGCTTAATAAAGGGTTTTAGAGCTAACATGGGGCTTTTCTAGGGCCTAACATGCCCCTACCCTTCAAAAAAGAGTTGTGCTCAACACTTAACTAACTAGGAGTGTTTCTACATGAACAACTCGTCTTCCCATGTTGCCTCTTCCACTGGTAGGTTCTTCCATTTGATGAGGTAACCAATAATTATTTGATTTCTTAGCTAATTAATCCTTATATCTAGGATTGTTTTTGGTTCCAGTATGATTTTCCTTTCTCCATTAATCTCTAGTGAAATCTTTTGGATTGGGATCTTATCATTGATTTGCTTGTTTAATTAGGAAACATGGAACATTATACCAAAGCAAAATGCTATAATCTACTTCTATTATCAAACTTGCAGAAGCTTAAAGATCGAGTTGAATCAGAGCTGAACACATATAACCATAAGAAGAAGAATCAATACACATGAAATACAAAAAATACCCAAGGGAAAGCCTTAGCTAAAAACCCCACTATCTGTATTATCATACAAGGTGGAAATATCTCAGAATTACACAAAGCCTTAGCTCTCACAGCTATCCAGCTCTCAGTACAATCCTTCTGGATGCTCACAGGCAAACAAGGCTTCTCCCAAACCTTCTCCTCTGCCCTCCAAGCCTCCTATTTCCTTAGGCAGTTTTCCCTGGGTGATCCAGCTATAACCTTATGTGACACTGATCTCACACACTGCTCCAACACACTGTCAGAACTACGCAATCCTCAAGGAACCTTGTTCCCTCTACATGGATGAGTTTCCTTTATAGGAAAATTCTTCCAACTGATAGTACACTGTCCCTATCTTTAATCTCAACTGGGTCTTTGTCTGAATAGACATGCATGAGTTATTTATGAGAGAATCTTCAGTTATCTGGAGTACACTAGTTTGATGCATGCATGCATTAACTGATTGAACTCACAATTAGTTCCTCAAACTATTTGGAACTAATTTAACTGGACATAACTCAGTTAACTAAGCTAACTAATTATAACTCAACTATAACTCATACTTATCTCCTTAATTAATGGATAATCTCCTTAATTTAAGGGATAACTATTGCATGACTTCACAAAGACTTCTAGCTTGAATTTCTCCAACTAATTAACTCGAGATGAATTAATTAATTATTTTTCAAGCAGCTGGTGAGACTGAATTTGAATTTGAATTCTCAATTTTAATTCAAGGACAAATTAAAATTGGAATATTCTAGATTCTATTTTTATCATTTCTTGTTGCTATTTTCAACACTCCCTCTCAACAAGAAAGGAATTCAACTCGATCCCGATCCTGAACCTTTGGAATGTTCTATGTGCAACATTTCTCTCTAGTTTTGTTGCTCTAGCAATCTCCCAAAAAAAAAAAAAGAGGCCGAATCAGTATGATGCATCTGTCATCAAAGTCTCTGACTGTTATTACCTCTGTCAACTAAAAACTCCACGCTTCTGCTGACTCAGCCTTTCTGCACTGTTGTCAATCCTTCTCTGTGCTCTTCAGTATCTGACTGCTCTAGCCTCTGTCACTTTGATCTCTGACTGCATCAATCCCACTGATTCCTCCCGCTACTATGTACTTTGGGCTCCCGTAGCAAGGTACGATCCATGAGATAAAACCTCTCAATGGACCCTGCCCAATTTCAGCCTTCTTGGGACTATCACTTCACATCGCCCCACCTCACACCTAGAGGTATGGTTGCATGTGATCTCTCTGCTGACTTGGCTCAAAATTTCCCTTTATCGAAGGTCTCTGCATGAGTTGATGCCTCCACTCGGTCTCCTCTCAGCTTCTCCATTTGTGGCTCCTCCACAATTGTCTGAGACTTCTTCTAGGACTGTAGGTTGAGAGGTAATTTATTCTCCCTCTCAACCACCAAGTCTCTAACATTTTCCTTGCTCCTCAAGGCTTTGCATGCATCTTGAACCTCAAGAGCATACAGGTTCTTGACTTGTGAACCCTCTCCAAGATAAGCTTTTCCATGGAATTCATGGATTTTTATATTTCTTCCTTATTTTCGTTCAGCTTCTTTTCCATTTTATCCATTTGTTTTCTTTTCCACCTCTTCAATGTGGTGAGAAATTTTTTATCTTTGTCCTTGAGTCATAGTAGATCTCTCTTGGGGTTTGTTGTTGTAGTACATTTTGAAGCACCCTTAAGAATTATGTGAGAAAAATAATAATGATCCTCTTTTTCATATTTATCGCAAATTTTGAATCACCAAATATAGATCTTCCAATCAAAAGCGGAAGTCACTCAAAGGTTACATACCTTTAAAACCTTAATTTGGAGACTATCTGGATGATTGGCAATTGTCTTGATATATCTATGAGATTTAAGCCCCTCTGAGCCTAAAATTTTGGCCCATGGTACTCTAATATGACTTCTTTGTAGTCCCATCATTCTAACAAAAATTCAATGTGCTAAGTGAAAGTTAACAAAACTTGTTGATTTTTTACCTCTTCCCAAGAGCGAATTATACAGTGTACCACATCTCCAATTTTTTTACTCTAATTTTGAAATTTATCCCTAAGGTAATTTAGTATGTCCCTTCACATCTCTAAAAAAATCACAGTCTGAAGTGTCCTATAAAAATTTATAGTGAAAATTCAAATATTACTTGTCTGAAACTAATTTTAGGACCATTCATTGAACTCTATGTTGGATTCACAATTTACTAAAAGGGGGGTGAACCAATATAATGAAAATTTCTATTTATTTAAAGTCAAACAAATATAGTAAAACATAAATCTCATAAAATTAAGAACACAAGATATACGTAGAAACCCTTATGGGAGAAAAACAATTTTTTTTATATGAAAGATCTTGTAGGCACAAACTTACTATTACATCAATTTATCAGCACCAACATAGAGGAGACACTAATCCCCTCTGTTATTTTGTAGGCACCAACCTATAGGTGATCTACATTGGATCATTTACTATTTATCATCCATCTTGATTCTTTTAGAGTGGAAAAAGTGGAAGAATCAATTCATAGGACTATGTTTACTAGCAAGACCCATTTTGGCAAATTAAGGTTTAAAACCTTCTAGGAGCATTTTGAGGCATCAAATGACATTTTTTGGTTGTAAAAATTTGATGTTTTAACATAAAAACTCATTTTTCATATTCCACACACAAAGACCTTTCCAACAGTGCAAGAATCGTGTCAACCAGAGTCTGTAAGCAAAAGTTATGGTACTCAGAAGTTGACCTTCCTGTTTTCACCACCATAATTCAAGTGGATGCCACATTAGCCCCTATTATTCATGGAAAAGGCGCTAGCCACGTGATTATAATGAAGAAGACTCTAGAAGAGTCTATATTGTAACATTGGTTAAGAGTTCAAGTAGTCAAACCTAACCATTAGTAAGCTATCAGACTGCGTTATAACTGGGCCACTAGGAGGAAAAGGGGCTCCATTCTTTCGAGTGCATTTGTTCCATAGATGAGCAAAAATAGTCGAGAGGGATAGGAGATAAAACACATAGAGAGGATTTGTGCATTTTAGTAGCCCACAGGGCACATGCCATACTTCTTTATACTCACAATCATTTTCTATTCAGAGAAAGAGAGTAGAACGACCTCACCTTCTAGTTGGTTTTTCTCCCGAAAGGGTTTCCCATGTCATATTTTGAGTCAAATGTGTTTGTGAGTTTTATTTTATCGTTCTCTATTTTCTACATAATTTAATTTGGATGCATAAGTAATTAACAATAATCTACATATCCATAAGTCTAAAGAGAAATAAAATCGTAGAAGTGTAGATTTCGTATTTTTAAATATAATTTTATATGTGATGAATTGTCCAGTGTGTTGTGGTCACAACCCCTCCATAATTTTTGTATAAAAAATATCGGGACCCTCCATGTAATTTTTGGTCTAATCACTTCTTTGATGCTTTAATTTTGCGAGATTTACATCTTTCTCAGTTTTCTGCTTTGATTGCTTCATAATGTGCAGTTTGTCGACAACTTCCCAACGACTTAAATTTCACCGAGTTTGGACTCGGGGTTTGAAAATGATGCTTGTTCAAATTTTGATGGAATTTCATTCCCTCGGCTTAAAATTTGTAAATTTGCATTTTCTTATTTTTTATGAAATTGTAAATAAATTTCATTTTAATGTATTAATTCAATTTAATTAATTTAATGTAGATTAATTTGGGTAATTTAATGTAATTAATTGTAAATACAATTAATTTTAATTAGTTAAATTAATCTAGTTGATTTTAATTAATTAAATGTAAATATTTAATTGTTTGACTAATTTAATTAATTACGAAATAGTTGTAATTAGTTAATTTAATTGTAATTGAATTAATTGTAAATTAATTAATTATTAAAGAATAATATGTATTAATTAAATAACATTTAAAAATAAAAATGGGTAGATTGAAAGAGACCTAAGAAACACTTTCCTGGAGACTTTTACAAAATTAACCCGGGGAAGGTTTCCCAGGCCGAGGAACTCAAAATAGATCCCAAGAGATTTTTGGGGGCTCATGGCATATAATAAAAAGGGTTTATTTTATTTTTGAAGGGTCTTTAGGGAGTTTGAGTTGAGGTCTCCAAGTACATGATTGAAGGAGATTTGGAGCCATTGAGGGACTGTCGGAGTGAGCCGAGCAAGACTGCATGATGTCGAGCGAGGGATTGCGTGAGTCGAGTGACTATGAGCAGAACAGGAGGGAGCCGAGCAGGAGTGAGTCGAACGGGAGTGAGTGAGCTGAGTGATCTCATACTCCGGTGCTCACAGACATTTCCTTTTGACTCTACGTGGGTTTCAGTGAGTGAGTCGAGCGGGAGTGAGTGAGCCGAGCGAGCAAGTGTTCTAGTCGAGCGAGAGTCTGTAGCCTGAGCAGGGAGCAACAATAAGTTGAGTAGATGGGAGCAGTGGTAAGTATCGAGCAAGGGGGCATAGGTCTACAGTCACAGGTAAGGGTTAGGCTTTCTCCGACTGAGAGTGCTTGTGTGGGACCACAACACAGAACTACAGATATAGGTATGCCCCATTTTTCTCTGCGTCTTTTTTGAAATAGAAATTTTAACTTTTACTGCTGGTTGAGGTTGAATGAATAATTTTGAGCTGCAAATAGAGGGATTAGACAACATCAAAATGTCATTTAAAGCCATGTCCATGCCTGAAGTGGGTCAAGGCAGTTGTAAATCAGGGGATTCTAGTTTTGTTGCAAGTAAAAACCAAATTTCAGTGGAAAACATATCCCCTCACAATCTTGGATTAGTAAAATGGTCTTCAAACTGTTGTGAGGCGGTGAAAATGCCTATAGAGGAATATCGTGACTTGGAATGGAAACCCCTTTTACTAAAGTTTCAGCAGGTTAATACAAACAACCCAACTAATAGGTGGATCTTTGTAAATAAGAAGCAATATTTGGGGATATTGAAGCGCAGACAAGCTAAGAAAAGGAAACAGTTGCAGGAAAAAGACTCATCATGATATTACCAAAAGTAATAAAAAAAAACATTGGGGCAACAACTACAAGGGGCCTTTCAATAGTGAAACAAATTGACCAGGGAGGTAACAAAGACAAAAATAAGGAGGCACTCTCTTCCCAGGAAACATACAAGACAAAACAAATCAGAATTGAAACCTCTACATTAAACAAAGGGAAGAGTAAGGATGGACATCAAAACAACAAAGACTTATACAGTCCCACAACCTCACCTTTAGTATGGTCTCCAGAACTATATGTAAATGAGCTCATGACTGTGAAAAAGAAGATTGAAATTTTAGAGGCAAAGGTACATCAAGAAGACAACCAGATAAAAGAAATCACAAAAGCTAAGGGGAGGATTGAAAGAGAGAACAAGTTGTTAAAAGAATAGGTAAGAAGCCTACAAAACAAAATGGAGAAAGGGCAGCAAGAGCTAATCAACTTAAAGCAAGAAATGGAACGTAAAAAAAAAAATCGATTAGAGCCAACGGGAGCAGCTAGCACAATTCAGATGGAAAAGTTCTAGTCAATAATGGTAGACATGGAAATAAGAGAAAACAAGCTAATGGAGCAAATAAAAGAGGCTAAATCTTGGGCCCAGGTGGTAAAAGAACTGACAAGTGAACAAAAGGAAATTATAGAAAAACAAATCAAGAGACAAATGAGAGAGGAAAGGGACAAAGAAGAAAAAGTGACAAATATCATCATCAAAGGTTTGAAATACTTTGGGGAAAAAGAGAGAACAAATATTCTAGCAAGGGATTTTCTCAAGGAGAAGCTGCATTGGACAGGCAGGATTCAACAAGCAAACAAGATAGGAAAGATTATGGGAGTAGGAAGGGATAGACACATGAGAGTTACTTTGAGATGCATGGAGGATAAGGTGAGAATCTTAAAGAATAGAGGGTTTCTTAAAGGCACTCGTATCTACTTAGATGAAGACTTAACACTCGTCCAACAAGAAGAAAGGAGGAAAGAATGGGAGAAAGTAAAGTCAGCAAGAGAGGCAGGAAAGTGGGCATGGTTGAAAAACGGGAAATCCCAAGTCACTAATAGAGTAACACACAAGAAATAGGGATTCGGGGCCCCACAGGAGTACCTAAACATGGTAAGCTGGAATTGCAGAGGTTATCCATGGAGAAGGGGACCGAGGTTGGGGCCCATAGCTAAGGGTAAAGACATTATTTGTCTTATGGAAACACATGAACACAATGGATGTAGAATTCCATACTTCAAAGGATACACTAAAATCTTTGTTTGGAACGAAGAAACAAAATCAGGTAAAGGACATGGAGGAATAACAGTCCTAATAAAAGAAACATGGACCAGGATTATAAAATTGGAGAAAGAAGACCCAAATAAACAATTTATATGGCTGAAAATAATAGAGATGGATGCAACAATATGGTTGGATGCTTGTTATTTTGCTCCAAAAAGCTCAAAATTCTACAAAAAAAGGAACCTAGATAGTGAAGACCCATATGTAACATTGAAAAAAGATATTTCAAACTTTAGTACTAAGGGAGAAATATTCCTAATTGGTGATTTTAATGCTATAACAACAAACAATCAATCTATTCAGTTGGGTAACGAAATGGGAGAGGATAACAATCCGCTATGGCTTAGAGAGAATGAAGAGCACCCTTGGAGGAGGACATCGCAAGATGGGAAAGGGAAGGTTTCGCACTTTGGAGCAGAACTATTAGGCCTTTGTAGCCTAAATGACATGGTTATATGTAATGGCATGAAAAATTGGCCGAAGTCCAATAGTATTACTTGTAAAACATACAACGGGCAAAGCACAGTAGACTATGTTATATGCTCTCAAAGGTCTATTTCCAAGTTGTTGAACTTTAATATTGAGTGTTTCCCTATAGAGCTAGACTCTAACCATTTGCCTCTTCTTATTAAGCTTGGTATAAATACAGAAGATCGAAAGGGGGAACATCCCCATCATTCACACAAGAAAGTTTCAGAACATGGGAGAATTATCTTAAACCAAGAAAATCAGGAGCTATTTAGGGTTGCTCTTAAAGAACACCTCCAGCTGGCCAAAAACAACAATAAGGGTTGCAAGGATAACAGAAGAGATAAAATATATGTTTGTAGTAGTATGTTGATCCCCTTAATACACAAAGCTTTAAAGGTATGTAAGAGATCTAGGCCTATGAAGAGGATCACAAATACCTTCCCAACTAATCCTTGGTATGATAAAGAATGCAAGGATGCGAAAAGATTTCTCAAAGAAAAGTCAAGCAAAGAAAACAAGATTATATATAAACAATTGATAAAATCAAAGAAAGAAAGTTATGTGATTTCAAGAAGGAAGGAATTAATTTCTTTGGGAAAACATAATCCCAAAGGTTTCTGGAAGGAACTACAACAAAAGAAAAAGCAAATAGAAAACAATATCACAGGGGCTCAGTGGTTAGACTATGCAAAACTTTTGTATGAGCGGACAAATGAGAAAAGTAAGCCTCCCATAATTGTCTCCTCAACAAAGCTATTTTTGGTTGTTGATATTGAACAAAGTATAAAGAAACTGGCAAATGGCAAGGCACAAGACATTGACAGTTTACAAGAAGAATTTTTAAAATGGGGAATGAAGCTTCTAGCCCCACACATCAAGGAGATATTTAACAGAGTCAATCAAGATAGCTTTCCGGTTGAGTGGACAACCAGTGTTGTTATACCTCTTCACAAAACGGAGATATCAATAACCCTTCTAACTACCGTACTATTATGATCAACCCTCTTATTAAATAACTTTTTGGGAGCATGCTAGAGCGCAGAATTAGAAAATGGGCAGAAAAAAAAGGGAAAAAGAGCAAAGGGACGGGCTGGATTTAGGCCTAAACATTCTACCATTGATCATTGCATCACTCTAAGACACTTCATTGAAAAAGTTTGGGACAACCAAGGTGGGGAAGCATTTTGTTGCTTTGTTGACTTTAAAAAAGCCTTCAATACTGTCCCTAAAGATAAATTATGGCATAGAATGGAAGAAATAAAGATCCCAAAGGAATATAGGACAGTTGTTCATAAGCTTTATGAGAGGGTTAGAGCTAGAATTAGAACAAAGGAAGGCATGTATGAATGTTTTGACAATGACATAGGAGTCAAACATGGATGTCCTCTTTCTCCCACATTATTTGGTTTATATATTGATAAGCTTGAAGAGTGGATAAACAATACCAAAGGAGAAGGCATCCAACTGGCAAGATATGTGGTGAAACTACTTTTATATGTAGATGACCTTATTCTTATTGCTAAATCGACACTAGGTTTGAGAGAACACTTGAAATCTCTAGAACTCTTTTGTCAAGAGGTGGGAATGCAAGTAAATACTAGCAAAACTAAAGTCATGATTTTTTCTTTGAAAAGAAAGAAACATTAGGTTACTTTTCTCTTTGAGGGCAACCCCTTGGAGGTGGTAGATGAGTACAAGTATTTAGGAATTGACTTTCACTATAGGCTTAGCTGGGAGACATGTAGATCAAAGAGAATCCAAGGAGGGTGGAAAGCTTCTTACCTCCTTCAGAACAGGTGTAGACAAGTAGAACTATGGGATTGGAAGACTAAGAAAACCCTCTTTGGTATATTAGTGGTGCCAATTATCCTCTATGGTTGTGAAATATGGGGGAGCAACATGTCAAGCCACAAATGGCGACAAATAGAAAGAATTCAAAAGCACCTGATCACAAGTAGCCTCAAAGTTAAATCAATGGTCCCATATGATATCCTTTTAGCTGAGGCTGGTATGTTTCCAATTGAGGATCATTCATCTGTTGAGTTACCTGAAGAAGGTTGAAAATATGGATAAGCATCGATGGCCCAAATTGGTTGTTGAAGAAGAGCTAAACCGCCAGAAAAAGACATGGATGAAACAAAACAGAAAGTGGTTAGGAAAATGGGACATAAATCTGCATGATTTCCCTCACGCTAAGGAGGAGATAAAAAGGTGGGTGTTAGAAAAATTTAGGACTGCCATGTGGACAAAGCAGGTAGGCAAAAAGAAAGCATATTATGTCAAAGAATTTAATCCAACGTGGAAACATGATGATAAAGAGTATTTGAGTTCCTCAATCAAAGGAACAACTAAAATTTTAATTGCTCAACTGAGGACTAGCTCCCATCATCTAAGATGTGAAACTAGTAGATGGACAGTCCCTAAAGAAGAGTGGAAATAATGAACATGCAGTTTTTGCAACAAAGGGGTGGTAGAAACATAATGGAATTTTATCAAAGCGTGTGCATCGTATGAAGTTATTTGTAATAAGTTTGATAGTAGCCTATAGGTGAACAGTCTTAGTGAGATTTTTTAGGAGACAAAGTTTCACAAAACAACGAATTTCTTACTCAAGATCCATAATAGCAGAATCGGCCTAGAAAAAAATCTGAATATGGATTAAGTGATAATGGGTGGTCCCTTAGACCGCAAGGTCTCGTGGATTTCATTAAAATCCATTCCATTTCCATTTCCATTCCATTCCATATTAACATATATATAGTGGAGCAGGGGATTCATGTGGGCTCCCCACCTCCTTCCTCCATGTAACTCCCTAACCATCTCCCGTACTTTTTTTTTGGGCGAATTAATATGTATAATAAACTTTTTTTCATATTTGTTGTTTTTATATATGGTTTGATTTTGTTTATTTTAAATATTATTTATTTTAAATAAAATTTGTTTGCATTATTTTTAATTTTAGATTTATTTTATATGTGTGTGTGTGTAATATGACAAAAAATTAATGAAATTACTTAGGGCTAATATTTTCCAGACTTTGATAGTTTTGGAACTCAATCATTGGAGAGTCATAACTTAAGATTTACTTAGCCAAATGAGGCCAAGGACGAATCGTTTGAAAGCTAAAATCTTGGAGAAGGTTTTGGGAGTGGTTACATGACCAGATTTGGTCATTAACTATGCCAAAATTTTAGGAGAAACTAAAGATACACATTTGCAACAAGAAATTAATTTTCTGAGTTTAATTTTTGAAATTTGACTTTCCAAAAGGATTTTTGTTGCAAATTTGTTCGAAGATTTCCTTCTTGAGCCAAACAAATCATTACATAGATTAACAAGAAGCACATATTTCTTTGATTTGAATTATTTTATTTAATTTTAGTTTGTGAAGCAATTTTCCCAATTTTATATTTTCAATTTTTATGAACAATTTTAATTAGTTTTAATTTTAATTTTAATTGATTTTTCCTAGGAGCTTGTTGAGGAGGATGAAGCAAAGGGATTTGGAGAAATTGGATTGTAACGACAGTAAAGGAAAAGAAATATTAACAACCCAAAAATCAGAGATCAAATCTCCTTTTCAACAACTCTCCCTTTTTGGAGATTTTCTATAAATTATATATATGAGCTTTTAGAATCAGGAAAAGGTTCCTCTTTTCTGCAAATTAGATACTCGAAGCACTTTTGTAAAGAGAATTTTAGCACTAGGGGAAGAGGAATACTCATATCTGAGTGTATTGGGGGTTTGCTTTTCAAGATCCAATCTCTGTTCTTGGAGCAGATCTTGCACTATTGCAACTTTTTCTCCAACAACACAACTCGTGATTTTGAAAGGATTGTTGGAGATATATTTGTAAAACAGAGCAAATTTTTTCAGGTTATATTTGTATTCAAATACTTTTATTTGCTAATACAATTCGTGTTCTTTTCTATGGCATATGTATTCCAATTGTTTCATATTTTTCACTAATGTTGGATATGAGAATTATTGTTTATTAGATCAACTATATGATCTTCTAATTACATTGATCCGTTATTAATTTATCAATTTGCTCTTTTGCTTTAATCAAATTTCTGAGTAGCTATTAATTTCTGAGTAACTTTGATGATATTGGTAGGAATTAGCCACTTGATAATGGTCGACATCTTGGAAAATCAATCTGGATTTCCCTTCCACCAACACATGTCCCAAGTACACCAATGATTGGTAGGGAAATTCACATTGTTTAAGGTTTTCTCGTAGTTAATGTCTTTTCAAGGTCTTGAATAACTTCATGAGATGTGAGATATGTTCTTCCTAGGTAGAGCTAAAATTCAATATATCATCCAAGTACACCATTACAAGTGAATATAGAAAGGGAAGCAATACATCATTCACCACTACACAGATGTAGCTATTGCATTATACAACTGAAATCCATTACTAACCATTCACATAAACCTTGCATCATCTTAAAGGTGGTCTTCCGGATATATTATTCTTTTTTCATGTACCCATTGGTATCTTTATTTGAGAATCATCTTGGTGAAGTACTTGGCATGGTATAGTGCATTCAGTAAGGCATTGATATTGGGTAGTTGGTATTGATTCTTGAGGGTAATTTTATTTTAGAGCTATGTAATATCCTTCTTGGGAAGTATGATGATAGGTGACCCACAAGATGAGGTACTTAGTCAAATTAAGAGCAAGGAAACAATTGTATCTCATGCTCCACTTCTCTCTTAGGTGGTAATCTTTAGGGTCTTGGAAGGCTTCTCCATGTGTATGTAAAATCTTCTCAAATTGGTGTGTCTAATATTAAGTACATCTCTCTAAAGATGCCTTTAAATTTTTAGATTCTTCTCCTTGTTGCAGCTTTTGTCTCAATAAAATAAATACAAATTTCCTCCTTGAACTATTTAGTTTCTTGGCTTGGTTGGCACTGAGAATAGAGATCTTGGATTTACCTTTTTTATGTATTTATAATGAAGGGATTACCATTTTTTAATAAAACATATTGGTTTACTCTCCTAACGGAGATCACATTCCTCAGCTACATGTAGAGGTTTTCAAGCACTACACACAAAAATCATGTGCTAATAATTCTACCTCCACTTTCATCAACATCATTTGCATCTATAACAATTTTGATCCTACATTGTCAAGTGAGCTTGAGCTCTAAATCCTTATTTACTCATCCCAATGGGTATGGGCAAAGATGGTCATGAAATTTCAATCCAAGATTCCTCACTAGATACACCATTATGAGGTTTAATTGCAAAGTGAAATAAAATAAAGGTATACCTTTCTCTTCTTGACTCGAATCTTGAAATGGAAGAGGTTAGTCATGTCCTTCTATTCCATGGGATGAAGGAAACTTAGGTTCACATCCTTTTTCATTGTAGTGCAAATAATCTATGTATCTACATCTTAGTTTCTCTCTACTTGATTGCATATATCTAGCATGTTCTTCTTCCTGGCCTCTTTGTTGTACTTCTTTGCATTTAGTGTTGGTTGTAGCTTTAAACACTTATCTTTGATATGGCCATTAACATTACAATGATTACAATAATTGCTTAGATCCTTGCATTAATGTGCAATGCATGTTGTTTTCTTATCCTTTCCTTTTCTCTTCTTCTTTCCCTATTTGGAAGTTCCTTGGTGATTTCTCTACTTGGAACTATTTGGTCTTTCTTCTTGTCAATATTCAGATAATGTTCTTATGCACAATTCTCATCAACAATACCATGTTCAAAGAGCATCATTTGACACCTTAAATGACTACTGGAGTCCATCTAGATGAAGTATTCCCAACATAATGGACAATTTTATGAACTTATTTGTAGCCCTTCTAGTATAAAAAAAATGTCAATGTATCCATTGGTCCTCTTCATACCCAATAAGGTAAAATTGGAACATAATGAAGGTTTTCTCCACCTCCCACTTAGTTAATTACTAATTACTCTCTTGTCTATATGACTTTCTCACCATGTTGGTAGTGGCCATCTAATTTTAGTATTAGAAATGTTAACTTTGTTCTTACCCTATATTATGAACACTTAAATATACTTCTAATTATTGCAACCATTGATGCAACTTAACAACTTCAATATCACCTATAAAGGGTTTGATGTATACTTTTGCTTCCACTTTGAGTAGAGACTAGAAAGAGGTGATGTTGGTACTTAGTTTATCTTTCTTTGGATCATTTTTTGGTTCTTATTCCTCTTCATATTTCCTATTAGATCTAGCATCTAAGGTAGAGCTACCTTACTCTCCAAAAAGTTTAAACTTTCTCTTGGAATTACTAGGATGATCACCAAGTTCCAAGAGATGCTAGGCTAGACTTGTTCTTCTAGATTTGAAAATCTCTCCTTTAAGTCATATTTTGGAATGTTATTGTATTCATCCACTATGTATAGGGTTTTGAGAGTTCTTTCTATAAGTTAATTTGTGGATATTGCAATTTCCCATAAACACCCCAATTAAGCTATTTGATATCCATATGATCTATGATCTATAAATTGCCATGCATATTCCACTAGAATATTTGGTCACCATAAATTTTATAAGTTTCTAGAAAGTATCTCTATGATGTAATGTTCACTAATTGTCATAGCATAATAATACAAATATAGTGCTCAAATCACTAAAAGGCTAAGAATGCAATAAAAATAAGGTAAAACAATGAACATCACACCATCCCCATGATGAATACAAGATATACCTTGGGAAACACAATATGGGAAAACCTAGTTAGGAGGTGAGGACTATACCTTGCTCTTTGCTTCTCATGTATGAAACGTGTATCCAAATAAATATGAAATCACTATGGAGCTACCATAGGGACTATGTTTAATATCACTACTATAGGTTCTTCTACTCCATGTGTTCCACTCATAATATCCCATTGTTTTTCTCTACTCAATTATGGAAAGTAAATTATTAGAATTGTGAAGCCCTAGAAAAGCCTTGTGTTAATCCTAAAGCCGCTTGTTAAGCCCTAAATATCCAGTTATTAGATTTCTATTTTTATATTGTTGTGTAGGCTAATATTTTTAGTTTTACCCTCTCATTGTAATTGCACCCTTTCTTTCCTATATATACACCAACGAAACCTAGTATTAGAATCATATAATCTTATATTTCGTATTCATTGTAAAAGGAGGTTCCCCTCTTAAAGTGGATTGTAATTATTGTCTTCTTATCATTTTTAAGGCACATGGTTCATAACATTTGGTATTAAAGCATATGAACCTAGGGTTTTGCCGCTTCAAATGAGCCATCGTGACATTTTCATTATAACTTTTTTTGGGGGTATGATTCAGACTATGAAATTTGGAGACGATTGAGGAGAGATCTCAATGTACATCTACCTGAAATTTTAGATTTTGGTCTTCTATATTTCAGAGATACACCCTATGTAAGTTATGGTTAGTGAATGATCATGAAATCAATTTCAAAAGAGTGATCTTGGAATTTTTGCTATAATTTTTTTTCTAGGAAGCTTCAAATGGTGAAATTTTGAGCATATTGAGAAAAGGCATCAACAATATCTAGTAAAAGTACTAAATTATTTTTGCTATAATTTCATAAATATACCATATGGAAGCTAGAGTGTTGGAAATATTATTGTCATTGATATCAAAGACAAGGGGAGAATACTTATGTCCAAGATAAATATCAAAAAATGAAGATTGTTGGAAATATTGTTTTTGGACTTTCAATGCCCCATTTGGATACCCTATATTTGAATGAATTTTTACTCCAATTACCTAGATCAAATGGGATCATATGATATATGGTTGGAAATCTTATTCTGAGACCTTTTCAAAGGCATATGACACTCCATCTGATTCCATAAGAATGAGGAGATATGAAATATTTTGTCAGGACGACCCAACCAAAGTACAAGTAGGTCGACCCAACCAATTTTACTCATGAGCCCCATAAGTGAATGTACAAACACTACAAATAAAGAATATGATTTTATTTGTACATAATCCAAGAAAGAATAGATAAGAAGTCATAAGAGGAGCCTAGGAATAATTTTTGGGTTGATTATTGGAGTCTAAAGGTAGAAGCAAAAATTTGATTTATGGGGTGAGTGAGTTATCTTGGAATTTTCATTATAACTTTTGTTTTGGGATGTTTTAGACCATGAAACTTGGAGGATACAGACAGAATATTGTCATGTACTTTTGGTTAAAATTTTAGACCATGATACACTATAATTTTAGAGATATGCTCTAAGGAAGTTAGGATTCCTAAATTATCCTGAAATCTTCTTCAGACATGTTTGCTTGGAATTTTCACTATGACTTTAGTTCTATGATGTTTTAGACCAGGAAAATTGGAGGATATTAATATAATATATTCATGTACTCGTGGTTTAAATTTTAGACCTTGGTTCACTATAATTTCATAAATATGCTCCAAGGAAGTCAGACTTCTTGAATGCTTCTGAAGTCTTTTCAAACATGCCGGCTTGGTATTTTCGCTATAACTTTCTTTCTGTGATGTTTTAGGTTGTAAAATTTGGAAGAGATAGAGAAGAGACCTCAAGGTATCTATGTTAGCAATTTTAGATGTTGTTTTTCTATAGATTTATTTATGTAATATGAGGAAAAACATGCTTCAAATAGGTTAGCTTGTCATTTTTTCTATAACTTTCTACCTGAGATGTTTCAGATTGTGAAAATTGGATGAGATAGAGAATAAATCTCTAGGTGCTTGTGGTAGAAATTTCATAATCATATTTTCAAAATTGATTACATTGCATGTTGGGCAAGTTTGTTCTTGGGAAGAAGCCAAAAGCAACAAGTTTGAGAGAAGCATACTTGATGAAGCAAGAAGCTACGGGTAGATCTGGTAAAGGAAAAAACAACTAACAAACTTGGTGAAGGTAGAAGCAACAAGAAAACTTGGTGAAAGAAGAAGCAACTAGAAAACATTGTGAAGTAGGTTGGTGCCTACAAAACAATGGTGGGATTGGTGTCTCTTGTAGGTTGGTTCTTACAAAACAATAGAGGGGATTGATGCTTCCTATAGGTTGGTGCTTACACAGTAGCATAGGGGATTGGTTTCTCATGTATGTTGGTGCCTACAAAGTGGAAGATGGAATTGGTGTCTCCTACAGGTTGATGCCTATAATGAAAGAAAGGGTATTTGTGTTTCCTATTGATCCATAAATTGTCATGGATATTACACTGTGTTGATGGTAAAAAATGACGAATATCAACATTCAGGAGACCACCCAGTCAGAGCCCCAAATTACACTTTTTTCGTTTGGATTGGTGGTTCCGACTAGTTTTATTGGGTCTAGTTATTCCCCCGCTCTTCCTGATGACTTATGATGTCTCTAATTACTTATCAACATAAAGATAAATATCAGATATGCCCTCTTGCAGAGCTCTTGTAATAAAGCAACCCTTAATCTGAAACAAGGGCTCAACCAATCCGCACTAGAATTTGCACCTGCATAAGGAAACTTCTAAAAATGTAGTGAATTAATTCTAAATGTAAATCTACTGTAGGATGCAATCAATAAAAAGGAAATCTAATCTATTCTATCTCAATTAGGACAAGATATAGATCTCATCCAAATCAAGAATAAAGTGATTTAAAAGAATGGGGATTTAACATGCATTATATGATAAATATCAAGTTGTTGAAGGAGTTTTAACAACTAATATTTAAGCGACTTACATGCTATGTTTTAGAGATTTAAAACAATGGGGGGATGTCAAGCTCAAACGCATTGTCTCCCACAACCTTGGTAATGGTGTAAGGCCCATATCGGAGTGATTTGAGCTTCTGATGGGCACCGGTAAGGTGTTCTTTTTGCAAATGCAACCAAACTTTGTCGTTCACTTGAAACTTGTGTGGCACCCAATGTTGATCATGTCGCTTCTTGTACTTGGCATTTGACTTCTCCAAGATGTCATGAACCTGTTGGCAGATGTGTTGAATGCGTGCAATAAATCTGGTTGCTTTATTAGCCTTGGACAATACATGTGTGGATTATGTCTGTGTACTCGCATGAGGCATGGAAACATCAATCAGACATAATGGTTTAAATCCTAGACCTACTTGAAAGGGATTGCGACCAGTCGAGCTATGGAGAGATTTGTTATAATTGTGCTGCACATAGGGAAGACTCTCATCCCAGGTTTGTGGATGCTTGTAGTTATACATGCAGAGTACGTGCACTATCATCCTATTGATGACCTTCATCTAGCCATCAGTGTGGGGTTCGAATGGAGTCAACTTGGTGAGCTTGGTGCCCAATAGTGTCCACAGGCTTTACTAAAATGTGCTCAGGAACCTACTATCCTGATATGATTTAATAGACTGCGGGATCACAAAATCTACCCAGACTTGTTCAAAGAAGAGTTTGGCATTGTCCTCTGTTGTGATACTCTTCTCGCAGGTTGCCAATATAGCCATCTTAGAAAATCTGTCCATGGCCACAAATACACAGTCATTACCAAACATATAGTCCATGGATATGGATTCCCAAGGTTGGCAGGGAGTAGACAGAGGAGTGTACATGCCTTGCTTCTTAATGGTTGGCTTGGAAATGGCGTAGGCAGTGCGGGATTTGATATATTTCCCAACATCTAGTTGGAGTTTTGGTTAATAAAAGTACTTTTGTAGTATAGCCACACTTTTCTCCACACCAAAGTGTCCTACGACCTGATTGTAGTGTGCCTCCCAAATAAGCTTGGCACACTCGCTTGAAGGAACACAAAGGTGGCCTAGGTAGCATAAAAATGCGTCCTGGAGGTGAAAATCAAGAACTTTCTTGCCATATACTAGCATCTGGTATATGGAGGTGAATTTTGGAACATTTTTGTATAGTTGCGTCCATCTAGAGGCCCTTTTTGTATTTAATGTTGACGTGGAATTGTTTCAGATATGTAGACCACTTTTGATGTCGATCGTTCTGCAACTTCCCTTGTGTCTGTATAAACAGAAGAGGTCATTGGTCGGTGTGGATGACTGTCTCCTTCCCCAAAATGTAATGCTTCAATTTCCAGCAAGCCTGGACGATGGAATACATCTCTTCATCATAGATTGGGTACTTCCGAATTGTATCCGAAAGTGTATCACTATGATAGGCCATTGGATGCCTGTGCTGGGTGAGGATTGCACCAATAGCATAGTAGGAGGTGTCTGTCTCAATTAAAAATGGTTTTTTCAGGTGTGGCAATGTGAGTACTGGTGCAGAGCAGAGGCGACGCTTCAACTCAACGAATGCCTTTGTTGTTGGGACTCAAACCAGGAAAACTTTTCTTTCTCTTCGACTTTGGTAATCTGACTCAAAGGCCAAGTGATGTGGGAGAATCCCAACAGGAACCTCCGATAAAAATTTGCAAGGCCCAAAAAGTTGCGAAGCTCTATTAGAGTGGTCGAGGATGGCTAATCCCAAATGACTTGGATCTTAGTCGGATCCACATGCACGCCACGCTCATCTATGATGTAACCCAGATATTGGACCTGGATCATGCCAAAGGTGCATTTCTACAATTTGGCACACAATTTGTGTTGCCAAAGGGTTTGAAGGACTTGTCGAATGCGTTGCAAGTGTTCTTCCCAAATCTTGCTGAAGATGAGAATGTCGTCTAGATAAAAAACCACAAATGAGTTGGTGAAGGGTCACAAGATGTCATCCATTAGCCTCATAAAAATAGTAGGGGAATTTTTCAACCTAAAGGGCATAACCAACCATTCAAAAATGCCTTCATTGGATTTGAAGGCGGTCTTCCATACATCTGTGGGCTCTATTGGAACTTGGTAATAGCCAAACTTTAGATCAATCTTGCTGAAATACTTGGCTCCCTCGAGTTGGTCCAAAATGTCATCAATCTGTGGGATTGGATACCCGTTATTGACAATGATTTTGTTTGGTGCCCGATAATCAATGCAGAGCCTCTAGGGCCCATCCTTTGTCTGTACAAGTATAATCGGGCTCCCACAAGGCGAGGAACTTGGTCGGATGTGCCCTTTTTACAACTCCTAGTTTTTTCGCTTGATCTCTTCATTTTATAGAATGGAGTGATGATATATCGGACCGTTGGGTAGAGGTGCTCTGGGAGTCAGATCGTTCGAATGCTTGACCTGACAGCGCAAGGGTACCCCTACGGGCGAGGAGAAGATGTCCCTATATTCTTCCACGACTATATCCACTTGCTTCTGCTACATGGAGGAACCCTTCTTGGGGGCCATGGATGTGGCTATGATCTTCACCTTACTTTGAGAGTGAATAAAAAAGAAAACAAATTTCTCAGTATGAGAGATGTCTTACTTAATTTCTTAGCATAGAGATGGCTGTAGGCAGGGCTACCTCTGGTATCCTACATAATTTATTACTCAAAGAAATTATAAGAGTGCGAGGCATCAACTCATATACAACATGATGCTTCCACAAGTATGTTTGGCATAATAATACATCACCAACTTCAAGAGGAGAAACATCACACAATACCTCATCCGTGAAGGGCTTGATTCTGTATGAAAGACAACACTATTGGCTGATGCAAAGATCTTGTCCTTGGTGAAGCCACTCAATGGTGTATGACTGTGGGTATGGTGTGGTTAGTAGGCCCAACTGCTTCATGACCTCTGTTGAAATGAGGTTCTTTTGGCTCTTGTTGTCGAAAATGAATTGTAGCAACGAACCCTTCACCCACATTTGTGATTGGAAGAGACGCTCCCCCTCCATTGGATCTTCGAGCTCAATCTTCTAGATCTTGGTGGTGGAAATAGTGGCGCTGGGCTTCGAGTCAATAATATGCTTCCCTTTGTCATTCCCCTTGTCGAGTTATGACTCGGAATTGAGACATGTATCTGATTCTAAAGCCTTCAACTCAACCACCAGTGACTGCTTAGCTCGACGCTCACTTGTGTTGTGAGTGGGGCTCTTATGGAACTCACACCACTGCCCTGTGTCCTACTTCATCTTCGTGGTATTGTTCTTTGCTTGCATCTTCGACAGGTTGTCCTGGGTCACCCCGCCTTGGCTTTGTCCTTTGTTCTGCAGTTTGGGGGCGCCTTTCCCTTGCTTCAGATTCGCAGATCCAAAGTCTCGCTTCTTCTATTTTAACTTCTACTCGATCTTGACAACATATCGGTAGGTGGCGCCAAGTGAGGAGATGTTTAGGAACTCCATCTCATCTTGGATGTATTTTTGCAAACAACCACGGTACTTGAGTACCAGATGCCACTTAGAATCCTTGATACCCAACTTCATGCGAAGGGTATGAAAAATATTTGTGAACTCCGACACGTCTTGGTCCCTTCCCTGCCATAGTGTGGTCCACTTTATGTACTTATCTTCATAGTTCCTGATAGGGTAATACTTCTCCTTGATGGCGTCTTAGAAAGAATTCCAAGTGGGTGTGCTTCTACTCATAGTAGGTTTTCCACGAGTCCTTGACGTCGTGGGGCAACTTTGAGGAATGCAAAAGTAATATTTTCCCTACTGGAAAAATCATGAACCAAAAAATACCCTTCCAATAGATTTAACCATCTATCTACGACATCTGAATCTATTTGGCCTTCAAATATGGGAATATCAAATTTGACTTGTACCTTGAAGGGAGTGGTACCTCCAGAGTGGCTGGGATGAAAATGCGTCACTTGTGGGTATCTGCCGAAGGATCTGGGAAAAGTTGTCCATCATCTTGTTCCTCTGTTGCTCGAGGGATTCTTCAAGAAATATTTTGAAGGGATCTCATGCTCCCTCATATTTCTTTTCTTCCACCACATGAGGCCGTCAGGATTTGCAAGGCTGGTCTTGCAAAGGTTCAACCCGTTCAAGCCCTAACTCCTTATACCCTAACCTCGTTGGGGACATGCAAAGAAAAATAGAGAGAGAGCAGATCACTCTTATACCACTGATGTGAACTTATGTAGGAACACAAAAGAATATAGATATAAAAATAACACAAAGATGTAGCAAGAATAAAAATTCATTTCATTAATTTCAAAGAACTGAAATATGCTTAAATAAAGGATGGAAATAAACTAGCTTGGGCGATGGTAACTTATCTTTGAGAAGAGATGTGGCAACTACATGCCTATGAACTGTGTTACAATGAGGCTCGAAGGCCTATTTATTATTGAGAAACAATGGAAAACCCTAAACATCCAAAAACCTAACCCTAGGCGATGAAGCGCCAAAACTATGGGCCCCGTTTGGGTAAATTGGTACATCAACTTCACGGGGTTGCAACTTTGGCATACGATCTTCGTTTGACATGCAAAATACCTCGTTAGAAAGATCTATTCGAGTTCTACAAATTTCAAATGCAAACATCATTTAAATACTTATGTTTTCCCTTTTTCACAAAAAAAGTCGTTTAGGGCCTAAAAATGGCTTCAGAAGTTCAGGACCTGAAAAACTGCAAAAAATAGTAAATTGTGCTACAATTAAGGAAACTGAAAAACTGAAAGAGACATTGATGGGGATCCAAGTGGAATAGGTGGGTGGCCACCAATATCCACATGGATCATCTTGTGATGACACTTTGACTCAAAAATAAAATTATTTTTCTTTTTCTTTCAAAAGTCCAAATGGGACTTGACTCAAGTACATATTTTTTGACTCATAATATATTCTCTTTGACTCAAAAGACTCTATAAGCATGAAGAACATGCTTTGACCAAAAATATATATAAACATAATATTATTCAATGATAAAAAAATCATTTTATTACATTATGAAGACCGACACTAGTTACATTTTTCAACACTCCCTCTTAACTAGGGAGGTATTCATAATGAAACAGCAAGATACTCTCAAGTTGAAATATTCATATAAGAAAGAATCTAGATTGATAAGCATCAATGATGATTTACATGATCATATCCAACAATGTAAAAATATCAAGGCCTTGACTAAGAAGCTTTGTCTCTTCACTAGATCAAAGCACAATGCTGGAAGGCATAAATTTGGACACAACCACCTATCTAGGCACATACCCCATTCAGATGTTCACTGGGTATGTCCTCATAAGAATATTTCCTAATCCATGTCACAATACTTGATACCAGAAAATATTGATCCCGAGGACTATCCTTATCTCAGAACAATGAACTTGACTTATGGCGGTTAGTCCTAGTCATAGTATAGGTCTTCAAAGAATATCAATCCTAGATGCTTATCCAATCCACCATTTTCCTTACCAATGCCTTTACTAGGTTTACAACTATTAGTCCTGGCCATAGTACATGACACATGGAGAATACGTGTCCATCCTCACTCCCTCTCAATCAGGGAGGAGATCCTCATTCCCTCAACTAGGGAGGAGCCATCCACAAGCCTAAGCTTGTCTAAAAAATACTCATTTTTTTCCATGAAAAGTAACTTCATTAATGCATCGACTACTTGTTCATCTTGTGGATATCCATTGTAGCTTCTTGGTTCCTATATGCATCACATCATAACAAACTTTGACCTTTCTGTTTTTTTGACAATCTTCATATCGAATCCAATGTCTCATCAGATAGTCCATCACACAATTTTATAGAGCCAAAATTCTTTGTAACTAATCTTCTTCCTTCACATTGTAACAAAAAATTGCTTCATGTTCTTCCAAGGAATCATACTAGTTCCAACCATCAATAATATCAACCTTATTACTATCAACTACCGGTACAATATCAAAGTTCTTCAACTTCTTGCTAAAAGTTATTGCCATAGATCTGTCATATTGTCTTTTTTATCATAAGCTTCTTTGGATTTTCTGTCAAAATTCAATTAATATCATATCCATCCAAGATCTAACATATCCCTCTTTCCAACTGTAGTAGGTGAACTTCTTCCCATTTTTTTTATGAAGTATTTCATGTTGTCATCTAGTTTACTTCTTTGATGTATACTTCAAACAACTTCCCCCTCTTCAAAATGTTCATGCTTTTCTATGTTCTTCCAATTCTTCCACCTGTTAGTCAAGTTTAGATAGTTCTTGTTTTGACCTGCAAGCTTTATTATAAGGCTATGAAAGAACAAAATGAAAAGTACGAAAACAATAGTAGTAGTAGTAAGCAATGAGATGTAAAGTACTTATTTTTTGAGGAAGGTCAACTCCCTCTTAATATTTGACCTATTTACCAACTTTGTTCTCATTTTAGCATGATGGCATTTATGTTATCATCAAGGGTTAGATCTTCTTCTTACATTGGAAATGGTTAGAAAGGGTTTTTGTTCCGATGATTCTTCTTATTCCAAACTTTGTTGGGATTTACAAGCCATATATGCCAAATTCTTCAGGACTTTTCAACTTACAAATTGCAAGTTCTACATATATACAAACCCCAGAAATGTCATTAGCAAGCTCTCTATATAGAATTCATTTCATTCCTTGATTTCAGTATCCTAGTCTTTATATGCAAGGAAAGACTTCAGATGCTACTATATAATTGATCTCTCAAATATATTTACACAAACCCTTTATATAATGCACTATTATTAGATCATTATTTTATTCTTAATGATTTCTTCATAGCCTAAAAGATCTAGCATTTCAAGCAATATACTTGACATAGACTTCTAGGTTCTAGGATCTACCTTTTGATAAAATTTAATAGTCAAGTGAACCTTGAAGAGAACTTGAAATTATGAATATTTCCATGTACCTCTTTCATCTTACCTGTCCATCCTTATCATCTTCAAATTGACTACAGAAGCTCAATCACCTTTCATAGAGTTTTAGTTTTTTTGAATTTAGTTGACTTGTATCATCTTCCTCAAGTAGAGCTGCCTCATATTATTCATAGTTCAATGTATTGGGTAGGTTGGCTTTATTGGTGTAACTCATCCTTATTTTATATCTTGATATCATGGTTCTTCACATGCTTGTGTCATAGAGGTGATCTTGGTATAGTTGGTATTTTCACAGACTTCACATATCTTTAGGTATAAAATTGTTTATAATTAAACTCCTTCAATAATTCAATCATTTTACAACCGAGTCTTGGTCCTCAAATTGTTCCATGCCTTAAAGATGTTGCTTTAGATTTCACTATCTATATTTACGTTTTAAGTTCACTTTTTCAAACCTATTTCTTTGATTAACATCTTGAGTAGCCTTTTCCGTGTGTTGATGGGCTCCAATTTGAGTGATGTAAATGGTTTTTATTCATAAGTGAATAGATGCTCTTCCATAAGGTTCCAAAAAGAGTACAGCTTGCTTCTATGGTAGATTTTCAAAAAATTCAGGTGCCTTCCTTTGATTTTTCACAGATATCTTGGACTTGTTACTTTCCATGCTCAGACTAGTTCCTTTTTCTTTTAAAATAAATGTGACTAGGATAGAGATAAAACTTTGATATGGTTTGTATTGGATGCCTTAGAACCATAAGGATATATGATATAATACTTTCCATAACACCTTTAGGGACTTCTCATATAGTGCCACTGGATATTAAGTGCAAGTATCAGCCTTCTATTCCACTTAAGGGAGGGCTAGCAGAGAGAAATTATAACTTATTTGGGCTACTTGAATCAATTCTATCATTAGGGATGAGGATGCTTAGGCTTTTCATTATTTTAACACAATAATTTTTCGTTCCATGGACAAAGTGTTTTATGTCCTCAATATAGGTCTGCAAATTCTATAGAGAACAAATTTCACAAGTAGTTTGTAGAATTGTCACGCCACTTGCTAAATGAAATCAAATTCATAAAAAATTGATCCATAAGTTCAGTTATTATGTGTCATAAGAATCATATGAACTTATTTCATTTCCTCAGGAGCTTCCATAGATAGTTCAAATTTTTTATTTCTTTCATGAATACATATATAAATATTTGAACTTCGATACTTAGAACAAAATTGGCTTTAAGGGATTTCTTATTACTAATAGAGACATATTTTCTTATGGAGACGTATTTTCCTTTTGATAACAATAGTCTTGGATTTTTACCTATAGGACTCAGCCTAGTTTTCATTCTCATAGACCTCTTGAAGTAGCTTTGAACTTTGAAGAACATATTATAAAGGTTTCGACCTCTTGGACAGATGCTACAGGTCCCTGACCACAGTCTCAAACTTGGATATAGACTTTAAAATGAAAATATAGAGTATAGAGGAGTACTTACTCTTAAAATAAGGAGAAATTTTTATGAGGATGTCTTCGAAAGTGAGTAATAACTACTATAAGGGTGATGATTCTTCAAACCTTCTTATTTTTCCTTTGATAGAAAGAGATATAATTGTTGCAAGGGTGTTCTCAAATGTAACTGCTACAAGTGTGTCTTGAGAAGGAGATAACTGCTATAGGAGTGTCTTCTTGTCTTCAAATATGCCAAGAAGATGTGATCTTCAAACTACATTCCTTTCACCTTAGCTTTGATACCATGTTGAGAAACCAAGTGTAGTAGATAATGATTGATTTCTTTTAACTTGATAATTACTTGTGAATGTTTGTTGGGTTCTTATTACTTATAGTATCTTCTTCATCAAGTAATTACAAAAATGTACAAAACCTGAAGATCACAATAATACGAAGAACACAAGAAATTTGGCTCCAAGCTAGGGAAAATCCCCACAAGGGGGAAAGTCCAAAAATCCTTCTCTTATAGAATAAGATCAAAATGATATATCCGAAACTCAAGGCCAAGACCAAAAAATTCCACAAAGATCCAAGTAAACCCTCCTCCAAATCTCCTCCAATCAAGTCAAATTCAACGCTTGTCAACATTCTAAAGGCACCAGAAACGGACACTACATTTTCTATGTCAGAAAATGCGTATATATAGACATCTCCGGAGCCCTCCCAGAAGCAATAAAATTAATCTTCAAGGATGAAGTTTGGCTACAAAGTATAGATTACGAACACATCCCCTTCAGGTGTAGGAAGTGCCATGAACATGGCCATCTCTTTAGAGACTTTCCTCTAAACAAAACCCCTCAAAATACTGATCATGCAAGAAAGAAAAATCATATTGAAGGATTCACCAGAATCAATACCTGGAACAAGAACAACAGGAAAAAAACAATCTTAAGAAGGATTAGCAAACGATCGTAAAACATAACCAATTAAATTCCCTACTCAACATTTAAGAACAGTCAGATCCAAACTACCCAGCAGGAGATGAAGCAAGAGAAGAGGAGGAGATCAAAGCAAATAAGGAACAAGGCGACAAAGAAGCAGATCATAACAACAGGGAAAACCACCAATCACAAGAGGATATTGAAATTGAACAAATAGTGAACGATGAAACCCCAAAGGAGAGTGCTATAGAAGAAGCATTGGAAGAGTTAGACCTAGAATCCATAGTAGAATAATGGAAGATAAATGGAATAGAAGCAATCCCAGAACATCAACTTCAAAAAATAGAAGGATCTTACCTCCTCCAAGAGGAACTAAAACACAGTGCAGTCCACCCTTCATAGGACGACAACGCATCAAAAGGCATCATGGAAAACATTCTAGTAGGAGGGTACAACCCGAAAGGACCAAGTCAAAATATAGGTAGAAAGACCACGAGCCATCTCCTCCAAGAACTAGGTGCCAAGCTCATCAATGAAGGAAAGGTAAAAGATCTGGCCCTAACCCCCTCTCCTTACCTATGAATTTCATCTCTTGGAATATTAGAGGACTAAACAATCCTGGAAAGAAAATAATCTTGATAAACAAAATCCTGTCTGATAAACCTGACATCCTCCTTATTCAAGAAACTAAACTGGAGTTGACCAACCCTCCTCTCCTTCACAAATCCTGCTTCAAGTCTTACAACCACCTAGCCAACTCAACCTTAGGATCTGTGGGAGGAATCATGACCTTATGGAAAAGCTCGAAGTTCGATCTCATTTCCTCTTTGGCAACCTATCACTCTATTACTTCAGTCTTGAGAATAATAGGTACAAATGATAGCATCTACATAACCAATATCTATGCCCCCCACAAGGTGAATGATCAAATCAAAATGCTTCAATGCATCTCTAATTTGTTGAATTCCATTCAAACGCCTTACAAAATCATTGTTGGGGACTTCAATATGATAAAAAATCTAGGGGGAAAAGAGAGGAGGAATCCGGAAATTGGACAAGGACTCAGATGCCCTCCTCTCTACTATTGAAAGCCTCAATCTCATCAACATCCCTACAAGCAATGGCACTTTCACCTGGAATAATAGAAGAGGAGGTGATCGCCAAATTACTTCTAGACTAGATCATTTCCTCCTCTCAGAGGAAGCATACCTCACCTCATTGGAAACAGAGGCTCGTATTCTTTCGCAAGATGGCTCTGATCATTGGCCAATCTCTCTTAAGTTTCATATCTCCATTGGTCCTAAAAACAAGCCTTTTAGATTTGAGGCCTTCTGGTTGGATCACCCATACTTCCTAGACAAAATGAGGCAACGGTGGAATAACTCAACTATCAAATATGGTAATAAGATGTACATCTTCCAACAGAAACTAAAATACATCAAAGGTGAAATAAAAAAATGGAACAGAGAATCATTTGGAAATATCATCACAAAAAATAAAAAATAAAAATAAATTGGAGCTCAATTTGGAACTCCACCATCAACACATCATTGAAGAGGGTATCATGGACCACAACAAACAAGGAGAAAAAATTACAAAAAAGTTGGGAGGAAAGAGCCACTCCGGAAGAGAAGCTATGGCAACAAAAATCCAGAATAAACTGGCTAAATTGTGGGTAAAAGAACATTGCCTTTTTCCACAAATCAATGATCCATCATAGAAAGAACAACAAAATGTTGGCTCTAAAAAATCGAGAGGGACACCTCATTCACTCTCAGGAGGAAATGGAATAAGAGTTAACTCAGTACTTCCGCTCTCTCCTTAAGGAGCCAAGGAATGATCAGGAAGACGACATTAAAAAAATTACGAATCACATTCCCAAGATCCTCACAGAAGATCATAACAAAATGCTCCTAAGAAAGTTTCTCTCTAGGATGTGGAGGATGTAGTTATGAGTATGCCCAATGGTAAAGCCTCGGGATCGGATGGGTTTACCATTGATTTCTACAAAGTCTGCTGGCCAATCCTCAAACATGAGGTCCATACCTTAGTAGAGGAATCTGGGATTCAAAAGTCTATCCTAAAATCCCTCAACGCCACCTCTCGCACTCTAATTCCCAAGGGCGATTCAGCAGACTCCCTGGATAAATTCCGTCCCATATCCCTCAATGTCATTTATAAAATCATCTCCAAAGTCTTGGCCAACCATCTGAAATCTGTCTTGCCTCTCCTTATATCCCATCATCAATCTGGCTATGTGGAAGGCAGGCAAATAATGGATAATATCATCCTCTCCCATTAACTAATTCACTCTCTCAACTTGCAAAAGAAACCTGGCATGATGATCCAATTAGACATGTCTAAGGCCTTCGACAAAATCAGTTGGGCCTATATGAGAGAAGTTTTAGCAGCTTATGGGTTCCACAAAGAGAGTATCAAATGGATCATGGCAATGGTGTCTAAAGAGTTATTCTCCATCCTCTTGAATGGCTCTGCCTCTCCACCTTTCCACCCTTCCAGAGGCATTAGGCAGGGAGACCCAATTTCTCCCTTTCTCTTTGTCATAATGGTATAAGGGCTTAGCCACTACATTCCCGCGGCCTTATTTTCCAACAAAATATCAGGTCTCAAGCCTCATGCCTCAGCTCCTCCTTCCATGCACTGACAATTTGTGGATGATACCCTGCTCACGGGTCTCCCCTTTTTCAAAGAAGCTTCCTCCTTCAAGACCATTATATCTGACTTCTCTGCGGCCTCTAGCACCACCATCAATCCAGAAAAATCTAAACTGTTCTTCTTCAACACCCCTCTGCCCATTCGAAGAAACATTGCTAGAATTCTCGATTTCCCCATAAGCTCTCTCCCCTCTAAATAGCTTGGGGTTCCCTTAACTGATCGGTCACTGGCTTGGGCCACTTGGGAAGCTCTGATAAATAAACTAGAAAAGAGGTTGGCCAACTAGACCTTCTGATCGCTAAATCTAGCAGGTCGTCTTTTTCTTGTAAAATCAGTATTACAAGCGATCCTGATCCGGATTTAAACAGGAACGCAATAAAATACAGAGATAACCATAAAGACAGATATGCAGCGGAAATAATACCTCAATTCATTACTGTAAAATACTGAAATATGCTTACAAACAGAAATGGAAATAAACCAGCTAGGGCGATGGTAGCTTATCTCTGAGAAGAGATGTGGTGGCTACATGCCTCTGAACTCTTTTGAACTGTGTTTACAATGAGGCTCGAAGGCCTATTTATTATTGAGAAACAATGGAAAACCCTTCACATTCCAAAACCTAACCCTAGAAGATGAAACGCCAAATTGTGGGCCCCGTTTTGGGGTGAGTTGGACAGCCAACTTCCCGGGGTCGCGAATTGATCGTATTATCTCTGTTTGACGCACATGATAGCCCGTTGGAAAGATATCTCCGAGGACTACGACGAAAAAGACGATTTTTATCAAAAAAATCGTTGGCGGTGGATTTCCCAAAAAACGTCGTTTAGGGCCTCAAAACGGCTCCGGAAGTTTAGGACCCGAAAAACTGCTAAAAATAGTAAACTGTGCTATAATTAAGGAAACTGAAAAACTGAAAGAGACAGTTGTGGGGGTCCAAATGGGATAGGTGGGTGGCCACCAACATCCACCTGGATCATTCCTCCCCCCTTAGGAAGCAATGGTCCCCATTGCATTGAGTTCCTCCCTAAGATGAGGAAGCTTCTGCTGAGCTGGGTCTCTAGTGAGTTGTTCTGCAATCTATGATGTGTCCAGAAATGGTGGGAAGCATGGTCGGCGATGGTCCACATTGAACAATCGGTGCAAGCGAAGGAATGGAGGAATGTTGTGCTTCAAAGCATTGTTGCCCAGAACCTTGTTACTGGTGTAAGGACCATGTCGAAGCGGTCTGAGTTTCTGATGGGTTCTGGTAAGGCGTTCTCTCTGTAGATGTAACCAAACTTTTTCGCCCACCTGAAACTTGTGTGGTACCCCTCTGGGTAAGGAGAAGTTGTTCCTGTGTTCTGTCATGACTGTATCCCTATGTTGCTGCTGCTGCATGGAGGAACCCTTTGCGGGGGTCATGGATGTAGCAACGATCTTCCCCTTACTTTGGGAGCGAACCAGACAGGAAATAAATTTCCTAGCCTGTGAGATGAGCTTGCTGCCTTTCTTAGCAGTGATCAAAGAGGTGGTGGTAGGTGGAGCTACCTCTGGTATCCTGTATAATGAATTATCCAAAGAAATAATGACAGTGCGAGGCCTTGACTCATACACAGCATGTCGCCTCCACAAGTATGGCTGGCCTAATAGTACATCACAAACATCCAGAGGTGTAACATCACACAATACCTCATCTGTGAAGGGCTTGATGCTGTAGGGAAGGCGGCACTGCTGGTGAACTTTGAGATCTCGTCCTTCGTGAAGCCACCCGATACTGTACGGTTGTGGGTGTGGCGTAGTTGGTAGGCCCAACCGCTTCACGACCTCTACTGAAACGAGGTTCTTTTGGCTGCCACTATCGACAATGAATTGCAGCGGCGAACCCTTCACCCACATCTGTGAGTGGAAAATACGTTCCCCCTCCTCTGGCTCTTCGGGCTCATTCTTCTGGATCTTGGCAGTGGCAACAGTGGCACTGGGATCCGCATCAATGATTTGCTTCCCTTTGCCATCCCCCTTGTCGGGTTCCGGCTCAGAGTCAGAACATGCATCTGATTCAGAAGCCTTCAACTCGGCCACCAGCGACTGCTTGGTCCGACACTCACTTGTGTTATAAGTGGGACTCTTGTGGAACTCAAACCACTTTCCTGTGTCCTTCTTCAGCTTCGCGGTGTTGTTCTTTTCTTACAGCTTAGAGGGGTTGTCTTGGGTCACCCCGCCTTGGCTTTGTCCTTTGGGCTTCGGATTTGCAAATCCAAAGTCTCGCTTCTTCTGTTTGAACTTTTGCTCGATTTTGACAGCATATCGGTATGCTGTGCCGAGTGAGGAGATGTTCAAGAACTCCATCTCTTCCTGGATGTATCTGTGTAGGCAGCCGCGGTATTTGAGTACCAGATGCAGCTCAAAATCTTTGATACCCAACTGTGTGCGAAGGGTATGAAAAATATTTGTGAACTCTGGTACATCTTGGTCTCGTCCCTGCCGCAGTGTGGTCCATTTGATGTATTTGTCCTCATAGCTTTTGACAGGGTAGTACTGCTCCTTGATGGCATCCCGGAAGTCATTCCAAGTGGGGGCGGCTGAAAACAATGACCCTGTACTTTCATCCTTCTGCTCGCAGTATGTTTCCCACCAGTCCTTGACGTGGGGGGCTGCTTTGAGAAGAGCGAAAACAATCTTTTCCCGACTTGAAAATTCATGAACATAAAAATACCCATCTAGCAGATTTAACCATTTATATACGGCATCTGCGTCTATTTGACCCTCGAAGATGGGGATTTCAAAATTAACTTGTACCTTAAACGGTGTGGCGTTTCCAGAGTAGCTGTTGGAAGCCGATGCGTCACCTCTGGGTAGCCGTTGAAGGATCTGCGCAAAGCTATCCATCATCGCGTTCCTTTGCCGCTCGAGGGCTTCTTCGAGCAAGATTCTAATAGGATCTCCTGCCCCCTCATCTTTCTTCTCATCCGCCATGGGAGGTCGTTGAGATTTGCGAGGTTGGTCTTGCAAAGGTTCGACCAATTCAAGCCCTAACTCCTTATATCCCGACCTCGTTGGGGACATGCAAAGAAAAACAGAGAAAAAGCAGACCGCTCTGATACCACTGATCCAGATTTAAACAGGAATGCAATAAAATACAGAGATAACCATAAAGACAGATATGCAGCGGAAATAATACCTCAATTCATTACTGTAAAATACTGAAATATGCTTACAAACAGAAATGGAAATAAACCAGCTAGGGCGATGGTAGCTTATCTTTGAGAAGAGATGTGCTACATGCCTCTGAACTCTTTCAAACTGTGTTTACAATGAGGCTCGAAGGCCTATTTATTATTGAGAAACAATGGAAAACCCTTCACATTCCAAAACCTAGCCCTAGAAGATGAAACGCCAAATTGTTGGCCCCGTTTTGGGGTGAGTTGGACAGCCAACTTCCCGGGGTCGCGAATTGGTCGTATTATCTCTGTTTGACGCGCATGATAGCCCGTTGGAAAGATATCTCCGAGGACTACGACGGAAAAGCCGATTTTTATTAGAAAAGTCGCTGGCGGTGGATTTCCCAAAAAACGTCGTTTAGGGCCTCAAAACGGCTCCGGAAGTTTAGGACCCGAAAAACTACTAAAAATAGTAAACTGTGCTATAATTAAGGAAACTGAAAAACTGAAAGAGACAGTTGTGGGGGTCCAAATGGGATAGGTGGGTGGCCACCAACATCCACCTGGATCAGATCCCCCACCACCTATATTCGGCTTTGACTTCCCCAAAAGGGATCTCCAATGCCATCAGGAATCTGCGAAAGAACTTCTTATGGAGAGGTGCTGATAAAAAGAAGAAATGGGCTCTATTGCATGGGAAACAATTTGTAGGCCTAAAAAAGATGATGGACTTGGGCTAAGGGATACTAAGATCCTAAGGAAGGCCTTGGGAGAAAAAACTCTATGGAGATCGATTGCAAATCCCAATTCCCCTTGCGGAATCTTATGGAAGGAAAAGTACGCTCCAACGCACTCGCAAAAGCAAATGATAAGGCTTAATGGAAACATCAAAGGTTCAGTAATCTGGATTCAAGCGTGGGAAAATCGGGTAATCATCCAAAAGCATAGCTTCTGGGAGGTTGGTAATGGAGACAAGGCACTCTTCTGGGAAGATGCCTGGCAGCAAAGGCCGGAACTCGACAAGGATCAATATCAATCAATCAAGTCTGAAATGCAAAACAAGGGTAGAAGAAAGGTTTGTCACTATTGGAAACCTAACACAGAAGGGGATAATTGGAGAGAATGGATTGATCAGAAAGAATGGGTTCCCCATATCAACCCACACGTTTGGTCTGAGCTATCAATTGAACTACAAAAGAGACAAATCCTCATCGACTCCTCTGAGGACAAGCTCCATTGGGGCCAAAACCCAGCTGGGCACTTCAACATAAAGGAAGCATACATATATGTTGTTGAACATGATAAAATCAATCTTGACCGCAAATGGAAATCATTATGGGACATAAGACGTTGGCCAAAAATCTCCATCTTCCTCTGGCTTCTCTCGCATAGGAAAATTCTAACCTGGGAAAACCTCTGGAAAAAGGGTTTTATTGGTCCATCCAGATGCCAACTCTGTTAGTAAGAGAAAGAAAGTTCAAACCACCTTCTGAACGAATTCTCCTATGCGACCAAATTATGGGATTGGGTTCATTTGATCTTTAATGGATTGGATCGGGATCCCTCTTCCATCCTCAACACCATCTCTAACTGGCATCCTTCCTTCTCCCTCTATCCTCCTGTAAACAGGGCTTGGAATCTCATCCCGGGCATTGTTTTTTGGGCTCTCTGGAAGGAACGCAACGCTAGAATTTTCCGGGGTATTTCATCTCAGGAGGAAATCACCCTATCAAAGGTCAAGCACTCTATTCAGGAGTCGGTGGCTATTTCGCTTCTACAGAACTCCAATGGTCCTCCCAGCAGCTCAGATTTGAGAATTCTCACAATGTTGGATCTCCTCCAAGCTAGCGTCACTTCAGTCCCCTCTTTATCCAGAAAAAGAGGAAAGAATGACAAATGGTTTCCCCCAGAGCAGGGAACTATTAAGCTCAATTATGATGGTGCAGCCAAAGGTAACCTGGGCCTGGCCAGATTCAGAGGCGTCTTCAGGAACGCTCAAGGGGAAATACTATGGATCTACGAGGGTAATATTGGTTCTTCAACTAATAACGCAACAGAATTACATGCTTTGGAACATGGCATTACCATTGCGAAAAGCCACAAGCTAATCCCTTTGATCATTAAAGGGGATTCAACTCTAGTTACATAGGTCTGCAAGAAGCTCCAACAGGGAATAGAAGCAGCCAAAGTCTCAGACAATTGGCACCTAAATAAAATTTTGTAGAGAATAAAAATAACATTGATAGCATGGAAGGATAAAATTTCCAGGCCATCATAAGAAACGATAATAAGTTGGTGGACAGGTTGGCCAACGAGGGAATAGTTAGGAGCCTACGGTTGAGATCCAAGTCATGGGATGATCTGGAAGAAGGAGATCTTCGTCAGCACTGCGAAGCTATCAATGCCAAGGACAACCAGAAAAATGAACAATAACTGTTCGAGAATCCTGAGTCACTTCAAGGCAAGCTCAAGGAATTGTGAGGACGATGGTACTGACGCGTTCATGCCCAGGGTCATCCTCGATTTGACATTTGTCCTGGAAACCCACCCTCTCTCATGTGGGATAGTCACCTTTCTATCCCATCATCCTGGCGAGGTACCCTCCACTACGTAACCCCTGTACCTCCCATGCTCCACCCTCTCTTCCGTTCACTCGACCCCACGCTCCCCTAAGCCCTCCTGCACCTATTTATTTCCCCCTTCACTCTCTCCTTCCTGTCTTTCCCTCTGTTTTAGTTCTCTAGCCTTTCCGTCTTTCCCCTGTTCTCTATCTGTTCTGGCTCTCTGATCCCTCCATCCTCCTCATGGCCCCTAAGCACTGCTCCAGCCTTGCTTCCAGTCATGGGCATGGGTGCGGGCGTGGTAGAGAAACCTCTCGGTGGAATTCCCTGTGTTCTCCCTCCGTCACCCGAGCTGAGTCCTCCTCAAGGCAAGTTGCTCTGAATTTGACGATGGCGATTAACCCTAAGACCCAAAAGAGAATACCCAGTCTTGAGGCTCAAGCTAGAGATCTTTGCAGAGGCGTCCCCTTAGAGGAGGTTGATGAAGAATTTGCATGGATACCCGAACCCACTCTCACTAGAGTAAGAGAGAACCTCTACGCGCGCACAATTGATATATGGTGGCAGATGAAGACCATTATGGGTTTGGCTCTATAGGAGTAAGCGGAAAGCTGTAAGGTGGTTGAAACAAAAATTGACAACCTCACTGAAAAATTTGTGATTTTCGTTGAAGCGGTTCATCACTACCACGTCATAACCCATGAAGCTTCGCAGTACACTATAATCAACAAGAAGTCCATGGCCAAGGTCCACTCACCTTTCGATGGTTCTCCCAACATTAAGAAAGAAATGGCTGGTGCCTCCTCTAGCCGCCCATCTGCTATAACGCCGCAGGAGGGGAGTACACAGGAACAACCGATCAGTCTCGATGACGACCCGACAATTGCAATTTTGGAATGACTGTTGTAGGAACCTTTTTATCCTACTTCCCTAGTGGAAGGAAAACAACAGTTGAGAAAATCCCTCGGCGCAGTCTGTCTAGGCACGACTCCGATCTTAGATCCCTTTCTGGAGTCTTTTTCAAATTGGGTTTCTGATCTTTTCTTGTGTACTGATCTTTGTAATTCCAATAGTAATTAGAACCCAATTTTTGTAAAGTCGCATTGTATCTGAGCAAAATCAAAAGCTAGAACAGACAGTGTTGTTGGCTCTTGTGACAGTGACTCTGTCCAACACAACCCAACCTATGTAAATACCTCCTTTTCACAATATTATATCTTATCTTATTTACAAAAAAAAACATGCTTTAACCAAAAATAAATATAAATATAATAATAATCAATGATAAAAAAATTATTTTATTACATTATGAAGACCAACACTAGTTACATTTTTCAACCAACCAACCACCATAAATGCCTCTACAATGAATAATAAATACTAAATCATCAAGTCATACTTGGTAAGTGCTCCATAAAGGTCATACACGTGGGTAGAGTGAGCAAACAAGGGTGACGTCTCCTCCAATATAGTGTAATAATTCTTTAAGGGTCATGTATCTTCACCACAAGGTACATCTCACTCAAAAGTCATTTCCAATCATCATAAAGTTCCAAATCATCATCCATCATGCTACGTTGGCTTACATATAGTGACATATAATTATAAAGTTCCATTTCCATCACAAATGAAACATACTCAATTAAGAGCATGACATAATCAGGGAAAGTGGCTCCATGTCCTCTCTAAAGAGGTATATCATCATCAAGGATCAACAATTTCATTAAGGGTGTTATGCTCATCATCAAATCAAGGGAATCTAAAATAATCATCATGTCATATTAAGGCCCCAACACTCTCAAAAGTGTATGCAATGTCCTCAATAAAGTGTGGAAGAAAGTCATCAATGTCTACCAAAGGACAATGTTTATGCCATCACCAACCAGTAGGGGCTACAAGAATCAAGTGAGACCAACCAAAATGTATACAAGAGTCATTGTAACATAAAAAATGGGTCATGTTTATTGTAAAAACCATAAAGTATGTTACATTAGGAATCTTCTGCAAAAGTCACACTAGCTCATGAATTTATGCAATTTTCCAAGTTTAGGAATGGGAGGACCATTATAGACCCGATCAAGTGTGCCAATACCCAAGAATTAGATTATTTCATAAGAAACCAGTCAAGGTGTAAGTGTAAATGTCTATGGCATGACTTATGGTTTACTCCATGTAAATGGTGTTATTGACATGCAAGGCCTTGTGTAATAATCATTTCCATGGCTGCATTTGTAGAGGAAGCACTTCATGCATTGAGTTACCCTTTCCTCATAATTGTATCTTTCCACCTGTTTATTTTTTGTTTTTCTTTGCAAGTAGTGGTTTTGATGTATATTCATTTCATTATACAGGGGTCATGATAATTTTAATTAAATCATTTCTTAAGTTATGCATATATTGCATTTGGAGTTGGGGTGATGGCATCATAGCGAAGGGTTTTAGATCAAGATTATTTGTTTTTCAACTTATCATTATTAATCCTTTTTATTTTTCTTTGTAATTTTGAAATTTATGTCATGCTATTTCCTTTTTAATTCAATTGCATTAACCTTGGGCATCCTAGCCCCTCCTTCCCATAGGAGTATGAGGTATAAACCTTTTTGGGATACATGTAACAACCAACCCAAAAGAAATGATAATAAAGGGGAAACCCATGGAATGTGTTAATAATGGAAAATATATGGGCATGTTGCTCACATCAAAGTCCTCATAAAATACACTTCTCGCCAAGAGTGGAAGCACTTAACTAGAATACATGTGATGGTCACCAAGGTGAAGCAAAGAAAAAATCATAAATTCCAAGCATCATGATTCATTGTCTAATTTCAACCCATCATCCTTGATGCCAAATACATTAACCTTAAACACTTCGTATGAAATAATGACTAATGTACCTCATGTATATTGAGTAACCATCATCATAAAATGGGAGAGCATTAAATAATGAGTGAGTTGAGTATGATACATGAGGCATCTGCATGCTACTATATATGAAGAATTCTAACCAAAATCATTGGGATCATTGTTTACAATATGGATCATTAAATAAAAAATATTCTCTAGTTACCCCTAGATATTAGGGGCTTACAATACCCTTTAAATCTCATATTGCCTTAGATAAAAACTCAACATATCTACCACCTTTCCCTTACAATTCAAGAAAACACAATATAGACGATTATTGTACTCCAACTGTTGGAAATAATACTGAGAGGGGGGGGGGGGGGGGGGGGGGGGGGTGGGGGGTGAATCAGTATTATCAAATCACTAATCTTTTTCTTTTCTATACTTAGATTCATATACGCTACTTCAGTTAAGGGAACCCGCGTGTACACGCAACTGTGTTTAATGAAACTAGCGTATATCCAGTAAACTTATGATTCAGTTAGTTGATCTTTAATGAGTGCATCAGAACATTATTAACCATATGAACAGTAAACAGGTGCAGTAAAACAGAATAGATCATCACACATAAGAAGCACACATGAACACCATGATGTAAGGTGGAAACCCAATGTGGGTGAAAACCACCTGTTGCAATTCGTCTCTATCTTCTTTTAATAAGAAACTTCTTTTTACAATATTTCTGTACTGGTGCAGTCTTATACCAGTATGCAGGCTTCTACCTGCAGAAGGCTACAACCTTCTCTCGTTCTCTAGCTTCTCCTGGAAGGGAGCTACAACCCCCTTAGCTCTTGTACTAGCTGATGTACTAGTACATAGGTGCTGACCTACAGAAGGCTACAACCTTCTCTTGTTCTCCAGCTTCTCCTGGAAGGGAGCTACAACCCCCTTAGCTCTTGTACTAGCTGATGTACTAGTAACTAGGTGCTGACCTACAGAAGGCTACAACCTTCACTTTCTTCCTCCAAGTACCACGTTTCATAAATTTTCACACTGGATACTCATGGAACACAACATCATAATCTGAAGGCCACATTTCATCCAATTTTCATATTGGACCCATCAATATCATTGAAGCACAAAATCAATCTCCACTTGCATTATCAATCTCTGAATCAACCAACACTGAATCACTGAAACCCTGTCAACAAAAACACAGTCACAAAGCAGAACACAGAACTCTGCAACAATATTCAGATCCAACTGTATCATCAAAAATCATGCATCAGAGTGCATACGCTACTTGGAAGAGTCGAACCAGTGTGTATACGCAACTTCACCAAAGCGAACCAGCATATATATCATCAAATACTTACTTATAACTTCGCTGCACTTCCTGACTTCAGACATACCCAGATCATTACATACAAAAGGATAATACATGTGTTAGAAATCAGATCTAGTCCATAAGATCACATAAAGATAAGACATTATGATCCTGATCCATTATTAGATCTCATCCATCAACTCTGAAGCTAATCACAATCAACCAATCTGAATGTGCAGAATACTGACACCAGTAAATAGTCACCAGAACTTAGAACTTTGCATCAACAACCAGAACCACCTGTAACTTCAAACATCATAGTTTATATGATATACGCTATTTAGATGTATATAACCTGCGTATATGTGCGCTTTTATCAAAGTCAACCAGCGTATACATCTTTAAATATTCATTCATGATTTGAAACTATTCCAAACTTGAGTTATACCCAGATCATTATATTTACAAAACATTACATGCGTCAGTATACAGATCTAGAATAAGCATGATCAAACCATATAGAGATGATTCATTCCAAGCCATAAGATCCCGATCCATCATTAGATATTGTCCTCCATCAATCGCTGAGATTCCTCCTTGGCTCAGATCAAGTAAAGCATTATAAACCCATAACTTGCATACTAGATCTCACACTTCATTAGATATTTGAGACTTGCTGAGTGCTATTTGCCTAATGATCTTCTCCTCCTTTTATAGTCTTAGGCCTTTCTCAATACCATGGTACAAAACCATTTAGAACAAATATTTTGGACCAAATACCTGGGGTCAACACGTCGGACAAGATACCTTGGACCAATATCATGGATCACAATACCATAGTCCAAATACTACAGACCAAAACCAAATGTACGCGCCTTTCCTTGCATGAAGTGCGTGGATACGCATATGCGCCTTCTGTACTGCTAACCTGCGTGTATACACGGCTTGGTCAAGGGGAACCTGCGTATATATCTTTTCTTTCATTCTGAGAGCCTGAACTGTCATCTGAGTGAGTTGCCATCTGAACTGATTCCTTGAAGCTGCCCTGCAAATACTACTATCATGCATTTTGTCACATCTGATAGCTCTTCTGTAGATTCATCTAGTTACCATGTATAAGTGAGTTGTTCTACCACAAGAGGGTTGCCATAAAGTACAACACATTCATCATAATGCCAACAATCTCCCCCTTTGGACTTGATGGCAACAACAACACCAAGTCACTCTCCCCCTTTGACATCAAGGGCAAAGGGCGGACCAAGATCTTCTCCCCCTAAGAGCAGAAGACTTTCATATCTGAATAGCTAAATATTAATCTTGCTCCCCCTAGGCACATGTTGAAATCTTTGATTGAACTCCCCCTTTGTTCATGCTGAGATGTATTGTATCATCCATACTCCCCCTGAGCACATGCAAAGTCTGCAAACATTTTCAAGAAAATAACATGACTCTATAACTCAACTATGTGAGTTTGACCTTCCTATCACCAATGACTCGTACATACATTCATTCTCCCAACCAAGTGGGGATAAACTTGACTCATCCACCCAACCAAGTGGGGATAAACTTGACTCATCCACCCAACCAAGTGGGGATATACCAGATACCAATTGTTTATACATGACTGAAATATTACATCATCCTTCCCATGCATAGTGGGGGTACAAATTACATCATATGACCAAAAGGGATTCATCAAACGACTACAATAGACAGAGACAAACTATTACATCATGGGTCTTGATATGACCTTTACATTGAATGATATACATGAAATTTATAACAGAGACCAAATATCTAAACAAGACCATGATAGTCATCAGCAACTATCATACACAATGTATGATCTGCTCCATAAGTATCTGTCAACACCATCTAGACCAGCAACCTGTATATGTCCATTAGTGTAGATATAATCAATCTGTGACAAGGTATGTCTGCATATAGATATCAACTCATCCTCCTCATTACATCAATATCAACTTGCTTCGTTTCCTTAGTAGAAAGAGACTTATCATAACCTCAGCATATGTCATATCTCCAATCATTCACATCATATCATCTGTATGTGAAAAACACCATGGTCATCATCTATGATCATAACATTGTCATAAATAACAGTATGATCTTTTCACAAGAGCCTTCAATATATCAACCATGTATCATCACTAGGGAAAATCCCACATCTGATAAGCATCAACCATGATAATCAACATATGTGAGTATCAACCTATCATCATAAGGTAAGAACTCAAAGTGATTAAGTAAGCCATGTCTTCGAATAGCTATGTCTCCATGCGACCTGCAATAACACCATTCTCTTGGCCAACCAACAATATGCAACTTAAGTAATCATCCATGTATCCATCATACTGTATATAGCACTATGTATCTAGCAAACCTTGAGCTCAAGCAACAATCCTCAATCATGTGAGAGCCAAGAACTATAGGAATCTTGCATCATAATTGTATTATATGATCCTTATGCATATGACAACAACAGCATATGAGTGACTCATCATCAAGTAATGAAGTTGTGTATTCAAGCTTTGTACTTCTCCTTATCCTTATGAAGATTACCATGTAAGCAACATATATGCATCATCAGAGAATCAACCACAAATCTGATCTGAACACCAACTATGTAACCCCAAGAATCATATGAGATTTTGTCATGGGCAACTCATAACCATATCATAGCAAGATGTATCATTTAGCCATATAAGCATCATCACCAAGGACTTCTAACCATAATGCCAACAATGCATTATTCAAAGCATATGCTCCCCTTGAACCTGTGCTATCTGTTCACTGTCAGATCTGATCATGCATATATCAGCAAGAAGTATCAAGGCATCATCATCATCAAGTTAGGATCAAAAACATCTTATGAGTACCAAGACATTTCCACACATTATCAGCAGATTGTAACCATCATCAAACAGAGAAATAATTGACTGAACCATATCAGATCCTTTTTCCTAAGTCTGTCCCACTGCTTTTCTCAAACTGACATATACGCAACTGTGCAGTGTCTAACTCGCGTATATACACGACTTCTCTTCATGAAACTTGCGTATGAGATTTAGAACACTGAAGTTTTACACTTTCAGCTTCCTCTGAGTCTCTTATGTCTGTACATTGTGCTGTGCCACATCTTTCTGACTGTACTTCCTTCTTCCTCCATACTTCAAGTGTGATGATGTTTTCTCCTTTTGGTATGGTACCCGTACTTTGTTCTTGCATTCCTTTGCTATATGTCCAAGATTTTTACATGCATAACATATTACATGTTTCATATTTCTTCTATAGCAATCAACAACTTTGTGACCAAATATATTGCAAGAAAAACAATATCCCTTAAAGTACCTAGAATGTGATGATCTTTCTGTGTGATGGTCTTGAACCATTCTACTTCTGCATCTAGCTGCAACATGTCCAAAATTATGACATACATAACATTCAACATTATTCATCGGAGGAAATAACTGACTATCACTTCCATAGTTAGGAGTAAAAGATTTTCTTTGAAGAATTTCTTTCCTTGGTTGTTGATGGGATTGACCTCTCATCTCCTTGTTGAGCATTTCAGATTTTGCATTAGAGTTCCTTGTCTTACTTTGTGAACTAGATTCACCTTCAACAGATTCATGAAAACCAAGACCAGTTTTGATAGTAGGAGACCTTTGACTACTAAGAATATCATCCAAGATCTTAGTACTATCTTGAAATCGTAGGAGCTTATCCTTTTCTTGTAATTTATCTTTTAGAATATTTACTTCAACCTGATGTTGCTCTTCCTTTTCAAGATACTGCTTCTTCATGATTCCTTTAGCTTTTCTTCCTTCTTCGAACTGATGTCTTAATTCAAGAACTTTGTTTTCAAGAGCATGGAGTAGTTCTTTATTCTTCTTATTTGATTCTTCAAGATCTTCTTTTAGCGAGAGGATCTTAGCATCAAGACTTTCATAGTAACTAGATCTTTTTCTGAGTTTCTTGATTGTTGTGATCCTTTCATTTACTTCATTTCTTAATGATGTCACTTCATCTTGTAGCTTTTGACATTGATCTTCCTTTTCCTTGAATAGCTTCCTTACCTTGTTTCCTTCCTCTAGTTGAGCTTTTAGTTTGGTAGCTTCTTCTTTGGAGGTACATTCCCTTTTGTCGAATAGATCTTGTTGATCTTTAATTTTGTCCGTAAGCCTTTTAAATTCTGTCTCTATTTGATATCTTTCATCCTCACCCATAAGAGCAAGTTCAGTTGTTTCGCTATCACTTTCATCATCTTCAAATGGATGGAGAAATGTATCACCAGAGGATAACAAACTCATACCTGATAGTTCTTTTGCTTGTTCATCTTCATTCTGAGGTGATTCTGAATCTGAAGTGTTGCTTCCACATATTCCCCAATCGATTCTCCCATTGTCATAGTTCCTTTGAGATGTCTTCTTCTTCTGAGGCGCTTTCTTCTTTAGCTTCTTTCCCATTGTTCTACAGATCTCCTTCATGCGATCAAGTTTCTTCCAAAGGACCTGCTCTGATACCAATTGTTGGAAATAATACTGAGAGGGGGGGGGGGGGTGAATCAGTATTATCAAATCACTAGTCTTTTTATTTTCTATACTTAGATTCATATACACTACTTCAGTTAAGGGAACTCGCGTGTACACGCAACTGTGTTTAATGAAACTAGCGTACATCCAGTAAATTTATGATTCAGTTAGTTGATCTTTAATGAGTGCATCAGAACATTATTAACCATATGAACAGTAAACAGGTGCAGTAAAACAGAACAGATCATCACACATAAGAAGCACACATGAACACCATAATGTAAGGTGGAAACCCAATGTGGGTGAAAACCACGTGCTGCAATTCGTCTCTATCTTCTTTTAATAAGAAACTTCTTTTTACAATATTTCTGTATTGGTGCAATGTTAGGTCCCTATAATACTAGTGATTACCCATTACTATTGTAGTTGTATCCCTTATTAATATTGTTGTGCCCCATATTGTTATTACTGTGCCCCATAGAATCCCTCTATTGTTATTTTTGTGGCTTTATATTATTATTGTTAGGTCGGCTGGGCTATATTGTGACTCCTTAGACTCTTATATATAGAAAGGAGGTTTTGTCATTTGAATCATCCAAAAATTGTTCATTTATGTCATGTAAAGGAGGTTGTCCCCTCAAAGAGGCTATATTCTAAGGCGTTGATCTATCCATTCTATCTTTTTTTGAGTTGGTTTCATAACATTTGGTATCAGAGGTTTGGATTCTAGGGTTTCCTTGCTCCAAATAGGTGATCGTGGAATTTTCGCTATAACTTTTTTTCTGCAACGTTTCAGAAGCTAAAAAAAAACCCATTTGAGAAGAAATCACACTGAACCTTGGATCCAAATTTCAGAGTTTTTCGCGCTATATTTGCGGAGATATGATCTGCAAAAGTTGGTCTTTTTGCAGACTCTTGAATTACATTCCAAACAAGTGACCTGGGGAAAATCGTCATAACTTTCTCTCTGAGCATCGGATTGAAATTTCGTCAGAAGGTATTGAAAGAGGATGGAATTTAGTTTCTTGTATATATTTTTCATAGAAAAAGGTCGAAACAATGACTCATGGAACATCGTACAAGTTCGCTCTACTGAACTAGTCTATAATCAGGTCACTGTGGGAGATTTGGCATAACTCTTCCTTGGAGAATCCAATTTGGATCAGACTGGTGGCATTGGAAAGAGGACACAGAGGACTACTGCAGGTCGCAATTTCAGAACTGGATGATCCAAAATTACAGAGATACATCAGAGGCAATATCGAGCTCCTACAAAGTGAAAAAAGGTGTGTAGATTTTTTTAAATTTTTTCTTAAGCTTGGTTTGAAAAATTATTTTGAAGAATTCAAAGGGCATAGTAGAGCATTATTATCGGTAACTGATGCCCCGAGGAAAGAAAATGCAAACACCTAGTAAGCAACCTGAAAGCCCTAGCATGACTCATGAAGAAGAGGAAGAAATGCTACATGATATATCAAAATTACAAGACCAAGTGCAACAAATGTCACTCTCACAAAAGCTAAGATAAATGGTGTGGAATCTAAGATAAATGGCATGGAATCTAACATAAAGGGCGTGGAAGCTAAGAGGAATGGCATGGAAGCTAAGATGGACGATTTGAAGATAGATTTGAAGACATGCATGGAAGATTTGAAGACAGATTTGACAAAGTTTCTACAAGAAATGCTTACTGATGGTGAAAGGGTAGTAAAGGAAACTCATGATGAGAACAAAATAAATGTTAATCATGATTTCATAGACTCTAATGTTGGACCGAAGACCCACCATATTCCAAAAATCGATATGAGGAAGTTTTATGGCAAGGATCCCGCAACATGGATATTACAAATGGAGCAATTTTTCGATCTCAATAATGTGCAAAACACACAAAAGGTACGTATTGCAACTTTATATTTGGAACCAAATCAGTTTGTATGGTATCAATGGCTTTGCACTCGTAAACAAATTATCACGTGCGCAATTTTTACAGAAGAATTGACAGCACATTATGAGGATACAAAAAGCAACTCTTTTTTTAGCCAATTGATAAGTCTCAAACAAAAGCGTTCAATAATGGAGCACATTGAGGAGTTCCAAAAATTGAACATAAGGGTAAAAAATATTCCAGAGGAGCATAGGATTGATATGTTCATAGGGACTTTAAAGGATAATATCCAACATGATATTCGCTTTTGGGAACCTGATTCATTAGAGAAGGCATTCAAGTTAGCAAGAAAAATGGAAAGCAAAATTATGGCAACTAGGAAGCATACCACTCACAACTATAAAGATGGAAGTGTTGTTGCCCCTAGTCTTCCACAACCTATAAGGTTGACACCACAACAATTGGAAGAAAAAAGAGCAAAAGGGCTTTGTTACAGTTGTGATAGAAAATACACTAAAGGTCATAAGTGTGTTGAGAAGAAATTATTCTACATCGATTATGAAGAGGAAGAAGAAAAGGAGTAAGAAAGGTCAAAAGAAGAGGATATACTCCAGGAACAAAGCCTAGATAAAGAAGAAATGAATCCGACCATATCTTGTAATGCATTGGCTGGAATTACCACTTCTCAAACCATCAAGATAGAAGGACAAATCAAGAAGAAAAAGGTAATAGTGTTGATTGATTCAGGAAGTACCCACAATTTTATTCATTGTAAGATAGCAAAAGAATTGAATTGCTTCCTATATCCAGCACCAGAGTGTCAAGTGATGGATAAAAATGGAGGAACGATAAATTGATCTAGAAAGTGCCATAATATCAAGCTATCCATGGGAGAATATGTATTGAATAGCCCAATGCTTTCCATTCCAATGGGAGGTGCTGATGTTGTACTAGGAGTCCAATGGCTACAATCCTTGGGTACAATAGCTTTTAATTTTCAAGAACTTTTCATGAAATTTTCTGTGGAAGGAAAGGAAGTTGAATTAAGGGGTATTGTAGGGAAACCAGGAAAGATAATTAGCTCTACCAGTATGACAAAGCTTCTAAAAAAGGAACAAATAGGTGTAATTGCACAATTATGTTCGCTAGATGTTTCCACATTGGAATCATCTATTTCTCCAGATCTCCAAAAAGTCTTGGACAATCATTCCAAGGTATTTGAGACTCACAAAGGTCTCCCACCTATTCATGATCATGCTATTCATCTGATTCCAGGAAGTGTTCCTCCAAACATCAGGCCGTACAGATATCCCTATGCCCAAAAGAGTGAAATTGAACGTATGGTTGCAGAAATGCTAGAGGCGGGTATAATTCAACCTAGTCAAAGTTCTTTCTCTGCTCTAGTAGTATTGGTGCACAAGAAGGATGGATCATGGCGCATGTGTCCGGATTATAGGGAGCTCAACAAGCTCACTATTATCATTGATGAATTACTAGATGAATTGCATGGACCAATTTACTTCACCAAGTTGGATCTTCATTCAGGAAATCATCAAATCAGAATGAAGATTGAAGACATTCCGAAAACAACATTTAGAATTCATGAGGGTCATTATGAATTTTTGGTCATGCCTTTTGGCCTTACCAATGCACCTTCTACATTTCAAGGTTTGATGAATTCCATTTTTAAACCCTTCCTTAGAAAATTTGTGTTAGTATTTTTTGATGATATACTAATCTACAGCAAGTCTTGGAAGGATCATGTTGAACATGTCAACAGGGTGCTACAACTATTGGAGGAGAAACAATTATATGCAAAAAGATCCAAATGCTTCTTTGGAGTACAAGAGGTGGAATATCTGGGTCATATTGTATCTCATGAAGGAGTTAAGGTAGACCCTAGCAAAATTAAAGCCATTAAGGAATGAAAAATCCCCACATCCATAAAGCATCTGTGAGGATTTCTCGGGTCGACAGGGTATTATCGGAAGTTTGTTAAGAATTATGGGAGAATAGCAGCACCTCTAACAACATTATTGAAGAAAGATGCATTTTCATGGACTCCAAAAGCAACAAAGGCCTTCGAACATCTTAAAGAGGCAATGTGCCAAGCACCGGTCTTAGCTACACTGGACTTCACAAAAACCTTTATTGTGGAATGTGATGCTTCAGGAAATGGAATTGGTGCTGTTTTAATGCAAGATGAAAGACCCATTGCTTTTGAAAGTCGTCCAATCAAGGGAAAGTTTTTACACAAAGCTATTTATGAGAAGGAAATGTTGGCAATACTCCATGCACTTAAGAAATGGCGACCCTACCTAATGGGAAGACACTTCAAGGTAAAAACGGATCATGATAGCCTTAAACACTTTTTAGAACAAAGATTATCCTCTGAAGAGCAACAAAAGTGGGTCACAAAGATGTTGGGTTATGACTTTGAAATCATCTACAAAAAAGGGAAGCAAAATGTGGTGGCAGATGCACTCTCAGGAAAGGATGAGGATGTGGAAGCATTGTTGTGCGCCAATTCTATTATCCAACCAGATTGGATAAACGAAGCAAGGGAGGAATGGAAGAATGATGAAGAAGTGTGGGCACTTATTTGAAAGTTACAACAAGATTCCAGTACATCTGATACATTTAGCCAGCAAAATGATTCGTTATGGTACAAAGATCGCTTATACCTCTGTAAGAATTCCCAACTAAAACAAAAGATTCTTATGGAATTGCACACTTCTCCCTTAGGAGGGCACTCAGGATTTTTAAAAACTTACCACAGGGTTAAGAAGGAATTTTTTTGGGATGGCCTTAAATCGGATATTCAAAAGTTTGTGGCAGAATGTTTGGTTTGCTGACAAAATAAAGTTGAAACAATTAAGACACCGAGTCTATTACAACCTTTATCCATTCGAAGCCAACATTGGGAGGAGGTTTCAATGGATTTTATCACAGGTTTACCCAAGTCTGAGGGAAAGAGTGTCATCATGGTGGTAGTTGACAGACTTACCAAGTATGCACACTTTTGTGCATTATCACATCCATTTAAAGCGAATACAGTTTCTATTGCATTTATGGAAACAATTCAAAAGCTACATGGAAACCCAAAGATTATTGTAAGTGACAGAGATCCCATTTTCACTGGAAATTTTTGGACAGATTTTTTTTCTTGTCTTGGTACTTAGTTAGCTCATAGCTCATCTTATCATCCTCAATCTAATGGGCAAACTGAGATAGTAAACAAATGTTTGGAAGGATATCTTCGTTGCTTTGTATCTGATAAACAGACACAATGGGTCAAATGGTTTCCTTTGGCTAAATGGTGGTATAACACTTCCTTCCATACAACAACAAAAATGACCCCATTTATGGCACTTTATGGATATCAGCCACCATCCATCACATCATATTTAAGAGAAAATTCTAAGGTTCAAGCAGTGGATCATCACATCGAACATCAACAACAAGTCTTCCAACTCTTAAAGGATAACCTCGTGTTGGCACAGAATAGAATGAAACAACAGGAAAATCAACATCGCAACGAAAGAAGTTTTGATGTAGGTGATTGGGTATTCCTACGGCTACAACTGTAACAGTCCAAAAATAAATATCTAATTAACTGTCCTAATTAGCATTAAATTTAAATCAGAGTGGCACTTACCTGTGGTAGAAGTAGGCTTACCGCAACAAGGTTTTGGGGACGACTCTCCACCCAACCGTAGGCTCAATTGTGCAACGTCTTGCTATAACTGGCCACCCCCGAGCCCTCAATCAACATACTACTGCCAGTGTTCGTAAGTCTTAGTATACCATTCTCCCAAGAGAATGAAAGACAGAATCTCGGAAAGATGGAATGCAAGAATGCCTCTCATCTTCCTCACCATCTATTAAATAGAACAACATTGGAAGGGGAACCACATGCACACACTCCATGTGTCTACATGCAACTTTCTTTTGATTTACTCAATGACCCCGGGCATCTGGCAAGGCTGGCCCACTCCCTCCACAACTACTAAGGCGCACAGCCCCAGGCATCGAAGTCTTATACAACCCTTCCAGACTTCGGCATCCCAATCCAATAACAGGCACCAAGCCTAGAACATCAGGCACTTGGCCTCCTCAAGATGGTCTCATAGCTCTTCAAGAGCTATCCATCAAGAGCTATACACAAGACAAAGGAACCACTGGCATACGTAGTGTTGATTGAGTTTTGTCCCCAGCCCATATGGTGTTACTTATTCTCCCTTGTGCGTATGGGCTCGCACAAGATCATCAAATAAACTGGCCCCCTCGGCCCATTTGTGGAGTCCTATGAATCATCACATCTCAACATGCAACCAATGCATTAGCTATACCATCATAGTATCATAGAAAATAATCCACATGCCAAGTTTTGCATGTCATCATGAGAACATTCATCTTTTTAATCGCGACATTATGAATGATAACGAACTGCATGCTCATGCATGTCATACATTGTACGCAACTATCACATGAATTCCATCATAAATCAGAACATCAACATATTTGCATCAAGACATATCATGACTTCACATAATAACTGAACCACATGTCAATAACCTCATATTATAGCATCATAATTCCTATGCTACGTTATGCATATCATACCCATAATGAGTATTCAACATTAAATATCTATAATCATGAATATAACATCATAATACTTATGCATATCACCATCATCATAAGGATAAATCATCACTATAAGAACCACATGTACATCATTATTCTATGAAACATCGTCAATATGAGAAACATCTCAATACTTATCAAATATAGAATAATTCTCTATAAGAGTTCTTATCATGATTCATCAGAAAAATCAATTTCTTTACAAACATTCAACTATGAACTAAGATTATTCAACATCCATCTAGGCTCTATGTTATCTCATCAGTGTTATTAGTGTCATCAAGATACCAATTAGTTTTATAATCATTTCCACTTCTTTCAACTAAGAAGTTGACCATTTACACCATAGGTATAATTATCTAAATACATTGTTAAATTTCACATGAGCCTCATCACCTTGAGTCTTAATCTCTCGTCATATTTTCTTCCTTCCCCAAGGAAATTCTGGTGAAATTGATTGTTAAGATATTACTAGTTATACAATCATTATTTAAATCATCTATCTCAAAATTAAAATCCCTTGGTTTTACATCCATTTACCCTGTTTTACCGATTCCAATATCGCTATATGCAATTGCATATAAACACTAGGTCATCATGATTTAATTTTATATCATGCTTAATTTACTTGCATGAGGGTTTGTTGATCCATGTTGACTTCTACATACATCACTTAACAATTATCATTTTCATTCAAAAAAAAAAAAAAAAATTCTCTTATCTTGTCAAGTTACTATCTCAATACCATTTGATTGCTTTATCGAAAATTCACCCTTCTTCAAGTTCGACAAGAGATTCTTGCTCATTAAATAGTATCTTTATTTTAGATTTTGAAACAGTTGGAAACACTACTACCATCATTGTCCATGAAACATTTAAATGTGTGGTGTTCTATGGAAACAACCTCTTTTAATGCTATGGGAACAAAACTTCTTCACATTTTTAAACTATGTAGATCATCACTATGACCATTACCAATCATGTTTCTCGGTCCACTCATCAATACTCTAATTATACTGTTTTCAAAGTAAGTAACTGCATCATATCAATGATAACAATGGCCACTGCGTAAAGTGATTATCAAAGGGACGCCTATTTCTTGGTTTATTTCTCGTTCTAATTGATTTAGTCCTTGAAACTTTCTTCCTTTTCTGCAATTGTTAGGGATGGTGGATATTGTATATATATAATAAGTTTTTTTTTTTGTAAAAAAATCCCAGCCAAAGTTATATGATATATCAACACGCTTATCAACCAATATAGTTTGAATTTTGAACATCCTTAATGACATATTCTCCAAAGCCTAGATTTAAAATTTAAAACAGTAAATGGACACGTGGACTTTCATATGCTTTTGCCGAGATCAATTTAATGGAATGGTATACTTTTGAAAGGAACAATGAGATTATCCAATATATATTTGCCTACATGAACCTTGTCAATTTTATTCTAAGTATGTTGCACAGCATGTACTTTGTTCTAGCAACCAGAATTTTTTTATTAGAAACGTCTTCAAATAATAGTTGACTAATATAATCATTAAAAGGAAGATTTATGGCTTAGACATACAAGAAGATTCATCAAGTATTCTCAGGATAAGAATGAATTAAATTATACGTATGTACAAATAGTCTCTGAAGCAAAATTGTTTAGAGGAATAAGGTGTAACTACCCAGAGAAAGTTTTTAAGAATATTTTTTATTTCTGATAGGAAGTTGTCATGCACTTATGAAAGCTTGACAAGTTAGAAAAACAAATATGCCAGTGGAGCAGTTCACACAAAGTCTCACTTGCTGAAAAATGTCTCAAAATAGACAATGATTTTAGCAATTTTCTAACATAAATATTGGGAATGTGGGATGAAACACTTCAGGAAGTTTGTTCACTGGCTTTTCAGAATTGGCATTACCTGCGGTTATTAAATTTGGTACAAAGCTTATGGAATACTGCCTTTTGGATGTTAGCAGTAAGTGAGTAATGTTAAAATAATTATTATGTCATGAGTGGAGAAGTATAAGTAATAAGACTTGGAATCAAAGTCATCGAAAGTTAAGACTTCAGTCAACAAGCCACATACAGGCTTACATTTCAATGTGCAAAATGTTTGCCATCGCCCATTTGGCCATAAACGGTGAGAATTTTTTTTGTTTTATACACCTGAAATTTTTTATTTTTTTTTCACTAACAATGTCCACTAAGTTTCCTATATTATGATAGTGTGAAGATATGTTTCCTATAGTTGGGGTTATTCATATTATACTATTATTTGATTGTCAATATGAAGTTTATTTGAATTTTGTGAGGTACTTGGTGTAGTATAAGGAAAAAAAGAATTTATTCTAGTCACATTTACAAATATACATATCACAGGAAAATAAAAACAACTTCATCAACATAAAGAAAACAGAGTCAATGGTTTTCTATGTTCTAAATCTCAGGCTTGGTTGTTGGCACCTCACATCGTTACGTTTTGGAACAATGCCCATGACTCTCACCATTCAACTTTGTTTCCCAAATGGAATAAAAAACATAGTGATTCTGCAACAATCTGATTCTATAGCAAAATTTATAAAAATGTTGAAAATGTAACTTAACAAAATGAAAAAAATTAACTTGCAAAACATACAGTGCCTCATCTCAAATGGGTCCCCTCAAGACTTGACCTGTGTAGAGGCACTTTGAAACAGAAACCCTCTACTCTTTTCACATCCACATTGGATGGCAGTTTCATTGTTCCCAAAGAAATAGGTTCTCCAAAATCCCCTGTTTCAACTATACCACTTCCAAAATTGGTAGCATTCACAGTCCATATTGATTTATCATGGATTGGGCTTAGAAATATATTGCCAGGAAAAGGGTTTAGATTGAGAAGGCCGCCAAGATTGGGTGTGAATTCAGCTCTGTTAAGCGGGCCTGCGGAACACATTGGGCCATGGGAAGAACAGGGAGGAATCAAAAAAAGCAGAATTCACATGAACCCCACATAGATTAGTGCATTTCAAGCCAATGCCCGAGGGCATTAGAGTAGCAGAAACTTTCTCGGAGACTGTAAATTTTTATTATTATTTTTTTTAGTGAGTAATATTCCAGATATTAGTTTATTGGTTTTTGCATTGAGTTGGATAAAAAAAATGCGAAATTTCTGATCTGTGTTTGTTTCAGTTAAATTTTCTTGATTACCCTTTAGTCCACAAAACTGGGCAAATCCAAGCAGCTCAATCGTACTACGAATTCAAAAAAAAACGTAACTTTGCATCACATGTTCTCGTGCACTTTAAATAAAACCATTGCTGAGGAAACTCCGCAACATAGAGCCAATTCAAGCTCTAAATAAAACCCTTACTCTACACAAAGCGCGATCTTCAAAGAACCCACTGAAAGCTGGGCGAGTTCTTCGAAACAACTTTCGAGGATTTCTCAGCCGGTTAAACTCAGATTTAAGTCCTATAAATTCTCTGCTTTGCACAAAACACCAAATTTGACAAATCCACGGACAGCCTAGCGGATTCTGCCAGATTTGCACTTCGAATTGAACAATTTCTGAGGATCCCTTGCAACTTAGACTCAATTTAACGCAAAACACCAGATTTAAAGAATCCACTAAAACCCTAGCGAATTATCTGGGGTATAAAGCTCTGAAAACAAAAGCTTCCACAAGCAAAGCAATGCAATACACAGTTCCTCAAAATCTAGGCCGCGATAGACACTGTTATCTCGATTCAAACTCTCGCTTTTCGGCCTTTCAAGCAAGAAACCCAACCTGTGTATATATGCCTTGTGTAAAACCTCGAATGTCAACACAAAAGATCTATACTTTCAGGTTTTAAAGCTGTAAAATCTCGAAACCCCGCTGTTTGTAGCTTCCAAGAAGCAATGATCTGTGTTCAGAGATTGAAATTTTTTAAGATTCGAAGCTTACTGGCATGATAAAGCCTGCGACGACAAACCCTTGGGCGGTGCTGTTCGAACTCGTAGCCTCCATTCACATCCACCAGCGTATTGTAATATACCGATCCGATTAAAGACCCAAAACCCTTAAAATGAAATCCCGTGCATTGGCTTTGCAAAATCATCATTTGCTAGCCAACACTTGCTAGGGATTCTTTGGTAGAGTAAGTTCTAAAGAAGGAACGGGTCATAAAGAGGAAGAAACAAACAAAAGAAAGAAATTATATTCGGAGAGGTGCAGAGTTCCATAAAAGTCAGGGGAAAGCGATCTCTGCCATTGGTCATTATGTCCTAACCAATATTTGCATCCAATCGCAAATGAAACTGTAAATTAAAAGGATCTTTACGCAGACAATGCGTATTGTATTATCAATTTATTAGTAATAAGACAAACTGTTTGAAAACAAGATTACACATTGTGAGCTTACCCAATTAAGTGATACACAGTGAACCTGAGAAATAAAAATCATAAACTTTATGAACAGTTATGTCAAATTGGGGTAGTTATTACCAGACTAAATTGAAATGTCCAAATGTTAATCGCAGAAACCTTGTTCTTTTGACAATGCTATAAAGCTAAGAGATGAAGCATACACAAGAAAATGAGAAAATATACACAAGAAAATAAATGAATGGATACCCGTCCAAAGAAGTTTGATGTTAAATAACTGCATAGTCCAAAATTAAAAATTGTCCTTTGAAGGCTTTGGATGACCAAATCTCTATCCTGAAAAGTCACTTCAAAGACCTAACTTATTTTCCCCTGCACTGACATTTAATTAAAACATTCCAGATGCATCTCACTGCTCTCTAAATCCTCTGGATACAATTCCGGCAAATGAAAACAAAGATCTGCTAGTATCTATGCTAGCTCGATTTACATTTTGCCTGCAGTATTTTGGTATTTTTGGAACTCAAACAAACCCGATAGCGTATGGATATATTCAATATTGCTTTGTCCACAAAAACAAGTAATCACTTGCATGGAAGGTGGTTGTAGAATATCAAGCAGAGTTCGAAAAAAATATCGAAGGTACACTGGAGAACATCAAGAGAGGAAAGAAAGGCGAATGAGATTATGGCTGACGCAGGCAGATGTTAGCCATGTAGTTGAACGGTGTATATGGACTTCGAGGAAGACTGCACTGTGAAAAAGGACATGGAAACAATCTAGGCAAGATGATTGGATCGAGACCAACTGGAGCATTTAGATGGGCTTGGAAATAAATATCAGAGATCCACGGGCTCTTAGACTGTGTGAGATGAACAATTGTAAGGTAAATATCAGAGATCCAGGGGCTCTTGACTGTGTGAGATGAACAATTGTAAGGTAGAGCCCTGACGGACTACTCGGATTTGATAGATGCATGAGATTGTCTAATAGAAGTGAATCTAGTTTAATTTAGATGAGGCGGAATACCATAAAATAATATAGATTAAGAGCCTGGCAAAAGCACGAAGGTTATTTTATATATTAAGAGGGAAAAGAACACGTCAGCTTCGTTAGAAAATTAACTAGACTTAGACGATGAATGTTAGAAGAACTCCTGGAAAAAAATTTCAAAGGATTTTATTTATTAAATCTTTCACTAAGAGCAGATCACATCTTTTAACGGCTTGAGATTGAATTAGATTGGCTTATATATATATATTTTAAAACCTTGAAATAAAAAATTACGTGTACAACGAGCTTTGTAGACCAAAAAAGGACATGCAACCTAAGTAATGATCCTGTGACTTTCCAAACAAGTCGAGTAAAAAAATCCCAACAAAAACAATTTTTTTATTTTAAGATGCTCATAGGCCCTAAGGGTTGAGCCAAAGCTCTGATACCATATGTAACAGTCCAAAAATAAATATCTAATTAACTGTCCTAATTAGCATTAAATTTAAATCAGAGTGGCACTTACCTGTGGTAGAAGTAGGCTTACCGCAACAAGGTTTTGGGGACGACTCTCCACCCAACCGTAGGCTCAATTGTGCAACGTCTTGCTACAACTGGCCACCCCCGAGCCCTCAATCAACATACTACTGCCAGTGTTCCTAAGTCTTAGTATACCATTCTCCCAAGAGAATGAAAGACAGAATCTCGGAAAGATGGAATGCAAGAATGCCTCTCATCTTCCTCACCATCTATTAAATAGAACAACATTGGAAGGGGAACCACATGCACACACTCCATGTGTCTACATGCAACTTTCTTTTGATTTTTAGCTTTCTTGTTTTATTTCCTTCTTTTTGATAGTTTTCTTGTTTTATTTCTATTTATTCTGATTTAGAGTTTTAGTATAGTTATTACTATTTTTATTTATTTTCTTGTATATTTTTAAATATCATTTATTATTTATGATTTATTATTTTTATTATTTATTATTTATTATTAAGGGAAGGGATATTACAACAACCATATAAGAAAATGTCCCTCAAGTAAGCTAAGAAGGATAATAAATTATCACCAAAGTATTATGGTTCGTACAAGGTGTTGCAAAAGATTGGTACTACGACTTACAAATTGGAGCTTCTTGCAACTTCTTGATTGCACCCAGTTTTCCATGTTTCATGTTTAAAGAAGGTTATAGGTGACAAGCTCCCAGTTCAAACAATATTACCAAAACTTGACAAGGAAGGAAAAATTATATTGGAACCAGAAGCAGTCACAGAAACAAGAACTCGACAGCTACGAAATTGATCAATTTCGGAGTATCTTATTAAGTGGAAGAACTTATCCGCTGAAGATTCCACATGGGAGGATGAAAATTTTATAAATAAGCATCCAAAACTACTCAAGCGTTGAGGACAACACTTTTTTGAACGAGAGGGGCATGTTAGGTCCCTATAATACTAGTGATTACCCCATTACTATTGTAGTTGTATCCCTTATTAATATTGTTGTGCCCATATTGTTATTACTGTGCCCCATAGAATCCCTCTATTGTTTATTTTGTGGCTTTATATTATTATTGTTAGGTCGACTGAGTTATATTGTGACTCCTTAGACTCCTATTTATAGAAAGGAGGTTTTGTCATTTGAATCATCCAAAAATTGTTCATTTATGTAATGTAAAGGAGGTTGTCCCCTCGAAGATGCTGAATTCTAAGGCGTTGATCTATCCATTCTATCTTTTTTTGAGCTGGTTTCATAACATGCAGTATTATACCAGTACGCAGGCTTCTACCTGCAGAAGGCTACAACCTTCTCTCGTTCTCCATCTTCTCCTGGAAGGGAGCTACAACCCCCTTAGCTCTTGTACTAGCTGATGTACTAGTACGTAGGTGCTGACCTATAGAAGGCTACAACCTTCTCTCGTTCTCTAGCTTCTCTTGGAAGGGAGCTACAACCCCCTTAGCTCTTGTACTAGCTGATGTACTAGTATGTAGGTGCTGACCTACAGAAGGCTACAACCTTCACTTTCTTCCTCCAGTTACCACATTTCATAAATTTTCAGACTGGATACTCGTGGAACACAACATCATAATCTGAAGGCCACGTTTCATCCAATTTTCATACTGGACCCATCAATATCATTGAAGCACAAAATCAATCACCACTTGCATCATCAATCTTTGAATCACCCAGCACTAAATCACTGAAACCCTGTCAACAAAAACACAGTCACAGAGCAGAACACAAAACTCTACAACAATATTCAGATCCAACTGTATCATCAGAAATCATGCATCAAAGTGCATACGCTACTTGGAAGAGCCGAACCAATGTGTATATGCAACTTCACCAAAGCAAACCAGCGTATATATCATCAATACTTACTTATAACTTCGCTGCACTTCCTGACTTCAGACATACCCAGATCATTCCATACAAAAGGATAATAGTGTGTCCGCAATCAGATCTAGTCCATAAGATCACATAAAGATAAGATATTATGATCCTGATCCATTATTAGATCTCATCCATCAACTCTGAAGCTAATCACAATCAACCAATCTGAATGTGTAGAATCCTGACACCAGTAAATAGTCACCAGAACTCAGAACTTTGCATCAACAACCAGAACCACCTGTAATTTCAAACATCATAGTTTTTATGGTATAAGCTATTTAGATGTATCTAACCTATGTATATACGCGCTTTTATCAAAGTCAACCAATGTATACATCTGTAAATATTCATTCATGATTTGCAGCTACTCCAAACTTGAGTTATACCCAGATCATAATATTTACAGAACATTACATGCGTTAGTATACAATTCTAGAATAAGCATGATCAAACGATATAGAGATGATTCATTCCAAGCCATAAGATCCCGATCCATCATTAGATCTTGTCCTCCATTAACCATTGAGATTCCTACTTGGCTTAGATCAAGTAAAGAATTATAAATCCATAACCTGCATACTGGATCTCACACTTCATTAGATATTTGAGACTTGCTGAGTGCTATTTGCCTAATGATCTTCTCCTCCTTTTATAGTCTTAGGCCTTTCTCAATACCATGGTCCAAAACCATTTAGAAGCAATACCTTGGACCAAATACCTGGGGTCAACACGTTGGACAAGATACCTTGGACCAATATCATGGATCACAATACCATGGTCCAAATACCACGGACCAAAACCAAATGTATGCGCCTTTCCTTGCATGAAAGTGCGTGTATACGCATACGCGCCTTCTATATTGCTAACCCGCCTGTATACGCGGCTTGGTCAAGGGGAACCTGCGTATATATCTTTTCTTTCATTCTGAGAGCCTGAACTGTCATCTGAGTGAGTTTCCATCTGAACTGATTCCTTGAAGTTGCCCTGCAAATAACACTGTCATGCATTCTGTCACATCTGATAGCTCTTCTGTAGATTCATCTAGTTACCATGTATAAGTGAGTTGTTCTGCTACAAGAGGGTTGCCATCAAGTACAACACATTCATCATAATGCCAAATCCAACCATACTATTGACTCATGTATGTGTTAACAAAAAATCTTATTATCTTGTTTGACTTATTGTATGTTAGCCTTCACTTGCAAATAAATTAAAACTTCCAAGTGAAACACTCCTAATACTCAATCTTCCATTATTTCTTGGATGACTTCCACTATTTTCTAATTAAATTTATAACGCACATTACTATCATGTGATGCATACAATTTTATTAAGTAGTCGGTGTTAACTAATCAAGGATAGGAAGTGAAAGGGTGATGTCTATATTGAGCTAGTTGCTACCTTTTGGATGTATCATGTCAATTACTATAATATCATTTTTTCCAAATAATTAGATCACATCCACTATAGCCTAATTTAGTTATGCATCTGTCAATGCTCCCATTCATTGGTATGTTAGATTTACATTCAAATGCTACCGCATTATATAATACATTTAAGCTTTTAATCTATACACACATTTGTTTACAAACTAGTCACAATTTGTCAATCAAATCTCATAAAAGTATCTTCACCACCTAGTCTCAATTGAAGTTTTTCTTCCATGAACCTTGCAATTGTGTGGCCAAGTTAGCATTTATTATATTATGTTTGCAACTAATATTAATAGAAACAATGACCCTTTCTTATTGAATACATCCATGAACATGTAATATGAAGTTGTCACAAGGATAATGAGAATGCATTAGGGGAGAGAGAAGGATGGAGGGTCGCGCTCATGAAGGTCAGGGTTAGTCTAGGGCTTCTGTTCTCTTTCCTGAAGCCCGTCTCGGTTCTGCGCATTGTTCCCTGCACTCCTCACCGACGCTGACTCCAGTCTCCATCGCTTCTCGATCTGTGGAATCAATGGCCGATGTTATGGAGACAGAGGCGGTGGACTATTCGGATGAACCTTATCCAGATAGGGTTATATTCCATAATCCCTGCTATACTACTGGCTCACCGTCTGCACAACCTTCGCTGTCTTCTGGCCCGGTACCTGATCATCTTTCGCCCGTTGATTCTCTCCCCCAGCTCGGCTCGGTTCCGCACTTTTCTGGGCCTCCATGTGACCCCCCCGCTGCGGAGGCCCCTCCACCTTCTTTCGACCCTCTATCACCATCCATTTCTCTTGATCCGTCGGTAAACCTCCCGGATCCGGTCCCGTCGCACACTAGCTGTGCGGGATCTCGCCCTCCTGGGTGCATCGATCCCCCTGCGGTCAAGGAAAAGCCGGTCAAGCCCTCCCCACAGGAAGGTGTACCAAACCCCCTGTTCGACCATCCGACAGCTCCCCGTTCATGCAAGAAAAAGCCGAAGTGCATTAAGGCTACTACTAGAGACATCACCATCCGATTTGGAGAGGATTCGAATTTTGGAGATTTTGCTATTATGGCCAATACTGTGCTGGTAGGGCATGTCCGGGGCAGGACATTTACAGCTAAACGGTTGTCGCATTGGGTGAATGAGATCTGGGGAGGAATGCTTAATGATCTGCCAGAAGTACATGTTCTACCAAGGGGATGGTTCTCTCTCCATTTTTCTGAAGAAAGCTACACGAATATTGTTCTGGCTAAGCATTGGCATATCGGAATGGCCCCGGTCCTCCTCAAGAGATGGAGCCCACTTTTCGACCCTGATCGTGAACAAATCGGAGCTGGACCAATCTGGGTACGTTTGCCAGGTCTTCCATTACAGTACTGGCGCGAAGAAGTTTTTATCAGGATCGGTAATGCCCTAGGCACCTACTTAGATCATGATCGCTCATTTGTGGAATCCAGAAGCAGGACACTCGCTCGTATATTGGTACATTTAGATACTCGGGAGGGGCTGGAGGAAAAGATTACATTACAGTGGGGGAGACATAACAGGACCCAGATTCTGGACTATGAGGGTGTTCCGTTCAGGTGCAGGCGTTGCCACAAGGTGGGGCACCTCATCAAAGATTGCCCTCTCATTCGGAAATCAGACGGTTCTCCGAAGAACACCCCTGCCCCCTCCAGGCCAGCCTCTCCGACTTCATCGCATCCAATCCCTGCTGGACCGTCTCCGGTGGCTTCCTCACCAGTGGTGGATCCCGATCTCAGGCACTCTTCGCCACCATTGACCTGGGCTTGCTCAGCCGCAGGAACAGTTTCAGCCTCGGTTACTCTTCTTGATCCCTCACTCTCCTTTTCTGATCAGATTCATATTTCTGCTGTATCGTCAATTCTGCCATCCCAGTCCCCTCTCTATGTACCATCTCCGCCCACTATTGCCACCACTGGTCCCTCATTGCCCTCTCTTGACTCATCTTCTCCCCCCCGATCATCCTCTGCTGATTCTCCTCCTCACTCATACTTCCTTCGATCCCGATCTCATACCACTGACTCGTCGATCCACCGGGCCGGTCTCGGTATCATTGGGTCAGGGGACGGACCCATGCCTACCAGGGGTAGGAAAACAGATCTCTCTAAAGCTATTATGAAAGCAGGAGCGGAGGTTGTATCTGGGCGGCAATCTACCATCGATGGGGTCCTTAGAGCTGGACGAACCCCGCGTAGGGTTCCTCCATGAAGTGCTTATCTTATAATTGCAGAGGGCTGGCTAGTGCCCCTAAGAAACTAGCCTTGAAGCGTCTCATTGAGACTGAATCTATTGATATTATTATGCTACAAGAGACTCTTTGCTCTACTGATCAGATCTCCAAAACCTTTCAAGCTCTGACTCCGGGTTGGTCATTTATATCTCTAGATGCTGCCAGTAGATCTGGAGGACTGGCAATCGGAACAAACCCCCGCTCTATTAGAGTCGATGCCACGTGGGGAGGGACTGGTTACTTGGGTCTGGACTTCTTTTCGGCTGACCTAGGCATGGAACTCAGGGTGGTGAATGTATATGGCCCGTGTAATCACAGAGAGCTATTCTGGCAGAGGCTCCTACACCTCTCTCTTATCGAAGGGGATAAGACTATCATCGGTGGTGATCTCAATTTCTCACTAGGGTTCAGAGAATCATGGGGATCGGCGGCACAAATTGACTCTATTACTGATTATATGACCAACCTGTTAGAGCAGACTAACTTTGTCGATATCCCCATGCAAAAACTCCTTCCGACTTGGAGAAATAGAAGGGTTGGGGATGCTGCGTTGGCCCGTAGACTGGACAGATTCATCATGAAAGATTCACTCCTTCACCAGCTGCACCATTACAAGCAATGGGTAGGATCGGGTGGTTTATCGGATCATTTGCCTATATATTTAGATATTCAAGGGCCCTGCAAAAAACCAAAGGCCCCATTCAAGTTTAATCACACCTGGCTGAGAGACCCGGCCTACATTAAGATGATCTCTGATTACTGGCTTGCCCACCCCATTAATGGAGGAGAATCTTTGGCTAGGGGGTTCTGCAAAAATCTCACAGAAATCAAACACCTCTCCATTAACTGGGCTAAGGAAAAGCATGCCCGAGATACAACTCATCTCACACATATTGAATCAGAATTGAGCGCTCTTACTGATGAGCGAGGGCTGGGATTCATATCAGCAGAGGATAAGGGTCGGCTGATCGAATTGGAAAACCAGAAGGCTTATATACTCAAGGAGCGAGAGGAATCCCTGAGACTAAGGAGCAGAGCAATCTGGTTACAAGCAGGGGATGAAAACTCGAAATTTTTCCACAGTTATGCCAAAGGAAGAAAGGTGTCAAATACTATTTGGCAATTACCTACGCCAGAAGGAGATATGGCTGACTCCTTCAATAAGCTGGCTCATCTTGGGATTACTCATTTCAGAGGTCTCTATAAGAGTCCCCGAGAATCAAACCTCCCTGACATCATCAATATAGCTAGACACTTTCCGAGATTTGTTGAGGAGGATGATGCAGAGGAGCTCAATGCTCCAGTTACTTCTGGGGAACTTGAAGGTATATTAAAATGGTTCAAAAAAGACAAGAGCCCAGGGCCGGATGGCTGGACCATTGAATTCTACCTGGCTTTCTATGATATTCTGGGTCAAGATTTGCTGAAGGTTGTGGAGGAAAGCAGGATCTCGGGGTCTTTATATCATGCCATTAACTCGACCTTCATTGCGCTCATTCCTAAATCTGACTCCCCATCTTCTTTTGATGATTATAGACCCATCTCATTATGCAACTGCCTGTACAAAATCATATCCAAGATCATAGCCAACCGACTCAGACCGATTCTATCCAGACATATTGCCCCCCAACAATTTGCGTTCCTGGACTCTAGACAGATTCATGAAGCTATTGGTTCGGCTCAAGAAGCAATCCATTCAATCTGGACAAAGCATCTCAAAAGCATCATTCTCAAGATTGATCTTTCTAAAGCCTTCGATCGTGTCAGTTGGTTATACATCAAGATGATGCTCATCCACCTTGGATTCCCCCACAGCTACATCACTTGGATTATGGCCTGCATTACATCCCCATCCTTCAGCATTCTCATAAATGGCTCAGCCTCACCATTCTTTCATTCGGAACGAGGACTGAGACAAGGCTGTCCGCTGTCACCTCTGCTCTTTCTCATTGTCATGGAAGGATTAAGCAGGCTTATTGCATCGGCTAAAAGGAACGGAGACATTCATGGGCTGCGGATCTCCGATGATTGCTTTCTCACTCATCTACTATTCGTGGATGATGTGCTCATTCTATTGGATGGCAGTATTCGGGATTCTAGGAATTTTCACAATATTCTTCGCCTCTTTACCTCTGCTACAGGTATGATTGCAAATCACTCTAAATCCTTTATCACATTTACTCGCACTACTGTTCAAGAAGCTCAAGTAGCACAACAGACTTTTCCCTACTGCATACATCCATTGGACAGAGGGCTCAAATACTTAGGGTACTGGCTCAAACCCACATGCCAAAGAATTGCTGATTGGGTTTGGCTGGTTAATAAGCTGGAAAAGAAACTTACTGTGTGGAGCTTCAGATACTTGTCCAGGGCTGGTAGATTGATTCTTATTAAATCCGTCTTGGAAGCCACACCAGTCTTTTGGATGGCAATGGCATGGATACCAAGAAGCATTCTAGGGCGCATAAAACAGATCTGTAACAGCTATCTCTGGAATGGCAATCAGGACAAAAGAATATTTGCCTGGATAAGTTGGCAAAAGATAGCACTTCCGAAGAAATGGGGCGGCTGGGGACTCAAAGATCTTCCCTCTTTTGCACAAGCTATAGCGGCAAAAATGGGTTGGTCTCTAATGACAAGTCAGAACCTCTGGGCACATATTTCATATCACAAATACATATGGCCTCAGAGTTTACTTGACTGGATCAGATTACCTTCATGGCAGACTAGAGGCTGCTCATCGGTGTGGAAGGCACTGATTCTTTCCCTCCCTCACATTCGAGACCACCTGGTTTGGCGAATAAATGATGGTTCACTTGGTAGGATTGGACTCGATCCCTGGATTGGAAGTGGGGGAAGGCATATACTAAGCAGAGATCTCATCAGACATCTTCATTCACGGGAGATCAAGGTCTTTGCAGACATCGCAGACCAACAAAATACCAATATTTTCGCACAGGCCTGGAAGTCAGCTGCGCAGCTTGATCTTCCCCCACAGTGGCAACAGGAGTGGCTGGAATTTATAAACGCATTAACTGAATCGCATATAAGAATAAAACAGGGGACTGATGAACTTGTATGGTGTTTGGCTGATAATGGCATATACGCCCCGAAGCCTGGATACTGCACTCTAATTCAGCATAAAAAGCCCGAAATTGTTATTAAATGGTGGAGCGATATATGGAAGCTTGCTGCCCCTCCGCGCATCAGACTTTTTTTCTGGTGTGCTCTCAAGGATATCGTACCGACGGGAGATCATTTAATCCACAGAGCGATATATGGCCCATCATGGTGTATACTGTGTAAAGCAGATTCAGAATCCACTGTACATCTCTTCCTGCAATGCACAGTTACAAGACATCTCTGGCATAATCTTTCCACGTCTATCGGCTTTACTGGATCATGGAACGGCGGAGACTTACAAAGTGCTTGGGCAGACTGGAATAGCAGATTCTCTCGGTCCAAGCTTCAGAACCTACCATCGGTGGTCTCTTGGCATATCTGGAAGGCGCGCAACAGATATATCTTCGACAACCGGACTGTATGTTGGGCTAGAACAGAAGCCAACATCATCTCCTCTTATCTAGAACTGCCTGAACCCACTCCCTCTAGAGTGCGGAGCATAAATCCTCCCCCTATCATTGACAGAACCGTCCCTTGGGCCTTCTTCGACGGTGCCTCAAACCAAAACGGTTGTGGGGGGGGTTTCATACTTCACATCAGCGAAAACCATCAATATAAAGTCAAATTGGGACTCGGAGTGGGCTCAAACAACTTTGCTGAACTTATGACTCTGCGTCACCTTCTACATTTCTCTTTGGGACATCAGTGTCTACAACTAAATATTTTTGGGGATTCTTTGAATATTGTGAACTGGTTCAATCAATCTTCAATTTGTCATATACACACCCTCAGCAACATATTGTATGAAGCACACAATTTTAAGGCAGCCTTTTCCCATATCTCTTGTACTCACATATACAGGGAACATAACAGCAGCGCTGATCAATTATCCAAGGAGGCCACGACACTACCCAGAGGCGAATGGATAATACTGGAACAGCAAGGATCTGAAGAATACAGATATTACCACAGGCCTTACATAGACCAGCGTTACCAAAGGAATAACAGTCTTTGAACCGCATAATGATAATGAAAAACTGATGTTTTTAGAGCTATTATTGTTTTTATGATATATAGAATGAATACTACTGACCCTGCGCGGTAATATCAGCTAGATGTTTAACTGACTATACATATGCTTCTGGTACAAAAACAGATCACCCTGCGTGGCGTATCTGATTTAAAGGCTGATAGTGCATATGCTTTTTGCATCTACTATATGTAATTTTCGCTCTTAATGAAAATTACGGATTTTTCCAGAGGAAAAAAAAATATGAAGTTGTCACATGAAAATAAGACCTTATGGATTTCAATATCCTTTACAATGTTATATCAAGTCTAAAACTACTTATTCCTACTTTTTATTAGGAAGTTCAAGTAATGGCATAATATAATTTGACTTCACCCATATGACAATACCATCCCTTAGATTAAAGTATAGAGCTAGTTTCTATAAGGTTGAATATTTTTTCCTTCAAAAAGTAAAAGATTTTTTTAATAATATAACCATCATCTTTTCTTATAAAAAATATCTTTCTTGGAAGAAACGTGAAAGAAAACTATGGTTTTGAATCAAATCAATTTATTTTGAATGGAGTTCCTTTATGCACCTAGGGTTTGAGGGAACAATTTTTAAATGATCATAAATTTCATGATACTTCTCTGATTTGATATTATGATCGCAATTAAGAAATGCATGGACAATTTTTAACTACTAGCATTGGTTTCAACTGAAATCTAGGCATTATATAAAAATATATATGATCTACAAACCACATAGTCATGATTCAAAAAATCTCTAAAGAAACTAATTTTAAATAAGTGATAACTCCAATTTCTAGACTCTAGTTTGGACATTTTTTTTTCAAGCCTCGGTATTTTTTTGAGAGGAACTCAAATATAAAGCTTATTTTCTTCAAATTTTATGCTAAAAGTTTTGGAAATCAATTTGAATATTTTTTTACTCTTTTTCATTTCAAAAATTGTAAAAAGGAAAAAAATAAATTCTTCCATCTTGTGCATGAGAAAGATATCTAATATCACTTTTAGTATAACTTGATATATATAAGAGAGAATATAACCATTAACTTTAAAAATAAACACTTAAAATTGAAAACAAGAATATCGAGAATAATAATTAAGGTAGGGCAACCACATCAATACTCCTTAGAGAAAGAATTGTTGAGAAATCAGTTTGACTATAAATTATTGTAGATGTCTCTTTGATAATCTCTTGTGGAATGTTTTTGGCTTCTTATTAATGTTTATTGTGTTTGTTGGAAATGCAACAATAAAATCCTAATTTAATTTTCCCTTGAATTAAATTAGGAAAAAAATTGTAATTCCACATCACATGACAACTTGTATGAGTTAACTAAGTTAGTTTGACTTAGTTGGTTCAGTTAATTCGAGTTGAGGGTCTAACTTGAGCCATGTAGAGTGGATCCTACTTTATAGGAGCCTTGGTTGAGTTTATTTTGAGTTGTAATTAATTCATTTAATTTAATTGAGTTAAAGTCAATTAAATTAGTTCCAGTTGTTCGAGGAACTAGTAGGACGTCTAGATGTGGGGTGCATCTTCAATGTTCAACCAGTTAATTGATAAATTAACCATAATTAACTCATGCATGCAAGAAATTCGAGTTACCCAATTGAGATTGGAGTTCAAGGGCAATGTACTATCAGTTGTATAATGATCCAAATTGTATAGGTGGTGCATGCAGTTAGAGGAAGGCCTATGATGGATTACGCAATTATGGATGAGGAATTTCCCTAATTAATAGGGGCTAATTCCCAAGGAAACAACACAAGGAAATAGGGACTTGGGAAAGTATAAAATTGGTTAAGCACTGGCCAAGGATTTTCTAGGAAGCAATGAGACAGATAGAGATAGTGCATAGGTTTCCTGGGCTTGAGCAAAGCATTGTAATCTTCTCATATTTTCTGAATAATGTAATATACAGATAGCAGGGGTTTTTAGCTGTTGCTTTCCCCAGGAAATCATTGTGTAATGTGTTGATTGAATTCTTTCTCTTGTATGCTTCGTGATTTCACGATCTTTAATTATTTTGGCAGTTGGTAGAGTAGATTCAAGTATATTGTTTTAGTAAATTACAATTAACAGTTTGAATCTACAAGGAACTTCTACATGGTATCGAAGTTGAAATCACAATAGAAGAGAAGAATACGAGTTTGTCTTTGCAGGTGGAACGAGTTTTGCAGATCTATTCTATAGAGCTAGCAGCGGGATCAAAATGTCGTTCTATGGTTTGAGGCTCGAGTATGGCCTTGAGGGTAGCTCGAATTACATTGCTTGGAAGGACCAGATGGAAGCAGTCATGGAAGATAATGGATTGAAGGAAAACAATGATAGAATTTTTTTGAAACCAACAGCTGTAGATGCATATAATTTGGCAGAGTGGAGAAAGAATGTAGCCAAGGCAAGAAGGATCTTATTGGAAGGAGTTCAAGATCATATTGTATTGAATCTATATGGGGAGGAGACTCCATATGCAATGTGGAAGGCCTTAGCAGACTTGTTTCAGAACAACAACCGCCACATGAAGTTGGCACTGAAGGATAAGCTTCAGAAAATCAATATGGAGAAGGGTGACACAATTCCACAATACTTTTGCAAGTTCACCCAATGTTGGGATGAGATTGGGAGTGTTGGTGTTACACTTGCTGAAGATGATCTGGTCAACCTAGCACTTCTAGGCCTTCCCAAGAGCTGGTACAACTACTAGGATTCAATAAATGGGAGGGAGAAGCTACTAGAGTGGGAGTGTTTGTGGTCCGACTTGGTGCACAAAGAGATAAGGCGAAACACCAGAGATAGAACCTCATCCAAGCATGATGATGAGGAGAAATGTGCCTTGGTTGGAAAGGAAAAGAAAGGGAAAGGAAAAATTCCAATCCAAAGGAGATTCTGGTTAAGAGGGCAAGTAGAAATACTTTTCGAAGACTAAATGTTTTCACTATCATGAGTTGGGACACTATGCCACGAAGTGCCTACACAAGAAGGTCGACAAGGAGCCCTCAAGAGGAGCGGAAGGTGAAGTTTTAGCTTCACAATTCGAGTTGGATTTCACCCTCATTGCATGCATGGTGATATTAGTGATGGGTAGTGTGTGGTATATGGATAGTGGAGCCTCATTCTGTATGACCAACAACAAATAACTTTTCAGCGATTTAGAGAAGAAGGATGTCTAGATGCACATCAAGATGGGAGATACTGGAAGGTGTAGTGGGACCGGCATCAATACTGTTACTTTTCATAGGGATTCTGGTTCTCCTCTCACATTAAAAGGTGTCATGTATGTTCTGGGTCTGAAGAAGAATTTAGTTTCAGTTGCTATGTTGGAAGACTGTGGATACGATGTGATATTTATCAAAGGAAAGGATTTCATTCGTCACATAGCCACGAGACAAGTGAAGCGGATTGGGGTTCGGGTAAAGAACCTCTACAAATTGGATGTAGAAGATTGTGCTTCTTTGAGCATGAAAGTAGAGAAGGTGTAGAGCCGAGACATCGATGAATTATGGCATAGGAGACTTGGCCATTTGCACCATGGAGCTTTGAATATCATGCAACAAATTTCTACAGGACTTCCCAAGGGTGCACTAGAGCAGTGAGATACATGCAAAGGGTGTACATTGGCAAAGTGCACAAAATCCACCTTTCATGATAAGGACAATCGAGCGCAAGCGATCCTTGAAAGAGTTCACTTATATGTGTGTGGATCGTTCTTCACAACCTTCATGACTAAGCACATGTATTATGTGATATTTGTAGATGATTTCTCAAGTAAGTGTTGGATATTATTCATGCATAAGAAAGACTAGAAATTCTCAATTTTTTGTGAATTTAAAGCACTTATTGAGAAAGACACAAGCAGGAAAGTGAAGGCTCTCAAGAGCGATAACGGTGGAGAATATGTGTCGAATTAGTTCAAGAACTTCTATGCATTAGAAGGCATTCTATTGGAGTTAATAGCATCCAATAACCCACAACAGAATGGGGTTGCTGAAATGAAGAACAAAAGTATTGTGGGAGCTGCACGAGCGATGTTGCATGATTAAGGCCTACCATTGCATTTGTGGGCTGAAGCATGCAACACAATGATACATGTTCATAATAAGAGTCCTCGTCAGATTCTTAGGATGAATACACCAAAAGAATCTTTTTCAGGTAAGAAAATAGATGTGGTACACTTCAAGATATTTGGTTCATCAATTTACTATCATGTTTCCAAGGATGCAATGAAAAAGGTAGAACCGACAGCAGAGTTGGGAATATTTGTGGGCTACACTGATACACCTCACAACTATCAGGTGTACCTGCCATCTCACAGGATGACAATTGTTTGTAGAGATGTGAAGTTCAATGAAGAGAAGGCCATGAGATTTTCCCTTGAGAGGGAGCTTCAGTTGCATGCAGTTGAGGAGCTTTTAGCTCCAAAGGAAGAACCTCAGGATGTTGTGGAGAAACCACAAGTAGAGGAGTAGAGAGTGGAAGCACCCACTCATGTAGAGACATCTAGAAATGGAAGGAAGCGCACAAGAGAAGATGACAGATTGATGCATGATGCTAGAGAGAATGTGGGAGCACCCACATCACAACGTAGGTAGAGGAGGTCACCAAATCGGTACACTCTATACATGGCTCTGATGAGCGAGAGTGTAGAGAACGAACCATCCTCATTCGAGGAAGCAGTGCAAAAACCAGTATGGGTTGATGCCATGGTAGAGGAATATGATTCCATTATCATGAAAAGTGCTTGGGAAATTGTCCCAAGCTTAGAGGACTAGTCAGTGGTAGGTTCTAGGTGGATCTACAAGGTGAAGCAAGCAACAGATGGGAATGTCGAGAAACACAAGGCTAGATTTGTGGTCCAAGGGTTCTCTTAGGTGGAGGGAATCGATTATGAAGAGACGTTTGCTCCAGTAGAAAGGTACTCTTTAATCATATCTATTCTAACACTTTCAACACAAATGGGATGGAAGATACATCAGATGGATGTGAAGATAACATTCCTCAACATAGTGATTGAGGAAGAGGTTTACATAGAACAGTTGCAAGAATTTGAGACCTTCGACAAAGAGTCACATGTGTGTAGACTCAAGCGAGCAGTGTATGGATTGAAACAAGCACCTCGTGCTTGGTACACAAAGATCAACAACTATTTCACCAGGTTGGGATTCATCAACAGTGAATTAGATGCAACGCTTTACCAAATTGTGGTTGAAGGTAAATTATTGATTATAGTATTATATGTTGATGATTTAATTTTAACAGGTGATGAGAAGCTGATAAAATATTACAAAGAGGATTTGGCAAGGGAGTTCGAGATGAAAGACATGTGGCTCCTGCATTATTTCCTTGGTTTGGAAATTTGGCAAGGAGATGGGGAACTGTTTGTCTCTTAGGGAAAGTATGCCAACGAGATACTAAAGAAGTTTCACATGGATAGCAACAGACTCATGGACACTCATCTAGTAGGGAATTGGAGAAAGGAAGATGCTACATCAGGTGAAGTGGTAGAGGCTACCATTTATAGGAAGCTTGTGTATTCACTTATGTACTTGGTAAACACACGACCATACATGTGTTTTTCAGTGAAACAACTTAGTCAAGCAATGGTTAAGCCAACCACACCCTATTGGAAGGTAGCCAAACATGTGTTGAGATATCTGAGAGGAACCACTCAGTTTGGTATTTGGTACAAAAAGACAAAGGAAGTGAAGCTGTAAGGCTTCAAAGAAGCAGATTGGGAAGGGAGTCCATAAGATAGGAAGAGAACATTAGGGGGAATATTTAGCATTGGGTCAGCATTAGTTTCGTAATACAAAATGAAGTAGAGATCAGTTGCACTTAGTTTAGCAGAAGAAAAGTACATGACTGCTAGCCAAGAAACTTGTGAGGCTATCTGGATGAGGAAGATACTTGTTCGGTTATTTGGTCAGCATATGGATGCTACAGTGATTTGCTGTGACAACCAAAGTTGTATAAAACTCTTTGAGAATCCATTTTTTCATGATCGGTCCAACCACATTGACCTTCGGTATCACCATCTTAGAGATTGTTCGTAAAGGAAGATCATGTAGCTAGAGTACATTCCTATAGAGGAAAATGATGTAGATATCTTGACTAAGGCACTATCAAGAGGAAAATTCGAGTTCCATAGAGGCAAGATTGGGGTATCTGATAATCCTTTTATTGTTGAGAGGGAGTGTTGAAAATGAAACAAGAGAATCCTGATTTAATTTTCCCTTGAATTAAATTAGGAGAAAAAATGTATTTCCACATCACATGACAACTTGTATGAGTTAAGCAAGTTAGTTTACCCTAGTTGGTTTAGTTAATTCAAGTTGAGGGTCTAACTTGAGTCATGTAGAGTGGCTTGAGCAAAACACTGTAATCTTATATTTTCTGACTAATGCAATATACAAATAGCCTGGGTTTTTAGATGTGGCTTTCCCCATGAAATCATTGTGTAATGTGTTGATTAATTTATTTCTCTTCTATGCTTTGTGATTTTGCGATCGTTAATTGTTTCCGCAGTTGGTAGAGTAGATTCAAGTCTATTGTTTTAATAAATTACAATTAGAAATTTGAATCTACAAGGAATTTATACAGTGTCTTCTTCATCAAATAATTACCAAATATACAAATTGTGGAGATCACAACAATACAAAGAACAAAAGATATAGGTTCCAAGTTAGGGAAAAACCCCTCCAAGGGGAAAACCGTAAAAAAATCTCTTCTTATAGAATCAGTTCAAAGTGAGAAATCCAAGTCCCATGAACATAGAAAGAATCCATCCCTCAATATGCCAAGTGAAGCTCTCATTCAATATAGGAAATCCATAAAAAAAAGACCAAAAACATGTACAACCAATTATCCACAAAATCTTGGGAAAAGAAAGAAATTTAGTCAAGTTATTGAAGACATGTTAAGAATATATGTGACAAATAACCATCCAAATTGGAGGATTACCTATATTTAATAGAATTGGCCTATGATATTGGATATCAAGCTTCACTAAAGATGAGTCTATTTGAGGCATTGTGTGGCAAAAAGTGTGGTACTATAATTAGTTGGGAAAATACAATATATAAAGTGGATCTTAGGCCATACTTTCTCAGAGAAATAGAAGAGAAATGGTCAAAATCAAGTATAATTTAAAGATAACATATGTCATGCAAAATAATTATGTAAATAAATGAAAAATACCATGATAGTTTAGCGTTGAATATGTTGGACGTGTTAGGACTTGTTGCGTGTTTGCATTTCTTATTGCCTTAAAAATGCACAATGTGTTTCCTTATTGAAAAAGTATGTGCATGTTCTAATCATGTTATTGTTTGGAATTTTATTAGGTGGAACCAAAAGGACACTGCCAAGTACAACTAGTGTAAATATTAGATAATAAAGTGATGGTACTCAAGAACATAGTCATAGGGCAAGTAAATGTCCAACAGATCTACTACAACCCTAAATAATAAATGTGGGAGCTAGAGGATGTTGTGCAAGAGGCATATCCACATTTATTTTGAAAATTTTGATGTAAATTTTTTGTTGTAACTATATATAATTGTGATGTGCACTATGATTTGTGCAAAATCTAAAGGAAGAGAATGTAATACCTAATTTACATTCTTAGTTCAATGTTGTGAATATACATGACGAATAACTATAAAAAATGATATAATTTGTAGTTAAACCAATGTTTTTAAAACCGGAACCAGTGACCGGACCGGTCCACCTAATGAATCGATTTACCGATCGGAACCAGTCTAACCGGGTCTGGTTTGGTCTAAATGAACCGGTTTTAGAAAAATACATTAAATAATTAATTTTTAATGAAAAAAACTATTTTTAAGATTTAAAACCATGATTCCAAGCCAATAGAGACAAAATATACAAATATTGCTCATTTATATACCATGTAAAGGTGAATATGTCAAAATGAGTGCAATACATATCATCGACAAAATACATAAGCAATGAGGCTCTAAATGGCCTCTAGAGTGAAAAAACAAAGCCTACAAACTATGGGGCTAGTGGCCTACTACAAGACTCAGGTCTACATATATGATAATACTATAATAGTGATCAACATTATCACTTGAAACTTCTCATGAGTCATCATGATTGTTGAGAAGGTAAATCCCCTCTACGGATAGAGGCGATCCCTACTAGCCCAACAGGGGTCTAGCAACAATCACACAATGCTGCCACGCATGTTCCTAGTTACAATTAGACAAGAAGTAAAGAGCACCTACTTGGATTCCTGCGCTGTCGTTTGTCGAGGGGATGTTTCCCTTGCTCCTTCGCTTCAGCTGGTCATAGTCTTCCGCGATCCCCGCGAACGGACACCTGCACACACGAAGGGAAAGCAAACGCAAGCGTGAAATCTAGTAAAAGTAACTATATGCCAGTCAGAAAAGACATAATTCACATTTATCCATTGCATAAACAAACGAGAATGGAACAATAATAGCAGTCATCTATTATTAATCAGAATAGAGAAGAGTACAACCAAATGTTCTGACGTCGATAAACTTCTCAGGAGGGATCAGTCAGCATGTATCTCAAGCATTCACCTTTGAGGATGGTTCTCCCAAGACAAACTAGTCTCTCTCTCTCACACAAATGTCACAAACAAACTTCCCAAAGCAATCAATCACTTCCACTCCTAACACACCACACCTATAGCAGCAATCTGAGCACTACAAGCTCTTGTATAATCCAAGCTAAGTCTAGCTATTTTCTAACCATCAAAAAACTAGCTGCTCATGGTAATGGTGGAAGTTTATATAGGAGAAGGAGTCTCCTAAAAAGGTGGAAGGATGAGCTTATCTTCAAGGGGAGTAGTTGCAAAAGGTCGAACAGACATGCCATAGAAGGGAGTCGACATTCACAAAGCTAACAACCAAGCCTGGAGAGATCTGGAAGGCTGGTTGTTTGAACAAATTCGCCCAAACTGGATCAGCGCGGATTATATGGAGACTGCCGCGCTGTCAGCACATGACAACAACTGAACAAGCCATGTCAGCACGGAAGGACACGTGAAAGCCGCGCTGTGCGTCATCGCGGAAAAGTGATGTTCTTCCGCGATGGCAGCGCACGAAATAGACTGTGGGGCGCTGGTCATCGCGGTTATTTTAGGAACAGACGCGCTGATGCACAAAACTTTGGAAAAATGGGTTTTTAGCCAGTTCAGGGAGCAAACATTTAGTGATTGTGACTTCTTGGACACAGCAGGGTGACTGACAGGAAGGCAGTGATAAATTACTGTGTAACAGATGCCCCCTAAAGCATGAAGACCGAGAGAGTGGGAGGGGTGAAATGCTTTACAACACACGCCGAACTGGAACACCACCAGGAAGTACCGAAAAATCTCTGACAATCATGTACACGCAGTCTAGGTATGGGCGCAGCCATCCAAAAGACATGCAAGACTGGTCTATGGTATGGACGCAGCCACCCAGCTAAAGAGACCATAATAAAGACAAGGTATGGTCGCAGCCATCCATGAAGACTCAGGTATGGGCGCAGCCATCCATCGATGAGTCATGTAATGATTATCCACAAAATCGCAGCCTGGACCACAGTGAGCAAGGATCCAGGGTCTTGCGCTCCATCTCGACCCGAACAGAGTACAGGTCCACACATGTGAATACAGGGGTTGGAGTCGAACATGTATGAACATCGCCTGATTACCGGTCAATGATGAGAACCGTTAACAGACGCGAGAGGTACCACCAATAATGACAATGGCCCTCAAGGTACTATAGGTACAATCCGTAGCGTGTGAATCAATGAGTTGGTGTCGAACACCCACGGAATCATTCGATCGTAGGTCAATGATGTAAACCTTGCGTCGAACACGAGGAACCTGCCATTGAGGCATGCAGGCTCCAAGGCACCTGGAAGGAGTCTCTAAGTCACTTTCTCGGATAATGAGTTGAAGTCGACGAGAAGTGGCCTTGATCGAAGGTGGGCCATAATGATTCCCACATCAGCGACACGAGACAGAGGTATAATAATTTGTGATGAGATAGCGAACGAGGTTGCTTTGTGGCAGAGGACAACTTCTCTTGAACACATAACGGCACTATAACGGATTTGGCAGTACTTGACATCAAATGAGCAGCGGGTAGGATGATGATGGCAATAAACAGATGAGAGGTCAAATAGGATGTCCCAAACCCATGGAGGTTAGTGAAAACGAGATGAGATGACCCCACCCAGACACGAAACAGCGGAGTGCCGTGTTCAAGAGCGACGTACTGCCGAGACGACTGTAATCAAAGTTCCATTTTCCCCACCTTTGCAGGCAGGTACCCCGATTATTTTTGGACGACAAGCTTGACGGGGGTAACATATGCTTGATGTGTGTCATGTTGACAATATCCGATGTCATTGAGTGTTTAACGAGCCTGACAAAGGAAAAACTCGGCTTCTTTTCTTGTTTCGAGAGTCTGAAAAGAATGCGGAAAAGGAGGCTCCAGGGGGGTCCTTTTTCGTACAGTTGTGTCTCTCGAGCCCGAAAAAGTATAAAACTGTGCTCGAAAGAACCGCCCGGTCATTACAACCGAGGAGTACTTTTCGTAAATAGTTCCTTCGACCCGAAAAAGTAAAAAAGCAGTCGGAAGTACGTCGTTTTGGAGCCAATAACGAGTTCGAAACGACAAAAACCCGGCAATCTTTTTGAGTTTAAACGGTCGAAAAAAGAGCTTTAAAGGCGACCGCCTCTCGTTCCTTTTAACGAGCTGAGAGGGGGACTCGGCAATCTTTTCGTCTTTAAACGGTCAGAAAAGAGCTGAAAGCAGACCTCCATTTTTATTCTCTTTAACGAGTCAAAAAGGGAAAAATACTCGGCAATCTTTTCATATTTTACGAGTCAGAAAAGAGCTTAAAGGCGACTCGTCCTAGAGGAACGAGTGGTATAAAGGATAGCAACTGGTTCCGGTAATGGTGGAACTGCTCAAAACATGTAATGGTCAAGAGGCTGGCTAATCAAAACCACTCATCGCTGCGGTTCCTCAGGAAAGGATAAACAACCAAGTGAGAGCATATGATCGGCCAAAGAGATGGTAGCAATGGAATGAAACAACCAAGGCTCATCTAGCAGAATTCAGCGAATAAAAATGGCAATCACGAGATGTAAATCGGGTATGGGTTCATTTTTACACAAGCTTGAACCGTGGAGAACTTTGCTTGGATTTGGTTTCATGTTTACACAAGCTTGAAACGAAAAACTATGCTTGTTATAAGTTCGCATGCCCCCAGCATAATAATGCAAATCGAGGTAAGGTACATGCCCCCCAAGCTTCATTGCATTCGACAAAGTGGATGGAATGAAGGTTCACTCTCGAGATCGATGAAAGACTCGACTTGTATTTTACGAGATCTTAATCAAAAGACTCGATTTGGAAAGGGAGTTGGTTCATTTTTTAATGAGGTTGACACAGTAAAAGAACTATCCTCATAACCCTTGTTTCATTTTTTAACGAGCTTGACACAAGATCAGGAACTATGCTCCGACCACCTTGTTTCGTTTTTTAACGAGGTCGCCACAAGATCAAAACTATCCTCGGACCACCTTGTTTCGTTTTTTAACGAGGTCGCCACAAGATCAAAACTATCCTCGGACCAAACCCAGTTTCATTTTTTAAGGAGCTTGACATAGGAAAAGAACTATGCTCCATCAGACCTGGTTTCATTTTTTAAGGAGCTTGACACCGGAAAGGAACTATGCTCCATCAGACCTGGTTTCATTTTTTAAGGAGCTTGACACCGGAAAGGAACTATGCTCCACCAGACCTGGTTTCATTTTTTAAGGAGCTTGACACCGGAAAGGAACTATGCTCCATCAGACCTGGTTTCATTTTTTAAGGAGCTTGACACCGGAAAGGAACTATGCTCCACCAGACGTCATCATAATGAACGGGAAGTGGAGGCCCCCAAGAAAGTGGCTCCGGAGGAAAGGCCGACATCTTGGAAATCAGGACCTAATGCCCCCAGGACACTATGCACGATGGTGTCATCACTGGGTACGGGCACGGGGTAGGTGGCCACGTAGTTGATTTGCGGCGAGGCAGATGCAACTTGTGGATGAAAGCCGGGAGGGAAGGACGAGTGCGCCGGAGGGGCTTGTGGACGAACGAACGATAATTGATCGAACGTCACGATTCTTCCATCGTGTGGAAAACAAACCACACGGAAAAGTGAAGAAACAAGGGCTCCCATGGCATACACATAATCACGACCAAGGAGAAGACTGAAGTCTAAAGAACCTTGGGTAACTGAGATGTCTATATAGACAGTCTTGCCCCCCAAAGTAATAGGAAACTTTGGAAGGATCCCTAATGGCTGACTCGTTCCTCCGTCAAACGCGGTGAGATGCGGTGCGACAGGTACAAGCGATGGGGAACCCAAAGCTCGCCAAGTAGTAACGGGCATAAGACTAACCGATGCTCCTTCGTCTAACACAGTGCCAGGCAGCGCCTTATTGCAAGCATAGGCGGTGACCCAGAAAGGCACGTGGGATGGAAGGGGAGGGGTAGTCAAACGACTCCAATCAAAAGAGATGACCGAACTACTTGGTGGGGGAACCATATGGTTGCCCCCCCGCTCGGAAAGAACCGAATCTAAATTCTCCGGAGAGGTTTCAATAGGAGAACCTTTATCAAGCTCAGGAGAATCTGAGGAGACGAGAAGAACATGAGAATTTTGCTCTTCCGAAACAGAGTGCTTGAGAGGAGGTGAACTCGAATCAACACCCTTTCCGACCAACGACGGGTCTGGAACAGGCTGGGAACAGCCAGGTTCGGGAAGAGGGGCTTGGACAAAAGGAGAATCTGAAGCAATCTCTTTGTGAACAAGGGCGCGATCTACAGTTGTAGAAAGACGTTGATAACCGGCGGGAAATGGATTCGGAGGAGCAGCAAGACTTTCCAACACAGCAGAGGCTTTATCCATGAGGGGACAAAGGTGAAGGGGATGTTTGCCTTCACAAAGTCGACAGGGGATTCGAAACTTCTTTTTCTCCTTACCATTCCCAACTGATGAGGTAGCATCGCCATGATCATCAGTGGACGATGAAGGGCAGGCCGGATCGTGGGACCAAACTTCTAATACCCTGGGAATGCCAGGGCAATCACGAAGCAGATGGTCCTCCCTGCATAATCGACAAGGAAACTTAACCTTCCGCGGAGGAGCAGAAGGTGACCCGACTTCAGGTGTACTAGAGTGGATAGCTGGACTTGAGAGGGGGACTGTGTGTGTAGGCTCTCCCTGAGGGGACTTCTTCTTCTTGGTCTTCCTCTTCTTCTTCTTAGCCACCTGGTTACTCTCATTGAGAATTTCACTAGGCGAAGTACAAGAGGACGACGTAGAAGTAGGCGTCGAAGGGGAGAGATCCACCTTAGGATCAACATGATGTTGTTCAGGTGGAGGGACTGATGGACTAACAGCCGATACGGTAGGAACCAAAGAGGTTGAAAACAACCAAATAGGCAACCCAACAGTTAACCCTGGAAGGGATAATGTTGCCATATAAGGAGCACCAACATTCCCGAGAGGAGGGAAATGTCCTGGATTCCCATCAGAGGGGGACCCTGGGTTAGTGAATCCTGGAAAAGTTGCCATAGCAAACGAAAACGAAACCTACTCAAGCTAACACACAGAAGATCTAACCAGGTGATGTTATCGTGGCCGAATAAATTTTAAGACACAAGAACCAAACTTGACCTTTTCATGTTTCAAGAGTCGAGAAAAGGACGAAAAGATGACTCCGGTCTCCTTCGAATGTTTAATGAGCACGAAGTGACAAGACGCTCACAGGCACCTTTTCGTTTAGGGAGTCCGAAAAGGATCAAAAGTGACTGCTCTGGAGACTCTAGGTAAAAGGTGTGCCAGACTTTTCGCAAAACCACAGAATACTTTTTAGGGTACGGGTGGTCAATCTTCGTGAATGCTGTGTTCACTGCATTGCGAATCGTAAGGCGGCAGACTCGGCTTCCTATGGATCAAGGATAAAAGCCTAGTGGGGTCTCCCTATATACGCGACGGTACGTGGGAGCACAGTCCGTGTTAGACCACTATCGAGTCACAGAAGGAGGAATCACCCAACCGTAATGTGAAACAACAGTGACTATGTTTTAAGACGCCGGAACACGTCTCTAACCTAGACCTCTAAATATTTGCGTTTAGTTCCAATGCGTTTTTAGATTCATTTGGTTCATTTTATAGTTGATCTTGAGATTAAGTTTCGATTTCAAGCTCTATCGTATGTTCGCTCACAATTACTTAGATGCAATCTATATGCAAAAGAATTTCGTTTCGTTCGATGAATTCTAGCTACGAGAGGGCAGAGAATTTTTGAAACAAAACGAAAACAAACAAACAAGTAGCCAAATGCAACTAAAGCGAGGAAAGGAAACTTTTCTTTTGAAAATGGAAATCAATGAAATGTTCTTTTCCTTCTCGAATTTTAAAACAAGCTACTAATTCGTTTCCTTTTATTGACATAACACACCTAAAGGAATTTGGAGGAACTTGAACACCAAGTAAACTACTTAATGAGAGCACACGAAGTTCCCAAAACACTCAACCAAAGTCTCGAAATCAAAGGGAAACAAGGTAATGCACGAGCTATGTGATCTAAGCTCTACAAAGCAAGCAAGGATTGCAAGCAAGGAGGAAGCGCAAAAGATCACTTGGAAGCACAAACCAATACACTCTAACAATCACTGAAAAAATGCGAAGAGCGAGTCTAGAATGAGCTGGTCAATCAAGCAAACAGGGATCCTTGCGGGAGGCTTGACACACACACGGCCGCTAGATGTCCTAGGGTTCAGAGCGTGAAATCAAATAGAGAAAAGCAAACATCCGATGGACCAGAGTTGCAACCAGTCAATTAGAGACTCAAACACAATCCAGTAATCGCGAAAGTCAGGACGAAAACGTGAACCAAGCAGCTAGAAGGGAAGTTGTTTGCAAACTTAAAACCAAGCAAAACGAAACCCTATGGAGTTGAGCTTCGTAATCAAACAGTTCAAAGTTCAGAGAGTGAAAAACAAGTCATCAGACAAGTGGGGAGAAGCAGGGAAAGTCACAGCAAGAGGTTCAGGAGGTCAAATTGGACAAAAAAAAAAAATTTTTTCAGGCTCAGCGCGGGTAGCCTTCAGCAACTTTGCGCTGACAGGGGGAGGCCTTCAGCAACTTTGCGACGTCAGCGCGGAAAGTCAGGGAAAAAGCGCGCTGCCCTAGGACAAACGAGGTCAGCGCGGATATAAGACACACAGACGCGATGACCGAAATCGCAAAGAAGAGGGGGCGCGATGTCAGCGCGGAAGAACACGAATAAAGCGCGCTGCCCTTGAAAACGAGGTCAGCGCGACTGTTAGACGTACAGGCGCGATGAAGAGAAAACCAAAAGAACAGGGCCGCGATGTCAGCGCGACTGTTCCGAAATAAAACGCGCTGGGAGTAAAAAACAAGGAAAGCCAAAACAAAAACTTCCCAAACCAAAGGCAGGAGCTTTTTAATAATAAAGACGCTTTCCAGAAACACCCAGAAAGTTCATAAGCCACAAAAGACAATCCCAAAAACCCACAAAGAGATCAATCAAAGCCAAACACAAAAGTGGACTCAAAAGACAAAAAGGCTGATCCCCAGCGGAGTCGCCAAATTGTTGAGAAGGTAAATCCCCTCTACGGATAGAGGCGATCCCTACTAGCCCAACAGGGGTCTAGCAACAATCACACAATGCTGCCACGCATGTTCCTAGTTACAATTAGACAAGAAGTAAAGAGCACCTACTTGGATTCCTGCGCTGTCGTTTGTCGAGGGGATGTTTCCCTTGCTCCTTCGCTTCAGCTGGTCATAGTCTTCCGCGATCCCCGTGAACGGACACCTGCACACACGAAGGGAAAGCAAACGCAAGCGTGAAATCTAGTAAAAGTAACTATATGCCAGTCAGAAAAGACATAATTCACATTTATCCATTGCATAAACAAACGAGAATGGAACAATAATAGCAGTCATCTATTATTAATCAGAATAGAGAAGAGTACAACCAAATGTTCTGACGTCGATAAACTTCTCAGGAGGGATCAGTCAGCATGTATCTCAAGCATTCACCTTTGAGGATGGTTCTCCCAAGACAAACTAGTCTCTCTCTCTCACACAAATGTCACAAACAAACTTCCCAAAGCAATCAATCACTTCCACTCCTAACACACCACACCTATAGCAGCAATCTGAGCACTACAAGCTCTTGTATAATCCAAGCTAAGTCTAGCTATTTTCTAACCATCAAAAAACTAGCTGCTCATGGTAATGGTGGAAGTTTATATAGGAGAAGGAGTCTCCTAAAAAGGTGGAAGGATGAGCTTATCTTCAAGGGGAGTAGTTGCAAAAGGTCGAACAGACATGCCATAGAAGGGAGTCGACATTCACAAAGCTAACAACCAAGCCTGGAGAGATCTGGAAGGCTGGTTGTTTGAACAAATTCGCCCAAACTGGATCAGCGCGGATTATATGGAGACTGCCGCGCTGTCAGCACATGACAACAACTGAACAAGCCATGTCAGCGCGGAAGGACACGTGAAAGCCGCGCTGTGCGTCATCGCGGAAAAGTGATGTTCTTCCGCGATGGCAGCGCACGAAATAGACTGTGGGGCGCTGGTCATCGCGGTTATTTTAGGAACAGACGCGCTGATGCACAAAACTTTGGAAAAATGGGTTTTTAGCCAGTTCAGGGAGCAAACATTTAGTGATTGTGACTTCTTGGACACAGCAGGGTGACTGACAGGAAGGCAGTGATAAATTACTGTGTAACAGATGCCCCCTAAAGCATGAAGACCGAGAGAGTGGGAGGGGTGAAATGCTTTACAACACACGCCGAACTGGAACACCACCAGGAAGTACCAAAAAATCTCTGACAATCATGTACACGCAGTCTAGGTATGGGCGCAGCCATCCAAAAGACATGCAAGACTGGTCTATGGTATGGACGCAGCCACCCAGCTAAAGAGACCATAATAAAGACAAGGTATGGTCGCAGCCATCCATGAAGACTCAGGTATGGGCGCAGCCATCCATCGATGAGTCATGTAATGATTATCCACAAAATCGCAGCCTGGACCACAGTGAGCAAGGATCCAGGGTCTTGCGCTCCATCTCGACCCGAACAGAGTACAGGTCCACACATGTGAATACAGGGGTTGGAGTCGAACATGTATGAACATCGCCTGATTACCGGTCAATGATGAGAACCGTTAACAGACGCGAGAGGTACCACCAATAATGACAATGGCCCTCAAGGTACTATAGGTACAATCCGTAGCGTGTGAATCAATGAGTTGGTGTCGAACACCCACGGAATCATTCGATCGTAGGTCAATGATGTAAACCTTGCGTCGAACACGAGGAACCTGCCATTGAGGCATGCAGGCTCCAAGGCACCTGGAAGGAGTCTCTAAGTCACTTTCTCGGATAATGAGTTGAAGTCGACGAGAAGTGGCCTTGATCGAAGGTGGGCCATAATGATTCCCACATCAGCGACACGAGACAGAGGTATAATAATTTGTGATGAGATAGCGAACGAGGTTGCTTTGTGGCAGAGGACAACTTCTCTTGAACACATAACGGCACTATAACGGATTTGGCAGTACTTGACATCAAATGAGCAGCGGGTAGGATGATGATGGCAATAAACAGATGAGAGGTCAAATAGGATGTCCCAAACCCATGGAGGTTAGTGAAAACGAGATGAGATGACCCCACCCAGACACGAAACAGCGGAGTGCCGTGTTCAAGAGCGACGTACTGCCGAGACGACTGTAATCAAAGTTCCATTTTCCCCACCTTTGCAGGCAGGTACCCCGATTATTTTTGGACGACAAGCTTGACGGGGGTAACATATGCTTGATGTGTGTCATGTTGACAATATCCGATGTCATTGAGTGTTTAACGAGCCTGACAAAGGAAAAACTCGGCTTCTTTTCTTGTTTCGAGAGTCTGAAAAGAATGCGGAAAAGGAGGCTCCAGGGGGGTCCTTTTTCGTACAGTTGTGTCTCTCGAGCCCGAAAAAGTATAAAACTGTGCTCGAAAGAACCGCCCGGTCATTACAACCGAGGAGTACTTTTCGTAAATAGTTCCTTCGACCCGAAAAAGTAAAAAAGCAGTCGGAAGTACGTCGTTTTGGAGCCAATAACGAGTTCGAAACGACAAAAACCCGGCAATCTTTTTGAGTTTAAACGGTCGAAAAAAGAGCTTTAAAGGCGACCGCCTCTCGTTCCTTTTAACGAGCTGAGAGGGGGACTCGGCAATCTTTTCGTCTTTAAACGGTCAGAAAAGAGCTGAAAGCAGACCTCCATTTTTATTCTCTTTAACGAGTCAAAAAGGGAAAAATACTCGGCAATCTTTTCATATTTTACGAGTCAGAAAAGAGCTTAAAGGCGACTCGTCCTAGAGGAACGAGTGGTATAAAGGATAGCAACTGGTTCCGGTAATGGTGGAACTGCTCAAAACATGTAATGGTCAAGAGGCTGGCTAATCAAAACCACTCATCGCTGCGGTTCCTCAGGAAAGGATAAACAACCAAGTGAGAGCATATGATCGGCCAAAGAGATGGTAGCAATGGAATGAAACAACCAAGGCTCATCTAGCAGAATTCAGCGAATAAAAATGGCAATCACGAGATGTAAATCGGGTATGGGTTCATTTTTACACAAGCTTGAACCGTGGAGAACTTTGCTTGGATTTGGTTTCATGTTTACACAAGCTTGAAACGAAAAACTATGCTTGTTATAAGTTCGCATGCCCCCAGCATAATAATGCAAATCGAGGTAAGGTACATGCCCCCCAAGCTTCATTGCATTCGACAAAGTGGATGGAATGAAGGTTCACTCTCGAGATCGATGAAAGACTCGACTTGTATTTTACGAGATCTTAATCAAAAGACTCGATTTGGAAAGGGAGTTGGTTCATTTTTTAATGAGGTTGACACAGTAAAAGAACTATCCTCATAACCCTTGTTTCATTTTTTAACGAGCTTGACACAAGATCAGGAACTATGCTCCGACCACCTTGTTTCGTTTTTTAACGAGGTCGCCACAAGATCAAAACTATCCTCGGACCACCTTGTTTCGTTTTTTAACGAGGTCGCCACAAGATCAAAACTATCCTCGGACCAAACCCAGTTTCATTTTTTAAGGAGCTTGACATAGGAAAAGAACTATGCTCCATCAGACCTGGTTTCATTTTTTAAGGAGCTTGACACCGAAAGGAACTATGCTCCATCAGACCTGGTTTCATTTTTTAAGGAGCTTGACACCGGAAAGGAACTATGCTCCACCAGACCTGGTTTCATTTTTTAAGGAGCTTGACACCGGAAAGGAACTATGCTCCATCAGACCTGGTTTCATTTTTTAAGGAGCTTGACACCGGAAAGGAACTATGCTCCACCAGACGTCATCATAATGAACGGGAAGTGGAGGCCCCCAAGAAAGTGGCTCCGGAGGAAAGGCCGACATCTTGGAAATCAGGACCTAATGCCCCCAGGACACTATGCACGATGGTGTCATCACTGGGTACGGGCACGGGGTAGGTGGCCACGTAGTTGATTTGCGGCGAGGCAGATGCAACTTGTGGATGAAAGCCGGGAGGGAAGGACGAGTGCGCCGGAGGGGCTTGTGGACGAACGAACGATAATTGATCGAACGTCACGATTCTTCCATCGTGTGGAAAACAAACCACACGGAAAAGTGAAGAAACAAGGGCTCCCATGGCATACACATAATCACGACCAAGGAGAAGACTGAAGTCTAAAGAACCTTGGGTAACTGAGATGTCTATATAGACAGTCTTGCCCCCCAAAGTAATAGGAAACTTTGGAAGGATCCCTAATGGCTGACTCGTTCCTCCGTCAAACGCGGTGAGATGCGGTGCGACAGGTACAAGCGATGGGGAACCCAAAGCTCGCCAAGTAGTAACGGGCATAAGACTAACCGATGCTCCTTCGTCTAACACAGTGCCAGGCAGCGCCTTATTGCAAGCATAGGCGGTGACCCAGAAAGGCACGTGGGATGGAAGGGGAGGGGTAGTCAAACGACTCCAATCAAAAGAGATGACCGAACTACTTGGTGGGGGAACCATATGGTTGCCCCCCCGCTCGGAAAGAACCGAATCTAAATTCTCCGGAGAGGTTTCAATAGGAGAACCTTTATCAAGCTCAGGAGAATCTGAGGAGACGAGAAGAACATGAGAATTTTGCTCTTCCGAAACAGAGTGCTTGAGAGGAGGTGAACTCGAATCAACACCCTTTCCGACCAACGACGGGTCTGGAACAGGCTGGGAACAGCCAGGTTCGGGAAGAGGGGCTTGGACAAAAGGAGAATCTGAAGCAATCTCTTTGTGAACAAGGGCGCGATCTACAGTTGTAGAAAGACGTTGATAACCGGCGGGAAATGGATTCGGAGGAGCAGCAAGACTTTCCAACACAGCAGAGGCTTTATCCATGAGGGGACAAAGGTGAAGGGGATGTTTGCCTTCACAAAGTCGACAGGGGATTCGAAACTTCTTTTTCTCCTTACCATTCCCAACTGATGAGGTAGCATCGCCATGATCATCAGTGGACGATGAAGGGCAGGCCGGATCGTGGGACCAAACTTCTAATACCCTGGGAATGCCAGGGCAATCACGAAGCAGATGGTCCTCCCTGCATAATCGACAAGGAAACTTAACCTTCCGCGGAGGAGCAGAAGGTGACCCGACTTCAGGTGTACTAGAGTGGATAGCTGGACTTGAGAGGGGGACTGTGTGTGTAGGCTCTCCCTGAGGGGACTTCTTCTTCTTGGTCTTCCTCTTCTTCTTCTTAGCCACCTGGTTACTCTCATTGAGAATTTCACTAGGCGAAGTACAAGAGGACGACGTAGAAGTAGGCGTCGAAGGGGAGAGATCCACCTTAGGATCAACATGATGTTGTTCAGGTGGAGGGACTGATGGACTAACAGCCGATACGGTAGGAACCAAAGAGGTTGAAAACAACCAAATAGGCAACCCAACAGTTAACCCTGGAAGGGATAATGTTGCCATATAAGGAGCACCAACATTCCCGAGAGGAGGGAAATGTCCTGGATTCCCATCAGAGGGGGACCCTGGGTTAGTGAATCCTGGAAAAGTTGCCATAGCAAACGAAAACGAAACCTACTCAAGCTAACACACAGAAGATCTAACCAGGTGATGTTATCGTGGCCGAATAAATTTTAAGACACAAGAACCAAACTTGACCTTTTCATGTTTCAAGAGTCGAGAAAAGGACGAAAAGATGACTCCGGTCTCCTTCGAATGTTTAATGAGCACGAAGTGACAAGACGCTCACAGGCACCTTTTCGTTTAGGGAGTCCGAAAAGGATCAAAAGTGACTGCTCTGGAGACTCTAGGTAAAAGGTGTGCCAGACTTTTCGCAAAACCACAGAATACTTTTTAGGGTACGGGTGGTCAATCTTCGTGAATGCTGTGTTCACTGCATTGCGAATCGTAAGGCGGCAGACTCGGCTTCCTATGGATCAAGGATAAAAGCCTAGTGGGGTCTCCCTATATACGCGACGGTACGTGGGAGCACAGTCCGTGTTAGACCACTATCGAGTCACAGAAGGAGGAATCACCCAACCGTAATGTGAAACAACAGTGACTATGTTTTAAGACGCCGGAACACGTCTCTAACCTAGACCTCTAAATATTTGCGTTTAGTTCCAATGCGTTTTTAGATTCATTTGGTTCATTTTATAGTTGATCTTGAGATTAAGTTTCGATTTCAAGCTCTATCGTATGTTCGCTCACAATTACTTAGATGCAATCTATATGCAAAAGAATTTCGTTTCGTTCGATGAATTCTAGCTACGAGAGGGCAGAGAATTTTTGAAACAAAACGAAAACAAACAAACAAGTAGCCAAATGCAACTAAAGCGAGGAAAGGAAACTTTTCTTTTGAAAATGGAAATCAATGAAATGTTCTTTTCCTTCTCGAATTTTAAAACAAGCTACTAATTCGTTTCCTTTTATTGACATAACACACCTAAAGGAATTTGGAGGAACTTGAACACCAAGTAAACTACTTAATGAGAGCACACGAAGTTCCCAAAACACTCAACCAAAGTCTCGAAATCAAAGGGAAACAAGGTAATGCACGAGCTATGTGATCTAAGCTCTGCAAAACAAGCAAGGATTGCAAGCAAGGAGGAAGCGCAAAAGATCACTTGGAAGCACAAACCAATACACTCTAACAATCACTGAAAAAATGCGAAGAGCGAGTCTAGAATGAGCTGGTCAATCAAGCAAATAGGGATCCTTGCGGGAGGCTTGACACACACACGGCCGCTAGATGTCCTAGGGTTCAGAGCGTGAAATCAAATAGAGAAAAGCAAACATCCGATGGACCAGAGTTGCAACCAGTCAATTAGAGACTCAAACACAATCCAGTAATCGCGAAAGTCAGGACGAAAACGTGAACCAAGCAGCTAGAAGGGAAGTTGTTTGCAAACTTAAAACCAAGCAAAACGAAACCCTATGGAGTTGAGCTTCGTAATCAAACAGTTCAAAGTTCAGAGAGTGAAAAACAAGTCATCAGACAAGTGGGGAGAAGCAGGGAAAGTCACAGCAAGAGGTTCAGGAGGTCAAATTGGACAAAAAAAAAAATTTTTTTCAGGCTCAGCGCGGGTAGCCTTCAGCAACTTTGCGCTGACAGGGGGAGGCCTTCAGCAACTTTGCGACGTCAGCGCGGAAAGTCAGGGAAAAAGCGCGCTGCCCTAGGACAAACGAGGTCAGCGCGGATATAAGACACACAGACGCGATGACGAAATCGCAAAGAAGAGGGGGCGCGATGTCAGCGCGGAAGAACACGAATAAAGCGCGCTGCCCTTGAAAACGAGGTCAGCGCGACTGTTAGACGTACAGGCGCGATGAAGAGAAAACCAAAAGAACAGGGCCGCGATGTCAGCGCGACTGTTCCGAAATAAAACGCGCTGGGAGTAAAAAACAAGGAAAGCCAAAACAAAAACTTCCCAAACCAAAGGCAGGAGCTTTTTAATAATAAAGACGCTTTCCAGAAACACCCAGAAAGTTCATAAGCCACAAAAGACAATCCCAAAAACCCACAAAGAGATCAATCAAAGCCAAACACAAAAGTGGACTCAAAAGACAAAAAGGCTGATCCCCAGCGGAGTCGCCAAATTGTTGAGAAGGTAAATCCCCTCTACGGATAGAGGCGATCCCTACTAGCCCAACAGGGGTCTAGCAACAATCACACAATGCTGCCACGCATGTTCCTAGTTACAATTAGACAAGAAGTAAAGAGCACCTACTTGGATTCCTGCGCTGTCGTTTGTCGAGGGGATGTTTCCCTTGCTCCTTCGCTTCAGCTGGTCATAGTCTTCCGCGATCCCCGCGAACGGACACCTGCACACACGAAGGGAAAGCAAACGCAAGCGTGAAATCTAGTAAAAGTAACTATATGCCAGTCAGAAAAGACATAATTCACATTTATCCATTGCATAAACAAACGAGAATGGAACAATAATAGCAGTCATCTATTATTAATCAGAATAGAGAAGAGTACAACCAAATGTTCTGACGTCGATAAACTTCTCAGGAGGGATCAGTCAGCATGTATCTCAAGCATTCACCTTTGAGGATGGTTCTCCCAAGACAAACTAGTCTCTCTCTCTCACACAAATGTCACAAACAAACTTCCCAAAGCAATCAATCACTTCCACTCCTAACACACCACACCTATAGCAGCAATCTGAGCACTACAAGCTCTTGTATAATCCAAGCTAAGTCTAGCTATTTTCTAACCATCAAAAAACTAGCTGCTCATGGTAATGGTGGAAGTTTATATAGGAGAAGGAGTCTCCTAAAAAGGTGGAAGGATGAGCTTATCTTCAAGGGGAGTAGTTGCAAAAGGTCGAACAGACATGCCATAGAAGGGAGTCGACATTCACAAAGCTAACAACCAAGCCTGGAGAGATCTGGAAGGCTGGTTGTTTGAACAAATTCGCCCAAACTGGATCAGCGCGGATTATATGGAGACTGCCGCGCTGTCAGCACATGACAACAACTGAACAAGCCATGTCAGCGCGGAAGGACACGTGAAAGCCGCGCTGTGCGTCATCGCGGAAAAGTGATGTTCTTCCGCGATGGCAGCGCACGAAATAGACTGTGGGGCGCTGGTCATCGCGGTTATTTTAGGAACAGACGCGCTGATGCACAAAACTTTGGAAAAATGGGTTTTTAGCCAGTTCAGGGAGCAAACATTTAGTGATTGTGACTTCTTGGACACAGCAGGGTGACTGACAGGAAGGCAGTGATAAATTACTGTGTAACAGATGCCCCCTAAAGCATGAAGACCGAGAGAGTGGGAGGGGTGAAATGCTTTACAACACACGCCGAACTGGAACACCACCAGGAAGTACCGAAAAATCTCTGACAATCATGTACACGCAGTCTAGGTATGGGCGCAACCATCCAAAAGACATGCAAGACTGGTCTATGGTATGGACGCAGCCACCCAGCTAAAGAGACCATAATAAAGACAAGGTATGGTCGCAGCCATCCATGAAGACTCAGGTATGGGCGCAGCCATCCATCGATGAGTCATGTAATGATTATCCACAAAATCGCAGCCTGGACCACAGTGAGCAAGGATCCAGGGTCTTGCGCTCCATCTCGACCCGAACAGAGTACAGGTCCACACATGTGAATACAGGGGTTGGAGTCGAACATGTATGAACATCGCCTGATTACCGGTCAATGATGAGAACCGTTAACAGACGCGAGAGGTACCACCAATAATGACAATGGCCCTCAAGGTACTATAGGTACAATCCGTAGCGTGTGAATCAATGAGTTGGTGTCGAACACCCACGGAATCATTCGATCGTAGGTCAATGATGTAAACCTTGCGTCGAACACGAGGAACCTGCCATTGAGGCATGCAGGCTCCAAGGCACCTGGAAGGAGTCTCTAAGTCACTTTCTCGGATAATGAGTTGAAGTCGACGAGAAGTGGCCTTGATCGAAGGTGGGCCATAATGATTCCCACATCAGCGACACGAGACAGAGGTATAATAATTTGTGATGAGATAGCGAACGAGGTTGCTTTGTGGCAGAGGACAACTTCTCTTGAACACATAACGGCACTATAACGGATTTGGCAGTACTTGACATCAAATGAGCAGCGGGTAGGATGATGATGGCAATAAACAGATGAGAGGTCAAATAGGATGTCCCAAACCCATGGAGGTTAGTGAAAACGAGATGAGATGACCCCACCCAGACACGAAACAGCGGAGTGCCGTGTTCAAGAGCGACGTACTGCCGAGACGACTGTAATCAAAGTTCCATTTTCCCCACCTTTGCAGGCAGGTACCCCGATTATTTTTGGACGACAAGCTTGACGGGGGTAACATATGCTTGATGTGTGTCATGTTGACAATATCCGATGTCATTGAGTGTTTAACGAGCCTGACAAAGGAAAAACTCGGCTTCTTTTCTTGTTTCGAGAGTCTGAAAAGAATGCGGAAAAGGAGGCTCCAGGGGGGTCCTTTTTCGTACAGTTGTGTCTCTCGAGCCCGAAAAAGTATAAAACTGTGCTCGAAAGAACCGCCCGGTCATTACAACTGAGGAGTACTTTTCGTAAATAGTTCCTTCGACCCGAAAAAGTAAAAAAGCAGTCGGAAGTACGTCGTTTTGGAGCCAATAACGAGTTCGAAACGACAAAAACCCGGCAATCTTTTTGAGTTTAAACGGTCGAAAAAAGAGCTTTAAAGGCGACCGCCTCTCGTTCCTTTTAACGAGCTGAGAGGGGGACTCGGCAATCTTTTCGTCTTTAAACGGTCAGAAAAGAGCTGAAAGCAGACCTCCATTTTTATTCTCTTTAACGAGTCAAAAAGGGAAAAATACTCGGCAATCTTTTCATATTTTACGAGTCAGAAAAGAGCTTAAAGGCGACTCGTCCTAGAGGAACGAGTGGTATAAAGGATAGCAACTGGTTCCGGTAATGGTGGAACTGCTCAAAACATGTAATGGTCAAGAGGCTGGCTAATCAAAACCACTCATCGCTGCGGTTCCTCAGGAAAGGATAAACAACCAAGTGAGAGCATATGATCGGCCAAAGAGATGGTAGCAATGGAATGAAACAACCAAGGCTCATCTAGCAGAATTCAGCGAATAAAAATGGCAATCACGAGATGTAAATCGGGTATGGGTTCATTTTTACACAAGCTTGAACCGTGGAGAACTTTGCTTGGATTTGGTTTCATGTTTACACAAGCTTGAAACGAAAAACTATGCTTGTTATAAGTTCGCATGCCCCCAGCATAATAATGCAAATCGAGGTAAGGTACATGCCCCCCAAGCTTCATTGCATTCGACAAAGTGGATGGAATGAAGGTTCACTCTCGAGATCGATGAAAGACTCGACTTGTATTTTACGAGATCTTAATCAAAAGACTCGATTTGGAAAGGGAGTTGGTTCATTTTTTAATGAGGTTGACACAGTAAAAGAACTATCCTCATAACCCTTGTTTCATTTTTTAACGAGCTTGACACAAGATCAGGAACTATGCTCCGACCACCTTGTTTCGTTTTTTAACGAGGTCGCCACAAGATCAAAACTATCCTCGGACCACCTTGTTTCGTTTTTTAACGAGGTCGCCACAAGATCAAAACTATCCTCGGACCAAACCCAGTTTCATTTTTTAAGGAGCTTGACATAGGAAAAGAACTATGCTCCATCAGACCTGGTTTCATTTTTTAAGGAGCTTGACACCGGAAAGGAACTATGCTCCATCAGACCTGGTTTCATTTTTTAAGGAGCTTGACACCGGAAAGGAACTATGCTCCACCAGACCTGGTTTCATTTTTTAAGGAGCTTGACACCGGAAAGGAACTATGCTCCATCAGACCTGGTTTCATTTTTTAAGGAGCTTGACACCGGAAAGGAACTATGCTCCACCAGACGTCATCATAATGAACGGGAAGTGGAGGCCCCCAAGAAAGTGGCTCCGGAGGAAAGGCCGACATCTTGGAAATCAGGACCTAATGCCCCCAGGACACTATGCACGATGGTGTCATCACTGGGTACGGGCACGGGGTAGGTGGCCACGTAGTTGATTTGCGGCGAGGCAGATGCAACTTGTGGATGAAAGCCGGGAGGGAAGGACGAGTGCGCCGGAGGGGCTTGTGGACGAACGAACGATAATTGATCGAACGTCACGATTCTTCCATCGTGTGGAAAACAAACCACACGGAAAAGTGAAGAAACAAGGGCTCCCATGGCATACACATAATCACGACCAAGGAGAAGACTGAAGTCTAAAGAACCTTGGGTAACTGAGATGTCTATATAGACAGTCTTGCCCCCCAAAGTAATAGGAAACTTTGGAAGGATCCCTAATGGCTGACTCGTTCCTCCGTCAAACGCGGTGAGATGCGGTGCGACAGGTACAAGCGATGGGGAACCCAAAGCTCGCCAAGTAGTAACGGGCATAAGACTAACCGATGCTCCTTCGTCTAACACAGTGCCAGGCAGCGCCTTATTGCAAGCATAGGCGGTGACCCAGAAAGGCACGTGGGATGGAAGGGGAGGGGTAGTCAAACGACTCCAATCAAAAGAGATGACCGAACTACTTGGTGGGGGAACCATATGGTTGCCCCCCCGCTCGGAAAGAACCGAATCTAAATTCTCCGGAGAGGTTTCAATAGGAGAACCTTTATCAAGCTCAGGAGAATCTGAGGAGACGAGAAGAACATGAGAATTTTGCTCTTCCGAAACAGAGTGCTTGAGAGGAGGTGAACTCGAATCAACACCCTTTCCGACCAACGACGGGTCTGGAACAGGCTGGGAACAGCCAGGTTCGGGAAGAGGGGCTTGGACAAAAGGAGAATCTGAAGCAATCTCTTTGTGAACAAGGGCGCGATCTACAGTTGTAGAAAGACGTTGATAACCGGCGGGAAATGGATTCGGAGGAGCAGCAAGACTTTCCAACACAGCAGAGGCTTTATCCATGAGGGGACAAAGGTGAAGGGGATGTTTGCCTTCACAAAGTCGACAGGGGATTCGAAACTTCTTTTTCTCCTTACCATTCCCAACTGATGAGGTAGCATCGCCATGATCATCAGTGGACGATGAAGGGCAGGCCGGATCGTGGGACCAAACTTCTAATACCCTGGGAATGCCAGGGCAATCACGAAGCAGATGGTCCTCCCTGCATAATCGACAAGGAAACTTAACCTTCCGCGGAGGAGCAGAAGGTGACCCGACTTCAGGTGTACTAGAGTGGATAGCTGGACTTGAGAGGGGGACTGTGTGTGTAGGCTCTCCCTGAGGGGACTTCTTCTTCTTGGTCTTCCTCTTCTTCTTCTTAGCCACCTGGTTACTCTCATTGAGAATTTCACTAGGCGAAGTACAAGAGGACGACGTAGAAGTAGGCGTCGAAGGGGAGAGATCCACCTTAGGATCAACATGATGTTGTTCAGGTGGAGGGACTGATGGACTAACAGCCGATACGGTAGGAACCAAAGAGGTTGAAAACAACCAAATAGGCAACCCAACAGTTAACCCTGGAAGGGATAATGTTGCCATATAAGGAGCACCAACATTCCCGAGAGGAGGGAAATGTCCTGGATTCCCATCAGAGGGGGACCCTGGGTTAGTGAATCCTGGAAAAGTTGCCATAGCAAACGAAAACGAAACCTACTCAAGCTAACACACAGAAGATCTAACCAGGTGATGTTATCGTGGCCGAATAAATTTTAAGACACAAGAACCAAACTTGACCTTTTCATGTTTCAAGAGTCGAGAAAAGGACGAAAAGATGACTCCGGTCTCCTTCGAATGTTTAATGAGCACGAAGTGACAAGACGCTCACAGGCACTTTTTCGTTTAGGGAGTCCGAAAAGGATCAAAAGTGACTGCTCTGGAGACTCTAGGTAAAAGGTGTGCCAGACTTTTCGCAAAACCACAGAATACTTTTTAGGGTACGGGTGGTCAATCTTCGTGAATGCTGTGTTCACTGCATTGCGAATCGTAAGGCGGCAGACTCGGCTTCCTATGGATCAAGGATAAAAGCCTAGTGGGGTCTCCCTATATACGCGACGGTACGTGGGAGCACAGTCCGTGTTAGACCACTATCGAGTCACAGAAGGAGGAATCACCCAACCGTAATGTGAAACAACAGTGACTATGTTTTAAGACGCCGGAACACGTCTCTAACCTAGACCTCTAAATATTTGCGTTTAGTTCCAATGCGTTTTTAGATTCATTTGGTTCATTTTATAGTTGATCTTGAGATTAAGTTTCGATTTCAAGCTCTATCGTATGTTCGCTCACAATTACTTAGATGCAATCTATATGCAAAAGAATTTCGTTTCGTTCGATGAATTCTAGCTACGAGAGGGCAGAGAATTTTTGAAACAAAACGAAAACAAACAAACAAGTAGCCAAATGCAACTAAAGCGAGGAAAGGAAACTTTTCTTTTGAAAATGGAAATCAATGAAATGTTCTTTTCCTTCTCGAATTTTAAAACAAGCTACTAATTCGTTTCCTTTTATTGACATAACACACCTAAAGGAATTTGGAGGAACTTGAACACCAAGTAAACTACTTAATGAGAGCACACGAAGTTCCCAAAACACTCAACCAAAGTCTCGAAATCAAAGGGAAACAAGGTAATGCACGAGCTATGTGATCTAAGCTCTGCAAAACAAGCAAGGATTGCAAGCAAGGAGGAAGCGCAAAAGATCACTTGGAAGCACAAACCAATACACTCTAACAATCACTGAAAAAATGCGAAGAGCGAGTCTAGAATGAGCTGGTCAATCAAGCAAACAGGGATCCTTGCGGGAGGCTTGACACACACACGGCCGCTAGATGTCCTAGGGTTCAGAGCGTGAAATCAAATAGAGAAAAGCAAACATCCGATGGACCAGAGTTGCAACCAGTCAATTAGAGACTCAAACACAATCCAGTAATCGCGAAAGTCAGGACGAAAACGTGAACCAAGCAGCTAGAAGGGAAGTTGTTTGCAAACTTAAAACCAAGCAAAACGAAACCCTATGGAGTTGAGCTTCGTAATCAAACAGTTCAAAGTTCAGAGAGTGAAAAACAAGTCATCAGACAAGTGGGGAGAAGCAGGGAAAGTCACAGCAAGAGGTTCAGGAGGTCAAATTGGACAAAAAAAAAAAATTTTTTCAGGCTCAGCGTGGGTAGCCTTCAGCAACTTTGCGCTGACAGGGGGAGGCCTTCAGCAACTTTGCGACGTCAGCGCGGAAAGTCAGGGAAAAAGCGCGCTGCCCTAGGACAAACGAGGTCAGCGCGGATATAAGACACACAGACGTGATGACGAAATCGCAAAGAAGAGGGGGCGCGATGTCAGCGCGGAAGAACACGAATAAAGCGCGCTGCCCTTGAAAACGAGGTCAGCGCGACTGTTAGACGTACAGGCGCGATGAAGAGAAAACCAAAAGAACAGGGCCGCGATGTCAGCGCGACTGTTCCGAAATAAAACGCGCTGGGAGTAAAAAACAAGGAAAGCCAAAACAAAAACTTCCCAAACCAAAGGCAGGAGCTTTTTAATAATAAAGACGCTTTCCAGAAACACCCAGAAAGTTCATAAGCCACAAAAGACAATCCCAAAAACCCACAAAGAGATCAATCAAAGCCAAACACAAAAGTGGACTCAAAAGACAAAAAGGCTGATCCCCAGCGGAGTCGCCAAATTGTTGAGAAGGTAAATCCCCTCTACGGATAGAGGCGATCCCTACTAGCCCAACAGGGGTCTAGCAACAATCACACAATGCTGCCACGCATGTTCCTAGTTACAATTAGACAAGAAGTAAAGAGCACCTACTTGGATTCCTGCGCTGTCGTTTGTCGAGGGGATGTTTCCCTTGCTCCTTCGCTTCAGCTGGTCATAGTCTTCCGCGATCCCCGCGAACGGACACCTGCACACACGAAGGGAAAGCAAACGCAAGCGTGAAATCTAGTAAAAGTAACTATATGCCAGTCAGAAAAGACATAATTCACATTTATCCATTGCATAAACAAACGAGAATGGAACAATAATAGCAGTCATCTATTATTAATCAGAATAGAGAAGAGTACAACCAAATGTTCTGACGTCGATAAACTTCTCAGGAGGGATCAGTCAGCATGTATCTCAAGCATTCACCTTTGAGGATGGTTCTCCCAAGACAAACTAGTCTCTCTCTCTCACACAAATGTCACAAACAAACTTCCCAAAGCAATCAATCACTTCCACTCCTAACACACCACACCTATAGCAGCAATCTGAGCACTACAAGCTCTTGTATAATCCAAGCTAAGTCTAGCTATTTTCTAACCATCAAAAAACTAGCTGCTCATGGTAATGGTGGAAGTTTATATAGGAGAAGGAGTCTCCTAAAAAGGTGGAAGGATGAGCTTATCTTCAAGGGGAGTAGTTGCAAAAGGTCGAACAGACATGCCATAGAAGGGAGTCGACATTCACAAAGCTAACAACCAAGCCTGGAGAGATCTGGAAGGCTGGTTGTTTGAACAAATTCGCCCAAACTGGATCAGCGCGGATTATATGGAGACTGCCGCGCTGTCAGCACATGACAACAACTGAACAAGCCATGTCAGCGCGGAAGGACACGTGAAAGCCGCGCTGTGCGTCATCGCGGAAAAGTGATGTTCTTCCGCGATGGCAGCGCACGAAATAGACTGTGGGGCGCTGGTCATCGCGGTTATTTTAGGAACAGACGCGCTGATGCACAAAACTTTGGAAAAATGGGTTTTTAGCCAGTTCAGGGAGCAAACATTTAGTGATTGTGACTTCTTGGACACAGCAGGGTGACTGACAGGAAGGCAGTGATAAATTACTGTGTAACAATGATCAAACACAGTGGGTTGAGTCTCGACTCCCAAACTTTGCAGTCACAAACTTCTCTATTGGTTCAGCGACTTGAGTCTCAAACTTCTGAAGGTATTCTGCCCTAATATGCCCTATTATTTCATTTGGTGCTCCACATGGCTTTACATGGCCTCCTATCCTAGCCAAGTGTTGCTTGAACCTGTTAATACCCCCTCCTTGAATGGATTTTTGGCAATATTTGCAGATCATTTTGCCATCAATCATATCACAATGAGCCCATGCAGTATCTCTGGCTTTTGGAGGCATGATGACTACTACTTAGCTTAAACTCTGTTGTTCCACTACTCCAGCAAAAACTCAACACTCTCCAAGCTCCCAAGCAAACTCACAAACACTCCAAATGAGATGTGTGAGACAAATGAGAGGGAGAGGGGCCTCTTAAAGGCTTGGAGAGGGTGTTTTTGGAGGGAAAGCACCCTTAGTTTCCCTCCAAAACCCCTAAAACACAGTAAAAAAGCCACTTTTTTAGTTGACAGTGGGCGTGCCTCCTAACCGGCCGGTTTAGGATGGAATCGGCCGGTTTGTATCAAACCGGCCAGTTCCATCCTAAATCGGCCAGTTAGGACCGGTTTTTTACAAAAAAAGGAGAAATGGCGCCCCCCCCCCCCTGACCGAGTTTTTTGGCCGGTTTCGACCAGTGGGCCTGCTAACCGGCCGGTTAGACCGGTAACCGGTTAGCAAGGCTGGTTTTGAAAACTATGAGTTAAACATTGAATATTAGTACAAAGTACATCATCAACTATATAAGAGAAGGATAAAGGAAGGGGGTTTATGACTCTACAAGAGAGGAATGATGAGGAGGATTAGTAGGCTAAGGAAAGGATCCTAGAAAGGGAGTTAATCCAATTTATTTTAAATCTTGATTATGTCCCTTGATTGTTATCTAATTATGGTTTAATTAATCCTTGGAGGGATTAATACATGAAGGTGATATGTGGCCCCTTCATGCCATGAAATTAAAGTTTTCTCTTTTTCATGACAAAAAATTATTGTGATTTTGATAATTTGATTTTGAAGTTTCAAGAAGAGATTTTGAATGTGGACTATTGTTCAATTATCACAAAAGAGAAATTGCTATAAATAATAAATCCATCGTATGAACCATCCCTCATTGGGGTTGGAGAAATTTCCTTAGAGCGAACTATCACATGCCTAATGAATGCCTATAACTTGGGAATTGGGCTATGAGAAGATAAATTATATCCAACCATAGGAAAAGTGCGCCCCTTATGGATTCAAAGCCTTAGCTTAGGTTGTGGTCTCTATTGTGAAGATAATTGGTGCAATAGAGTGCCTAGGGTTGGATGGAACATAATTTCATGCCTATTGAGAGTAAATATTAAATATTACAATAATTAATTTTGATTCCTTAGTAAATTGGTTTGAATTTGGCTAGTTAATAGAAGTAACCCATATTCTCAAAGTGCAAAGATATTATTGAATATGTTACAAAGAGAACCTTAGACATGTCCACTATCATAAATCAAAGGTAAAATTATAAGAAAAAAATTGCAAGGAGATATTAGGAATATCAAGTCACCGACTTTTGATGATGAAAACAAGAAGGGAGAGGATGTTAATGTTTAATTGTTGGGAATAATAAACTGATTTCAACTACAAAATTATTCATCCAATCTAAAAGCTAGAATCACCATACACAACCTACATGGAAAAGCTTATATTTTGTGGGATCAATTGAAGAATTTAAACACATCATTGAGAGGAGGATTTCTTGGAAGTAGTTCAAAAAGTATTTCTAGCAACAATGGATTTTTTAACACTATTATTAAAAGGATACTCGAATTATTTGAAATCAAGTTGGGAAATATGACCATGGAAGAATATGAGAAGAATATTTTGGGTCTGCTAAGGTATATTTGCTATATTAAACAAGAGAAGGAAAAGATATAGAAGTTCCTGAATGGGTAGTTTGCATTCTAAAAAGAAAAAATTCAATTTGATGAACCTAAAGGAAGGCCAAATATTTTTATGACCATAGAAAAGGTAGAGTGCAATTTTATATGCCTTGGAGAGATAAGAAAAAGGAAAAGAAATATCAAAGGAAGAAGGGATCTCAACCTCCTTTCGTCAAGAATGGACCTAATATATATTTGCAAAGCTATCCAACTTATAGTGGATTTGATCCAGGATGTTTTCGCTTATAGATGTATAGAAAGAATCACATGCAAAATTGCAGCTTAACACAAAAAAGTGCACAAAAGAAAATAAGAAGTAAACACATAAAAAGGCACAAAAGAAGACACCAAGGCTTGATAATGGAGTTCGTCCAATTCGGACTACGTCTCTGGGCCTAGCTCAACAATGGGGAGGCCTTTCTTATTAAATGGCATGAAAGAAAAGAGAATTACAATCATCAACTGTCCACAAGAGCCTTATACCTCCAATCTGCAAGATCGCTGTGAAATGGATGCCTGATGATGGAGAGGTAAGAAGCACCAATGTTTCCGTAGCCATGAAAGGGGCTGGAGTCATTTAAAACTATCTAAACATAGACAAAGATGCTCTCTCGGTCTCCTGCCAATGAAACAACGTGCTGCAACAAAATGCCTCCTCCTTGCTCTTTCCATTGATCGTGTTTTTATTATGGCTTTTGGACAGAATCCCCTTTAAATCGGGGCTGTCTGCTCCACAATAAAGGGCGGTGGCATGGAAGGATTGATGGGCGTAACCGACCCCCTAAAACAGTCCTTTTATCGTTGCCCTAATAAATACAAGAAAACCCTGCAAAACCACTAAAATCCGGTAAAATTGCCTTTACCTGGACTTCAGAAAATATAAAATCGGGCTTATATTATTATCGGGTCCGGCCTGTTATCGAAATCGGCATATCGCGGGGTGCATAGTCCTATTAATGGGAATGACCGACCGCCGATCGCATCGGCATCCCGCTCGCATATCGTCCGATGCCCTAATAACGATCCCACCGATTGTTTGATCACTGATCGCTCTGCCTGTTTTGCTGATATATATATATATATATATATATATATATATATATATATATATATATATATATATATATATATATATATATATATATATATATATATATATATGACCTCCGATCCCTTTGCCCGCCAATCCGCTGATCCGATTTAGTCGGAGATCAGTGAGCGGGGTTTCCCCAGCGCCTTTCCTAAGTCTGCTTCTATGCATCCTCCGATTGCAATTTTGCCTTTAAGGCTCAAAACCCATTTTCAAAGGAAAATCCTCATTTTTCTTAAAGATCAAAGCAGACTTCCTTGTGCGATAACTTCATCATCCTAACTCGGATTGAAGTGCCATTCACGCCGTTGGAATCAGGATGACGAGATCTACGCTCTAATCCTAAGTTGACTTCATTCTGATCACTTTGATTTATGAGTTTTTCCATGCCATTGTATCTGAAGATCCACCTGGATCAATCCTCCTCATTGAGGAGCTGTTAGACCGCCAAAAGCTTTTCATTAGTCAATTGGCAAGTGAGGTAATTATTCCCTCATTTTCTCTTTCTCCAGCCATCTGGCCTTGCTGGGGTGCATTCCATTGAAACCAACTAGAAGGTACTCTATATCTCCTCGCCGTGAAGTCCTGGTTCTTCTATCGAGGATGATGTCTTCGAGCAACTCATCAAGATATTTTGGTGCAAAATCATCGACAGTAGGAACTATGCCCACCTCATCAGTGTCCATGATCAAGGGTTGTTCATACAGCTTTAGGTTCTCCACATTCACTACTGAGTACATCTGCATGCATACCAACAAGTCAAGATGAAAGGCATTGTTCCCAATCTTCTCCAATATGGTGAATGGTCCATATTGGATTGGCCGCAACTTCTTTCCTTCTCCCTTCATCCCGTCTTTGCTGATGTGGAACCACATTATCACCCACTTGGAATTGATGGTCGACTCGGTGTTTATCATGTCGAGCCTTGTAACGGGCTTGACTTTTCTCCAACTGCTCTTGCACTGCTTGGTGAATCAATTGGATTCACTGAATGAACTGCTGAGCTTTGTCCCTATCATTACGTCCATTGGAGCCATCTTCCCTTCCAAAGGCCATATCAAAAGGGTCCTTTGGCAGGTAACCAAAAAATGTATCGAATGGTGAACGCTGCGTAGATGAATGCACTGCTCAGTTGTAGGAATGCTGTATATAGGGGAGATGTTCATCCCATAACTTGGGATGTTTCCCACAATAGCCTCGTAATAAGTGTACCACGGTACGGTTAACAACCTCTGTTTGTCCGTCGGTCTGCGGGTGAAATGCCGTGCTTCTTTTCAATTTGGTGTCCATCATCCTCCACAAGCTGGTCCAAAACTCTCTAAGGAAGCGAGAGTCCCAATCTGACACAATTGATCTGGGTAATCCAAAGTGGACCCAAACATGCTGAAAGAAAAGAGAAGTAGTCTGCTCTATAGTAATCTGCTTTTCATAAGGCATAAGAATACACATCTTGCTGAAACGGTCATTGACAACATACAAATAGTTGTGACTCTTCCTAGACAAAGGTAAACCTCCTACAAAGTCCATTGACACACTTTCCCATGGACGACTCAGGAGAGGGAGTGGTGTGTAGAGCCCGAGTTTTCTATTAGAGGGCTTTGAAACAGAACACATCACACAACCCTTTACATAGCGAGTCACAATGTTTTTCATATGAGGCCAAAAACAAAATCTTTGTACATAACATAAAGTCTTTTCAACACCAAAGTGTCCAGACATAAGAGAGGTGTGGGCCTCTCGAATTACATGTACTCTTTCTCCTGTGGGAATACACAATTTACCAAGGTGATACAACAATTTCCCCTGCAAGTGATAGTTGTCCACCTGTGAACCATGGGTTAGTTTTGCATAAACCTCGTTAAAGTCATCATCGTTAGCATATTGTTCAGCATAAATTTCAAAAGATAATGAAGCATTATGCAAAATAACAGAAGCATAAATAGGAGGGCGAGATAGCATATCGGCCACTTTATTGCTAGTGCCCTTCTTATACTTTATTACCAGATGAAACTGTTGAAGAAAGCACATCCACTTGAAATGACGAGATTGCTACAACTTGGTTTGTGACTCAAGGTACTGCAAGGGCTGATGATTTGTATGGATGATGGTCTCCTTGCCGATCAGTTAGTGTTTCCACTTTTTCACACTCTGCACCAAGGGATAAAGCTCTCATAGGTGGGATAGTTTATCACAGCTTGAGAAAACTTCTTAGAATGGTAACAAATTGGCTTCTTTTGTTGCATCAGTACAGCTCCCATGGCATAACTGCTGGCATTAGTTTCAATCTCAAATGGCTGTTGGAGATCAGGTAAGGCTAAGACTAGCACGGTGCTAATTTTTTCCTTCAATGTTTCGAAGGGCTTTTGCCGTCTTCCTCCCCATTGGAAGACCTGTTTCACACTTGTCATTGTGTGCAAAGGTGCTGCAATAACAGAGAAATTAGCAATAAATCTCCTCCAATATTGGACTGCACCTAGAAAGCTACGAACCTCGGTCACACTAGTAGGCTTAGGCCCATTTACAATTGCTTCAACTTTAGAGGGATCAATTTTTAACTGACCATGACCAATAATATGACCTAGGTAACCCAAAGAGGTTTTCCCGAACTCACACTTTGACAATTTTACAAAGAGTTTTCTTTCTTAAATACATCAAGCACTTTCTTTACATGACTCACATGTTCAAACCAACTCTTGCTAAAAACTAGTAGATCATCTAAATACACGAGAACAAACTCATCAATGAAAGGCTGAAATATATCATTCATAACCCGCATAAAGGTGGTTGGAGCGTTGCAAAGCCCGAATGGCATAACCATCCATTCGAATAGCCCCTGCTTGGTCTTGAAGGCGATTTTCCACACATCCTGCTCTGCAATTCTGAACTGGTGATAGGCACTGTGCAAATCCAACTTTGTGAAATACACAACACTTTTTTATTGGTCTAAAAAATCATCTATGTGTGGAAGGGGATAGTGATTTTTCACTGATATCTTGTTGAGCGCATGGTAATCCATGCACATCCTCCAGCTGCCATCTTTCTTTGGCACTAGAACAATCGATGAACCACATGGAGAGGTGCTTGGCCTGATGACGCCTTGGTCCAGCAATTCTTGCACTTGCCTCTTGATCTCCTCCATCTCAATCGCCGACATCCTGTACATGCCGATATTTGGCAGAGGGGCATCATGCAATAGATGGATTTCATGTTGGATTTCCCTCTTCGGAGGTAATCCCTTCGGCTCCTGGAACAGTTCAATATAATTAGAAATCAATTCCATTAATTCCTGTTTATGCTTCCCATCGCAGCCCTGGAACGCATCAACGAATTCAGCCTCTTTCTCCCTTACAACCATAAGCATGCATGTTTTACTAGAATTCACCAGTCTTTTCATTTTCCCAACGCTTATGAGGCTAGCATTAATTTTATTTTGATGAGCCCGCACTATGTATTCTACCCCATCCTTGGTGATTTGATATTTATTCTCATGGCGAAAAAAGACTGCTTTTCTATCATACAGGTATGGGCTCCCTAATACCATGCCACAGATATCCAATGGTATTACATCCAACTCTACTTCGTCTACTAGCTTAGACACAATCACAAATTTGACCTTGCACTGCTGGGTTACATTCAATTTCGCTTTATCATGTATCCATCCTAGTGGGTAAGGTTTCGGGTGTGGTTTTGTCTCTAAGCCAAGCTTCTTTACCAGGGATTCTGCAATTAAGTTTGCTTGGGACCCAGTATCAAACAGAGTTTCTACTTTGGTGTGATTTACTACAACCCTAATATGAAATAATTCAATTCTTTTTCAGTCATTCGAAAGGGACTCATCTACAGAACTAGTGCCTTCATGCGATTTAGAATTAACAGGAGGTGTAAGGGTACCTTTTGTTCCCATTGCTGTGACTAGCGCTTCATCTCCCGAATCTGATCCAAGGTCTTGCTATGCTGCTGCCACTATTTTCTGCTTCCCTTTTCCTCCATACTTCTTTGGACGCCTTTCTAGGTGCTGCTTCCAACAGTGATCATCATCGTGGCCTTCCTTCTTGCAAGTGATTGCAATAGGGCCGCTCTCCTTCTTTGGCTGCTGCTGTTTTCTTCTCCTTCCCTTTCCATTCCGCTTTGGGTTTGCCATTGGGAGGTTTGAATGGTGGCTTTCTAGATTGATCCTATCTTTCATTCTTGCCCCTGTTCTCAATATGAATTTCTTTCACGTTGGTTGAATCAATAGTGGTTGGTTCAAACAATAACAATGAATGTCTAATATCACTATGCAGTGAGCTAATATACTTAGTTACAACTTTAGGTGCAATACCCAAATTCAGTGCTTTCTTCCAGAATTCTTCTGTAAAACTCTGAACATCCTACCCTTTTCCTTGCCTTAAGTATTGCCAATTCAACAAAGCTTTCTGTTTCCCAAGGGATAAAACTATTCCTTTAATGCAGAAGTGAAATCAGACCATGAGGAAAAGAGCTTACCCACATTTTTACTGCTCTACAATTTGCTCTCCCACCAAACGAGAGCTGTGCTGCCCAGCTGTAGAGAGGCTAGCTGGATCTTTGCCTCATCCTCTACGATTTGCTGAATCTTGCAGTAAACCTCAATCTGCCTGATCCAATTGTTATTCTTCTCTGGGTTACTTTCACCATTAAACACAGGAAGATCAAATTTAACATCTAATTTAAAAAAAGGTTTTTTAGATGCATCCTTTGGATTTTTTGATTATGATGGTGAGAGGAAGGAGAGCCTTCACTACCAGAAGGAGAAGGAGGGGGTTCTTCTCCACCATTCCCATGTGCTGAACCTTGTCCTTCTGGATTTCTCTCCTCTGCTTTCTCCAGTCTTAAAACCAGCTGACTGATGTTCTCTGCCATTGAATAGAAAGTCTTTCTGAAATTGTGCTCCTCTTTAATATGAGCTTCATCTTTAGCCATGTTTCTTCTTCGAGGTGCACACCCTACCTCTGGATCGAAAGGTTCTAGTTCCCCTTCGCCTCTTTGAAGCCTACTTCTTGTTAGCATACAAACATGCAATTCACATCTAAAAAGCCCTACTCTGATACCACTTGATCAAGGATGTTTTCACTTATAGATGTATAGAAAGAATCACATACAAAATTGCAGCTTAACACAAAAATGTGCACATAAGAAAAGAAGAAGTAAACACATAAAAAGGCACAAAAGAAGACACCAAGGCTTGATAACGGAGTTCGTCCAATTCGGACTACGTCTCCGGGCCCAGCTCAACAATGGGGAGGCCTTTCTTATTAAATGGCATGAAAGAAAAGAGAATTACAATCATCAACTGTCCACAAGAGGCTTATACCTCCAATCTGCAAGATGGCTGTAAAATGGATGCCTGATGATGGAGAGGTAAGCAGCACCAATGCATCCGTAGCAATGAAAGGGGTTGGAGTCATGTAAAACTGTCTAAACACAGACAAAGATGCTCTCTTGGCCTCCTGCCAACGAAACAACATGCTGCAACAAAATGCCTCCTCCTCGCTCTTTCCATCGATCGTGTTTTTATAATGGCTTTTGGACAGAATCCCATTTAATCGAGGTTGTCTGGTCCACAATAGAGGGCAGTGGCATGGAAGGATTGGTGGGCGTAACCGATCCCCTAAAAATTTCTTTTATCGTTTCCTTGATAAATACAAGAAAACCTCGCAAAACCACTAAAATCTAGCAAAATCGCCTTTACTCGGACTTCAAAAAATATAAAATCGGGCTTATATTATTATCAGGTCCGGCCTGTTATCGCAATCAGCATATCATGGGGTGCACAGTCCTGTTAATGGGAATGACTGACTGTCGATCGCTGATCGCCGATATCGGCGTCGGTCGATCGCGTCAGCATCCCGCTCACATATCGCCTAGTTCCCTAATAACGATCCTGCCAATTGTTTGATCGCCGATCGCTCTGCTTGTTTGCCGATATATATATATATATATATATATATAGATATATATATGACCTCTGATCCACCGATCTGATTTAGTCGGAGATCAGCGATCGGGGTTTCCTCAGCGCCTTTCCTAAGTCTGCCTCTATGCATCCTATGATTGCGATTTTGCCTTGAAGGCTCAAAACCCATTTTCAAAGGAAAATCCTCATTTTTCTTAAGGATCAAAACAAACTTCCTTGTGCGATAACTTCATCACCCGGACTTGGATTGAAGTGTCGTTTACACCATTGGAATCAGGGTGACGAGATCTACGCTCTGATCCTGAGTTAACTTCATCCCAATCAATTTGATTTCTGAGTTTTTCCATGCCATTGTATCTGAAGATCCACCTAGATCAGTATCTAAGAAGGAAAAATCCCTGGGGAAAATAGAAATGAAATAAATCAAATGTTGGGGATTTGAAAGAAACCATTTGTATAAATATTTCCCCTAAAAGGAATGTAGAATAAGGAATGTGCACCACATCCAAGAGGAAACTATTTGGAAGATGTGGGTAGAAACATCCCATGAATATATGCTTCCATATAAAAAAAATAGGAAAATTATCAACTAATCATGATTGAGCTTGAAAGGTAAGATTTCCAATCAACCTATTGTGATTTTAATTGATTGAGGAAAATATAGTAACATTTCTCTTAATTTGGTAGAAATATTTCATTTGGAGAGAGGTAAACACGAGAAATGATTGTTGGTTCAATTGGCTATTAGGAATAAGATAAAAATTAGTGATATTGTCAAATGATTCCCGTTAGATATGGACGTTGTTAGCAATTTTAGAGACTTGAACATAATACCACTCGGTTTATATGATGTTCTTATTGAAATGGACTAGTTGGATGTGCATCATGTTGTCCTAAAAAGGCCCCACCATCCCTACTATTTGTGTGGATAAGACAATTTTAGTGTTAGTTTCAAATACCGATCCATCATGGATTAACATGGGGGAGGCACAAGTTTTACTAGGCCATGGTCTTATTTGTAGGTTTAATAGAGTTTTTCCTTCATTTAACATGCTCCAATTTCATATAAATGTATATTGGGAATATTTCTTATAAGATATTATGGTTTTCCATGCAAGCATGGAATTTTTATTCATCCCCTTATTTGTTAATGGACAAAGTAGAAAATAAATTGTTAGTAAATGAATTTCTGGCCTATTTATGCATATATTTGCACTAACATTAACTTTCATACCTATTCTCTATTAGAGATCTTGAGTAGGGTTAGATTTCCTAAGATCTCTTTGGAATATTAATGCTAATGTACACTACAAACCAATGATAACACTTATAATTAACGTTATTTCCTTAGATTTAGAAGCTAGTAATTATGTTTCAAATACATTTACCTACATTGATATAACAAAAGGTATTTACTAAGAAAATTACGGAAAATAGTGAAGATTGAAATTGGACTTTCGGAAAAAAAAACACACACACACAAACTTATAATGTAGAGATCATGGACATGTAGTGGACTTGTGAATGAACGAAAAGTTTGCATATATTTCAAGAAGAAAAAAGTGGAATCCCTCCTAGTGGAAATAATCAAATATTATCCACCATTGGGTGGAATCTAAAAATACCTCAATGAATCCTACATATAAAACTTAGACAATTGCTATAGTTTCATCTTCAACTAGATAAATACATTGATATGCTGTTACTTCAAAGGAAAATTCACTTTAGCTTTATGACATGGAGGCTCTTCTAGGAAAGGGAAGAGGTAACAAGAATCAAAATTTTGAAACTAGGGAATGGACCCAATTGCTATGACTTCATTTAATAAGTAAAAGTAGAAACTTATGATAGAAAATGTAGCAGTCCCTCTTCAAATGGTTCGTTGGATAGAAACTGAGAGAAATAAAAAAGTTATAAATGGGTGAAAATAGAATTTGGAATCTAACAAATGAATCAAGACTTCATTATTTCAATTTAATAATACATGTGATATAAATTTTGCATTACATACATACATACATATATATGTATATAATCCTTATATTAATTATAAATATCACCAGTAATCAATTTTCAACTAAGCCTAGTGTTCTATCTTGAGTGATTGTGTGCTTTGAGCTTCATGCAAGAGGTATCAAGGTTAAGACCCTAGGCTAACTACCTATGTTGCATGCCTCACTTGATATGCCAACTAGCACAAGGATATTAATAACTACTTAGGAGTTTACATCGACACAATATGTGAATGAATATAAGCACCTAAGGGTTTTCCCATGATATTTTCCTTAGAAAAATGTTTTTAACTAAAAGAATCTATTTTTATTTTTCTCCTACCCCTTTAGCATTATACCTATCAAATATCTTGAGTGAAGATGCATTTTTTTAGTTACTACAATTAAGCAAGTGGAGATGGTGTTAATGGTAGTGTCCAAGTCCATACATGTGGAGTTTCTTATATATATATATATATAATTCAAAGAGGGGTGACAATTGAAAAGGAATAATGAATAATATATACTACCACATGATAGAAATGTGCAGAATAAATTCCTATTTCTTGTAACATACCTCCTTGCCACCCATAACCCATACTAAGGGTAGAAGGAGCTAGTTACTATGATTGACCCAACCTCCAAGGTTTAGTTATGCTAATGGGGTCTAATTTTTTGTTGTTGTTGTTGCAAACATCTCAAACCCCAAAATAAATAAGGCCATTGCATTTGTCTCATCAAGACCTTTCTGATGATGTAAAATTTTCCTTAATCCAATTTATGGATGAGTTATGACCATATAAATTAGGCACATTTAATACTGCCACATTAGTGGTGGTTCCTATTGCCCACCACCTATGGGTAGTGTATATAAGAGAAAAGTTTTCTCCTAGATGGTCCTCAGCCAGTAGCCAGCAGCCCCTTGCAGCCACCAGATAGCTCGATGTGCCATATCTACGCCACCTGAGCCAGCCATGTGGTCCCTTGCCCACTTGTTATGATTGTATGTTTGAGGGTGGGCCTCTTGACCCCGAAGGTATGGCTTTTCATTGGCGTCATTGAGTAATTTTCCCTACTTTTCATGGGCAATTTTGGGCATGGATTGTGGGGGGATTCAACGGAAAGAATGGCTTAGGTCTGTACTCTTGTTTCCACTGCCCAATTCCATGGTTAGCTGTTGAAATGTGACAACAAGAATATTCCAATTTTAATTTGTCCTTGAACTAAAATTGAGAATTAAAATTTGAATTTAGTCTCACCAGCTGCTTGAAAAAATAATTAATTAATTTAGCTTGAGTTAATTAGTTGGAGAAATTCAAGCTAGAAGTCTTTGTGAAGTCATGCAATAGTTATCCATTAAATTAAGGAAGTTATCCCTTAATTAAGGAGATAAGGATGAGTTGTATTTGAGTTGTAATTAGTTAGCTCAGTTAACTGAGTTAAGTCCAGTTAAATTAGTTCCAAACAATTTGAGGAACTAATTGTGAGTTCAGTCAGTTAATGCATGCATGCATGAAACTAGTGTACTCTAGATAACTGAGTATTCTCTCATAAATAACTCATGCATCAGTTCAGACAAAGACCCAGTTGAGATTAAAGGCAGGGACAATGTACTATCAGTTACAAGAATTTTCCTATAAGAAAATCTCTTGGATGCAGAAGGAATTCATTCCTTGAGATTTGCGCAGTTTTACAATGTGTTGGAGCAGTGTCACACAAGGTTACAGCTGGAGCACCCAAGAAAAATTGCGCAAGGAAATAGGAGGCTTAGAGGATAGAGGAGAAGGCATATGAGTGGTCTATTCTATCTATGAGCAGAAGTGAGGGATTATACTGAGAGCTGGATAACTGTGAGAGCTAAATCTGTGTGTAATCCTGAGTTATTTCCACTTGTATGATAATACAGATAGCCAGGTTTTTAGCTGAGGCTTTCCCCAGAGCATTCTTCTGTGTTTCATGTGTATTGATTCTTTTTCTCTGTTATATGTGTTCTGTTTGATCTTTCTCAAATTGATTAAGCTTTCGCAAGTTTGATTGTAGAAGTAGATTAAGTATTTTTCTTTAGTTATATTGCATAATCAGGTTAATCTACAGTGAGAATTTCTACATGGTATCAGAGAAAAGGTGATCAAAGCTGTGAACAATATACTGAGAAGGGAAATTTGAAGTTTGAAGTTCTTGGTTGTAGGTACAAAATCGAATTCTTATCACACCTCAAAGTTCACCAATGGCATTCAATGGCTTGAGACTCGAGTATGCTCTGGATGGCAGCTCGAATTACATAGCATGGAAGGATTGCATGGAAGTAGTATTAGAAGACAATGGTTTGAAGGATTTCATTGATCAAGAAATCCCCAAGCCAGCTGCAGCTAATGCACAAGAATTGGCTGAATGGAAGAAGTGTGTGGCGAAGGCGAGAAGGATTCTTCTGGAGGGAGTTTGAGACCATATTGTCTCGAGTCTCCATGGGAAGGAGACTCTGTTTTCAATGTGGAAGACATTGAAGGACCTATATCAGAACAGTAGCGACCAGAGGAAACTGGCGCTCAAGGATAAGCTTCGGAAAATCAAGATGGAGAAGGGCGACACTATTTCTACATATCTAAACAAGCTCACCACCTGCAGAGATGAGCTTGGTAGTGTGGGAATAACGACTGTTGATGATGATATGGTGAGCCTTGCTCTCCTTGGTCTTCCAAAGCGCTGGAATAGCTACCAGGAATCTGTGAATGGAAGAGAGAAACTACTGGATTGGGAATGACTGTGGTCGGATCTCATGCAGGAGGAGATTAGGAGGAGCACTCGAGATGGTTCTTCATTAAAGAATGATGATGAAGAAAATCTAGCCTTAGCAAGTAAGGCAAGGAAAGGGAAAGGGAAGGCTTCCCATTCCAAATCGAATTCTTCTCATGGAGAGAAGAAGATTGACAAATCTAAAGTGAGATGCTCTAATTATCATGAGGTGGTCCATTATGCAACTAATTGCCCATTGAAGAAATCCAAGAAGGGATCCTCGAAAGGATCAGAAGGTGAGGCATTAGCCTCTTAGTTCGAATTGGATTTTACCCTCATCGCATGCATGGTTTCATCGATGGTGGGTTGTGTTTGGTATCTGGATAGTGGAGCCTCATTCCACATGACTGGCGATAAAATTTTATTCAGTACCTTGGAGGAGAAATACCTCAAGATGTGCATAGAGATGGGTGATGATGGAAAGTATTGTGTTTCAGGAGAAGGCATGGTTTCTTTTTAGAGGGAGCATGGAGCTCCTCTCACCCTGACTGATGTAAAGTATGTGCCTGGACTGAATAAGAACTTGGTATCAGTCGTGATGTTGGAGGACAAAGGCTACGATGTTGTCTTCGGTAAAGGAAAGGTGTTCCTGAGACACATATCCATGGGTCAGACTAGGAGGATTGGGATTCAAGTGAAGAATCTCTATAAGCTATAGGTAGATGGCTGTGCTGCATTGAATTCAAAAGCAGAATTGGTGCAAAGCCAAGACATTAGCGAGTTATGGCATAGGCGGTTGGGCCACTTGCATCATGGGGCCTTGAAGATAATGCAGTGGATCTCTATTGGACTTCTAAAAGGTAAACTTGATCAAGTGGACACATGCAAAGGTTGTACCTTAAGTACGCCAAGTATTCCTTTCATGATCGAGACAGTCAAGCTAAAGCAATCTTAGAACAAGTTCATACTGATGTGTGTGGACCATTCTCGACAGCATCCACCACGAAACAAAGGTATTATGTGATTTTCATTGATGATTTTTCTCGTAAATGCTGGATTTATTTCATGCTGAAGAAGGATAAAACCTTCTCAAATTTTTGTGAGTTCAAAGCTTTGGTTGAGAAAGAGTCAGGGAAGAAGATCAAGGCCTTGAGAAGCGACAATGGTGGAGAGTATGTATCTCAAGAGTTTAAGGAATTCTGTGCAGCATAGGGAATTAAACGAGAGTTGACGGCACCTCATAACCCACAACAAAATGGGGTGGCTGAGAGGAAGAACAGAACGATTGTGGGGGTAGCTCGGGCGATGCTGCATGACCAAGGCCTACCACTTCATTTGTGGGCTGAGGCATGCAACACAACGGTATATTTGCAGAATAGAAGCCTGCATCACATTCTTGGGATGAAGACACCAGAGGAAGCTTTCTCTAGGAAGAGACCAGATGTGGGTCACTTCAGGATCTTTGGCTCATCGGTATATTTCCATGTTACCGAGGATGCCCATAAGAAACTTGAGCTGACAGCTGAGTTGGGAATACTTGTGGGGTACATAGATACACCTCAAAACTATCGGGTGTACTTGCCTACCAGTCGGAGGACAGTGGTTCACAAAGATATCAAGTTTGATGAGCAGAAGGCCATGCGAGTTTCCCTTGAGAGGGAGCTCCAACTACAGGCTGTGGAGGAACTTTTGGTTCCTACAGAGGAGGAGCCTCAGACTGATGCAGAGCATCCACATGTAGAGGTTCCAGGAGTGGAGACATCCAATCAAGCAGAGTCTTCTAGAGAGGGACGGAAGCGCACAAGAGAAGTTAACAGATTTTCGTTGAATGCGAGAGAGAATGTGGGAGAACCATCTTCTCAGTGTAGACAGAGGAGGTCACTGGATAGGTACACTAGATACATGGCCCTTGTTGGGGAATGTGTTGAGACCGAGCCATCTTCCTTTGAGGAAGCAATGCAGCAACCAATTTGGGTTGACGATATAGTGGAGGAGTATGACTCCATAGTTCAGAACAATGTTTGGGATGTGGTTCCAAGACCGGATAACAAGTCAGTTGTGAGTTCCCGTTGGCTTTACAAGGTAAAGCAAGATGTTGATGGTAGTGTGGAGAAACATAAGGAAAGATTTGTTGCCCATGGTTTCTCACAGGTCGAGGGGATTGACTATGATGAGACTTTTGCTCCTGTAGCAAGGTACTCATCTATCAGATCGATGTTGGCACTATCAGCACAGATGGGTTGGAAGATCCATCAGATGGATGTGAAGACTGCATTCCTCAATGGCAAGATTGAGGAAGAGGTGTACATAGAGTAGCCGGAAGGTTTTGAGACCTTCGATCGTGAGTTGCATGTGTGCCGACTCAAGAGAGCTTTGTATGGGCTGAAGCAAGCACCTTGTGCTTGGTACACCAGGATCAAAAACTACTTCACCAGGTTGGGCTTCACAAAGAGTGAAGCGGATGTGAACCTGTACCACATCATGGTAAAAGGTAAGCAGTTTATCATTGTTCTTTATGTTGATGATCTCATATTTATAGGTGATTATTAGTTGATCATGTCTTGTAAGGAGGACCTTGCAAGAGAATTCAAGATGAAAGACATGGGTCTCATGCACTACTTCCTTGGCATGGAAGTGTGGCAGAAGGATGGGGAGTTGTTTGTGTCTCGGGGCAAGTATGCCAATGATATACTCAGGAGATTCCACATGGAGAAGTACAAGTCCATGCAGACTCCTCTAGCAAGTGACTGGAGGAAGGAGGATGCTACTTCAGGAGAAGTAGTAGAATCTACTGTGTATTGATAGCTTGTGGGTTCACTAATGTACTTAGTGAACACACGACTAGATTTGTGCTATGCGGTGAACCAATTGAGTCAAGCTATGGTTCAACCTACTAAGATGTTTTGGAAGGCAGCTAAGCATGTTTTGAGATACCTTAGAGGCACATCTCAGTATGGCTTATGGTACAGACGAACAAAGGGAGTGAAGCTACAGGGCTTCACATATGTAGATTGGGTAGGGAGTCCATCAGATCAGAAGAGCACATCAGGAGGAATTTTCAACCTTGGGTCAGTTGCAATTTCTTGGTACAGCAGGAAACATAGGTCAGTTGCACTCAGCTCAGCAGAGGCTAAATACATGGCTGCAAGTCAGGCAGCATGTGAGGCCATTTGGATGCGGAAAATTCTAGTTGGTTTGTTTGATCAGAGGATGGATCCAATTGTGATCTATTGTGATAACTAGAGTTGTATCAAACTATCTGAGAATCCAGTATTTCATGACAGGTCCAAGCATATCGACATTCAGTATCATCATCTCAGAGACTGTGTGGCGAGGAGGATCATGTTGTTGCAGTATATTTCAACCGAGGAGCAAGATGCTGACATTTTGACTAAGGCATTGTCAAAGTGTAAATTTGAGTTCCATAGAGACAAGATTGGGGTGGCAGAAAATCCCTTTCTTGTTGAGAGGGAGTGTTGAAATGTGGCAACAAGAATATTCCAATTTTAATTTGTCCTTGAATTAAAATTCGAATTTAGTCTCACCAGCTACTTGAAAAAATAATTAATTAATACATCTTGAGTTAATTAGTTGGAGAAATTCAAGCTAGAAGTCTTTGTGAAGTCATGCAATAATTATCCCTTAAATTAAGTAAGTTATCCCTTAATTAAGGAGATAAGGATGAGTTGTATTTGAGTTGTAATTAGTTAGCTCAGTTAACTGAGTTAAGTCCAGTTAAATTAGTTCCAAATAGTTTGAGGAACTAATTGTGAGTTCAGTCAGTTAATGCATGAGGGATGCACCATTACTATATCATTTTCCACCTACCACTTGAGTGATGTACCATGGACATGTCACCCCATTTAAAGGTTGAAACTGCCTAATAGAGTCCTTGATTGGCCCCTTATTAAGCTTAGAGACACTTGTAGATGCAAACGACCACTATGGAAGGGCATGTCAGCATGAAGTGCCCCATTGATTCCATGACTTGTAAGATGTTTTACTTGATTATTCTAATGATTTGTTGTATTGGAGGGCAAGGGCACACATTGGCTCTTATGTAGGATTATAGGTGGGTCTCCATATTGATTTTGGTCACCCTATACGGGGTCCTAGCACTTTAGAGGGACACATTGGAACTTGTAGGGTGAGCGTTAAGAGCCATAGGCTTCCACCATAGCAGAGAGTACTTCATGGATCCCAAGAACCACTCATTGATTGCTCGTGTTCCACATTTTGGATGAGGATGACGCACTTGGTTCACCATGCCCAACCGACTCCACACATGCACCATACATTTGGAAAATGTTCCAAGGCCCAGAGGATGTCTCCCATTACAGAGGGAGGGATTATGTCATCATCCTAGCCCTTACAGATCGTCTACAGGCATTTCAGATCCACTTGGAGACCCATGAGGATGTCCTTGTGCCCCCACACCCACTTGGGAGCACCACACGTTCTTAGTTGGAAAACAAGGGGCCAACCCCTTGTCCACTTTGTTTGGAGTCTGGTTTTACATCATGGCACCCCTAGGACTTCATTAGGCCTCCTTCAAGGCCTAACGACTCACTATATTGATCATGATGCCCTCTTGAGAGGCTTATTCATGTTTTATTGAGCTATTTTGGTGGGCTTGTCACCAAAAGTATTGTTATTATGCACATTGTTTTATTTTAGGGGAATTAGTAGTCCAAATTAGGCCATTCAAATCCCTTAGAGGATTGTATAAATATAAGTAAGATGATTCATTTTCATCATCATCACTTGGATTGGATTAGTATATCTTATGAGATTTTTGCACTTTTTGCTGGGATGAATTTTTGGAGCTTTTCTTGATGCGCTATGATATTTGGATTTCATTATTGACTTTAGAAGCTTCTTTAATGCGAAGTTGATAAATGGATATATTCTCTCTCTCTCATGTAAGTCAAAATTTCAATGTTATTCTTGTTATCTTACTGGTTAATTACATGTATCTTATCTTTATTCTTGTATGGGTTAAATCTAATGAAAAATTCTTCTAGGACCTTGAATAAGTGATTAAATGCATGCGTTGACCTTTGAGGGATTGGGTGAATGTTCCTAGATGCACCTTTTAGGTTAAATACCATGACAATTTGTTTCCTTCACAAATTTGAAGTACAAATCTCTATTGATTTATTTGTTGCCCTTGTAGAGGCTAGCAAAGATCAATTAGGGCTACTTAGCTCACAAAATTCCATGATATATGTGTATCTTGACTCTATTAAGCCCAAGAAATAAGGCACTGATCCTCGTTTCCCTTTGGTGGTCAAAATAACATTTCTTTTCTTCATTTCTTCCAATTCTAGGCCTAACCCAAAAGGTCTCCTAGGGCATCACAAAAAATCATTTTTAGCCATCCAAAACCCTTGAAAATTGGTCCACTACTACTTTGTACTTTACTCAAGAGGTCCTCCAAATTTTAAGCAATTCCAACGATTGAGTCCCGAGATATAGCAAGCCCTAGCCACAAGGCCATATCTTGGCCTAGGTTTATTTTGGGTTGGTGACCTCATCACGATCATTGCATCCAAATATCAAAAGAAAAATTGTCCTTTGATCCTCTTCTCTTCCTTAATTAGATCAAGCCCCTCCTTGGTTGATCAATGTTGAAAATAGCAACAAGAAATGCTATAAATAGCATTTCAGGTTCTAGTGTTGGAGATAACAACAAGGAATGATAAAATAGAAATGCTAAAAATAGCATTGCTATAAATAGAATTTCAGGATACATTCCAATTTTAGTTAGTCCCTGAACTAAAATTAAGAATTAAAATTCGAATTTGATCTTTTTTTTTTGTTAAGGCAAGAGTGGATACTTCTATTCAATTAAAAAGAGAGAAATATTGTACAAAGGTGACAACGGTTGTGAGGCCTGCCAATACGACAAGCCAACCCCAGAACAAGGTCATAAAACGACAAAACATATCCAAGGACATGGGCTCGCCAAAACAAACCTACAGTCCAAAACTGCGTTGGATCTAGAACTGATGATCCAACGGATAAGAAAGATATTGGGTGGCCAACAAATGCACCTTTTAACAAAAGAATCGGACCAGATGAACCCATTAGACCACAATCTATAATCTTATTGGGTCTAATTTTGGCTTAACCTTCGATCACTTTAACTGCTTGAAACATAACCCCTGATGTGGACCCATCAACTTGCACGCAAAATCCTGGCCGTAGATTATCCTCGCTTGATCCAAAGGTTATGGATCATATCATGCGGGCTAAGAGTACCGATAGTTAGTGCGCGACGAAGGCGGTAATTCCACCCCACTCCTAGCCACATGTCGCATGGTGAGTGGAATCGATCCCAAATGAGAAAAACAACTTCCTGCTTAATGAGCTTGCGAAATACTAGAAACCACCGTAAGGGCAGTAAAGCTGTTCACTGGAATAAAAGTTGGGTTTTTGCGGTTGCCGAGAAAATCCGGGTTCTGGCTCATGGGGCACAGGGAGATGAATATCCCTTAGATGTTTGGATTTCCATTACCCGCGATAACGAGGCCACCATAGACCTACCACCTAAAAGGGATCACACTTGTGTCAAAACCGTTCATGATGAAACCAGAATAACTGCACCCCGTTACCGTGGCTCTGTGTTAGCAAAAACGGTCTCTTGATTTTCCTGATGCTGCTGTCAGTCGCTAAGGGCTCTGGATGAACATCCCTCCTTCAACCTGTCATTTGTTATCTCCTCCCACCAACAACAAATATCAATATGCTTATTTCGTACCCCTCATTGGCAAGCCAGTGCGCCACTTTGTTGGCTTCCCTACGAACATGCACCAACCTGAGGGTTCTCAGCATTCTTAGGTGCACTTGGATTCTTTGGTAGACTTGCAGAAGCCGCCAATGTTCTGAGATTTTCTCAGGAGCATCTCCAGCATTTATCCTTTTTCTGAGTTAATGACAAGTTCTGAATCATCCTTAATGATGACATTTTGAATGTTGTACTTGAGCAGTATTTCCAGGCATGATTCCATCGCCATGAGCTCAGCCATATTTTTAGTAGCTTTGCCAAGATAATTTTCGAAGATGACCTGTATGTTTCCTTCTTCATCCCTCAGAACCCCTCCATAACCTGCTTCTCCCGGATTCCCTTTTGAAGCCCTGTCTATGTTGAATTTTAAAAAACCATGAGAAGGGGGTTGCCAAGAAGACTTTTTTGTGGTTTTCTTGATAATATGCATAGCACCCTGAGGGGGATTAACCTTGAGCTCTAATTTCTTCAATATTCTTGCCTCTCTTTGTTCAATAGGTTTACTTGTAGCTTCTCCTCCTAGGATATGTACAGTTTCTTTGAGTTGTTTAAGGACCAGTTTGAGGATGTTACTCACCGGACTCACTTTCTCCTTGAAAATCCTATTGTTACGCTCCTTCCAGACATTCCAGATTAAGAATCCTGGGGTCAGCATCCAGGCAGAGTTTATGATCTCATTATCCGAGAAATTTTTCCTCCAGTTCTTCAAAGTGGTGATGATGTCATTAGCATCTCTGTCTGTTTGCTCAAAGACTTCTCCAACCCAATTCCAAAGAGTTGTGGTAAAAGTGCATCTATTCAGGAGATGATTTGTAGTTTCTTCCTGTTGTCTACATAAGTGACATCTTGAGGGGCCAACAAAACCTCTTTTTCTTAGGTTATCCCATGTCAGAATCTTGCCCTGTTGAACCAACCACTTGAACAGTTTTACTTTCATCCAATGAGGATTTTCCCAGATTTCTTTCCATGTCTTATCAATGTTGGGATGGTTTAGCCTTGCCTCTATTCTTTTGGCTTCCTTAAGGTTGAAGAGACCTGTCTTGTTCTTTCCCCATCTTAGTTGATCATTCAAGTTTGAGTTCAAGATTTGTCTCTTGTCTAAAAGACCTTGAAGGGCTATGGCTTGAGTATGCAACATGCCCATTCCACTATAATCTAGAAGTTTCCAAGTTCTCCATTTCTTATCATTCCTTGCTTGGTCCCAATAGTCACTTACCCACTTTAGTCCTTTGCTGATGGTATCAGTGTGAATGTCTGCTAATTCTTCACTTCGGAGATTGTCCTCCTGCTACCAATTGTCCTCCCAGAACCAAGCCAGGTTCCCATTTCTGATCTCCCAGAAACTATGGTTTTGGACTAGGGCTCTGTTCTCCCATGCCCTATTCCAAATTGCAGAACCTTTTACCTGTCCTGTCATTCTGATTAGATTTTCCTCCTGCCATTCGCTAGCATATTTGTGCTTCCAGAGTTTTGCCCAAGGGGCTTGAATTTCTTTCAGCCATCTCCACCAAATTTTGGCACCAAGAACTCTGTTTAGAATTCTTGGGCCATGAAGACCCAAGCCACCATGGGACTTAGGTTTTCAAACTCTGTCCCATGCCACAAGGGCCCATTTCTTCTTTTCTTCACCTTTCCCCCATAGAAAGTCTCTCTAAATGTTTCTTATATTGGTCATTACATTGGCTGGTGTTGGAATGGCAGATAGCATATAGATAGGGATACTTTGTAGGACAGCCTTAGTGAGAACTAGTCTCCCTGCTAGATTAAGTGCTCTATTTGTCCATTTGCTTATCTTATCTTTTAGCTTATTAAGAACTGGCTCCCAGATGTCCTTGTGAAGTGGTTTGTCAGTGAGAGGAACTCCTAGGTACTTCACAGGCAGTGTCTCCCTTTGAAAGCCCAAAATTCTAGAAAGATTTCTTTGAATTGAAATATCTGTATTGAAAAAGAAGATTTTTTATTTAGTGAGACTTACCTCAATGCCTGCTGCCCTAGCAAACTCACTCAGAATCTATTTGAATGCTTTGGCTTCCTTAACAGTGGGAGTGCCTTGAAGCATAGTGTCATCCACAAATTGTTGATGTGTCACCGTGTCCCCACCATTAGTGAGTCTCAGACCCTGAATTCTCCCTTCCTCCTTAGCAGCTCTGATAGCTCTTCCTAACCCTTCCATCATTAGAATGAAGAGGAAAGGAGAAAGAGGATCTCCTTGCCTTAGACCTCTAGAAGGCTTGAAGGTTTTGGAAGGAGTGCCATTGAGGAGAATTGAACAACTGGCTGTGGTAACTAGCACCATAACCCATTTTATCCAATCATGATCAAAGCCATAGGCTTTTAAAATTTCTCTTATATATGACCAGCTAAGTTTGTCATAGGCCTTTGCTATGTCCAGCTGCATTATCATTCTAGCCTGCTTGTTGGTAATGAGTGAATGAACCGTTTCATGTGCTTGTATTATATTATCTAGAATTTGTCTTCCTTCCACATAGCCTGTTTGTTCCTCTGACACTAGGGTTGGGAGGAGAGGTTTAAGATGATTGGCAATGACTTTGGATATTATTTTGTAGATCACATTGCATAATGCTATAGGTCAAAATCTGTCTGGAGAGGTGGCCTTCTCCTGTTTGGGGATTAAGTCTATGAAAGATTCATTGAGCGCCTTTAATACCTTCTTACATCTTCGAGAGTCTTCCACAACCTCCAGGATGTCTTGTTTCACTATCTTCCAACAAGCTTTGAAAAAGTCCACATTGAAGCCATCCGAGCCTTGTGCTTTCCCATTTTGCATCTCTTCGCTGCTTCCTCAATTTCTTCCACTGTTACTGTTCTATTGAGATTGAAATTATCTTCTCTAATGACCAATTTAGGGATGTATTGAGTGAATTTTTCTGTAAAATGGTATCTATCTTCCGAGGTTTCCTCAGCAATTTTCTGAAAATGTTGGAGTAGAACTTTCTCCATCTCTTCATGAGTGTTTCTCTCTACACCATGCTGATCTGTAAGTTTCACAATTCTATTGTTGTTTTGGTGAGCTATGGTGGATCTGTGAAAGAATTTGGTGTTCCTCTCCCCTTCTTTGATCCATTGTACTCTGGATTTCTGTCTCCAGAGTATTTCCTCTTGAAGGCATCTATTGTCCCACTCCTGCTGGAGTGACTCTGCCATCTCTTTCCTTTCATCTGTGTATCCTTCTGTGATAAGAATATGGTTTATTTCCTTTAGTCTCTTTTCCACCTCTCCTTTAGCTTTGAAGATGTTACCAAATTCCTTTTTGTTCCACTCTTTGAGTCTGCAGTGAAGCATGAACATCTTTTTACCTTGAAGGTGAAGATCTTCCTTCCACCATTGTTCAATATTTGTGAGGAACTCTGAATGTGTGAGCCAAGCATTCTCAAACCTGAAGGGGTTGTTCCTTGGTTTGCCAAAAAGGGAGGCTTCTAATTGGATAGGCCAGTGATCTGAACCCCCAAAAGGTAAAATGAGTGCAGTAATGCTGCTTCCCCTGAGAAGAAGTTCCTCTGAAACCATAAATCTGTCCAATTTTGAGGCCACTTGGGTAGGGCCTCCTCTTTTGTTGTTCCAAGTGAAGATTCCATTGCTTGTTTCCATATCAACCAATTTCATATTGGTGATGAAGTTTTGGAAGGCAATTGAATCTCTCCCAAGTATTCTAGTTCCTCCTTTCTTCTCCATGAGTGATTTTGTTATGTTAAAATCACCTCCAAGAATCCATGGTAGAGCTGGGTATCTCTTCTTCATATCCTCCAGTGTTGTGAGGAGTTGAATTTTGTCCTCCATTGGTTGTGGACCACATACATTGGTGATCATGTAACATTGCCTGTCTCCCACCGTTGGAAAATCAGAGAAAGATGATGTCTGGATGCCTCCGCATCAATCACACCAAATTTTTGTGGATCCCAGAGAGTGAGAATACCACCAGCAAATTTGTTTTCCTTATCTTCAAGATATTCATATCTATTTACCCATTTTCTATGTTTTTCACGGATCTTATCCACTGAGCATTTTGTTTCCTGTATGAATACTATGTCAGGTTTTTCCTCTCTAATCCTTTTACCAAGATTCCTCTGTTTTCTTCTGCTCCCTAGTCCTCTAATGTTCCAGGTTGTGATTTTCATTGAGGTGGGGTTATAAAGGAGTAACTATAAAGGTCTTTCATCCTTATTGAATCAATCATGAGCTTGCCACACTCCAATAGTAATTCCTTCTGTCTCTTTCTACCCCTCCTTTTGCCTTGATTCTTTGTTAATTTTCTGGTTATTAATCCTATTGAGGAGGTTCCTTTGTTTTCCTGGTTGTCATGTCCTCTTTTGACTCCTGTAATTGTTTGATGTGTCTTGTTAAGGAATATCTATTGGACTTTATGCACGTCCTCCTAAGGGATGAAGTTTATTCCCAGGTTTCTGCCCTGTTCTAGAAACTTTTCCAGCTTTCTTTTCCAAGATCTCCTGCAAATCTTGATCCTCCATACCACTTTCATTTGAGTCATTTACTGGTATTTTTCTACAACCATGGTATTCAAAGAGTCCATTGTGTGTTCATTCTGTTCCTGAATGTACTCCACGCTGGTCTCTTTTTCTTTCCCCCTTGCTGTCTGATTCTCTGCACTCTCTTTATCCCCTTCCTCAACTTATTTTTCTCCTAAGATCTCAAAGCTGTTGTAACTTTTTGTTTTATCATTCACACTAGGGATCTTTTGTGTCTTCCTTCCTCCCCCTTTTCCTTTCCCTCCCACTTTGGTGAAACCTGTCTGGTCTTTTCCTTTGTTGGGATTTAGGTTTTCCTCCCTTCGATTGAGTGGACAGTCTCTTGATAGATGCCCATGCTCATGACATTTGTGACATCTGAATGGGATATGTTCATAGTCAACTGCTTGAACCCATTCCTCATCATAGACTTCTAGAATGACCTCATCTGGAAGGGCTCCTGATAGGTCCATCTCCACACAAATGTGGGCATAGGATGTATATTTTCCCCTTAGAGTTGCCTCTGAAATCTTTAAGAAATGACCTAATTTATTGCCTATAGCTTTTAAAGACTCTGGCATCTAGTAATCTAAAGGTAAGGAGTATAGTCGAATCCATACCGGTACCGAAGTGAAGGTTTCTCGTTCAGGCACAAAGTTCATCGTCCATGGCCTCATATAGAGCCCAGCAGCTGCAAAGAAGTATGGCCCTCCTTCAAAGATTCTGTCTCTGTCTTCCATGTTCGTAAACACCACAGTGAAAAAACCTTTGGATCCAAGATGAATATTTAACTCCCCCTTTGGTTTCTAGTTGTATTTTATCCAAGTGTACAACGCTTTCTCTGATGGCCAGATTCCCATAAATTTACATATGATGGCATAGTTAGCCATGTAGTCTTTGTGCACTTGCAGAGTTGGATCGTTTAGAATAACCCAAGGTTTAGTTGTGGTCTTGGGTTTACAGGGCCTCGTCTGACCCTTGACCTCTGTCCTTTGACCCTTGACCTCTGTTTTCCACATTTTCCTCCTGACAGTCTTCTTCGTGGGCCCCTTGATCTACATTGGTTTTGCTACCTTCTGCCCTTTGAGTTTCTATGTCTTTTTTCTTGACCTCCCAGGGCTTTGGCGGTTTGTTCTTTTTCCCCCCTCTTCCTCTGTCTGCTACCATATAACTATAGGAGGGAGTGGAGCTCCCTCTTCCCTGTGCCTCCATGGATGCTTGGTACTCTCTGCCACTAGTTTCGTTAAACCCTAGAACCAAAGCTTCCTCCTCTCTGATCAAATCCCCAAAATTCGAATTTGATCTTAATAGCTGTTTGAAAAATAATTAATTAATTCATCTCAAGTTAATTAGTTGGAGAAAATCAAACATGAAGTCTATGAGCAACAGTGAGGGATTGTACTAAGAGCTAGATAGCTTGAGAGCTAAATCTTTGTGTAATCCTAAGATATTTCCACTTGTATGATAATACAGATAGCGGGTTTTTTAGCTGAGGCTTTCCTCAGAGTATTCTTTTGTGTTCATGTGTGATTGATTTCTCATTCTCTGTTATAAGTGTTCTGTTTGATCTTGCTCAAATCGATTAAGCTTTCGCAAGTTTGTTTGTAGAAGTAGATCAAGTATTTTTCTTTAGTATATTTCATTATCAGGTGATCTACAGTGGGAATTTCTACAATCAATTCCATACCCTTGACCTAATTTTGTGTCCACTTGGTCCTATGTGGTCCCGCAACTTTACAACTCCAATTCCACAAAGATCACATAAAGGCCAATTCTCCATAAGGATTTTCGGGTCTAGGAAACCTCTTGACGAGAAATATTCTCAAACCTAGCCTCAAGAATCCTCTTAGCCCTTCCTAGAGAGCATATCACCTTGCTTTTCAAGTAAGAAAGCCATATAAATGATTCTCTCTTATGAATAGGCTTTTGGAATCACTCCTTATCCTCCTGTTTGATCCATTCATCTAGTGATTCCCTTTATACCAGGTCTCCTCCCATTGGTGAAAGTCCATAAATAGCATGGAGCCTTAGCTGAGGTGACAATGGGATATCGCACCATTATTGCTCTTGACGTAGTAGTTACTCTATAGGATCCCTTCCTAGGACCCCTACTAGTTTGAGCGGTAATAGTTCCCATGTGGCACCCATATGATGTTCTGTGTGGGCCTACATGGTTGCTTTCCCATCGTGGAAGAATCCACACAGAATAGGTGAATCCTTCACATAATCAAAAGTTAGTATGCTCAGGAAAAAACATAAAACATGAACTCAACTAGAGCCTTGACTTCGACCTAGATGGCGTAGACGTACTACCCTACCATCCTGACTCACTCACTAAGACCCAAGAAACCCAACCCCTGACTATTGAGCCCTATTGACAACAATACTAACCTGATTCATCACCAAGTCCCAACTAGCCCAACCCACAACTAGTGGGTTCCTCTCAAACTAGCTTTGTTTCTTCCCTTTGTTCAGGTACGATCTCACTCTGAAAGCCACCTCCTAGCCAACTTGCCCGATTCCCAACCTGGAGGGTCCCACCAGTGAACTCAACCTATGCAGTAAGCTTTTTGACTTGGTAAGGTTCGAGCGAATTGATTCAAAACTTTCACATTCTGATTTCCTAATAGATAATTGAGCATGATTTCGACAATATTAAGGATTGGACTCCAAGATCTTGCATACTTTTCTAGCACACCTAGGCCATGAAGGTTGTAGATCATTGGGCTCGCAATACCAACTATACGATGCTAAAGTGTACAAAAGATTATTTTGAGAATTCAGTGGGATAATAATAAAGACTCAAGCTATTATCTTACCCAATAAAATACACAAAGACAGACATATACGTGCACTTCACTAATTCACAAGGAACTGAACCAGCTCCCAATCACAACATAAATATGCATTCCTTTCAGATCACCACAACTCACATACATAAAGAATATAATGGAATTAACAATAATTCTTGTCAACAAATTATATGCATCAATATAATGAAATAAGTATAGAGATTCCACTATCTCTTATACTTAGGCCATATACTTATCTCTCGACATAACGTGACTAGGCAGGGTTAGTCGAAGACAACCTAACTAGTCGACTTACCTCTACTAAAAAAAAATGATCGAACGAATCAAAACAATTGACTTACATTGAGTAGATAAGACCATTCACAATCAAAACCTTATTATAATTAACAAATATATTTCCCATCTCTTCATACACAAAATTTTAAGCCAAATTTCGAGCCCATAATGACCACAAGTATAAGCCTATTCCTGTAAAGGTATTCAAAAACTTTGCAATACTTTTTCCATGTTGGATTCATATCCCTGGTCATTAATTAGTCAATTAACAACCATGTGCCAACCTATAATAATAACACCTAAAAATATAAGTGAACATGGATACATCAACCCTCTATAAATGAACCATCCCTCATCCATAACACAAAACTTTAGCATAGTACAAGAATTCACATTCCTCATCATATTACATGCATTAAACACATGCATAACATCAGATTGTAAGAGCTTAAGTAAACACCTATATTATATTATAAGTTGAGCAACTGAGTCTGGGACTTCAACTCTCTACCCAACCTTAGATTGGATTACATTGTGGCCTTTCTTGCAGCCAATCACTGCTGAGCGAGATTTGAAAGCTTGAGGAGGTTTTCTTAAGGGATAAGACCAATGATTTTAACTAAAACATAGACTCTATAGGATCAACCACCTCCACCCACCAACTGAATTACTGCAATCAACCTTTCATAGGGAATCCAGGGGTCTACCACCTCCACCCTTTAGCTACTCCATCAAATCAGTAGCTCTCAAAAACTTAGGCTGGAACAGGGAATCAAGAGGCCTCCAACCTCCACCCACTATCCAAATAAGGGAATCCAGAGGTTCTCCACCTCCACCCTCAATGATACAAGGGAATCTAGAGACCTATGTCTCCAAACTCAATGATATAAGGGAATCTAGAGATCTATGTCTCCACCCTTGATATTGTAAGGGAATCTAGAGGCCTTCCTCCACCCTTCAATCCTGCAAGGGAATCTAGAGGCTCCAATACCTCCACCTTTAGTGATAAAAGCATAATGAATCCACCCAAGAGTGGGTGTCAAAAACTCACTGTAAAAAACAAGAAACAAGCAAAGGAGAATTTAAAATCCTCCTTCCCAAGAATCCAAGGAACTAGCCTCCACCCCAGATATTAAGGGAATCTAAAGAGAACCATATCCACCCTCCAACCACATGGGGAATCCAGAGACCATTGTCCCTCACCTAAGAGAAATTCTTCCAGTTCTCCTCGTTCTCAACCGAGGTTTTCCATCTTTCTTTTCTCTATAGTGATGTAGGACTTGGTTTCTGATTCCTTTTCATTGTTGCTTTCATTTTTTCCTCAATTCCTAGACATATGATGCCCCTTGTGGATCTTTGTATACATATGCTCTCCTTTTGAATGCTTCCTCTCGCCTCCTTTCTCATTCTTTCTTTGTTTGTATTCCCTTCCGTGTGTACGAACTATTGTTTTCTCCTCTCTTATCCACTAGTGCTTGTGTGCTTTTCCCCAGTCTCCATAGAACCTTTGTATCCTGTGGGGTGATGCCACATTTCCCCCACAATTTCCTTCTTTCTTTTCTATTAATTTTAACCAAATGATCCCTCTTTTTTACGTGCTTCAGGCACAACTACTCGACAATGTTGTCATCGCTCTTAAATTTTTGTGTGCTTTATTGCTTATGTTTTTTCTCCAAGGAAGAATGGCCCTTGTCCTCTTGTCCAACTTCCCATTAATGGAATAATCCAACCCATTAAAATGCATACCTACTAGCCTCTTTAACTGTCATATAAATTTAAAATAAATCCCAAGCAATGACCCTCCTTAGCTCTGGAATCCGTGTCCCAAAATCTCATCCCATTTTAAAAAAATAATTACACTTATTTATAATGAGGAAAAATAAACAGAGGTTGTCATAGTTCTATTCATGTTTGGAGGAAGCTAAAGAATCTATTTGATAACATTGATGAAAGTCATGTTATAAAAATTGAGAGAGTTGATAGATTTAGACCCTCTTGACTTCAACAAATTGAAGATTACTTGACTCATGTGAAGGAGATATAATTAAAATTAGGAGAATGTGGACTAAGTTTTTCAAGGAAAAATGGTAATCTCATAGAACTAATCTTGATGATTTTGAATTTACATTATCATGTATAATGCTTGACATTTTTTGCGTTAGTTGGGCTTCCAAAAATGAAGATGGTAAGGGTTAATCCTTTGATTCTTTTAGTGGTTTTCTTATTAGGGGATAAGGAAATTACTTGATGAAGAAAAAATTGATGTTAATAAAGAGGCCCAATTACCTAAGGGAAAGGGTTAACATAAGTATAGAGAAAGAGCTTGAAAAATAAATCAAGAGAAAAAAACAGGATTGTATTAGCTATACTATTAAGAAGTATCATGGTGATCATACCTTGACCAAGAAAGACAACAAGAAGAAAACCTATTTTTATTGCATAAAATTAGGAATAAGACTCGCTATAAGAAGACTAAAGACCTTGAGGATAAATTCAAGAAGTGTTAAGCAGATGTGTCAACTAGACAATTGAATGACCTATTGCACCTGCTTTTAGAATGTAAGGTGGATAAATATATATTATTTTTTAATGGTTCTCAAACCTTGCATACTCACACTTCTAAAATTGAGCGGATAATTGACTCTAGTTGTACCCATCACATTGTTAAGGATGCTTCTCTCTTTTGTGAATTACATAAGGATGCTAACAAAGAAATATTTGTTGTTGATCATTATTCTCTCACTATTACTGATTGAGGTAAAATTGAATGTCGAAATGATGTTATAACTAATGTGTATCATTTACCAAGCTTGACTGTTAATTTGTTGTGTATACCCAAACTAATTCATACTAACAAAAAGATTGAATTTTAGCCAATTTTTTTGTTGTGAAAGATATCAATGAAAAATTTATTGTTTCTACTAATGATATTATTTACCATAAGAATAGATTGTATAAGTTCTACAACATTCTCAGAAAGGATACAAGACCAATTTCACTCATAACAAAGTCCAACAACTAGATAAGAATTTGGCATGAAAAACAAACATCTAAATTTTTGAAGTATGAAACTAATGGTGAAGTATAGTATGATTACAATAATGTTAGAAACTAGGAGAATACTGAGAGAGGGGGTGAATCAATATTATGCAAATTTTATAAATATTTAATATTATTTATGTTATCACTATTCACTCACACAACAACACCATAAATCAAACAACATACACATATGAGACATAGATATTTACGTGGAAACCCATAAAGGGAGAAAAACACAAAAATTATGTCAGAATATTGTTTTAGGCTATAACCTACTATAACATCAACTTTTCTAGCTCCAACCAAAAGGAGGCACTCATCCCTTGAATTTACTAGCACCCACTTGAAGGAAGCACTAACTCCCTTATCTTTATAGGCTCAAACTTGAAGGAAGCACTGACTCCCTGATATTTATAGGTTCAAACTTGAAGGAAGTGCCAACTCCTCAATATTTTTCAAGAACCACCCTTAAGGAGGCACCAACCCCCTGATGTGTAGGCACCAACCTGCTTGAGGGAACAACCTCTTAAAATATGTTTGCAAGCACCAGCCTGTTGGAGGCACCAACCCCCAATAGTTACACCATGGACCTCCTTTTCATAACATTTTTAAACTGGATCCATTCATTTAGTCATCAAAGACTTCAACATTATAATACAAATTTTCCTTCTTTTTCACTCTTTCCCATTCTTCTAATCTTAGAAATCTGCAACCTTATTTCTAATCTCTGCTATTTAGGTCTCTGACCTGCAACACCTGTAACTTCTTGCATCTCTACAATTACTAATAATTACTCTCAATAAGTAGGAATCTTTCTTTGTTCAACTCTGATCTCTACAGTAATACCCTTATTTTGATTCATTTTGCATCAACAACATCTTAATGGTAGACATAAACACAACATATTATGTCAATAGAAAATGACATTGTAGAATTCATCAACAATCTCAACATTATAGAGATAGATAGTTATAATAAAATTAAACTTAATGCAAACTTCATTTTAGCAGAAAATTTGAACAAAAACACCAACATAAGCTAAAATCCTCTTACGCCTTCATCCCTTTTGTAGTTTGTCCTTCAAGGATAGTGCAAATATAACCCAATCACAAAAAATAATAAAGAGATTCATCTGTATAACTTTCATTTATTTGCAGTAGATATCTCCAATTTCATTCATATGTGCATGCAACAAACTCAACAACACAAACTTCATCACCTTTGGATGTGTATTATATTTTATATTTCATGGTGCAATGGCTTGAACAGAGCCAATGAGAGAATTTTATTACTCCAAGTAATTTAATAACCATGGGTTTTCACCCCTGGTAAATTTGATGTTGAACCCATGATTTGTGCTTTAAATTTTAGTGTATTCTACTCATAGCATTAAGGCCACACATTGTGGTTCCAATCACTCTTTCACTTGGGAGTTTATTTCCTTGAATCATAGGACCATGTCACACAACCATGCTCTTAACCATTTGAGGGAAAATTTTGGTTGATTTCATGCTATCATCATGGTGATTTCATCATGACACGTGGAAACCTCTCTGTGGTGCCATGTCTCACCTTGAACTGACCCACTTGGCCACCCAAAAACGCCACATACAGTGACATGTCACCCTTCCGTATGACCATGTTTCATGTGCCATTTGTTGTAGCTGCTACAACACCACCTAAATTTTCACCTAACACTAAATTTTGGGTACCCCTCTGCTTGTCCAAGGTCCTAAGGGTTATGCTTATGTGTTCGAATTAGTCAACTCTCTAGTGACCATTTGTAATCAACACTATTGAAAGTCATGCTTTCATGATGCATGTTATTCATGTTCTCCTCCTTCTTCGTGATTCTCATCCTATTGTGTACATTAGGTTTTGTTATGTTGTTTTTGTTATAATGTACTTTCAAGCATTATCTTTTCATCATTATGCATCTGCAAGGATGGGTAGATGTTTGTGTCAAAAATCATACTCCTCTTAGGTCCTCATACTTTCAAATGTATTAGGGCTTGGGAGATTGTTGTCTTGTATATGCATCCTAAAACCCTAGACCATCGTGACAAGGAATGAAGGGCCAAACCATGTTGTCTTGAGCCTCATATCTAACTTTGCACTACTTAGCTTGCACACCATCAATAGTATTCTCAACTGCATTGTTTGCATCATCATCCTTCTAAACATTCATGTGCGTGAGTGTTTATGATTTAAAGGAAAAATTTGCTCGTATGTGTAAGATATTCAAAAACACACCTTTTACATTGCATGTAACACATATAAGAGTTGGAACATTTTTATGATGAGCACTTGCAAAATTATTTATGATTTATGAGGCTTCAAAAAACTCAAGTTACCAGTTAGATTATTCTTCCATTCTCATCGTCTACTGCACACGTAAAATCCTAGTACTAAAGTTTGAAGCTACTTTATATATCCTAATTTTTTAATCATATTATATTATGGCATGTAGGAAGTTTCCAGGACTTATGATAAGACCATGCAATGTAACAAGGCACAAAGGGAGCAACATATATTATAGCAATAAAAAGTTCACCATGACAAAGCACATGAAAAGTGTGCAAAGGTCACCCAAGGACCTTTTAAAAAATGGATATCAATGTTATTACACTAGAAGTAGAGTTGGAAATGCATTGAGGAAACAAAACCAAAGGCATGTTAAGGATTGTTGTGATGAAGAATTGAAAATCACAAGAAAACAAAGCTGAACTGTAATGAGATCAAACACAATGCAATCTCAACTTTCACCCATGTTTGAGGAAATCACCATTGCAAGTCATACAATAACAAGGTTCCATATGCTCCTCAATTTCAATAGTATAGCAATAAACCTAAATTTCAATAGTATAACAATAAACCAAACATTTCTGTGGCACTATCTATATCATATCTATGCTATAAGCACCACATGATTGGTTGCCTGCATTTACAAAAGAGACTAGAAGACAAATTCCAAGGTCTGCAATACTATGCAAAGAAGGATAATATCAATATAAAAAAGAATTGTGAATTGAATGTAACTTTATATCAATACAAGGATATATATGGATGTGTTGGGAGTACGGTGAAATGTAGGTGCTTTGAGAAGACAAAGGACCATGCACAATCCATGACAATGTTTAGTAAAGTGGGAGAATTGATCATTCAAAGAACACATCGAGTATGGGCCCATTGTATATAAATTTCATGCCTTGGCAATGTTAATAAAGGGCTCAAATAACATGAGTTTTCACATTGACAAATCTAGAATAACCGACCTATTCCTAGAGGTTATTTTTTATATAAATATGTTATACACCGAATGGAAGGAAATGACAATCTCAAACGCAATACAGAGCATCAGACGAGGTGCGATGGGAGCTTTGGAGGGTTATAAACATCATGCAATGACATCATGGAGGCAAACATGTGACACATGACTCAGTGAAGGTTACAAGAAACAAAAAAATGAGTTTTCCAAAAGAGGTTGTGAACCAATGTAAATACGTTGAGGCACTTATTCATTATTATAATGCACTATCATGGCCACAATAACTTATGCAATATGCAATCACATATATTGAAACATGTTAGATCCCTATAATACTAGTGATTCCCCCATTACTATTGTAAATGTAGTGCTTATTGTTATTATTGTGCCCCTATTGTCCCGATATTGTTATTATTGCGCCCCATAGAAGCACACTATTGTTATTGTTGTGCACTTATATTATTAATTTTATGTCGGCTTTGATTATATTGTGACCCCTTAGACTCCTATATATAGAAAGGAGGTCTTTTCATTTGTATCATCCAAGAATTGTTCATTTTTGCAATGTAAAGGAGGTTTCCCCCTCAAAGACGCTGATTTTGAAGTCATTGATCTATCTTTTCTATCTTTTTGTTCGCTGGTTTCATAACATTTGGTATAAGAGCTTTGGATTCTAGGGTTTCGCTACTCCAAAACAAGACATCGTGGAATTTTCGCTATAACCTTTTTTCTGCGATGTTTAGAAGCTAGATAAAAAACCCGTTTGAGCAGAAATCTCGATGATCCTCAGGTCTGAATTTTAGATCTTTTATCGCTATATTTTTGGAGATATGATCCAAGGAATTTAGAGTTTTTGTAGGCTCCCAAATTACATCCCAAATATGTGACCTTGGGAAAATCATCATAAATTTCTCTATGAGTATCAGACTGAAATTTCATTAGAATTTATAGAAAGAGGATGGAATATAGTTTTCTTTGCATCATTTTTAGGTCCAAAGGTTGAAACAGTGACACATGGAACTTCGTACAAGTTCACTCTACTGAAAAAGTGTATAATCATGCAATCTTGGGAGATTGGGCATAACCCTTTCTTAGAGAATCCAATTTTGATCAAATTGGTGATGTTGGAAATATAACTCATAGGGGTACCATAGTTCGCAATTTCAAACCTTGGAGATTCGAAACTTCATAGGTACATCAGATTCAATATCGAGCTCCTACAAAGTGAAAAAAGGTGTGTAGTTTTTTTTTTAATTTTGCATAAGTTTGGTTTGAAAAATTAGTTTGAAGGAATTCAAAGGGCATAGTGAAGAATAACAATCATTAATTGATGCTCCAAAGAAAGAAAATAGCAAGACCTAGTAAGCAAACTGAAATCTCTAACATGACTCATGAAGACGAGGAAGAAATGCAACATGATATATCAAAATTACGAGACCAGTGCAACAAATTCCACTCTCACAAAAAGTAACAGAAGCTAAGATGGATGGTTTAAAGAAAGGCGTGGAAGATAAGATGGATGGTTTAAAGAGATGCATGGAAGCTAAGATGGATGGTATGAAAGACAACATTGAATATTGGAAGAAGGACATGGAAGGTTGGAAGGAAGGTTTGACAAAGTTGCTACAAGAAAAGCTTCGTAATGCTGAAAAGGTAGTAGACAAAACTCAGAATGAGAACAAAATAACTGTTAATCATGATTAAAAGAATGACAACATTGAAGATTTGAAGAAAGACATGGAAGGTTTGACAAAGTTGCTACAAGAAAGGCTTCCCAATGGCGAAAAGGTAATAGAGAAAACTCACGATGAGAACAAAATAAATGTTAATCATGACTTCATAGACTCTAATGGTGGATTGAAGGCCCACCACGTTCCAAAGATCGATATAAGGAAGTTTGATGGAAAGTATTTTGTAACATGTATACCACAGATGGAGCAATATTTTTATCTACATAATGTGCAAAACACACAAAAGGTACGTATTGCAACTTTATATTTGGAACCAAATCAATCTGTATGGTATCGATGGATTTGCTCTTGTAAACAAATTCTCACTTGGGAAATTTTTACGAAAGAAATGATAGCACATTATGAGGATACAAACAACAACACTTTTTTTTATCCAATTGATAAATCTCAAACAAAAGGGTTCAATGATGGAGCACATAGAGGACTTCCAAAAATTGAATACAAGGGTAAAAGATATTCCAGAGGAGCATAGGATTGATTTGTTCATAGGGAATTTAAAGGATAACATCCAACATGAGGTTTGCCTTTGGGAACCTGATTCATAGGAGAAGGCATTCAGGTTGGCAAGAAAAATGGAAAGTAAAATTATGGCAACAAGGAAGGCTACCACTGACAACTGTAAAGATGGAAGTGTTGTTTCCCCTAGCCTTCCACAACCTACAAGGTTGACACCAAAACAATTGGAAGAGAAAAGAGCAAAAGGGCTTTGTTACAATTGTGATAGCAAATACACTAAAGGTCATAAGTGTGCTGAGAAGAAACTATTTTACATAGATTGTGAAGAGGAGGAAGAAAAGGAACAAGAAATGTCAACAGAAGAAGATATACACCAGGAACAAACCCTAGAGAAACAAGAAATGAATCTGGCCATATCTTGTAATGCATTGGCAAGAATTACCACTCAAACTATCAAGATAGAAGGACATAGCAATAAGAAAAAAGTAATAGTGTTGATTGATTCGGGAAGTACCAATATTTTTATTCATTGTAAGATAGCCAAGGAATTGAATTGCTTCCTATATCCAGCACCAGAGTGTCAAGTGATGGTTGCAAGTGGAGGAACCATAAATTGCTCTGGAAAGTGCCATAATATCAAGCTATCCATGGGAGAATATGTATTGAATAGCCCGATGCTTTCCATTCCAACGGGTGGTGCTGATGTTGTACTAGGAGTCCAATGGCTACAATCCTTGGGTATAATATCTTTTAATTTTTAATAACTTTTCATGAAATTTTCTTCAGAAGGAAAGGAAGTTGAATTAAGGGGTATCACAGGGAAACTGGGAAAGATAATAAGCTTTAACGGAATGACAAAGATTCTAAAGAAAGAAAAATGAGGCGTAATTGCACAATTATGTTCGCTAGAGGTTCCCACATCGAAATCATCTATTTATCCATATCTCTAAAAAGTCTTGGACAATCATTCCAAGGTATTTGAGACTCCCAAAGGCCTCCCACCTATTTGTGATCATGATCATGCTATTCATTTGATTCCATGAAGTGTTCCTCCAAACATCAGGCCTTACAGATATCCCTATGCTCAAAAGAGTGAAATTGAACGTATGGTTGCAGAAATGCTAGAGGCTGGTATAATTCAACCTAGTCAAAGTTCTTTGTCTACTCCAGTAGTATTGGTACACAAGAAGGATGGGTCATGGCGCATGTGTCCGGATTATAGGGAGCTCAACAAGCTCACTATTAAAGATAAATTTCCCATTCATGTCATTGATGAATTATTGGATGAATTGCATGGATCAATTTACTTCACCAAGTTGGATCTTCATTTAGGATATCATCAAATCAGAATGAAGACATACGACATTCCGAAAACAACATTTAAAACTCATGAGGGTCATTATGAATTTTTGGTCATGCCTTTTGGCCTTACCAATGCACCTTCTACATTTCAAGGTTTGATGAATTCCATTTTCAAACCCTTCCTTAGAAAATTTGTGTTAGTATTTTTTGATGATATACTAATCTACAACAAGTCTTGGAAGGATCATGTTCAACATGTTGACAGGGTGCTGTCGAGCAGTAAAAAGGGTCTTTTTCACCTCTATTTACCCTACATTAACTTATCAATCCAAGAACGATTTGTTATCTCAAAGAGTGTACTCATTTTGAGGCGATCATTTGTCAGAGTAATGCTAGCAATATAGTGCTCTAAATACAAGAGTAAACGTATGCTTGAAACAAGATCTACTTACAGAAAAGAACCTTAAAACTAAAATCATGCACTCAATAATTTATCAGTCAAGGGTACAGTAATGGTAACTCATCCCTCTGTAAACTAATCTAATTAAAGGCAATCAAGGAAAAGATTTTCAATCTGGGAACTAGAAAACAAATGTCAATGTTCACTACAGTCTCAGATCGTTCTGCACACCAAAGCAATGATAATACAAATGACAAGAAATGGAACAACAACTAGTCTTATAAACAAGATTGAACAACAAAACCTTAGTCTATGGAAATAAATGTAGCAATCGTATCCTACAAGAATTAGATAACAATCTTTTCTCTAAAGATAAATCGGACAACAATGGAAATGGAACGACAACGAATAGAGATGAAATATGGAACAACAACTAGAGTCAAACATAAATGTACAGTGAACCAAAACAAATATCACACACGGCACGCTTAATATCTAGAAGAAACAATAATTTCACTTCGATACAACAAGTATAAATCTTAGTTATAAAGAATAACAATTGTAATTCGTAATGGAACAACAACGCCAGTTGAGCAACAATCGCGATTAAGTGTAAACCATAGATAAATACAGTAATACCAACTTATGAATGTTACAACACGGTTACTCGGTAATTGAACAACAATAGCATTCTGTAAGGAACAACAATGTTATATCAATGGTTAAAGGAACAACAATGCGTTACAAAGTCAAAATGAGCAACACAACATTCCTGTTATAGAGAAAAACATTACTCAGTTGAGCATAAACGAAATATAACAGAACCGTGATGTAAAATAGCAAAACACATCAGATTACCGAACAGAGCTAATAATGAAAACCACACATGAATTAGAGATAATGGTACAGGAGCAAGTGTTCCACCAGGGCCAGGCCCTTAGCCTCTAGGGACACACCGCTTGAGATTACTCCAGAATCAAAGATGGAACGACAACCAGATTTATATTAAAACATCAAAACAGAGTTACAGTGGATCACTCTTCAACGAGAGTCGATGATCAAATTTTTAAATACAAAGGAGAATTACATAAAAATAACAACAAGTCGTCCCCCCGAGATAGCAGTGCTGCCCCTTCTTATAACAACCGAGTGGAGATATCAATGATGCAAAAATCGTTAAGATAGCGATCCCTCAGTATCAGAGGATTTTGATCCTGAGGGATTCGCCAGACTGTTAATTCTCAGTTATCCTCTTGTTCTCTTACGTTGATTTGATATCTCCTTTTCCCTTTCCTGGCTGATATGCTCCAATTTGGATCGCCTTATTTGCATGTGGTTCCCTGCCAAAGGGACAACAATTAACTTTGTCCTGTCTTTTCCTTTGGGACGACAATATTCCATTTTCTCTTTTTCCTGCATAAGAAAAGGGCAATTATTAGTTTTTTTTGCGTTGCATACAAATCCCATAGATTTTGTCATAATTTCTTATTATCTACCTAGTTCATGATGCAAAGAGGTTATAAATTTTAAAGAAAAGATGACAAAATAAATGATAAAAACATGCCTTCTTCAGTACTCCACACACCCCCCTGCTTACCCTTTTTCATGCCCTCATGAAAATGTTGTAGTTGACATGCAAGGTAGTGAGAGAGTAGGCCGAAGACGGGATCTCATGAGGTGGTCTACAGCCATGATGCCTAGCTAGGTGTTCAAAAAGATGTCTTGTCTGACCCTCAGGCATTTCATACAAGGCTTGGTATCCAGGTGCAGGGTGCCAAATAACTGGACTGCGGAACCTACAACCTAACCAAGATGGTCCTTCTCTCAAAATAAGGTCACCATAAAGACCCAAGCGATCAGCAGCTAGCTTAAAGTTCTCATAGTTAAACGGTTCCCTGAGTTGAATGTTCGGATTAGAAGTTTGATATCGGAATTTGGCAGCTGCAATGGCAAGGTCCTTAATGGTAAAGAAATATTCTATCCCTTGCCGATTGATTGCTGTATGAATAGGTCCTAATGCCTCAATCACGCCCGGAGTCCTCATGAGGTTCCTATGTTTATTCCACAACTGTAATGGGTCTCTAGGCTCAGCTCTTACCCATAAGTCTAATATGTTTTCTTGTCTTTGGAAGGCATTATAGGCTTTAAGCCATTTTATTTGATCAACACCAAAAGAAATGAATGCCTACAGTTGGATATCCCCAACGAAAGGGCCGGGGTTTTGCTCTGTCTCTTGATCTAACACAAGGTTATGCAGATAGAATTCACATAATAATCTTTGAACCTTCACCCCATAGTGCTTACAACAATTTATGAAATCATCAATAGTATTTATTTCTATCGGGGCTCCTGCTTTGACAGCTTTAATTTTCAATTGCAAATATCGTTCCATTAAAAACAAGGCATAATTCTTAGCAGGCGCTCTACATGCTAGGATGTCAGTGTACAAAGAGCATAAGGTATCCATTTGTTTGATAACTACATCTAACCTATGAGTTACCTTTGTGACTCTTTCTTCTTCCTTTCGCCATCCTTCAAAGGCCTGACTTTCAGATAAATTGACATCCCTTAGCTGCTGTTGTAATTCTTCATACTTTTCTCGAGAGACCGTTTGTTCTGTAAGTTTTTCTACTGCTTGCTGGGCTTGCATCAAACCCTCTCATAGGGTTACTGTCCTCGGATCACTGTCCCACATGGTAGTTGTAGGCAGAAGGTTACTCGAATATTCTTATTGCATCGTCTTCTGTTTATGGTTTGCATTCCTTCAGAGCGTTGTGCCTCTGTCTGAACTTCTTTGTCATAGGCCGATATATCATCTGTTTGTACTTCAACATGGGCAACAGCTGAATGTTGTTCCTTTTGGTTTTGAACGGCAGGCTGGACTTGAGTCCTCCTAATCTTTTTCTTGAGGGGTTTCACCGGAGTGGTTGCATGTCTTACCCTCGAGGTCCTTTTTGCTCTCTTTCCCATTTTCAAAACCCTGATTTGTTGTCGAAGTCATGCTATCACATTTAGCAGTCTTTGCTGTTCTTTTCGTAATCTTTTAATTTCTTCTATTTTCTTAGAAAGAACAACTGTCTGTTTACTTGGGCCTGGACTGTTGTCTTGGCCAATTCCCTGGTTCTCTTCTTGGGGTGCTCCTTCGTTGTTCTGATCGGGTTGTTCAGGAGTAAAAACCCTAGCTTGTTCTATTATTTTCTGGGTGACTTCTTCTTCCACCCCTTCTCCTCCATGAAATTCTTCCGGTGTAGTCTGGCTGGGAACAGATTGTTTCTCTTATGTATCTTCATCACTTTCCTCTCCAGACATACTTTCATCATGAACGTAGTGATTCTCTTCTTCTTCTTCCTCGTCGCACAATTCTTCAGATACATTTTTGTCATGAGCAGAATTATCCTTTGGTTCTTCTTCGATGTGGAGGTCTAGCGGGCTAAGAGGTTGAGCATATTCGCCCATATTGGCCAGAATTTGGGCCAATTCGTCCTCTTGCAATGGATTTTGTAATGGGCTTTCTTTGCGTTGCTCTGTTTCTTCCTCCACCTGCCTAGACTGCTCGGTCTCTTCCTCTGTTTCTCCTTCCTCATTTTCCTCCAACTCTTTCTCATTCTCCTCTCCTTCCAATTGCGGGGGTTGCTCATCCCCTGAATCATCTATCTCCACCGGTTGGCTGGTATTCCCTTGGGAATTTTCCAGCCTCCCTCTAATCCATGCCAATCTAACTGATTTCCTCTATTTCAATGGTCTATTCAGTGTACTAGTAGCATGTTTTCATTTTGGGGCTGGCAGAGTCAGTCCCCCATCTATCGTGACAATTAGTTCTTCCCAACTACTATGTTGCTGAGCAAGACTGTAGCTAACTATTAGTCGTATCAGCCCATGGTGACTTACTACCAATTTTAGGTTTCGTGATTTTTTCATGCTTCGGGCAACATCATGTAGTAAAGAATTTAAAAATGCAAGCAAATTCACAGAGCATTTCTGTTTTAATATAGCTGAAAGTTTAAGGTGTCATGGTATTACCATGTCTTTCCTACCTTCACAGGTGATGTAGCTCTGGATGACTCTTGCCAATTCTACCCACGGCTCTCCTAATGCTGCTGGTAGAACTCCCTTTCCTCTTACAGTCAGGTTCTGGCCTTCATCTTGGAAGATTTTTATGATTTTTCGTAGTCTCTCCTTCTTTAGAGTCCACACAGGTCCAGTGGCTGGTAGTCTCGAGACCTCTGCAATTATGTCATTAGTGACTGCTATGTGTCTCCCTCTTACCGTGGAGTGATATTCTTGCAAGTTCTGCAAGAATTCTATTGCTACGGTCTCGTTAGATTCTTGTAAATGATTGAGATAAACTATCCATCCTGCCCTTGTTAGGATTTCCCGTGCAGCATCAGAAACTGTCAATACTTGTGGTTCTCTCTGAATTGATCTTCCTCCCATGCTTTAGCACACTATAAAAAATGCAGAGACGGCAATGGAACAACAGGCTGTTCAAACTGTTAGAAAATACAGAGAAAATAATGAAACAACAAGCTCGTTCAAAATCCGAGTCACTTACTAATTGTTGCAGAGCATAATACGGAAATAGCTTAGGAACAGCAAGCCATGCAAATTGGAAAACAATATACCGTTAAGCCTTGCTATTCCTGAGTGAAAATTCTCCGAATAATAGTCTGACACGTATACCATCAAATTATGAGGTCACCTGCTTCCCCCCTGCAATGTGATAGGTCGTCCTCGACTGTCAAATGAGGGAGCGACGTGCCGAACTGCCATGGTACAGAGTCATAAAGGAACAACGTATACCGAGATGCCATGTTTACAAAAGGAGTAGGTTGCTGAAATCGAGGTGTATAATAGAATCGCTTAATAAATAAGAGAATGTTGTGATATGATGTGAGGCTGGGAGGATAGGACAACTGACGTGCACAAAAAGTCTGATGCGGTCATTATCAACTTTTTTCGTCATGATTGGTTGTAATATATTTTCATGTGTTTAAAGGTTCGGGGAAGTTATATACATAATCTCATTTGACCTATTACAAAGGTATAAGACAAAGAAGGGTCTTAATAATTGCTATTGGTGTATAAGGAATGTGACTTCAATACCATCAACAGAGCTCTATTGCCCACAGGTGTCCATAACCTTGACAGAGTTGTTTGTTTCACCCATGGAACCATGATCCTTTGTGTATGCTTAGGAAGTGCTGTGCAATGTCAAAATGGAGGTCATTATGCTGGCTTGGTAACCAGATAAACCATAATGCCATTCACCAAGAAGGAGTGAAAGGTGGGCAGGCCGGCTCGTGATGAGACCTCCTGTTCCAAGGACTCTTTATTTTTTCTGATGTGCCTCTTGGATCATATCCCTAGTGTGGTGGCCATAGTGGGAATGCCACTTCACTTTCTTCCTTATGATCATGGTAGGCTGGCTCTTGATGAGACCCCCTATCCTTCATTTGACAACCTATATTATCAAATTATATAAACATTTTTCTTTTTTTTTTTCTCTTTTATAAAGTATTTTCCTATTTATACACAAAGGGTGGTTCAACACTCCTTAAGAGTAGGAATGGTGGAAGAAGTCTTAACATCTCAATAGAAAAATATACCCTTTGTTCTTATTCCTTAATAATGATCAAAGAAGATTATGGGAATTTAAAAAGAACCACCATGATAAAGATAACCAATCATATCAGTATTAGTAGAATAATGATAGCAAAGTGATGAATAGTTGTGTCCTTTCCTCTTTTCTGCTATCAATTCAAAGCAATTTCTAAAAAAAATAGCGATTTTTATGTAATTTGCTGATTTCAGTATGCTCTAGTTTTGTATCCATTGCACAAGTGTATAGCTGTGCTCCAAATCACAAGAAAAAGACTCGAAACTGTTGTATATTGAGAGGAATAACAGTTGTCTTTTAATTGGAACAACAAGGAGAACAAGTGTAAGTAAAAGGAATACGAAAATGTTGTCCTTTCAAAAAAGATTAGCAGAAAACACAAGTGCTGTTCCTTTGGAAAAGGAACAACAGAAAATATAAGTGCTATTCCTTCAGAAAAAGGAACAACAGAAAACAAAAGTGTTGTTTCTTTTAAAAAAAAGGAACAACAGAAAACAAAAGTGCTGTTCCTTTGAAAAAGGAACAACAAAAACGAAAGTGGAAAAGGAACAATCAAAACGAAAGTGCTGTTCCTTCGGAAAAAGGAACAACAAAAAAAAAAGTGTTGTTCCTTCGGAAAAGGAACAACAAAAATGAAAGTGTTGTTCCTTCGGAAAAGGAACAACAGAAAAACAAAAGTGCTGTTCCTTTGGAAAAGGAATAGCAAAAACGAAAGTGTTGTTCCTTCGGAAAAGGAACAGCAGAAAAACAACGTGCACACAAGTGTTGTTCCTTCAGAAAAGGAACAACAAAAAGGAACAACACTTTTGTTTTTGCTGTTCCTTTGGAAAAAGGAACAGGAAAACAGTGAAACTGCTGTTCCTTCTAAAAGGAACAACAAAATGCAGAGATGCTGTTCCTTGAAAAAGGAATAGCAAGTCGGTGAAAATGCTATTTCTTCCTAAAAGGATCAACAAAGTGCAAATACAAAAAAATATGTACAGAGAATAATTTATGCTAACAAAACAAAGGAATTATGTACAGAATGTAAAAACAGTTGAATCACTCAATGAACCAGAGGTGAGGAAGATTTCTCTTCCTCCACCAAAATCTGCATGTTGAAGTCTTTGCGGAGTTGCTGGTAGAAGGATTCCCGAGTAAGTGGTTTGCGGTATAGTCGAACTCAGTGGCCGTTTGCCTTGAATGTATGTCCAGATCCGTCAATGGTGGTTAGAGTAAGGGTGCCATTATCATGTACGTTCTGGATTTCATATGGCCCTAACCAACGAGTTTGAAGCTTCCTGGAAAATCCTAAAACCTGGAGTCATATAAGAGCGCCCAATCTCCTTTGCGGAAGAATTCTTTTTTTAATGAGAGCATCATGCAATTTAGCTCGCTGATGTTGGATTAATGCAGTGTGTTAAAGGGCAGAGAGCCTGATTTCATATAGCTCATTGATTTGCTGTAATCTATTAATATGTGCCTTGTTTAGATCTAGACCGACTTCTTGTGCTGTTCGCAGTGTTTGTATCTCGAATTCTATCGGGAAGATGGGTTCCTTTCCAAATACTAGTTGGTATGGTGAATAACCGGTAGTGCTTCTCCATGTTGTTCTATAAGCCCACAAGGCTTCTGGAAATCTTGCAGCCCAATCACGTCTATGTGACGTAATGGTTTTTGTTAGGATTGCTTTTATTATTTTATTGCTGCTTTCTACTTGACCATTTTCCTGTGGGTGGTATGGAGTAGTAATTTTATGCTGGATATGATAATTTTTTAGTGTTGCAGCAATCTTGTTACCAGCAAACTGTGGTCCACCATCTGTAATTATATCTCTTGGGAGCCCATATCACACAAATATATGGAAAAAGAACTGTATGACAGAATCCTCTGTAGCTCTCGGCAATGCCTCTACTTCAATCCATTTGGTGACATATTCTGTTGCTACCAAAATATATGTTTTCTAGTTCAATGATGGGTTAACTGGACCAACAAAATCGAGGGCCCATCGCTCGAATGGTTCAATAACTAGCTGTGGGTTCATGAGCATTTCATCGTACTGTCCAAGGCGTCCTGCTCTTTGGTAGCTGTCACAAGCTTGAACAAACTGCTTTGCATCTTTGAAGATCGTGGGCCAATAATACCCTGTTTGCAGCACCTTGTGACCAGTTCTTCGATTGGCGAAATGTCCACCACACGGTCCATCGTGATAAGCTTTCAAAATGTAAAAAATTTCATCTTCGCGGATGAATCTCCTGATGTGCATATCTGCCCCTATATGGAACAGGTATCCCCCAATCCAAGAAAATCGAGTACTTCGCTGGACAATCTGTTTTCATTCATTGGGGGTTAGATGTTTCGATAATTTTCCTACTGCTAAATAATTTGCAACATCAGCATACCAGGGTGTTTTAACAGTGACAACAAACAAATGCTCATCTGGAAATTGATCTTCAACTGCTGCTGCGTCCAATAGTTTTGGCATTTGTGAGAGAAAGTCAGCTACATGATTTTCTTTTCCAGGTCAGTCCTTTATTGTGATATCGAATTCCTGCAATAAAATTAGCCATCTGGTTACTCTACCATTTGTGATTGGTTTATTTGCTAAGTATTTTATGGCAGAGTGATCTGTATACAAGATAACAGGATATCCAGTAATATAATGCCTGAATTTATTGACAACATGTATTACAGCTAAAAATTCCTTTTCAGTAACAATATAGTTCAATTTAGCAGGAGATAAATTCTTGCTAATATAATAAATTGCATATGGTTTTTTATCTTCTTCCTGCCCAAGGACTGCTCCAATAGCTGTATCTGAAGCATCTGATGAAATTTGAAATGGTAGGTCCCAATTTGGACCTCTAAGGACTGGGGCTGTTGACACAAGATTTTTCAGATCCTGGAAAGCACGGTCGCATTTTTCTGTCCAAAGAAAGTCAACATTACCTGTCAGTGCATATAGGGTGCAACAATATGAGAAAAATGGTCTATAATAACCAGAAAATCCAAGAAAACTGCATACCTCTGTCTGAGTGGTAGGAGTGGGAATTAGCAAAATTATTTGGATTTTGGCCGGGTCTACCTGTATTCCAGCTGCTGAGATATAATGGCCTAAAATAAGTCCTTCAGTCATCATCATATAGCATTTTTCATGGCTCAAATAGAGCCTGGTGGCAATGCAGCGCTGCAACACTTTTTCCAGTGTGTCCAATGCTGGGTCAAAATCATCTCCGTATGGTGTAAAATCATCCATGTATACTTCGAGCCCTTCATTTATTAAATCTGAAAAGATGTTGAGGATAACCCTTTGAAATGTGGCAGGGGCATTGCATAGGCCAAAAGGTAGAACTCTGTAGGCAAATGTTCCCCAAGGACAAGTAAAAGTAGTTTTGTCTTGGTCTTCAGGGGCAATATGAATCTGATTGTATCCACTGAAGCTGTCTAAGAAAGAAAATAATTTCTTTCCTGCCAAAGTGTCCAATACTTGGTCAATGAATGGAAGGGGAAAGTGGTATTTTTATGTTTCTTTATTTAGCTCTCTATAATCTACACAAATCCTCCACTTTCCATTCTTCTTTGGCACCACAACAAGTGGAGAGACCCATTTACTATCGGAGATAGGGTAGATGAAGTTCACATCTAAAAGTTTTTGAAGTTCAACTTTTACAATGTCTTTTAGATGAGGGTTAAGTCTCCTTTGTGGTTGGCGAACAGGTCTTGCATCCTTCTCTATGTAAATGTGGTGTGTACATAACTGGGGATCAATTCCTTTCATGTCAGGGTAGTCCCATGCAAATGCTTCTTTGTATTTCCTTAGTAGTTGGATTAGCTTCTCTTCTTGTTCAGAAGTCAAATTGGCATTAATGTTTAAAGTCTTTCCTCGCTCAATTTCTATAGTTTTGCTATTTGAGATAGAGGTGGTAGGTATTGTTTGATCGTGAGTATCTTTGAGAGGATATTCTTCTAATTCATTATCAAATTCTGCTTCTATCATGTGACATTATATGTGGGATCTGGATTCAGCTTGGCTAATAAAATTGTTAATGGCATCATCTTCTGTTTGATTTTTGAAATCGAGGGCATCTTCTCTGGTTAATGGAGATCTAATATTTTCGGTGAGGTATGATACAAGATGTTTGTTAGTTTTTATTATTATGACACTTGGTTGGGATGGAGGATATAAAGCTAGATTCTTGATATTAGCCCTCCTAGTTATGGTCATACTGCCTTGTTGGCAGCCAATATAAGCGTCAGCAGTTGTAAGCCAAGGTCTGCCTAAAATCAATGGATGTCCATCAAGTTGGTTTTTGGGGTTTATTATTAGAAAATCGGCAGGATACTCCCAGGAATCAACGGATATCATGACATCATGTAGTGTGTCCTTTGGCCTAAGCACGGATCGGTCAACCAATTCTAGTAATGTGGAAGTCGGTTCTACTGATGTAATGCCCAGTTTTTGACAAGTGGTGGTTCTTAAGATATTGATTGTAGCTCCTAGATCAACTAAGGCATTTGAGAAGGTTTGTCCATTGATTTGTACTATTACTATTGGATTTCCCGGGTCTTCATATTTAACAGGTGTTTCTTTTCCTAATAATAGATCGGATAAGGTACCAACTACTTGGAATTTTGGGTTATTTGTTATTTTCCTCGGTTTTTTTATACATATTTCTTTGATGGTCTTTGCATATATTGGGATGTCTTGGATGGCTTGGAGGAATGGGATTTTTATGTACAATTTTTTTAGTTCTCCCAGAATGTCAAAATCAGGATGTTGTATAGGTCGAGGTATAATTAATCGTTCTGGGAATGGGGGAGAAGATGTGGTTGCTTGATCATGAATTTGTTGTCTGGTCACATCCTCTTCTTGTGGCGGTTGTTCTATAGGTAACTGATTTTCAACTTGAGCAGTTTTATTTCCCTCTGTTTCTATAATGCGCCTAGATCTTAATTGAAGATCATTACACTCCTTTAGATCGGTTTCTAGTTCTGGTGTTTCAATTATTTGGATAGATTGGACCCATCTATTATTTGGATTAGGGTTGGGTTGGGCTGGGAGTTGCGGTCTTAAATTAGACTGAGGGTTTTTTTGTAATGCTGGCAGTGTAGGTTGAGGGAGCGGAATGGTTCCTACTGGCTGATTCATTGGTCTTTGCTAGTTTGTTTGCCAAGCTTGACTCTGTGAAGTAGGAGGGGACCATTGTGCTGGATATACGTTGTTTTTCCAATATGGTGGAGTATAGGGAAAATTTGGCCAACTAGGTTGACTTGTTTGGTTTGGCCATGGCGATGATGAAGGAAATGGTTGCTGTGACCAATTCAAGAAGGGAGGTTGATTTTGCTACATTGTATTATATTGTTGAGCATGATGTTGTGGAGGCTGAAAAAAGGAAGCTGGATCTGGGAACATACCTGATTGTCGCAGCTACCATTGACAGTGCTGATTGAGTAGGTACACCGGTTCTAGCTCTTCTTCTGCTTCCTTGTATACTGCTTTCAATCTAGGAAGTGAGGGACAACTCTCTGTAGAGTGGTCTTTTGTACAAATGGCGCAAACTTGGACTGCATCTAATGGACACTCCTTGTGGCTGTGTTTCTTTCTGCATCTGGGACAGAAGATTGCCAAATTCTGTTCTGCCTCTGCTTGCTTTTGTTTGGCCTGCATAATATCAAGTTGTGTTGTCAGTGTCCCCAATATGTCAGTTTTAAAATTTTCTAATAAATTTCCAATTTCTACACGAGTTACTCCCTCTGCAGAGATCTTGTTGTCTCTTGTAAACCTATCATGTTCCGCTGGTTTTAGTCTTGTGCTGCCTCTCAAGCTCCTGATACATAAATCAATAATGTCAGCAAAATTTTCCTGATAAATATCTCCTTTTCCCATAATATTTAGTGTTTCAATCCATTGTTCCTTCATTCCCCTAATTAATGTCGTTTTTTATACATTATTAGGTAAGGGTAATGATGCATAAGGAGATATCTGAAGATTATACTGGAAACATTCAACATATTCTTCTAATGTTTCATTCGGTCTAGTTACCATCTGAAATATTTCATCTTTTAATTCTCTAGACCTGCAATAGTCTTGATATTTATTTAGAAAAGCATCTTTCATTTGATCCCAATTGTTTATAACACCACCACCCAATCCCATAAACCATCTTAAAGCAACCCATGTTAATGTAGAGGGGAAAAATTTCAGTTTCTGGGGATAGGTGGTATAGTCATATCCTCTACACAACACATCAAATTCAAATAGGAATGCATCCGGATCTTTTGATGTAAGGCCATGGAATGTAAGGATGTGTTGGAGAGGGATTGCTTTCATAGGTGCATTAGCTGCAGTATCCACAATGGGGTATTGCAGTGTAGAGGTTTGGGTGTTTGGCTGGTTTTGGGCCATTTGGTCAAATATATGCCAATAACCTTCTGGGATATCTAGGAGGGTATTCCTAGGCTGAGGGGGAATGGCTCTAACAGGAATGGCCTTAACAACACTTCCTTATCTGGGATGATAAGAGTGCCTAATGTCTAGGGGGGATTCTGGTTCTTGAGTTTCTTCAACTTCGTTATAAATGATTTTTGCAGCACTTCTATTATCTGGGCTATTTAATGGCTGAATTATCCCAAGAGGAGATCTTGGTTATTCAATTTCTCCTGTTTCTCCTCTCCCTTCATAGAGGTTGCTAAAGTTCCCTTCTTATAATGATTTTGGGCTAGAATTCTCAATTTCTTGAAAATCTTGCTCTTCGGTTTGACTATGCACCTTAGCAAAGGCTACAGATGGTGATCCTGTGGCCTGAAGGGAACTAGTAGGCTGTCTAGAAGTAACTTTTCTAGGTCCTACTGAAGGTTGAGATTCTGCTTTCTTAAGGATTTCGTCTATAAAGGTTGATCGGCCAAGGGTCACTGGCCCCTTAGCTTTGTCAGACTTGGGTAGAGGTTTAGGATTCTTTTCAGGATTTTTCTGCTTAGTCATGCACACAAATCAAATGCTAATTTCTACCCAAAAACAACAACAAGTCTGCAAGAAAGCAGGCAGGGGAGCAGGGCTATTACATGCTCCGTACACAGGTTCTTACCTTCCATTTTTAAAACCTAGTTCTCTCCTAGCAGGTTCTTACATCACTCTGGAAAAGAAACAAATGGCTACACTCTTCCCCGGCAATGGTGCCAAAATGTCGAGTAGTAAAAAGGGTCTTTTTCACCTCTATTTACCCTACATTAACTTATCAATCCAGGAACGATTTGTTATCTCAAAGAGTGTACTCAGTTTGAGGCGGTCATTTGTTAGAGTAATGCTAGCAGTATAGTGCTCTAAATACAAGAGTAAATGGATGCTTGAAACAAGATCTACTTATAGAAAAGAACCTTAAAACTCAAATCATGCACTCAACAATTTATCAGTCAAGGGTACCGTAATGGTAACTCATCCCTCTGTAAACTGATGTAATTAAAGACAATCAAGGAAAATATCGTCAATCTGGGAACTAGACAACAAATGTCAATGTTCACTACAGTCTTAGATCGTTCTGCACACCAAAGCAATGATAATACAAATGACAGGAAATGGAACAACAACTAGTCTTATAAATAAGATTGAACAACAAAACCTTAGTCTACGGAAATAAATGCAGCAATCGTATCCTACAAGAATTAGATAAAAATATTTTCTCTAAAGATAAATCAGACAACAACGGAAATGGAACGGCAACGAACAGAGATGAAATATGGAACAACAACTAGAGTCAAACATAAATGTATAGTGAACCAGAACAAATATCACACACGACACGCTTAATATCTAGAAGAAACAATAATCTGACTTCGATACAACAAGTATAAATCTCAGTTATAAAGAATAATGATTGTAATTCGTAATGGAACAACAATGCCAGTTGAGCAACAATCGTGATTAAGTGTAAACCGTAGATAAATACAGTAATACCAACTTATGAATGTTACAACACGGTTACTCGGTAATTGAACAACAATAGCATTCTGTAAGGAACAACAATGTTATATCAATGGTTAAAGGAACAACAATGCATTACAAAGTCAGAATGAGCAACACAACATTCCTATTACAGAGAACAACATTACTCAGTTGAGCATAAACGAAATATAACAGAACCGTGATGTAAAATAGCAAAACACATCAGATTACCGAACAAAGCTAATAATGAAAACCACACATGAATTAGAGATAATGGTACAGGAGCAAGTGTTCCACCAGGGCTGGGCCCTTAGCCTCTAGGGACACACCGCTTGAGATTACTCCAGAATCAAAGATGGAACGACAACCAGATTTATATTAAAACATCAAAATAGAGTTACAGTGGATCACTCTTCAACAAGAGTCGATGATCAAAGTTTTAAATACAAAGGAGAATTACATAAAAATAACAACAAGTCGTCCCCCCGGGCTAGTAGTGCTGCCCCTTCTTATAACAGCCGAGCAGAGATATCAATGATGCAAAAATCGTTAAGATAACGATCCCTCATGATCAAAGGATCCTGAGGGATTTGCCAGACTGTTAATTCTCAGTTATCCTCTTGTTCTCTTGCGCCGCTTTGATATCTCCTTTTCCCTTTGCTGGCTGATGCGCTCCAATTTGGATCGCCTTGTTTGCATGTGGTTCCCTGCCAGAGGGACAACAATTAACTTTGTCCTGTTTTTTCCTTTGGGATGGAAATCTTCCATTTTCTCCTTTTCCTACATAAGAAAAGGGCAATTATTAGTTGTTTTGCATTGCATACAAATCCTATAGATTTTGTCAATAATTTCTTATTATCTACCTAGTTCATGATGCAAAGAGGTCACGAGTTTTAAAGAAAAGATGACAAAATAAACGATAAAAACATACCTTCTTTAGTACTCCACAGGTGCTCAAACTATTGGAGGAGAAACAATTATATGCAAAAAACTCCAAATGTTTCTTTGGAGTAGAAGAGTTGGAATATCTGAGTCATCTTGTATCTCATGAAGGTGTTAAGGTAGACCCTAGCAAAATTAAAGCCATTAAGGAATGGAAAATCCCCACATCCATAAAGCATCTACGAAGATTTCTCGGGTTGACAGGGTATTATCGCAAGTTTGTTAAGAATTATGGGAGAATAGCAGCACCTCTAACAACATTATTGAAGAAAGGTGAATTTTCATGGACTCCAGAAGCAATGAAGGCCTTTTAACGTCTTAAAGAGGCAATGTTCCAATCATTGGTCTTAGCTACGTCGGATTTCACAAAACCTTTATTGTAGAATGTGATGCCTTAGGAAATGGAATTGGTGTTGTTTTAATGCAAGAAGAAAGACCCATTGCTTTTGAAAGTTGTCCAGTCAAAGGAAAGTATTTACACACATCTATTTATGAGAAGGAAATGTTGGCAATACTACATGCACTTAAGAAATGGCGACCCTACCTAATGGGAAGACACTTCAAGGTAAAAATGGATCATTATAGTCTTAAATACTTTTTAGAACAAAGATTATTTCTGGAAGAGCAGCAAAAATGTGTCACAAAGATGTTGGGTTATGACTTTGAAATCATCCACAAAAAAGGGAAGCAAAATCTTGTGGCAGATGCACTGTTAGGCCCCTATACTACTAGTGTAACCCCTTATTGTTATTAGTACAACCCACTTATTATATCGTTGTACCCATGTAGTGCCCATATTGTTACTATTGTGCCCTTACATTATTATTGTTATGTCGGCTTTGATTATGCTATGACCCCTTAGACTCCTATATATAGAAAGGAGGCCTTTTCATTTGTATCATCCAAGAATTGTTCATTTATGTAATGTAAAGGAGGTTGCCCCCTCGAAGAGGCTGAATTCTAAGGTGTTGATCTATGTTTTCTATCTTTTCTTGAGCTGGTTTCATAACATTTGGTATCAGAGCTTTGGATTCTAGGGTTTCGCTGCTCCAAACAGGTCATCGTGGAATTTTCGCTATAACTTTTTTTCTGCGATGTTTCAGAAGCTAAAAAGAAACCCATTTGAGAATAAATCGCGCTAAATCTCGGGTCCGAATTTCAGAGCTTTTCGCACTATATTTGTGGAGATATGATCTGAGGAAGTTGGTCTTTTTGCAGACTCCTGAATTACATTCCAAACAGGTGACCTGGGGAAAATCATCATAACTTTCTCTCTGAGCATCGGATTGAAATTTCATAAGAAGGTACAGAAAGAGGACGGACTGTAGTTTCTTGGATATCTCTTTCATATCCAAAGGTCAAAACAGTGATTCGTGGCACATCGTACAAGTTCGCTCTATTGAACTAGTCTATAATCAGGTCATCTTGGGATATTGTGCATAACTCTTCCTTGGAGAATCCAATTTGGATCAGACTGGTGGCATTGGAAAGAGGACACAGAGGGCTACCACAGGTCGCAATTTCAGAACTTAAAGATCCGAAAGTACAGAGTTACAGTCGTTTCAAGATCGAGCTCCTAAAATCAAGAAAAAGCAAGATGAAGAAGTTCGATGGCAAGGATCCGGTAAATTGGATACTTCAGATGGAGGAATATTTTGATCTACATGGTGTACAACTGTTACAAAAGGTATGTATTGCATCTTCATATTTAGAACCAGATCAATTTTTATGGTATGAAGGGCTTTGTTCTCGTAAACAACTTGTTACATGGTCAATTTTCATGGAGGAAATGATAGCACATTATGAGGATACAAAGAGCAACACCTTCTTTAGAGCAACACCACAACAATTGGAAAGAGTAAAAGGGATTTGTGACATAGTGGAAAGAAAAATTATGGAAACCAGGAAGCATACCCCTGACAACTATACAGATGGAAGTGTTGTTTCTCCTAGCCTTCCACAACCTACAAAGGTTACACCACAACAATTGGAAGAAAAAAGAGAAAAAGGGCTTTGTTACAATTGTGATAGCAAATGCACTAAAGGTCATAAGTGTGTTGAGAAGAAATTATTTTACATAGAATATGAAGAGGAGGAAGAAAAGGATCAAGAAACATCAAAAGAAGAAGATATACGCCAGGACCCCACCCCAGAGAAAGAAGAAATGAATCAGACCATATCTTGTAAAGCATTGGCAGGAATTACCACTCCTCAAACTGTCAAGATAGCAGGACATATCAAGAAGAAAAAGGTGCAAGAAGTGAAAGATCACATCAAGAAAGAAGAAATCAATCCAACCATATCTTGTAATTCATTGGTCGAAATTACCACTCCTCAAACTATCACGATAGAAGGACATATCAAGAAGAAAAATGTTCAAGAAGTGAAAGATCACATCGAGCATCAAGAAATGAATCCGACCATATCTTGTAAAGGATTGGAAGAAATTACCACTCCTCAAACTCTAGAGATAGATGGACATATCAAGAAGAAAAAGGTTCAAGCAGTGAAAGATCACATCGAGCATCAACAACAAGTTCTCCAAATTTTAAAGGATAATGCCACTTCAGTGCAAAATCAAATGAAACAATAGGTAGATCAACATCATAGTGAAAAATGTTTTGATGTAGGTGATTGGGTATTTTTATTGCTACATCTCAAGCAAGCTATTTATGAGAAGGAAATGTTGGCAATACTACATGCACTTAAAAAATGGCGACCTTACCGAATGAGAAGACTCTTCAAGGATGAGGATGTGGAAGCATTGTTTTGTGCTATTTCTATTATCCAACCAGATTGGATAAATGAAGCAAGGAATGAATGGAAGAAGGACGAAGAAGTATGGCCACTTATTCAAAAGTTGCAAAAGATCCCAATTCAAACAATATTGCTAGAAATTGAAGAGGAAGGAAAAATCATATTGGAACCTGGAGCAGTCACAAAAACAAGAACCCAACAACTACGAAATCGACCAATTTCAGAGTATCTCATCAAGTGGAAGAACTTACCCGCTGAAGATTCCACATGGGAGGACAAGAATTTTATACAGAAGCATCAAGAACTACTCAAGCGTTGAGGACAACGCTTTTTGAAGGAGAGGGGCATGTTAGGCCCCTATACTACTAGTGTAACCCCTTATTGTTATTAGTACAACCCACTTATTATATCGTTGTACCCATGTAGTGCCCATATTGTTACTATTGTGCCCCATAGAAGCCCACTATTATTATTATTGTGCCCTTACATTATTATTGTTATGTCGGCTCTGATTATGTTATGACCCCTTAGACTCCTATATATAGAAAGGAGGTCTTTTCATTTGTATCATCCAAGAATTGTTCATTTATGTAATGTAAAGGAGGTTTCCCCTCGAAGAGGCTGAATTCTAAGGTGTTGATCTATCTTTTCTATCTTTTCTTGAGCTGGTTTCATAACATGCACTCTCAAGAAAGGATGAGGATGTGGAGCCATTGATTTGTGCCATTTCTATTATCCAACTAGATTGGATAAACGAAGCAAGGAATGAATGGAAGAATGACGAAGAAGTGTGGGCACTCATTCAAAAGTTACAACAAGATCCCAGTACATCTGATACATTTAGCTGGAAAAATGATTCGTTATGGTACAAAGATCACTTATACGCAGGTAAGAATTCCAAACTCAAACAAAAGATTCTTATGGAATTGCACACTTCTCCCTTAGGAGGGAACTCAAGATTTTTAAAAAATTACCACAAGGTTAAGAAGGAATTTTTTTGGGATGGCCTTAAATTGGATATTCAAAAGTTTGTGGCAGAATGTTTGGTTTTCAAAAAAAATAAAGTTGAAACAATTAAGACCCCAGGTCTGTTACAACCTTTATCCATTCCAAGCCAACGTTGGGAGGAGGTTTCAATGGATTTTATCACAGGTTTACCCAAGTCCGAAGAAAAGAGTGTCATCTTCATGGTAGTTGACAGACTTACCAAGTATGCACACTTTTGTGCATTATCTCATCCATTTAAAGCCAGTAAAGTTTCTACTGCATTTATGGAAACAATTCAAAAGCTAGATGGAAACCCAAATATCATTTTAAGTGACAGAGACCCCATTTTCACTGGAAATTTTTGGACATAATTATTTTCCTACCTTGGTACTCAGTTAGCTCATACCTCATCTTATCATCCTCAATCTGATGGGAAAACTGAGATAGTAAACAAATGTTTGGAAGGATATATTTGTTTCTTTGTCTCTGAAAAACAGACACAATGGGTGAAATGGTTGCCTCTAGCTGAATGGTGGTATAACACTTCCTTCCATACTGCAGCAAAAATGACCCCATTTATGGCACTTTATGGATATCATCCACCATCCATCACATCATATTTAAGAGAAAATTATAAGGTTCACGCAGTGGAAGATCACATCGAGGATCAACGACAAGTTCTCCAACTCTTAAAGGATAACCTCACTTTGGCGCAGAATAGAATGAGGCAACAACAGATCAACATTGTAGCGACAGAAGTTTTGATGTAGGTGATTGGGTATTCCTACGACTATAACCATATAAACAAATTTCCCTCAAGCAAGCTAAGAAGGATAATAAATTATCACCAAAGTATTATGGTCCATACAAGGTGTTGCAAAATATTGGTACTATGGCATACAAATTGGAGCTTCTTGCAGCTTCCCAAGTGCACCCGCTTTTCCATGTTTCATGTTTAAAGAAGGTTATAGGTGACAAGATCCCAGTTCAAACAATATTTCCAGAACTGGACGAGGAAGGAAAAATCGTATTAGAACCTAAAGCAGTTACAAAAAAAAGAACCCGACAGCTACGAAATCGATCAATTTCAGAGTATCTCATTAAGTGGAAGAACCTACCCGCTGAATATTCCACCTGGGAGGATGAGAATTTTATACAGAAGCATCCATAACTACTCAAGCATTGAGGGCAACACTTTTTTGAAGGAGAGGGGCATGTTAGGTCCCTATAATACTAGTGATTCCCCCATTACTATTGTCATTGCAGCCCTTATTGTTATTATTGTGCCCCTATTGTCCCCGTATTATTATTATTGTGCCCCATAGAAACCCACTATTGTTATTGTTGTGCCCTTATATTATTATTGTTATGTTGGCTTTGATATATTGTGACCCCTTAGACTCCTATATATAGAAAGGAGGTTTTGTCATTTGTATCATCCAAGAATTATTCATTTGTGTAATGTAAAGGAGGTTTCCCCCTCGAAGAGGTTGATTTTGAAGTTGTTGATCTATCTTTTCTATCTTTTTGTGAGCTAGTTTCATAGCAAAACATTACTAAAGGGTTAAAATATAATGCTTCAATGATTAAAATCATGTAAAAGTTACATAGCAAGCTATACAATGGAAAGGTTGAAGATTGTCCCTTTTCTTTTTCATTGTTTCAATGCTTAGCAAAAGACCATGAACAAGTGAAGACTGTATTTAGGTGCATTGCACACCTATAAACTCTATCCCTGAAATATTGAATTTAGCCATTGCGACATCTCACAGTGAAACATAGAAAAGTTTTGGCACAACAAGTAGGACCAACGAAAAGAAAGTCTCAGGTGCATGTCACAGAGCACAAGTCTAGTTTCCATTGATTCACCTTCTTTCCTCTAGACATGCAACATGCCCTCCACCTCTCAGCCTCATCACCATTATACAATTCAAATCCTCACACAAACACAATATGATACGAACATCAATTCCATGGAAGTATGTAGCATGAAGTGCGTCCTTGTGAAGGTGGATAAAATGCTCCTTCCTTGTTCAACGAGCTCATATGATGATACAAGTAGAATTAATACATCAAAAATCATTGTGTTTAAATAGTGTACCAAAAGGTGCACCACTAACAAAGCAAAGGCCTTATCGAAACGATTAAATGTTGCAAGGGATATATTCTATACATAAAAGCCACATATTATAAATAAAATATAACAACGACGCTAACAAATATAACACTGTTGAAACACAATGAGTATGACGTGCATCACAATGCATGGATATTTATACATTAGGGCTAAAGTGTGCCATTGATCTTTGAATCACTCGGGGAAAGTATGATTCAAAATTTATTATTGGTGGGCAATGGCGACACTCAACTATTCTTATCAACCAAGATAAAAATAGATGCAATAAAGAAAGTTCAAAGAGAGACTGTGGACATGCATGCACACACCTCATGGTATCAAAATTTGGAGGATGGTTATCACATCTATGTTAATATACTGCACTCAACATTATGATGGTAATATATTAAGAAAACATGTAAAGGACAATATCTTCTCAATGGCACACTTAGCGCATGTCTAGTTGACAATCTTGCATCCCTTGCTTGCTACAAGTGTGCCATGTGCCCCTTGCCTTTGGTGGCACATTGTGCACTTAAAGATCCAATAAAGTGGCACATATATTGGTGAAAGGCCATTAACACACTTTATTACAACATTTATAAAGAAGCACTAAGAATGATCAAAACTATGAAAAGGATACACCTAACACCAGTTCCCAAGGAGCATGAGAAACGACCCCACTGAAGGAAAGTCATCAAAATTATTTTACAAATCCATTCTACCTCCCCTGTCGAATGGACATGGTGATATTGCCATTACAAAATGGGAAACCAAGTCCTATAGTACAATAAATGAAGTTGTGAAGAATCTTAACGCATCGGTTTTGAGAAGTAAGGGATAATTCTAGTACAAATACATTAAGTTGATCACACGAACACCACATTAGAAAGTTGTGTGGAATGCTACGATAACGATGTATTGAACTAGGACTCTTTTAAGGAATTATTATATTCAATGATGCAATACATGGTGATGTGAGAAGCGATTAAAGGAATTCAATATGGTGGCTTGCAATAAATATAAAAAATAATGAGGGATGTTTGATGAGAGCATAAGTTGATAAATGACCAAATGGAAAAAGGCCCTATTAAAAAGAAAACACCAAGGCCAAAGAACATGATTTGTTAATTCTCCTTCTCTATGTTCTCCCTCTCTTCTGCCTTCAAATTTGACCTTTTGACCAACAGATTAGCTTCCATACCTATTGCACTGTCCTGCATTTCTTCGAGCATTGTAGTGTTCCTTTCTCTCAATTGAAATTCCATTTCCGGATCAAAGGTATCCGGGTAGTGTAAGAGAGCTAATCCAGGAGGCGGTTTTATAGCAGTATGCATTGAATAATATACTTGATTGAACTTGGCGGAAAAGTGTTGCACTGTTTCTCCTGGATGTCTTTTCAAATGATTATATTCTTCTAAAATTAGAAAAAGATTCCTCTTGATCACCCATTTATCAAGGAAGACTTTCACAAACTGATGGAAATCGAAAATGCTTGTAGCTGGCAAGTTTTTGAACCATTTCTTGTCTTTGCCTTGCAAAGATAGAGCAAAAATCCTAATAATGACATCATCTTATTCAACCTCAAAAAGGTCGAGAAAATGTTCAAAACTCTGAATGTGTTTTGCAGCAGTGATGTTCCCATATTCTCAATTAAACTTGGGAAGATATTTGTAATAATTTTTAGGGAAATCATGAAGTATAGGAGGTAAGATGAGAGGTTTGTATCTATCTGGAATTTTTAAAGGTGTAGGAGTATGTACAAAAGCTGTATTTTATTTTTTTATCTCTTGAGGCTCATCAAGTTGAATATGATCAACAAAAGTTTCAGAAGAAGGGTGACTAAGATCAAAATTATAAGGAGAATTTGTATTCACAATCTTCAAAGGAAAGGAATCAAGTGCAGGTCTATGATATTTTCTGAAATATAGTATACATTGGAAAACCTTCTTGAAATTCTCAGGAAAAGAGAAGAAATAATTAACAATAAAGCATATTATGTCTTGGATGAAATTCCAACTTGAATACCTGATCTTTCCATATTGTCTTTTCATGTTTATTTTGGTAAGGTTCATCTTACAGTGGAGTCTTTGAATTAAATTTGAAACTAATTTAAAGTCACTAGGTGAATGATTTTAGCTTTCCTGTGTCTGACCACTGTCCACCATCAGCAATCAGATCCGATCCTTGTCGTTCACACCCAGGGAAAATGTTACCTTTCGCTCCCCAAAAACAATGCAAAATTTTTAGCCCTACCCGAATCAGAGAGGGCTCTCTCTATGACTCAACCAAAATATGACTGGAAATATCAAGGTTTTAGGCTAGATATTTTGCACAATAAGGTTTTGATTTAGGTTTTTCTCGATAAGAAGCACTAGGTTTATGAAATAGATCCAAGTAGGTCAAAATCTTAGTTGCAGCCATTAAATGAGGCAAGATAGATGTAATCAAAGACACAAATGGATCTGTAATAGTATTATGGTAGTGAGGAAATTAGTTAGAAGAAACTAAGTGAGCATACATGCATGAATTCACTTATTTGGAAGGAAAACACTTAAATGCAAATCTCAAACAAAACAAAGCATTTAGGCAATGGATTCTATTTAACACTTAAGAGATTGAGCATAAGAAGAAGTATAGATGGCTGCTAGAAACATCTAATAATCAATTACATAAGCAAACATGAGAAAAACAATGCCACTAACCACAACACATGAATCCCATAAAAATAGCTGTAACTGTATATTATTTATGCCAAAATCAAGTACACTAGTTCAAAATGTATGAGCTTCAAGCATCCAACTCTTCTCTTCGACTTGTTTCTGAATATATATATATATATATATATATATATATATATATATATATATATATATATATATATATATATATATATATATATATATATATATATATATATATATATGAATACCAAGATTTCCCCTCTAATGTGTCGAATCCTGCTCCATAGGAACCAATTCATGAACTTATCTAATCACTACAAAATCCTAGGGGAGTTAGAAACATCTTTCCCCTTTTTAGCTATTGAGCTTATCTCTCAAGGCATTAATTACAATATTATTTACAATAATAATCATTAACAAACCCATTTATATTATTTCTACCAAAATCAAGTACACTAGTTCAAAATGTATGAGCTTCAAGCATCCAACTCTTCTCTTAGACTTGTTTCTGAATACATATATATGAATAACAAGATTTCCCCTCTAAGGGGTCGAATCCTGCTCCATAGGAACCAATTCATGAACCTATCTAATCACTACCAAATCCTAGGGGAGTTAGAAACAACTTTCCTCTTTTTAGCTAACTAATTGAGCTTATCTCTCAAGGCATTAATTACAAGATTATTTACAATAATAATCATTAACAAACCCATTTACATCAGATAAAATCATAAGACAACTATTTACATTAACCTAATTTGACATTTCACCATTTACATGCAGTAAAAACCTTCATACACAGAAGCACAACAAATCATGCAGAAACGCAACAAATAGTTGACTTGAAATTTTGATGACTTGAATGAGGTTTTGAGTGTTGCTTAATACCTTTTAATAAACTTGAAGATGTCTACTACACCTTGGAGCCTTTAAACCATTCAAAAACATGATTTTAGCCCCTTCAAACTTGATACCAAAACTGACTGTCTAGAAGCGCAGCGAAAAGAGAAGCAAAGAAAACTCATATCTATTTAACCATAACACTTGTTACAAATCTGGAAGTGGTTTTTGTATATAAGGTTGTTTTTGAGAAAAACCTCTCTCAGTTTTTGGAAATTCTGTTTCCATTTTCTCGAAATCCTTTGCCACAAAATAATGACTAAAACAAATAGGAAAAATTGGAGAATTTGATTATATGAAATAGGCCTCCAAGAAAGTTGAATATCTCCTAATATATGATACCTGTATAGAAACTAAAGGAGGTTATTGTGATTGGGTTTTTCCTTAACAAAAAATTCCTTTTGTTTTCCAAAATTCATCTTCATTTGGTCAGAAACCTCTTTTGAAAATGATGACAAAAATAGAGTCAAAAGCGCAACGAATTTCGAAGGAGGGAAATGAGAAGGAAAGGGGGGTAGGAAAAATTGTAGGGAAAATATGGGGAGTAGGTATGAGTGTTGGGGAGATAGTAGAAGTATAATTTCTCAGAAATAGTGAGAAAAAGGGGAGGAAAAGGTCAAAACACAATCCCAGGGTAAAAACATAGCAAATTTCTAGGGTTTTTTGGGAAAATAAGGAAATGAAAGGATATTAATGAGGGGAATGATGGAAAATGCTCAATTAAGGGTCATGGGGGGTGTGTGAACATAAAAATAAAGGTTTTGACTCTTGAATGAAGCTATGAACGATGGAAGAGGGAAAACACAAAAAAACCCTAGCAGCTTCCTAGAAGCGCAAGAGATGCGCAACACTGCTTTAATTCTTCTTTCTTGGCTTAGTTGCAAAGATTTTGAGGCTGAATTTGATCTCCTTGAATGCATGCCACTATTAATAGAACCAACTCAAACTCCTTGAAGCATTTTATAACTTGAAAATTCAAATTTTACCTCCCTTTGTCATGATGACCAATTTCTCCATCATTTGGATGATTTGAGCTAGGATATGGCTTGATGATACATTTATACAAAATATATGATGATTATTTCAGTTGCAGATATCTTTTGCTCCATGTGACATAGATGTACCTTGATTCTCTTGATGTACTTTATTCTCTTTTTGTTTTTAACTCTCATGACATCTTACTAATTTTGGATGATGAATGACTTCAAATGGAAATATGATGATCACACACCCAAATTAATGAGTATGATTACTGACTAGACCAACAAGACACTCATGACACTTTCATGATCAACCTTATGACACCATGACTCTTTCTTTTCAGATTTTTAATAATGACACTTAATGAAGGAAAAATGACCTTTGGTGACTCAATGACTCATGAAACTGATTTCGAATTGACCTTGATGACCATGACATATGATGTATTATGAGAGTAGCATTACACCTAGACAATGACTTAGGACCATTTGACAACCAAGAGAGATGTCAAATTTAATTTGAAAATATTATAATTTGACCTAAGACTATAACCAATAGTGAAAAGAGTAATTTTGATCACTGTGACTTTAAGACTCTAACATGATCTATTATTGATTATGTGGCATTTATTATGTCAACGAATTTATTGTTTGTATAATTCTGCATCTTAATATGTGGTTGTACGTTTGTAGGGTTGAAATAGTGGAGCAATTATTGGTTGTGTGTCTAAACACTTTGCGGATGCTTGAGCTAACTAGTGGCCAAGATGACTCAAGGATATAACATCAATATTCGTGGAGATCATTATCTTTCCACAAGGAAATTTATTCACTGTCAAATTATCATATTGTAAAAATATTATTTTTTCATTAGTGACGAAATATTAAGACATGGGAAAAAACAAAAGAAGTAATGCCAAATATCACATGGGAGCCCAAAGGTCACTTAGAATATGAAGGGTCAAAGTTGAATCTGAAAGGTCATGTGGTAGCCCAAAGGTCATAGGAGAAGGTGAAAGGTCACCCTCCTCATTTCCATAAATGTAACCTCATGCCTCAAGCAAAGGGACTTTTAGCTAGGCTAGACATAGGATTGCCACTTTGTGCTTGAGGATCTAAAAGCCTTGGCTCTTGGTAGCTTATACATGGAGGGATTGTGAGGCTAGTGTTATGTCATGAACTTCTCTCATCCCACTATTGGGTTTTGATGAGCTTGTGTACATGTACTTGAATGGGCAACAATATTAATGAGAAGCTTTAGTTCATGCATTGATTCCCATACATGTTAATGGAATCTATATTGACTATTCATGCTTTTGTCATTTATATATGTGGGTTTACACATTGGTTATATGTTTATGAAATATTTCATTTCATGTAGCCGATGTGTTGGCTTTGAATCTTTGCCTATCATTCCATGTTAATGTTAGGGTTTAATTGTGAACTATTTTTCTTTTGGTTTCTAGCATTATTTCACTTGCATATGTCTTAGCTAGTATCAACTATTTGAATCTTCCTTAAGGCATGATTATGCTCATTAAGCTATTTATATTTTCTTGTATCATGTTCTGCAAGTCATCAATGGAGAGCTGATTTCACCATACGATCGATCTCACACTTATCTTTACAATTGATTTCCAAGAGAAAAGCACACATACAATGACGCCTAGGCCTTTATTCCAGATAGGGCTCCTATCCCAAATGGTGTGAGGTCTAATTGGGACTTCATACTATGGATATCCCCTATTGTTGGAAGCATCCAACACCGCCAATAGATTTGGCGCTAGAAGGAGGGTGGATGAAAAATTGAGCCTCCTTTGATTTGTTTATCTTATAATGGCTTCTTTTGAACCTCGTGTTTGGAGTTGTCTTTTAGGTGAAATTTCTTCTTAAACCCTAGTTGAATCCTACCTCTTGTTGAAAAACAAGTTTAGTGGCGAGGGTGAAATTTATGCATCTAGGCATCTTGCTCAATTTATTGAAGGTTGTGTCTCGATTAATTTACCGGATGAAGTGGTAATATGCATAACTTCACTCTTACCTTTGAAGGTTGTGTCAAAGCTTGATATCAAAATTTTCCACCTGCATCTATTCACTCCATTCAAGAATTCATGATTGAATTTATATCTGTTTTTGAGGGATATAGTTAAAAAAAGATTTTGAATAGATCAACCAACTTAGGATGAAACCTGATGAATCATTGAATGATTTTATATGTCTATTTTATAATATTTGTTATACTCTTCCTGAAAAAATGTGGATTAGAATTACCTGTGGGAGAAATGTGAAAAATTAGTTGACCTTTCATTAGAACAATTTGAATTAGAGCTCATTGTTGATGATTATGACAATCCACAATCTACAAATCAACAAGATTTTATGTTGACTTGTGTTTCTTGTTCTGATGAAACTCAAAGAGAATCTCAAGCCTTTGAATAAGAGATGCTTCCCCCTAGTTGATCTCATCCTCCTTTGTCTTCATTACCCAATGAATTAATATATTCTTTTACTAACATTGAAATTTCTTCTTCTGATTAATCAGGTAATGAAGGAATTGTGCAAGAATGAGAATCAAATTGTCATGTTTATGAAGCTTCAATAATCCCTGTTGAACAAACTGAATATGAAAATCACATCGGTATATCATTCTTTGACTGTTATGTTGATGGAATTATTATTAATTAAATTAATTTGTAGCCTCCTCATGATATGCTCTTGCATTCGCCTCCCTACCATGACCAAGACCTTCTCCTGGGTGATATTGTATGTTTAAACAATCTTCTAGAGAATAATGTGCATGACGATCCATTGTTGTTACAAGCTAGTATGAGTATGTAGGATTTGAATTCTGAATTTGATTTGGTTGCAATTGATGTCTCTCCATATGGGTCTTTTCATCTTCCTTATCTTTCATACACTTTCCATTATATCCTATGCTCATTGTGTCTGATACTCTAGCAAGTTCATTCGATCCTTTAGATCTTTATTATGCTAGTTCTAATTGTAGTCACATACAGGGTAATGTGGCTTTACAATTAGAAAATGAAAATATTGAACCCACTATCCATAATTTGTGCTATTACCAATCTTTCATCAGTCACAAGGAATATTTTACAACCCTGGATGTTCATGGGAGTTCTCCGATCGATTCATTCAATTTATTTACCCACCAAGAGTCTCATGTGTTAAATATCAAATCTGATTTAATCACTGGTTGTAAAAACCATCATTCTATTGATAATGTTTTCACAAATACATCTAATGATAGTTGTCCTCATTCATTTGTTGATTCTTAAGAACCATTCAAATTTTGATGATTCATCATTTGAGAGTCTAGATACTTTCCATGAGGTTTAGGCACTTCAACTTCGAATGATGGTTATGTCAAGTCCTCACGATCTTGGCAAGGGCCCTTCGCAAGATTGGATTCAATTTTCTACACAAGACTCTTCCCCTGACAAAGTTTCATGCTCATTTTGCAATGATTTTCATTCATATCATGTTCATCATTTTTAATTTCATGACAAAATTGTTGAGTGATTGGAGGAATCCTATTTAGCAATTTCTACTACTGATAGGAAAATTTGGTTCCATCTTGTACTTTTTATGAATAAAGCTACAGATGGAGGTACATTCATGAGAGGTTTTTAGAATGTTCATATTTATCGCTCTTTTTATCATGATAGAGTTATAATATTGTTAGATAATTATTTTATGGTTAGTGCTTTTACACATAGGCGTGACCTTCTTTATTAGGTGCAAGCGATATAGGTAAATTTTCTTTCATTTGCACACTGTTTCGTCCTGAAATTGATCAATAATATATTTGTACTTGTAGATAAGAGGCAAGTTTTATGGCTGCATTGGAAGTTTGATTTCACTTAACTCCTGACCTCGTTCCCACTTAGATTAGGATTTAGGATAGTTTTGTTTCCATAGTAGACTAACTTTGCATTGTTGTTTCTCATGCACATAGTTGCATTGCTTCACATTTATTTTGGAACTATTTGAATAGGCATACTGTAGTTCTTAAATACGATATTGCATTTCATTTACCTTTATTCCCTTGAATGTTTCCCTTACATTGCATTACATTATGCATCTTCTTCTCTTTCAGATCTTGTCCTATGCATGTCCATCCAATGGTTTGTGTGGTTGATGCAATCACTTCAAGAGGAAACCGCTTGTAGATACCAGTATTGAAACCTAGCCCCTTATATTATACATGAATATGCTTTATCAACAAGGAAAATATGATTGGATACTAGTGGGGAACTCTAATTGGTTCATAAGACCTCTTTCTATAACTTAAAATTTGTTTCTAGTATAGTCCTAATATTCAATTTATATTGTGGTTTTCATTATCCACTCGTCGGTCAGAGACATGATGTAGAAATATGACATGAGGACACACCTAACTCAGGATATCTTTCGTTATGTCAACAAGAAATAACCTCTCTTGCATGTAAAATAAGTCAGGATCCCTCTTCTTCCCTGGTGCCATAAACACCTAATAAATGCCAAAAGCATATCGAAAATAAAATAAAGGGTGAAAGAAGAGAAAGTCTTCCTACACAAAGAGGTGATGTAAGCAACTTTGCAGGGGTATTGAACAAGCCTGCTGGCAACGAAGAAATGCTTGTGATTTCTTGAGTGACTTTGCAAGGGTACTGAACAGGCCTGCTGCTAGCACAACAACACCCAAAACCCTCTTTAAAATTCTGAACAAAATAATCCCTCTAACATGTTCTATATACCATTATTGAAGACTGACATGTGTGATATCTTGATGTGATGCCAAAGAATAACAAGACCTAACTATGGAATAGGTGGATGATATACCACAAACAGTTAAGTAAATCAAGTGGTACTCACAATGTTCAATGCAATACTTGGTTTTGTTTAAGGCTCAATCTAATGAAAATGACTAAGGAAAAGATGTTGGATTCTACTAATGGTTCGCCATGTGTTGAAGGTGCTACAACAACACCTGAAAATTTTCTTACCACTAAATTTTGGGAACCCATTTGCTTGTCTAAGGTCCCAAGGGTTATGCTTATTTTGTAACACCCTCCTCCCACATCCACCCAAGTAACCAGGACAACCATGTAAGAATGAGACGAGAGGATACTATGATCAGATTCGACCTCCTTTGTGACCTTAAGGAAGTGGAATCGACAAAACATCACGCACAATCATCCAACATCATCAACAGAACCCTCAGGAGACAAGTCATTCACTTAGACAGGCTATCCCTAGGTCCCACTATTGTTCTGGATCTATTAAGCCATAGTTTCTCTCATGATATTGGCAAGGGAGTGACCAACAACCCAAAGTAGCTCTCACAAGCTTGCTTGCCAGTGACCAAAGACCAAAATTGCTAGTTTTGTGCCAGCGACCCCGAGATTTAAGCCACTTTTCTAGGCCCAGAGCCCATGCCACTGCCCAAAATTGAGTGATGGATTGAAATCATTGAAAATACATGGAAAAAATGATGTAAAATCAATAAGGTGAACAAGGCCATAACTAGACCCCTACTAGCCATGCTAGGAATTTTGTCAAATATATCATCAACATGTAACCTACGGGTGTAAAAAACATAATTAAGTGTATGGGTCTCATACTTATCTGAGAATCACTATGAACCATTGTTCCATCATGTCATTTGCTGCATTATCATCTATTAGGCCATATATACATTGTCCATTCATTTACAAGTAAAAACATGTTGAGAGCCATATATAGCTACTGTCATAGAATATACATATAACCAACAACATAATTACCACAAACATATCAGCCATCAAAATCCACATATACATCAATACATTTGCACATAGAAATTAAGGGAATGAATTTCTCATTAATGAATGCAATAAACCAACCAGAGATGGGACTACCATGTTCCACCCGACCATAGAATGACTGAGCCAAATCTCTTTTTAGCCATTCACCCCCATGCCATATTCCAAGCATGAATGCGGGACTCAAACCAAAAGAACCAACCAAGGCATACAGAGGCTAAACCACCTCACCCTCATCAACAAAAACCAGGATTTCCTGTGATCCATCCCGGATCACTAGGCCAACACAATGAACACATCATAACATGCTTTACTGTGATCTCCACTTGATCACTAGGCCAAACCAGCATGGATGCCACCAGAATTCTCCACCTACACCATGAGGAATATTCCTGTCTCCTAGTCTCTTAGGCTTTATCGTAATCCGAACCCAGATCACTAGGCCCTAAATTGAGACCCACTCTCTAGGCTTTACCGCATATCCCAAACCCGAAATTACTAGTCCCAATGGAGAGAAAACCACCTCTTGGATTTACCATATATCCTGCTATTCACCAGCAAGGATTCCTAGGCCATCCGAGGCAACACAAAATCCGGCTTTACCACAACCCACAGTCTAACTCAAGGGTTACTAGGCCATGTGTTCTATCATTTCAGAGATCCACCTCACTCAACTTCGAATCCATCCGGAAATCCAGCTCAACTAAAACATGAGAACCCCATCACACTGTGGTTATCCAGAAATGGAAAGGTTAGGCTAAAAACACTGTTACACATGGAAAAAACCATGCCATGAGAGAAAAGAACCACATGCAATGCCATGCATGCCAAATCTAGCAAGGAAAATACACATGCAGGTTGATACCTGCAATGAAGCCTATTGTAGTTACTTGATCTTACCTTTCCCTATCGATCTTTGCTTCCTCTTGCCTTCTTTTCCTTTCTTGCTCCAATGCCAAAATGCTCCAAGAAAAATCTAAGTGTCCAAGAGTATGAGAGAGAGAGAATAATGAGAGAGCTCCAAAACTCAACTGATAAAAGGTTACCAACTAATCCTCAGAAGCCTTTTTATGAATGAGGCCTCTATTTTCTTCATTTTCCATTATTTTCCTTCATTTTCCTCCTCACATGCAACTTGTGACCTTTCACCTCCATTTTCTTGTAATTTCTATTATTTTCATAATTAATTGTGCCAGAAATGCCATTTTTCCTTTCCAAAGCCTTAACCTTAGCCTTTGATTATTTCCTTAGCCATAAACAACCAAATGAACACACCCTAGAATGTCCTGCCCAACATTCAACTTGGAACAAGTGTCCCATCAACCTTGGTTATTGTTTTTAACTTTTATTACATGGAATTTTCACCAGAGCTGTTACAGAACCCTCCCCCTTGGGGGACACCATCCTCGGTGTTTAATCACACATATACCTCAACAACCTGCTGGAAGAAGACATATTGATCATGGAGCTTTATAACACATCTCTTTGCAGTATTTACAATGAAATACCTACTCAAAAGAAAAAAATCATGACAACACGATAACATACCGCATAATGGAGCTTTATAACACAACTCATTATGGTATTTACAATGATCATCTTGCTGATTTCCAACCCACATGACATCATAACATCATAATAACATAATCACAAGATACCATAGTAACATGACAACATAATCATAATGACATGACACCCATACTACTTAGTGGAGATTTATAACATAGCTCATGGCGGTATTTACATCCATATACACATGTACAAATATCAACATCACAAAAAATATATACCAAAAACATATACCACATCACATATATAAAAACATATACCAAACACCATATCTAAGCATATACCAAAACACCATATCTAAGCATATACCAAAACACCATATCAAAACCTATACCAAAACACCATATCAAAGCATATACCAAACCACCATATCAAAGCATATGTCAAACCATCATATCGAAGTTGCTTTTCCTCAACCGACAAACAATGAAGGATACATAGCTCATATTTGATTGGCCATCTCCCATGTAGCTTCACTGGGCCCAAAGTGATTCCATTGCACTTTAATTTGCTTGATTACTCGGTTCTGGAGCATGAGCACCTTTTTCTGTAATATACACTAAGGCTATACCTAGAATTCTCCATCTGGTTCCACTTGCAATACAGACCAGTCAATCACATGATCAACATACTTAACATACTTCTTAAGCAAAGATACATGGAAAACATCATGGAATTTCACTATCAGAAGTAGTGTAAGTCGATAGGCTACTGACCTAATCCTCACAATGATACTGAAGGGTCCACAAAACCGTGTTTCCAACTTAGCACATGATCCAATCCGCAAGGAGATCTTATTCAGTGTTATGCGCAAGTACACATGTTCCCCAACTTGGAACTCCTTGAGAAACCTGTTCCTATCTGCATAACTCTTCTGCCTATCTTGTGCTGCCTTTAGATTCTTCTTGATCACCTGCATCTCCTATTCCACGTCTGCCAACATATCTGGTCCAATCAATACCCTGCTAATTGGATCACTCCAACCAATGGGTGTGTTACAATTCCTCAAAAGGACTCATCCTCAATCACTCCTGATAACCATTGTTGTATGCAAACTCTATGAAAGGGAGATACTCTTCCCACTTCCTTTGCTGATGCATCACATACATCCTTAACATTTCCTCTACTATCTTGTTGACCCTCTCTATTTGTCCATCTGTCAGCGGATGATAAGTTGTACTGAAGGCCAACTCTTTGCCCAAATATGCAAATAACTCCTTCTAGAACTTGGAAGTGAACTTCTCATCCCTGTTTGAAACAATCTTCTTTGGAACATCATGGGGTCTAATCACATCTCTGATGAATACCTCTGCCACATCACTGGCTGAGAACGTAGAATTCACCGTAATGAAGTGTGAAACCTTTATTAACCTTTCCACAATGACCATGACAAAATCATGTTGCTTTATTGTCTTTGGCAACCTTGTGATGCAATCCATGGAAATAACCTCCCATTTCCATTCTAGAATCATAATAGGCTGATGTTTACACTTTGCTTTCACTTGTTGATAGTCGAAGCACCTCGCCACAACTCTGCTACATCCTTCTTCAAATTCAGCCAATAGTAAAATCTCTTCACCGCTGTGAGTGTCTTCTGATAATCTGGGTGACCTGAATAAGGTTTCACATGAAACTCCCTCAATATCACCTTCTTGAGATCACTGTTATCTGATACATATATCCTATCTCGGAACTTGAGCAATCCATCCGTTGTAAGACAATAATCCATACCTTGTGCATTTGCACTTTTACATGTACCTTCACCTGTACTTGTGCCAATAACCTGCTGCAACCTGTGCACAATCTCCATATACCTGACATCCTGTTGACCTGCCTGAAAGATCCTATCATGTAGACCTGTCCCGTAGGAGCTCATAACTGCCAAGTGATTTAGCTGTACTCGCTTACTGAGAGCATTTGTTGCACTGTTCTCTTTACCTTTGATGTACCTGATCTCAAAATCAAACTCATTGATCGTGGCCAACCAGTTAGCCTGCCTAGTGTTCATATTCGGCTGACCAAACAAATACCTCAACCCAATGTGATCACTCATAAGTACAAACCTCTTTACAAGAATATAGTGCCTCCACATCTTCAATGCATGTATGATCGATGCTAACTCAAGATCATGTGTCGGGTAGTTCTACTCGTGCTCATTTAATTTCCGAGACTCATAGCATACTACCTGTCCATCTTGCATAAGGACTCCACCAAGTCCTCTCTTGCAAGTGTCTGTGCATACCACAAACTCTTTGTCCAAATCCGCAATTTGTAGCACCGGTGCATGTTTCAACAGCTACTTAAGGTTCTCAAATCTAGCCTCACTCTCCTTTGTCCATTCGAACTTCTTACCTTTCCTTTGCAATGATGTGATAGGATAAGCAATTTGCGAGAAGTTCCTGATGAACCTCCTATAATATCCTGCCAAAACCATGAAATATCTAACCTCATCAACACTCTTAGGAGCTAACCACTCCATGATGGCCCTTATCTTCTTTGGATCTACTGCAATTCCCTCCTTGGAGACAACATGTCCTAAGTAGTGTACCTCAGTCTCAAAGAAACTACACTTGCTGAGCTTAACATACAACCGATGCTCCCTCAACAACCTCACCGCTGCTGTTAAATGATCGACATGCTCTTCCTCATTCTCAGAATATACCAATATATCATCAATGAACACAATAACAAACTTATCCAAATATGGACACAACACACTATTCATCAAGCACATGAATGTAGCTGAAGCAATAGTGAAGCCAAATGGAACAACAACGAACTCATGATGTCCATACCTGGTCCTGAATGCAGTCTTGTAAATGTATTCCTCTTTGATACATACCCGATGGTATCCGGATCTCAGATCAATCTTTGAGAAAACTACTGCTCCCTTCATCTGATCGAGCAAGTCATCAATCCTCAGCAAAAGGTACATCTTCTTGATAGTCACTTTGTTCAACTACCTGTAGTCAATGCATAATTTGAGAGTACCATCTTCTTCTTCACGAACAATACTGGTGTGCCCTAAGGTGATACACTTGGCCTAATGTATCCCTTGTCTAACATTTCCTTCAACTACAACTTTAGATCAACCAACTCAGGTGTGCTCATCCTGTAAGTTGATTTTGATGCTGGAGCTGCCCCTGACACTAAATCAATAGAAAAGTCTACCTCCCTGTGAGGTGTCAACTTTATAATGTCCTCAGGAAATACATCTTTGAACTATTGTAAAATTGGATACTTGTTCAACATATCTGCATCCTCAGCCTCCTTACCCTTATCACTAGAAATGTATACTGCAAATAGCTTGCAGCCTTTCCTGTGACTATGCTTTTCTTGCATAACTATCACCATCCTAATTGATATGGCTTTCTTCTTTCCCTGTAAGACTCTTGTTTCTCCATTGTCATCAACACATTAAATGGATTTGTCATAACAATATACCTTGGTTCTATGAAGATACAACAAGTCCATGCCCAACAACATAATGTATGAACCCAATGGTAATACATTCAAATGTGTTGTGGTAGGCATACCATTAAGGTCAAACGCACAAGATCTTACCCAATGATGAACTCAATTCTTCGTACCTGTGGCCAACTACACTAACCAAGACTTTGCATGCAATTCCTTAGTCAAACCACATTTATCCACTAAGTCAGGGCTAACATAGCTATAATTAAATCCAGGGTCAATAAAAATAAAAATAACTTGATCACAAAGCTTACCGTCCATCTCAATGATAGATGCCTGGTGTTTTGCCTACCTATTGTCCATTGCTACATAGATTCATGGAACACTCTAACCAACATCCCCAATGGTCTGTGCCTCCTGTGCATTGTATATATGAGACCTACCACCCTGATTATGTGGAAAATCTCTCTTAAGGTGCTCCTTACCGCATGTCCAACACTCCAACCGACCATTTCCCTAACCTCTATGTTATTTCTGCTCCTGTGACCCATGCTCCTATTTAGATGCATTAAATCTCTTTTGCAGTGCCACATTATCTTTCTCATCTGCATGTGAAGGCCTTGTCCTCTTAGGTTTCCATTTACCTTTACCTTTGTCCCTTCCTTTCCATCCATGCTGAGATTCATTCTTACACTTTGATTGTTCATAACAATGCTTCAATTTCCAAATAACTTCCTCATGTGGCTGAGGCTTATCATACTTAATCCGATCTCTAAATGCTAATGGCAAACTACTAAAAAATCTCTGAACTTTAGCCTTCTCATCAGTAAGATATGGTGCATACCTCAATAGCTCCAGAAACTTGGTCGTGTACTCTTCATCTGTCATTGATCCCATATTTAGCTCATAGAACTCTTTAGCCTTACTATCATAGTACCTTTATAAGAAGTACTTCTTCCTGAAAGGCCTCTTGAACTCCCACCAAGTAAAATCATCCGTCCTGATGTCTCGGACCCACTTAACATCTTCCCACCAAATGTCTACTTTACCTTTCAAGCTGAAGATCGCTACTCTGGCCTTCATGTTATCTGTAGGGACCAACCCTATATTATTCTTTTTAATTTTTTTTGACAAACTAAAAATACAACCATAAGAAAATAGCATTGGGAACTCAAAAATCATTGAGCATTATATAAAACTTTTATGAATTTCACTTCATTGAACATATCATCGAATTTACATATTATTAAATAAAACCATCATGAAGTCATACAAAAGAATGTTATAACAACATAGGTATCGTTCACTAGGAGACGAGATTCAAACTTGACTTGCTGCTATTTGCCCTCCTTTGTTGTTGGTCGCCTCCAAGTGTGAATGTTGACGTGCTTAATCCGAATGTAATGACCCACCGGTTGACCTGCCAGCCTACTCCTTAGGTATTCTCTTAATCTTATTTTAATTCACCATCCTCTTCTCTTAATTAGATTTAAATATTTTAGGATTAATATTTATCCTTTCATTTATGTCCATGTTTCCCCTTTTTACCTAATTAAATTACATTATCTACCTAATATTTTCCAACATGGGAAGGGTAGATTTTTTAAGGTCAAATATTTTATTTCTTCCTATGATCTTCTTAACCCAAGTTTTATTCTTGATATAATTACCTCGGTCTCTAACATCATTTACCCTTGATGTGAATTTACTTGGTTTTTCATATCTTGATTATATTTATTAATTTATTTATTTTTAATGATTCCAAGGGTGCCAAGTTTGGTCGTGCCCTTCAAGAACTTCCCTTGAAGTTCCAAGGGTGTCATGCCTAACAGTTTATTTGTGATGCCAAGGGTTCCAAGTTGGTCATGCCCTTCAAGAACTTCCCATGAAGTTCCAAGGTTTGCCACACCTAACAGTTTATTTGTGTTGCTAAGGGTGCCAAGTTGGTCGTGCCCTTCAAGAAATTCCCTTGAAGTTCCAAGGGTGCCACACCACTTGCCCTTCAAGAATTCAGTGGCTACGAGGGGAAAGTATAGGTGCAATGAAAAAGACCACTATCATGTCTTATGTTGCCTGCTATAGTGAGACTAATGGTGTCAGGGATCAAGGAATCTGCCTTGATGCGCACCCCCTAGTAAAATCCTCATGAGCGACCCAACTTTGGGACATGCCCTCATGACATCGTGATCTTCAAGGCGAAGGTGTTTCAACCTTTCCAGCCCAAGTCACAACAGGAGTGCTAGTGGGTGAGATCAGGGACACTGCCCCACCCCTCCCATGCAGTTCCATCCAATTGTACAACCCCATCACCCATATGTGAGTCGTTCGACCAAGAAACTAATCTGTGCATGCAATCACTAACATATCATCAGAATATAGATAAACATATATAACATGTTTCAAAATTGACTTAGAAAAGATAAAACATAAATTTTCATCAAACCAGGTGTCTTCAACTCGTCATATGTGAGTGCCTCTGGTGGTTTCTTGCCATACTCAATGATCATCAGTAACAAGGTTTCTCATTGTTAGTCATTGTCATAATAGCATCATCAATATCACCTAGTCATTCATATCATTGTTCATTATGAACCAGAACTAATGCAAGTAGGTAACATAGGGGACACATCCATCATGGTTATCATCATCATAACATCAATGGAAACATACATATCTATCAAAGCTATCAACATCGTAACATCAATAGAAAACATACCTATCCATCAAAGCTATCATCATCATGATATCAATAGAGAGCATACATATCCTTTACTGCCAGCATCATCATAAATTCAATAGAGACCAAACATAACCATTTATGCTACAATAATCATAATATCAATAGATAACATACATAAACATCACAACCAATAATATCACAACCACTAATAATAGAGTCACGTGTTCGGATCCTCAACCCGAGGTCCTAAAAGAATAATGTGTGGGCCTTAGGGCTAAATAAATGTTAATGTCATATCACTGTCAGTCGACTAGAGCGGGGCACTACACTATCTGTGTAATTATGCAACTCAAAGAATTTGTTCATCCCATGTATCCAAGCCTCTGCATCTTCTGGCTTCTTCATATCTCCATCAAAAGTAGGTGGCTTTGATTTATTAAACTCATATGGTAAGTATCCCCTCTCATTCCTATTATAAGGATGATAATGATGACGATCATGATGTATATCAGAACCAGAACTAGAATAATACCTTTACTCATTGCCCCTCCTATCCGGAGTGTCCAACAACCTTCCATCTCTCATTGTGTCAAATCTATTCGAGCTATCTCTACCAGGAAGCCTACTTCCATATGCCCCATGAGTTCTATCCTCATGTCCATGGATGATCCATAGTGACCCTTGTCGCTACAAGTCTGACAAACTCTAAAGAAGTATAGCATTAACCTCTGCTTTCTTCTCTTGTGCATGTATGATCCGGTCATTATCCACCTTATAACTCGTTATCTCTTCCTTCAAACTTCTCAATGTAATTGTGAAATTAGAAGAGTTTCCAACACCATGCTGCTCTTCATATTCATAAGGAGAGTGTTTGTAGTCAACCATCTTGCTAGCCATTTGATCTTTCTTCCTGCAATGCATAACATGTCAGATAAACCAAATAACAATAGATCAACGTACCTCAGTATATCTCAGGGGGATACCTTATCTGCAAGATCACCAAATCAACGTGATACATGTATAACATAGACATAAGAGCATATAGACATACAACAAGTAAGTGCATCGACACATAAACATCATTCTAGCTAGGGTCCAATCATCAATGCAAGGCCATATCAACAATGCATGCTATGACCTCATGCATGAAAACAACCATTACTCCATTATACACATTTCCACATGCAACTAAAAACATGCCTAAACAATGCCTAATCAACTACACATATGCATAAACGTATGTAGTTGAACATTAGCGATCAATTCTTGTAATCAACCTACAAGACTGACACACGTAATCAAAATATTCAAGAATGTAACCGAACATACAAGGATGTAAGTAGGCGACATAAAATCAACATATAAGAGACGTATAATCCATATGTAACTAGTTACATACTCATGACAAATACATTTCACCGAATCAATTTCAAATTCTCCATGGAAACATTACTACAACCATAATCAATCATCAAGCAAATGAAACAAGCACATGAAATGCAAGTGTAAGAGAAACACATGCAATTGACATGCATGCATGAACAACAAACACTGCCCATCCAGTATGAGGGGTGAACCATTCTCTGATACCAATCCGTAACACCTTCCTCTCACATCCACCTAAGTAATCAAGCGAACTGCGTAAACATGAGATGAGAGGCTACTATGATCATATTCGACATCCTATGTCACCTTAAGGAAGTGGAATCGATGGAACATCACACACAGTCATCCAACATCATCAACATAACCCTTAGGAGACAAGTCAACCACTTAGACAACCTGTCCCTGGGTCCCACTGTTGTTTTGAATCTCTTAAACCATAGTCACTCTCATGCTATGGGCAAGGGAGTGACCAACAACCCAAACTTGTTCTCACAGGCTTGCTTGCTAGCGACCAGAGACCAAAATTGCTAGTTCTGTGCCAACAACCACGGGATTTAAGCCACTTTTCTAGGACCAGAGCCTAGGCAACTGCCTAGAATGGAGTGATATCTTGAAATAATAAAAAATACAGGGAAATAATGATGCAAAAAAACAATAAGCTAAACAAGGCCATAACCAGACCCCTACTAGCCATTCCAGGCATTTCGCCAGACATATCATCAACATGTAACCTACAGCTGTAAACAACATAATTAAGTGTAGGGATCTTGTACATATATGAGAATTGCTATGAAGCATTGTTCCCTCATGTCATTTGCTGCATTATCATCTATTAGGCCATAGATATATTTTCCATTCATTTACAAGTAAAAACATGCTGAGATCCATACATAACTGCTGTCATATAATATACATATAACCAACATAATAGGAACATAATTACCACAAACATATGAGCTATCAAAATCCACATGTACATCAATACATTTGCACATAGAAATCAAGGGAATGAATTTCTCATTAATGAATGCAATAAAACAACCAAAGATGGGACTACCACGTTTCAATTGACCATAGAATGGCTGAGCCAAATCTCTCTTCAACCATTCACCCCCATGCCATATTCCAAGCATGAATGTGGGACTCAAACCAAAAGAACCAACTAGGGCATACCGAGGGTAAACCACCAAATCATCATCAACAAAAACCAAGCTTTACCATGATCCATCCAAGATCACTAGGCCAACACAATGAACATATCATAACATTCTTTACCGTGATCTCCACTCGATCACTAGGCCAAAGAAGTATGGATGCCACCAGATTTCTCCACCTACACTGTGAGGAATCTTCATGTCTCCTAGTCTCTTAGGCTTTACCGTTATCCAAACCTAGATCACTAGGCCCTAAACCGAGACCCACTCTCTAGGATTTACCGCATATCCCAAACTTGGGATTACTAGGCCCAACGGAGAGAAAACCACCTCTTGGCTTTACCATATATCCTGTCATTCACCAACAAGGATTCGTAGGCCATCTGAGGCAACACAAAATCAGGTTTTACCGCAACCCACAGTCCGGCTCAGGGGTTACTAGGCCATGTGTTCTATCATTTCAGAGATCCACCTCACTCATCTTTGAATCCATAGGCAATCTAGCTCAACTAAAACATGAGAACCCCATCACACCATAGCTATTCGGAAATGGAAAGGCTAGGCTGAAAACATTGTTACACCTAGAAAAACCCATGCCATGATAGAAAATAACCACATGCAATGCCATGCATGCTAAATCTAGCAAAGAAAATACACATGCAAGTCGATACCTACAATGAAGCTTGTTGTAGCTGCTCGATCCTACTTTTCCCTGTCGATCTTTGCTTCCTCTTGCCTTCTTTGTCTTTCTTGCTCCAATGCAAAAATTCTCCAAGAAAACTCTAAGTGTCCAAGAGTATGTGAGAGAGAGAGAATAATGAGAGAGTTCCAAAACTCAACTAACGAAAGGTTACCAACTGATCCTTAGAAGCCTTTTATAAATGAGGCATCTATTTTCTTCATTTTCCATTATTTTCCTTCTTTTTCCTCCTCACATGCAACCTGTGATCTTTCACTTTCCTTTTCTCCTAATTTCCATTATTTTCATAAATAAAGGTGCCAAAAATGCCATTTTTCCTTTCCAAAGCCTTAGCCTTTGCCTTTTCCAATTTCCTTAGCCATAAACAACCAAATGAACACTCTCTAGGCTGTCCTACCCAACATTAAGCTTGGAATAAGTGTCCCATAAACTGTGGTTATTGTTTTTAACTTTTATTACATGGAATTTTCACGAGGCTTGTTACATATTCTTTCGAATTAGTCAACTCTCCAGTGACCATTTGTCATCAACTCTATTGATAGTCATGCTTTCATGATGCATATTATTCATGTTCTCCTTCTTCTTCATGATTCTCATCCTATCGTGTACATTAGGTTTTGTTAGGTTTCTGTTGTTCTAATGTACTTTCAAGCATTATCTTTTCATCATTATGCATTTACAAGGACGGGTAGATGTTTGTATCGATAGCCATACTTCTCCTTTGTCCTTGTACTTCCAAATGTTTAGGGCTTGGGAGACCGTTGTCTTGTCCATGCATCCTAAAACCCTGGACCATCATGATAAGGAATGAAGGGCTAAACCATGTTGTCTTGAGCCTTATCTCTCAGTCTGCACTACTTAGCTCGCAACCCATCAAATCTTAATGGTATTCTCAGTTGCATTGATTGTATTATCATCCTTATAAACATTCATGTGTGTAGGTGTTTATGCTTTAAAGAAGGGGTTTGTTCGTATGTGTAAGATCTTCAAAAACCTAACTTTTACATTGCAAGTAACAATTATAAGAGTTGGAACATTTTTACCATGAGCACTTGCAAAATTATTTATGAGTTATGAGGCTTTGCAAAACTAGAGTTACCAATTAGATTATGCTTCTATTCTCATCATCTACTGCATGCCTAAAATCCTAGTACTAAAGTTCGTAAAGCTATTTTATCAAACCTAATTTATTAATTAATATTATATTATGGTGTGCGGGGGAAGTTGCCAACACTTATGATCAAGACCATGCAAAGTAGCAAGGCACAAAGGGAGCAACATATATTATAGCAATACAATGTTCACCATGACAAAGCACATTAAAAGTGTGCAAAGGTCACCCAAGGACCTTTTAAACAATGGATATCAATTTTAGTGCACTAACAATGAGTTGGCGCATTGAGGAAATGGAACCAAGGAGATGTTAAGGATAATTGTGATGAAGAATTGAAAATCACAACAAACACAAAGCTAAACTGTAATTAGATCAACCACAATGCAATCTCAAATGACTCCCATGCTTAAAGAAATCCCATGCTTAAAGAAATTATCATTACAAGTCATACAATAAAAAGGTTCCATATGCTCCTAAATTTCAATAGTATAACAATAAACCAAGCATTTCCATGGCACTATTTATATCACATGTACGCTGTAACCAACACATGATTGGTTGCTTGCATTTACAAAAGGGACTAGAAGATAGATTCCAAGGTCCCCAATACTATGCAAAGAAGGATAATATCAATAAAAAAAGAATTGCAACTTGAATGTAACTTTATATCAATACAAGGATATATATGGATGTGTTGGGAGTATGGTGAAATGCAGTTCATTAAGAGGAAAAAGGACTATATGCAATCCATGACAGTGGTCGGTAAAGTGGGAGAATTGGTCATTCAAATTGGTCACATCGAGTATGGCCCTGGTGTATATAAATTTCATGCCTTCGCAATGTTAATAAAGGGCTCGAATAACATGAGTTGGCGTAGTGACAATGTTGGAATAGCCGACCTATACCTGGACGTTATGTGTTAAATAAGTATGTTAATACGCCCAACGGAAGGAAATGACGGTCTCAAATGTGTTGGGAGCTTCAGAGGGTTATAAACACCATGCGATGACGCCATGCAGGCAAACATGTGACACATGACTCGGTGAAGGCTGCGAGAAACAAAACATTGAGTTTGCCATAAAGAGGTTGTGAACCAATGTAAAATTTACATTGCAACCTATACGATGGCAGGGTTGAAGGCTGTTCTATTTCATCGTTTCAACACCTAGCAAGTGAAGACTGTATTCGGGTGCGCAAGTGAAGACTGTACTCGGGTGCATTGTGCACTTTTATCCTTGAAATATTGCATTTAGCCCACGACATGTCACGATGAAAGATAAAAAAGTTTTGGCGCAACTTGTAGAACCAAGGAAAAAACAGTCTCAAGAAGTCTAGTTTCCAGCGATTCACATTCTTTCCTCTGGACATGCTACATGCGTTCCACCTCCCATCCTCATAGCCATTGGGAAATTCCAATCCTTACGCATACGCAAAGCACTCATGATAGGAACAACATTTGCATGACAATATCCAGCATGAAGTGCGTCCTTTTGAAGGTGAATAAAATGCTCCTTCCTTATTCAATGAGCTTGCAATATGATTCCAAAAGGCACCCTTCTAACAAAGAAAAGGCCTTATCAAAAAGATTAAATGTTGCAAGGGTTATATGCTCTACGTAAAAGCCACGCTATATAAATAATGTATAACAAAGACGCCAACAAAGATAACACTGTTGTAACGCATTAAGGATGACGTGCATTGCAGTGCATGGAGAACTATACATTAGGGCTAAAGTGTGTGGGAAAGTATGATTGCAAATTTATTGTTGGTGGGCAATGATGACACTCAACTATTCTTATCAACCGAGATAAAAGAAGATGCAATAAAGAAAGTTCAAAGAGAGACTGTGGACATGCCCGCACACCTCATGGTATCGAAGTTTGGAGAACGATTATCACAACTAAGTTAAAAGCTTGCACTCAACATTATGATGGTAATATATTAAGCAAACATGTAAAGGACAATGTCTTCTCAATGACGGGCTTAGCGCATGTCTAGTTGATAGTCTTGCATCCTTTGCTCGCTACAAGTACGCCATGCGCCCTTGCCTTTGGTGGCACATTGCGCACTTCAAGATCCAGTGGAGTGGTGCCTATATTGGTACCTGACCATTAGCACACTCCCTACAACATTTCCAAAGCAACACTAGGAATGGTTGAGACTACATTTCCAAAGCAACACTAAGAATGCTGGAGACTATGTAAACGCTTCACCTAACATGGGCACCGAAGGAGCATGGGAAATGACATGACTAAAGGAAAGCCATCGCAATTATTTTACAAAGCCATTTTACCTCCCCTATCGAATGGACATGTTGACATGCCAACAAATACAAAGGGGAAATACATGTTGATATGCCAACACATACAAAGGGGAAATGAAGCGCTATAGTGCAATAAATGAAGTGGTGAACAATATTAACACACCGGTTTTGAAAAATAAGGGATAATTCTAGTACAAATACATTAAGTCGATTAAGCCAACACCACATTAGAAAGTTGTGTGGAATGCTACGATAACGATGTATTGAACTAGGACTTTTTAAAAGGAATTATTATATTCAATGATGTAATATAGGGTGTTGTGAGAAGTGATTAAAGGAATTCAATAGGGTGGTTTGCAACAAATATCATAAATAACAAGGGATGTTTGATGCGAGCATAAGTTGATAAATGATTAAATGGCAAAAGATCTTATTAAAAAACAAACATTGAGGCCAAAGAATAGGATGATGGATTAACTTCGGAATCAAAACATAATCAACGCTTTAGGGATGTAGAATATTATTGATTATGTAGCACTTATTATGTCAATGAATTTATTGTTTGTATAATTTACATCTTAATATATAGTAGTATGTTTGCAGGGTTGGAATAGTGAAGCAATGGTTGGTCACGCATCTAAATATTTCGCGGATGCTCGAACTAACTAGTGCCCAAGACGACTCAAGGACATAACAAAGACATCATCAAGATTCATGGAGATCATTATATTTTCCACAAGGAAACTTATTCATTGTCAAATTATTATACTTTAAAAATATTATTTTGTCATTAGTGACAAAATATCAAGACATGGGAAAAGAGAAAAGAAGAAATGCCAAAGATCACATGGGAACCCAAAGGTCACGTAGAAGATGAAGGGTCAATGTTGAAGCTGAAGGGTCATGAGGTAGCCCAAATGTCATAGGAGAAGGTGAAAGGTCATCCTCCTCATTTTCATAAATGTAACCTCATGCCTTAAGCAAAGTGACTTTTAGCACTTGAGCTAGGCTAGACATAGGATTGCCACTTTCTGCTTGAGGAGCTGCGAGCCTTGGCTCTTGGTAGCTTATAGGTGGAGGGATTGTGAGGCTACTGTTATGTCATGAAGATGTTATGAACTGCTCTCATCCCACTATTAGGTTTTTATGAGCTTGTGTTGATGTAATTGAGTGGGCGATAATATTAATGAGAAACTTCAATTCATGCATTGATTCCTATACATGTTCATGGTACTTGTAATGGCTATTCATGCTTTTGTCATTTATGTATGTGGGTTTACACATAAGTTATATGTTTATGCACTATTTCGTTTCATGTAGCTGGTGTGTTGGATTTGAATCTTTGCCTCTCATTCCATGCTAATGTTAGGGCTTAATTATGAACTATATTGCTTTTTGTTTCTAGCATTCTTTCACTCGCATATGTCTTAGTTAGTCTCAACTATTTGATTCTTTCTTAAGGCATGCTTCTGCTCATTAAGTTGTTGTTATGTTTTGATATCATGTTTTGCAAGTCATCAATGGAGAGCTGATTTTGTCACCATTATTATGACAAAGTACACTTGGTCTCACGCTTATCTCTACAATTTATTTCCAGGAGAAAAAAACACATAAAATGGTGGTTGGACCTTTATTCCGAGTGGGGATCCCATTCTAAACAATGTGAGGTCTAATTGGGACTTCATACTAGGGAAACTCCCTACTATTGGAGGCATCCAACACCGTCAATGCCACCTCATCTTGCTAAGTCACCTACCATGTTAGTGCTGACTAAATTACCACTTGTCTCCTATCTGATCCTCATCCTCCTCTGCCACTTGTCCATTGTGTCGTGTTTCCTCGCATCATGCCTTGCTGACATCCACCTACATTAAAACCACTTCTCGAAATAACCAATATTGTGGCCCCCAAATTTGGTGGTATTATAATTTTGGTTGGGGGGGTGTATAGTCTACCATAGACATTAATAGGCTTGTCAAAAAATGTCAACGTTTTCGCACAATTTCTTCCTATTATCCCTTGACATAAGGGGAGGCGTGGGTTTGCAGTCCATCGTAGACATTTATCAGTTTGTCAAAAACTGTCAGCAATTTGGCACAAAGTCCTCCTACTAAACAATGACATAAGGAGGGGGGGGAATGCACTGGATCAACAAGCATTATTTGATCATGAGCCCCAACCTGATCAATGGTGATCAAACATTGGAATATGCATGCCACTTAATCCAAGGCAAGGCTTAACTCTCACACATATTTAAGCTCCATCAGCCATTGATTCACTCTACTTGTATGTTCGATATTGAAGGTGATACCACGTCATTTTACAACTTCAAAAAACATAAATATTTGTGTTAGTTGTCATCTTGTCATTGGAACTGAGACCACGATTCATTCATGTATATGAAGTCACTGTAAGGGAAACCCAACTTGATAATATACATGATTTGTAAATAAATAACGCAATAAATGGGAAATTTCACAACAAATACCTTTATGTTATTGAGATCAAGATGTCAGGTATTGCAAGGAGTTGGTAATTGGGGTCTGATAATCGCTAAAATTAACACCTTAATCAAGGACCCTTAGTCACATAACTCAAAGGATTATAACAAATGCTTGGAGTTGTGATCAGGGGCCTTGCCACTCTACTGCTTGCGGCTCGCCACTCGCTTTCCATTGCTAACATTTTCATGTCAAATGGAAAAAACATTTTGATAAGATATTAGGTGCTTTAGCCTAGCTCCTTAGGAGCTAGGTCTAGCAACTTACTGCTCCAATTCTTGCTAGCCTTTGTGCTTCCTCATGAGCTTTTCTACTTTCCACTACATATTTTCCAATCTGATAAGGTGAGGCCCTTTTAGAATCATGAGCCTTTGGAACCATGCTGAATTTCAACTCTCAAAACTTTGATTTATCCTCATCCCTTGGGAGTTAGAGTAAGTTTCACATATTGTTGGAAATATCTTAGAGGGGACTATATAACCAAGCACTTTTCATGTCCTTTTGAGTAAATCACATGTAGACAAAATTCCTTCAAATATGGGATACACAAAAATAACCAAGGCATCATAGGCTTAACACATTGTTAATATAAACAACCAAGACATTAATAACAACATAAGCTTCATGCATGAAAACCTCAACAAGCTCAACAAGCTCCCCCTAAAATTGACATCACTTGACATCAATGACTAGATTTGATATCAATGACAACCCCTTCCAACATGCTCAACAACTCCCCCCTTTGGAATTGATAATAACACCACCAAAAATTATTGGTCATTGTGCTATTCATTGATGGAAACACTACCACTTGGGAACAACCCCCTTGTTAGGCTGAAGAAATTGCTATTGTTTGTTCACTCTATCCCTTTTCTTTCTTCATACACATTTCATCTCATCTCAAATGTTTTTTTACTCTCCACATTTAACATCAGTGGAAAAGGGCCTGGGTACTCCCTCTATGACCATTCTTCCCCTAAAAGGGTATATCAAGTTGCTGATTATTCCCCCCCTTTAATTGAAATCAACTGATATTATTGCATGATTACCATGACACAATCCTTGAATTTTCACTCTACTCCCCCTAAAATTGTACTATTCCTGCTAATATGAAAAACTCTCCCTAAGTTTGGTCTCTTTTCTTGTCTCGAATCATTACAACCATCCTTGTACATATTTGGATAGATGCCCTTCTTTGCTTGTAAAGAAATATAGTGAAGAGAAGAGTGAGACATCACTCTCAACTTATGTATTAAATACTCAAAAGGTTCTTGAGCAAGGGGCTTGACAAAGATATTAGAAACTCGTTCCTTGGTTGAAACATACTCCAACTTCACAATCTCATCAACCACTTGTTTTATAACAAAATGGTATTTTATGGATATATGCTTGGTTTTTGAATGAAGAACAAGATTCTTAGATATATTGATAGTGCTTGTGTTATCAAAGATAATTGGAATGGGTTCATCATAGATTACCTTCATTTCCTATAATGCTTGTTTCATCCTCAAGATCTGAGTGCAACTTGATATAGCCACTATGTACTTGGCTTCAATAGTAGAATGGGGGATAAATGATTTCCTTTTGCTCATTTAGGCTACTAAGAAATTTCAAAGAAAGAAAGAACCACCACTTGTGCTTTTCTTAACATCTACACTTCTATCCCAATCAAAATTTGTGTATGTAGTTAATGAATTTTTTTGACCCTTTGGATACCATAGAACATAGTCCATTGCTCTTAAATATCTGAAAACCCTCTTGGAAATTGAGAGATGAATTTGTTTGTGGGTTTATCTATACCTTAAAAATACACCAATAACTTGAATAATGTCTAGTTGTGAGGCTATTAGGTACAAAATGTTGCCAATTATTTATTTATACATTTTTTGATCTATCTCTAGTGACTCATCATGTTTGTTGAGCTTACATCTAGTGACCATAGGAGTATCGAAAAGATAACACTCTTCCATCCAAAAATTCTTCAACATTTATTTGAGGCACTTTCCTTGGGAAATGAGTATACCTTTTCTCGATTGAGTAATCTGCTATACAAGAAAAAATAAGAGTTCCCCAAGCACGGACATTTAAAATTCAATTTGCGTATCCGCTGCAATTTTTTTCGTTGAGTAGAACTGCATCACTACCAAAAATGATGTCATCAACATAAACAACAATAATTAAAAGATTATCATTATGAGATTAAATATACAAGTTATTTTCAATTATTCCTCTTTTGAATTCTTATTGTTGTAGGTGTTTGTCTAATTTGGAATACCATGCCTTGGGTGCTTGTTTAAGTCCATATAATTCCTTTTTTAGTCTACACCCTTCCTCAAGATTTTATGTTAGCTTAAAACCTTCAAGCTATTCCATGTAAACCTCTTATTCAAGCTCACCCATTCCAGAAGGCTGATTTTAAATCCATTTGATATACTTCAAAATTTTTATGACAGAGAAAAGCTAGAAACATTCTAATTGCCTCTAATCTTGATATAAGAGAAAAAGTTTCATCTATCTCACTCATCTCCTATTTGTGGATGATGTTCTCATCTTCCTTGATGGGAGCATCTGAGACTCTCTTATCTTCTAAAAAATCCTCTCCCTATTCTCGAAGGCTACTGGTATGTAGGCTAATTAAGGGAAATCCACCATCAATTTAGCCCCCACTTCCATCCAAGAGTCTCAACTTGCTCAGCACCACTTCCCTTATTGCATCATTCCCCTTGACAGAGGTTTCAAATATATGGGATTTTGGATAAAGCCCCTCTGTCAGAAATTAGCAGATTGGGTCTGGCTTGTCACCAAGTTGGAAAAAAACTTTCTAATTGGAGTCATCGATAACTTTCCAGAGCAGGCAGATTGGTGCTCATCAAATCTGTTCTCGAGGCCACCCCTATTTTCTGGATGGCATTAGCTTGGATTCCCAGGAACATTCTGACCCTTCTGCAACATATTTGTAGCAGATATCTCTGGAATGGCCAACAAGACAAAAAGATTTTTGCATGGGTCAACTGGAACAAGATCGCTTTGCCCAAAAAATGGGGAGGATGGGGACTAAAAGACCTAGCACTGTTTGCACAAGCCTTGGCTGCAAAAATGGGCTAGATTTTATTGACTGGGCAGAACCTATGGACTACAGTCTCCTATTACAAGTACATTTGGCCTCGCCAAACCATGGATTGGATGTGCATGCCTTGTTGGCCTAGATCGGGAATATCTTCTGTTTGGAAGGCTCTTCTACATTCCCTGCCTAGCATCAGGAACAATCTTGTTTGGAGAATAAACGATGGAACAAAGGCTCGCATTGGAATGGATCCCTGGACTAGGGGAGGAGGAAGATTCTAGCTATCAAGAGAACTCATCCAACACCTCAATGCACATGAGATAAAGGTATTGGCTCACATAACGGATCAAATGAACACTAACATTTTTTATCAGGGATGGAAATTTGCTCATGAACTTGATATTCCCCCACAGTGGCATTGGGAATGGCAAGACTACATAAATTCACTGAGTGAATCTCACATCAGGATTAAGGAAGGACCAGATGAACTTGTTTGGAGCCTTGCTGAGAATGGAATCTATACCCCAAAGGCCGAATACCTCAACCTGATTTCACACAAATAGTGGGAGAAGACAGAAGTATGGTGGAAGAGCATTTGGAAGCTTGTTTCGCCCTCGATAACAAGACTGTTCTTTTGGTTTATCCTCAGAAACAAAGTTCCCACGGGAGAATCACTATCACATCACTCTTTCCATGGTCCTCACTGGTGCATCTTATGCAAAAATTCTACTAAATCGACTGTGCACCTTTTCCTTCAATGTCATACTCTGAACAATATCTGGCAGATTATCTCTTCCTCGATTCATTTATCTGGGAAGTGGGAGGGTGATAATATATTTCATGCCTGGGAAAATTGGTGCAATCTGCATCAAGGCACAAAACAATTATGTCTTCCCTTACTTATTTGCTGGCACTTATGGCTGGCCTGGAATCGAATTATATCTGAGGATAGAGTTGCTAGTTGGACGCATATATCAGCTCGGATCATATCAGCTTATCACGAGCTGCTTGAGCCACACAGACCTCGGCCTCACAGACCGCATGACCCTGCTCCTATAAATACAAACTCTCCTTGGGCATTTTTTGATGGTGCTGCACAACACCATGGATGTGGCGGTGGATTCATTTTATATCTAAATGAACACCGTTACTACAAGGTCAAGATGGGGCTTGGCGAGGGAACGAATAACTTTGCAGAAATTATTACACTTCGACACTTGTTGCATTTTTCATTGGGTCATAATTGCATGGATCTAAACATATATGGTGACTCAAAAATCATAGTAAATTGGTTCAATAATATTACTGTTTGTCACTCACACACTCTCAGTAATATTCTGGATGAAGTGAACTTGTTCAAAGCACAGTTTAATTCTATTTCATGTCAACACATTTACAGGGAACATAACTGCAGTGCTGACGGGCTTTCCAAGGAGGCCACGGTACTTCCTCGAGGAGAGTGGATGATTCAGGAGCATAGAGGCTCAAATGAGTACCGCTACTATCACAGGCCATACAATGATCAGATTTACCACAGGGCAGATAGTCCCTAATTTTTGAGTCTTATTGGATCTCACCTGATGGATATGCATAGCTTTATATATTGTATATATTTCTACACAATTTTATTTCTTTGTTTATATATACAGACCTTCAGAAAAGACATCACCCTACGTGGTGTATATGGAATATTATAGAAAACAGACATATTTATAGTTTATTATATCAGACAGTGACTGAGCACCCTGCATGGTGATGGATGATACATGCATCCTATTTTTGATAAATTGAACAACATTTTTGAACATGACCACAGAGATGGCAAAGGGCCATCACAACATATGCTGAAAAGCATCTACAACATGTAATTTTTCAATTAATGAAAGATTACGATTTTTCTAGTGGAAAAAGAGAAAAAGTTTCATTAAAATCAATTCTTTGAATATGAGAATATCCTTTACATACTAATATGCCCTTATTTCTCATAACTTGCCCATTATCATTTAATTTATTCCTAAATACCCATTTTGTGCCATTGTCATTTTCATTTAATGGCCTTGGAACCAATTCCCAAGTCTAACTTTTATTAATTTGATGGATTTCCTCAATCATAGATTTTATCTACTGCTCATCTTAGCTTTCATGAGGAAAATATTCTGGTTCAATCACGGAAAGCATAGCAATTTGTGCCTGACTAAAGGTATTCATTAATATTATTTTAGTTTGAACTCTTGTTTCCTTACCACGAATAATCTGATTTGTAGGGTGATGCTTTTGTACATACCTCGAGGGAATTTTTTGGTGAAAGAATTCTTACTATAGTATTCCTCTTCTCTTGATTATTCAATCTATTCTACTTCATCTTCACTACTGGTATGATCAAGTGGACTAATAAATCATAGCTACTTAGCTTTTGAGAAGTAACTCCTCATCCACCTTTACATCAATGCAATCAATTATCTTGCATAGCCTTTTATTATAACATATATAGCCATTACTCTTATTAGAATATCCTAAAAATATTCCTTCAATAGCCCTTGCATCAAACTTACCAAGTTTGTCATTTTTATTCTTGATGTAGCACTTGCTATCAAAGAATTTGAAGTGTTTTATTGTGGCCAATTTTGCATACCACATTTCATAGGGAGTCTTGTCACTATTTGGATGAAAGTGATCTTTATTTAAAAGATGGAGTTTTATATGAAAAGATTCAACCCAAAAAGTATTTGGTAAAATTCTTTCATCAATTGATGCAATGGTATATTTTTTTCTTTCAACGACACCATAATGTTGTTGGGTGTTAGCAATAATGAACTATTTTCTTATGCCATGTTATTCACAAAATTTATCAAACTCATTTGAAGTGAACTCCTATTGATGGTGTTGGATGTCGCCAACGGCTAGGGGGTCTCCCTGATGTGAAGTCCCAATTAGACTTCACATAGTTTGGGATAGAATCCCCATCCAATATGTGGGGCCGTTTGCCACCATGAATGTTTCACTCTTGGCTATCAAATGAAAATATGTCAAATTGAGGGGAAGAAAGAAGTGCCCAGACAATGGGAATTAGGTCAACCCAATATTGACAAACTACATAAAGAGATACAAGGAAGTCACAACAACCATAAGAAGAAGTATGCCATGAGAAGGGTCAGTAATCCAAAACCACCTCATACATACACGAACAAGAACATGCCAAAGGTTAATTGCAAAATAGTTAACAATAAGTTACCAACATGGTGTGGAATAATTAAGCACACATTCAAAAGAAAACATACATGCAAAAACTAAAAACTAGTCCATAACATATTTCCTGCTTGAAAGAACACATACAAATACAATGAGAACACCAAACAACTGATACAACCACTATGAATAAGCATGGGAATCCATGCCAGAAATAAAGAACTTACTATAATTTTTGCTGCAAACACGAGTACATATATTGCAATTCATCGAAGCCCAATAGTGGAACATGGGATGCTTATGCCATTATCCAATACAAAACCCTAATTTCACTACAATTCACCCTATTAGATGCCAAGAGCTGAGTGCCTCAAGCTCCTCAAGCTTATAACAACTATCTACTACTAGTCCAAGCTCAAGTGCTAAAGTCCTCTACAAATGAGTCAGGAGGGTATACTTATAAAGGTGAGGGATTGTTCATCTACTGTTGGGGGCGGGATCTCCTCAAGGCAATTTTTGGGGCTTAAAGCCCAAGTTTTGACTAAGTCCAATGTAAAGACTTCACGATTTGTGGGCGCAGAGCGCAAAGTTGTAATTAAGTCATAGGGTTGTCCACCCTTACTTTTGTAATGTAGTGTCGGCTTGAGAGTTCTACCCATGGTCCGCAAACCATGGGATTGTATAAATAGAGCGAGGCTCTAAGTGTAAAGAAGAATGAGAGGAATCGAAGATAGAAGATCTAATGAGGAAGCATTGAGTCTAAAGTGTAAAGTCGTGTCTTTGGGTCGTAGAGTAGGAGAAGGCTCTGCAGCTGAGTGCGCAGAGGCCTAGTAGTCTGCAGCTGAGTGCGCGGACCCCTGTAGTTGAGTGCGCAGGGTAGGTTGAGTCTGTAACCAGTTGAAGCATTAATAAAGAGAAATTTTACATTATTTCTATGTATCTTTTCCTGTTTTATGCATTGAAGTATATTGGGTATGAATTGCAAGTTTACTGTTTATTTGCTGCGTGAACTTATATGAATATGTTGAATAAGTGAATATAAGATAAAGTATCTATTTACGCGAAGATAACTAATTGTTATAAGAAGATAAGTAAGATCCGTGGTGTAACTTGGGGAAATAGCACAGATCGCTGCTTTAGCAGTGCGAAAGCTCCTCAACCCCTGGTTAGGGTTGCGCGAAGTCGAGTATAACAGGGCGCGAAGGCCTTGCAGGTCAAGAAAGTGTGCAAAGTGACCTGCGCGAAGGTATTCACAGTTGGACTAAATCGACCCCTCAGACATCTCAAGGGTGCGGAAAATTGGTTCCAACATCCCCCCATACTGCTTCGGGTGAGACCTCAGTCCGCGCTCCGCGGGTTGTTGTCGAAAGGGCCAGTAGTACAAGGATTTGTTTGGCTAAATAACTCCGAACTTGGGTCAGGCCCCCTCAAGCCAAAAAAATGGTTATGTTGTCAGGACCGGAATCTGCATAGAGATTTCTGATGTCATATCATTAGAATCCAACTAAGAAAGAAATTGAAGGTTGGTTGGACAGGAGAATCCACGAGTTTTCAGTGCAAGAGAACATGAATCCATGACTATCAAAAGAAGAGTGGTTAGACTACTACATGTACACAGAGATCCACGAAATTTTCTTCGCATCTTTCCCTACTAAGCTGTATGAGTGGATCGCGAAGCTAGCAGATAGCCAAGGAAGGTGGAAACTCGACAATCCTATTGTGTGGACCCCAGAGTTGGTGTGCAGATTGGAAGCATCAGAGGATAAGATCGCGCACGCTGTTGATCACTGGCTTGATCGGATTATAGGAGGATTCATTACTGAGTTCGTGGTAGATACTTCAGTCAGCTATAGCGAGGCAGAGTGACGCTTTCTCAAAGGACCACGAGGTAAGTACGTAAAGTCTCTGAATACTTGGATTAAAATGTTATTGTGTGAAAAGAGGGTTATGCAATTACCTTGATGTCTGGAGCTACACGAAGTGGAAAAACCTACAAAAACGAAGGGAGTAAGGAACCAGAGAATATCCCTTTGATTTCACCTTCACGAGGAGATGAGGAAGAGATCGCAAAGGTCTCACTGAGAAGTGTGATCAATTTGATAAGACAGAGGATTCTGCGCATACCATCCCCACCCACACCACCACTAGCTTCACCGCCTTCACCCCCATCTTCGTCCGTACTACCTCCGCCACTACCGCGATTCAATATGGCAAGCACGATAAAGTTTCTTGTGTTCAAGGGAGTAGGAAATGAAGATCCGGACCAGTTTTAGTTCGTGATAAGGGCTGTATGGGAAGCACAGGGAGTTATAGATGATAATATAAAGAAAGCGATGCTGGTCAACGCCCTGCAGGATTGCGTGCTGACTTGTTATATTAAGCATTCTAATGAAAATTTGAATGCGGGGATTGCAGATATCCAAATTGTGTTGAACAGAGAATTTAGCAGGCCGAATTCAGAGGCGCAGTAGATCATTGTGTTAGTTCCAGTCTTTGCAGCTTGTCACTAGGGATCAAAATGGGCTCTTATTATGTATGGTTTTCAGAGATGTTTTGCATATGAGTTTTAGTGCAAATCATATCCTAAGTATTTTCATCAGAAGCAGCTAGGAAATATCTTTCCAACAGTATATTGCATGCTCGAAATTGGTTCCTATATCAGAAGATATGATTGAAATGAATGATTGATTCTTGGTTATGCATGTTTTGAGGTCATTTGCTGCACACAGGGACAAGTTTACTACAAAATCAATTTTTGAAGTAATGGACATGAATTTTACAAAAGTGAAAGAGGTTTTTGTCAATCACATACCAGATAACAAAAACCTCCTTCATTTTATGCACAGGTGTTACTATGTGGGAGATATGCAGTGATATTTGAAGCCTACATTAAAACAAAACAAATTTTGCATTTGTTTTATTGTTTTAGTCATTGTAGTGCGGCGCCATTTTACAACAGATGGAAAGTAATTTTGAGAAACCCAAGGAGGTTTTTGTCAACCATGAGCCATATAACAAAAACTCTTTTAGTTTATTCATAGGTGTCGTGAATTGGAATATTTGACTAGATCTTTACAACCTATTTTTACAGATTTAAATATTTAATGATTTCCTATTTTAGAGATTATTTTGTGGCACAGATTTCGAGCAATTGGAAACGAATTTCCAAAATTTGAGAGATTTTTTTCTCAAACATGACCTTATATACAAAAACCTCTTTTAGTTTTGTAATAGGTGTTATGGTTCAAGAGATACAAGTTCATCTTTGACCCCTATTTTCAGAAATTCGGTCCAAATTTAATGTAACTGTTTCTATCTTTAGGGAGATGGTTGAGCTCAACTCCCTTAGTACAGGGATGAGCTAATTGTATATATTTTATGAATTTTAGAGTGTAAAGGGTTCAATTTTTGCAGTAGAGGGAGGCTGCTTTGGATGGTGTAAAGCTTCTTCTGAATATTTCTTTTATGGAGCATTTTCTACCCTTTAGATTTGGCATCCATCACAGTGTTTAATGTCCAGCATGTGTTCCTTGTAAAATCACTTACATACTTTGTTTTTTCTGCTAATTCTTGTTACAACATTATTTAAGGGAGGTGTTAGGAATCCATCCATGCATGATTCTCCTTTCACAATGATTTTGTTGTTAAACGTAGTGGTTATCTTTGCAGAATCCATCCTCTATTAGATGCTTTGTTGAGTAACCCAGTGTATTTTTTTTCTTCTAACGCTGCCACTGTAGATCCATCCCTTCATTGATGCCTGTAGGGCAGCGGGCTTTATCATCTTTCCTTGTCTCATTTACATCTTTTATCTAGCTGAACATTTCATATATTTTGCCCCAAGTTTGTTGACAGAAACTAGCCTCAATTCCATAGCCCAATGATCCCTTCTCCTGCTGTTTTTGACCCACAACTTTCAATCAAATCCCCGTACTTCATAGCTAGCCTAAGATTCACTTATTGTAGCCATGTTTTTTTGGCAAAGAGAGCACCCTCTTTGGTCTAGCAGGGCTATATACCAGATCGAAAGCTTGGTCTGTGGTTACCTCAAAATTGCCTCTTCTTAGCCTTGAGGTTCATTCTGAGTGCTAACACATTGGATTCAAAGAGATCACAATGATACTAGGTGAGACTCCTTGGGAGTTGGATCAAAGATTGAAGTGCACAATTCACGAAGCTAATATGACTTTGATGGATGGACAGCACTACGAATGGTTTGTAGCATCGCTAATGCCACATTTGAGGAACGCGTTGTCGCAATAGAGGTTAACAACCCAGGTAGAGGCCTTGGAGATCACGATGAGGCTGCATGAGACCCCGATACAGGATCCTAACCTGGGAGTTCAGCAGATCCACACGTAGTTGAAAAACTTATGCCTTGAGATGCAGAGTCTGAAATAGGACAGGACAGCTCGCCCGGAAGTGCGCGAAGAAGTATGGTGCGTAAAATGCAAGGGTCAGGGTCATGATAAGGACCATTGCCCTATGTTTGTGAATTAACTTGTAGGAGGAGGGTCAATGCCATTGAGACCGTAGGCACAAGTAGGATCTAGTGTGGCGCCTACTTTGTGGTGCACGATTTGTCAAATAGGAGGAAAGCATGCTACGGACAACTGCCATTTGTTATAGAAGTACACACAGAATTCGCAACAGTTGTTCTATAATTTTTGTAGATCGGTTGGACACGATGAGCACACCTGTAGAAGCTATGAGCTGATGATGGATAGGACTCCCACCTACAGAGTTCAGGCCGAAACGCAGCCCCTTGACCAGAACGTAGGAGTGGCGCGAACTGGATTTCAGGGGCGCGGATGAGGCCGAGGTGGAGGAGGGCTTGAGGTCACGGACAGATGATATGCTACAATTGCGGAGGGCCAGGAAATTATGCCTGTGATTGTATGAATCCAACGCGTCCATCATGTCTGTATTGTACCTTGTTTGATCACGAGACAGAGGACTGTCCTACGCTGATAACTAGGCTGCGCAACAAGGGAGCGCTCCAACCTCCCCTGACTCAAAACCTATAGATGATGAGGTCTGAGCTGCGGGAGGAAGATCCAAATGTGGACATTGTGCTCCAAAGTGGAATTGCGACAGGAGATGATAAAGGAAACCAACCTGAAGATAGTACTTGGGTTCGCAAGGCTCTGATGAAAGAGCCAGAGTTAGATTTGGAGTACACTAAGGAAACCTTCATGGAAGCTAAGAAGAGCTTCACTGATGCCTCCACTTCAGGAAGCAAGGATAGATTGGAGCTGGAAATGGACCCATCCATGCTTACGACGTTGCTAGAGACATTCATGAAGCTACTACGCGACACTAAGGCTATAAAGGGATTGCAGGAACTCATTAACAGATAAGTTGGGACCGCGCAGGAGAGCCGTGCGTAGTCCGGAATATTGGAAAGCATGCGATGAGGACGGGAAGAGAAATGAGGTTGATCACGTAGATTGGAGAATATGAGATGGACCAAGTAATTCTGGATTTAGGATCGGATGCGAACGTTCTGTCGAAGCAGACATGGGAGCGCATGGGAAGGCCTACGCTACAATGGTCTCCTATCCAGCTGCGAATGGCGAACCAGCAAAAGATAATACCTATGGGGAGATTGCAGGGAATCACCATGGATATTGAAGGGGCAAGCACGCTAGTAGACTTTGAAGTGATAGAGATTGTTGATGACAATAATCCCTACCCCACACTCTTAGGAATCGATTGGGCCACTGACATGAACGGGGTGATTAATCTGAAGAAGTGCAAGATGATTTTTGAGAAAAAGTCTCTGCGTGTAGTCATACCTTTGGACCCTGCAGAAGGATCGCGCTACACAAAGCTGGTGCGCGACTATGAAAGTGACGACGATTTGGACTGCATCTACAAGATAACCGCGCGAGAGAAATATTGGGTAAACCCCACCGCAGATGGACAGATCTCATGGGAGTGCGAAAGCTCCTATACATCAGATTCTGATGAGGAGATAGAGCGATGGTAGAACCGGTTGCACGAGGTGACCACGCTGAACTGTAATATGATGACAAGATCGCTGCATTGTGTATCAATAGAAGTGAGGGATCTGCCTACTTATGATGGGTTAAGTGAGGTAGATGCTTTCTTGAACATATTTGAAAGGGAGGTGCTGGAACAACAATGTTTCGAGGCTTTGAAGTGGGTACTATGCGCTATGCCCGTGAGGTGGTGGGGTACACACCAAGGAAGCTTTGAGGACTGGCGCGAATGTAGGAGAATGATGCACATGCATTTTGGGAAGCCTCAGATGCGACTAACAGATAAATACAATGTACGGGATGGTCTGTGTGCGCATCTGTCCAGGTGGGTACAGGCATATGGTAAACAAACTACATGAATGCACATGGAATTCGCGTTGGGGAACACTGTCAATAAACATGTGTTGGGAAGCAATTGTGCGAACGACCCCTCAAGTTAAAATGACAGAGGGTGGAAAGAATGAGTGTGCAGAAAGTTACCCACGCAGAAGCATTTAACAAAGTATGCGAAGCATTGAACAGGGTATATAATGCACAGCGAAGTGATTGGGACCTATGCATACCAACAGTTTTGTGGGCTTATAGGACAACGTGCAAGAAACTCACAGGACAGACGCCTTCTAGGCTGGCCTATGGAGCAAATGTTGTAATCCCAATGGAGTATATTATGCCTAGTCTGCGCATAGTAGCGCCCGTGGATATGACGGTTCGTGGAGCCTTGGAAGAAGGGATCGCATAGCTGAACGAAGAAAAATGTTTGGGACCTGATGAAGAGATCCAACAAGGTGATCTTAGGCTCCAAGAACTCATGAAAGAAAGAGTGCGGTTAAGGGAGAAAAGTGCTCTGATGGAAGCGGAAGTCAAGAAGCTTGAGGAAGAAATAAAGAAGGATTTCTCGATAAGAAAACTGTGGTGATAAAACAGGGTGCGCACGATTACGTTGACAAATTTGGGGACTACCACCGAGAGTTGATCAGCTTGATGCCTTGGATTGGACCGTATATTACTAGAGGGATCACCGATGATGGCGCGATGTAGATGGTGAAGTGTGTGATGCAAACAATCAAGTTAAAAAACTCACTTTTCCAAGGAAAAGTGATTGATGGTCGGTTGAAGCCGTATACAGGTGGCCTGACCACTTGACTAGCCGTGGGAAGCATAGTATTAGCACTTTAGGTAGTTGAAAGGAGGTGCAAAACTATAAACTACCTTTTCCGAGAGTTGCGCAATGTCAGGGCTGCGCACAGGAGTGAAGTTGCATGAGGTCCGCGACAGTGCAAGGGTGGCTGCGCTGCCACATGGGTTTGCTGGAAAGTGACCATTGTAGTCACTATTCACGATGTGATGCTTGACTTGAGACCAAATGGAGCAGGTGTCAGGCATTTAAGGCATGCTTTATGGGCAAGATTTGGGAAAATCTGCTGCCAAGGGAGCATTAATGGACTGGATTTGGGGGGAACGGTCAAATTTGAATTCAAAAAATGTTATAAATTGCAAAGGGCTACCTCGCAAACAACACTTAGTCATTCGTGAATTGAGCTGTTGTGCACCCAGAGTATTCTGAACGAAGACCTGTTTAACCTATTGAGAGTGTTGTTTGAGCACCCAGTTGAGTAGTTGAAAGATTTCTGGACAAATAAACTGGCAGTGTCTGAAGAAGCCAGGGAAATCGGAGAAATAACCGCTGAAGAGGCTGCGCAGGCCATGACAGTAGAAGATGCCCCTAAGCGCGCCATGATAGTTGCGGAAATACATAAATCGCCGAGGCCCACGAAAGATAAGCAACCCATGATTCTGGTGCGCATGTCCCCTCGAAACCTGCTGAGAAAAAAATTGACCATGGAGGAAAAAGGGAAAGCGGTTAATTTGGAAACCGATGAGGAGGAGGAAGACCTTGAGGACATCCTGATAGAAGAGGATGAGGATGAACACATGGAGGAAGAAACCAAGGGTGCAGACCCTCCAACTAGGCTGCGCCGGTGGTTGCACTTGCCAAGCAGTGCGTAGAGGGGGTCCAATTTAATTGGTCCGAATTCTTGTGCAAGGAGTTCCTGGAGAATTGCTGCGAGGCACAGGAACAGGGGAAAACCTTCCACCATGCATGGCTTCTGCTGTCCATAGTGCTGGTGGCTGGGGAATTGCCTAAGGGCAGCAAGTTCCCCACAATTGTGAGGGATCTCCTGGAGGCCGTGAAGTACGCTTTGCTGTGGGCCACTAAATGCACGCACCAGATCTGAGACAGTAAGATATTCTGGGTACTCATGGAGATGAACATCAGAATGGGGATTAACCACAAGACGCAGTTATCGCCCACTGCCTACAATAGCCTACAAAGATTCATGGAGTTCAAGGAGGACTTCCACCACATCTACATCAGGGCATGCAAGGACCCCACGAAGAAGTGGAATCAGCTCCAGTACCTGGCCATAGATGATGTTATCTTCGACGTACTTGAGGTGTGGCCACCGGAGTGGTGTGCTCCAACCATCTCCGTGACGGAACTGGAATTGTCTGCTGCACAATGGAAGAAGGAGGAGAAAAAATTATGGATGGCACAGTTGGCAAAGAAGAGAAGAAAAGGGACAACAACAACACAGACGCAGGAGGTGCAGGACGCTGCAAAGGCCGCAACAGAAGCACAGAAGGTAGCAGAGAAGGAGTGCGAGGGCCGGAAGTCGCCATCGCCTGACTAGGAACAAGAAATGGAGACAGAGACAGAGGAGGGTGGGACAGACCTACAAACAACGATGACACAGTTAAAGCGCCAACGCTTGAGAGAGCAGTTGTGGCCGCGAAAGAAGTCGAAAGCATCTAAGACTTCTTTTGACCCGATCACCTTCATTGAGGGAGATTTGCACAATATAGGGGAGACGGTGCATGAGGTCATTGTGGAGGCCCTCCAGTAGTTGGCAAAGGAGAATCAGATTGTGTTGGGGGCTCTCCGGGCACAGATTCAAGAGTTGCAGGTGCGCACTCCCCAGGTTGGTACTCTCTTGACCAACCTTGCAGTAGGAATGACTGTGGCTGAGGAAATGCTGCGCGCCTACATGACTAACACAATAGTGCTACCAGAGGGGGCACTGGTTACAGAAAACGAGGCCGATAGGCCTACGATTAGTGCATTGAAAGGGGTAGGAATCAACATGGTTGCGCTCCCTCGGGAGACACTCTATGTCCTACAGGACAGAGTGACTGTAGAACTACGAGCTAGGGAGGGCTGCGTGCTACAAGTGTTGAGTGAACAAAGAATCAACATGGAGCAACTGAGCCTGCAACATGACGAGGTTGTGGCGCAAAACTGATAGATGGTGTAGGTGGTTGAGGAGGCCTGCCAGATGGTCCCTGAGTTGGCCATCCCAGCAGAGGCACCAGCAGAGGTGCGCATCTAGAGGTTAGCAGCAGGAGTGCGCGAGGCACAAGAAGAGATGGCCAAGGTTCAGCTGGAGCTGAACCTTCAGATAGCAGAGCTGCGGTTGAAGGCATAACCTTCAACTCCTCTAGAGGTAAGGGAACAATGCGCCAACACCATTACATCGGGGATGGAGGAGATCAACAGTGCAGTAAAGGACTGCACCAAAATGTTGGAAGAATCGTTCGAGGTCCTCACCACTCTGCAGGAGGACCTGAACATACAACGCTTAGAAACAGAGGCACGTGAACTACAATAACAACCTGAAAATGTCAAAGGGACCATGCAGATGGTGGCCCTTACACAGAGGCTCGCGCGGATGTAACAGGCAAAAGCGCTTAAGGAGCAAGTAGACGCAGCGCAACATAGAGAAGCGGTCTTGAAGGAGGGTTTCCAGCCTTGGATCGACGAGGCCTTTTTAATCACAACAACAATTGAAGGCAAGCTCGCGCAGATGCAGGGGATGCAGGAACAGATATAGGGAAGCAATTCAGATACCATGGTCTTCGAACAACGTGTCCAAGAGATACAGCAGGCAGCCACTCAGTGCATTGCCGACCTTGCAGCAGTCCGAGCAGAGTTGGGAGGTATCCGCGCGAAGATCTTCGCACCAATAGAGTGACTCGAGGGTGAGTCATGATGTTTGTTTTGGGGGCCTGTTGGGCGTGGAATTCCCCCAAGGCAAGTTTTGGGGCTTAATGCGCAAGTTTTGACTAAGTCCAATGTAAAGACTTCACAGTTTGTGGGCGCAAAGCACGAAGTTGTAATTAAGTAATAGGGTTGTCTGCCCTTACTTTTGTAATGTAGTGTCAACTTGAGAGTTCTACCCATGGTCTGCGGACCATGGGATTATATAAATAGAGCAAGGCTCTAAGTGTAAAGAAGAATGAGAGGAATCATAGATAGAAGATATAATGAGGAAGCTTTGAGTCTAAAGTGTAAAGTTGTGTCTTTGGGTCGTAGAGTAGGAGAAGGCTCTACAGCTGAGTGCGCAGAGGCCTAGTAGTCCGTAACTGAGTGCGTGGACCCCTGCAGCTGAGTGCACAGGGCAGGTTGAGTCTGTAACTAGTTGAAGCATTAATAAAGAGAAGTTTTACATTATTTCTGTGTATCTTTTCCTGTTTTATGCATTGAAGTATATTGGGTATGAATTGCAAGTTTACTGTTTATTTGTTGCATGAACTTATATGAATATGTTGAATAAGTGAATATAAGATAAAGTATATGTTTACATGAAGATAAATAACTGTTATAAGAAGATAAGTAAGATCTGCAGTGTAACTTGGGGAAATAGTGTAGATCGTTGCTTTAGCAGCGTGAAAGCTCCTCAGCCCCTAGTTAGGGCTACACGAAGTTAAGTATAACAGGGCGTGAAGGCCTCGTGGGTCAGGAAAGTGCGCGAAGTGACCTGCGCGAAGGTATTCACAGTTGGACTAAATCGACCCCTTAGACATCTCAAGGGTGCAGAAACTTGGTTCCAACATCCCCCATACTGCTTCAGGTGAGACCTCACTGCGCACTCCGTGGGCTGTTACCGAAAGGGCCAGTAGTATAGGGATTTGTTTGGTTAAATAACTCCAAACGTGGGTCATGCCCCATCAAGCCAACATCTACTGGGACCATTCACCTACCCTCATGACTTTTGATCTTCCTCACGACTCTTTCTCACATCTAATGGTGATTACATGCTCAAATCAATATCAACATAGCTGCTGGCATCATGATGAGAAACATTTACATTATGATAGCAGAGGAGACAAGAGGAGAGTACAAAAGGTTCTTAGAAACACTAGAATCCTTCATGCCAATGTTGCTGCAAAGATATGGAGACATGCATAGGACAATGAACTAAGAGTCAAATATCTATTTGCCTATTTTTTTCCCTCCTTTACATCCAACCAACTTTGATGTCATTATTAAAAAATATATATATTACAGAGCAATGGAACACATAAAATATTGCGGAAACATAAACACAGAAAACACATAAAACAAGAGAGACACAGATATACACGGTTCACCCAATTTGGGTTATGTCCAAGGAGAAACAACTAGTGCTGTCTTTTATATTATACAACAAAATAAAGAGATACAACCTACAACAAATCCGATCTAATTTCCTCTTCACTCTCACACAATCCCCTCTTCCTCTCTCTCTCAGAATAATAATACACATCCACAATACAATTCCCTCATATAAATTGAGGGCTACCTTATAGGGAAAAAAAACCCTAAATTAACATAACTTCTACTATGATATCATCCACCTAATGAATGGCCTAGATTTACTATGAAATTACAATATTTTACAAGGAAAATTTTCATCTATTTTTAGCTTCGGGGGACCTCTGGCCCTTGGACCCCCACGGGGGGGACTTGGTGGAGGGGTGTATAGTATTCCTGGGGTATACATCTGGCTGAAACAAAGACCTCTAAATTAGGAAGATAATCATGCTCCACACCCAAAAATCTCCCACTTGGAGACTAATTATAGCAACTCCACCACTGCTTAACTTGCTCGACAATGCTTCCACTTTGGACCAGACTATTTCTCATCTTAATCATCATACTTGAAGACCATTGAAATTGAGAAGAATCTCAGTTTCTCCCTGGTTACAACTTTTATTAACATATCTCCAAGATTCTGGCTAGTGTGTATCTTTTCCAGCTTCATCTGTCCATATTCCAACACTCACCATATGAAATGGTACTTGAGTTGTATATGTTTAGTCTTGGAATGAAATACTTAATTCTTTGCATGATGAATGGCACTCTGGCTGTCGATCATCAGCTGAAACTAGTAAAGGAGATATGAACAATAGTAACAGGGGCATTGAAAAAGACACGGATGGGACCGGAGCAAAAGAAAACAACAACATAAAGGACAAAGAGGAAGAAGACAAAAATCTGGGCTCAAGAGACAAAAATCAGAAAGGACCTTGCAAACCGAAAGTAGAAATCACTCCTCGAGTAATATTAAATGACCCTGCTCTGCAGGAGCACAGGGAACACATGGGAACCTACGCCATTATCTGTAAATTTATGGGATTATGGCCCACAGAAAAGGCTTTGCAGATGTGGATCAAGTATCATTGGAAGCCCAAAGGCAACATTGACCTACATCTAGGGTCAAAAGTATTCTTCACAGTAGTTTTCTCAAACATCGAAGATAAAGACATCATATTTGAAGGAGGCCCCTATTTTTTTGCAGCGGCAGTTCTCTATATGAGACCTTGGAGGATGAACTTTGTCCCAGAGAGGGAGACTTTCTCTTCGGTTCCTATGTGTGTAAGGCTCTACTCTCTACCTCTTCACTACTGGCAAACTGAATCGTTGGCTGCCATTGAAAATAAACTAGGATGCTTTGTCAAAGCTTCTGAAGCCACTAGAAGGGGAAAATACACCTCCTTTGCCAGGATTTGTGTGGAAATGGATCTATCAGGAGCACTTCCGGATGAAGTCATCCTGGAAGTTCACGAGGAGGAATGGGTGCAGACGGTAGACTACGAACATATCCCCTTCAGATGCTGAAGATGCCATGAACATGGGCATCTACTAAGAGAATGCCCTCTCAGCAAAGAAGATAATAAAGAAAAACCTAACATAATGAAGGACACTGAAAGCTTCTAGAAAATGGCTAGTAGAGGAAGAGGAGGAGAAAAGGGGCCAAAACAACTACACACTGAAGGGCGAAAAGGTAGTCAGAATAAGTTTCAAGTGCTAGAAGAGCCTGAAGAAAGTATAAGAGAGATTCAACTTCAGGAGGATGAAGCTAAGGTTAAAGGAAAAAAAGAGGATACAAATCTTTCTCCAGGAACTAAATCTCAAAAAGAAACCATGAGAAGTGATATAGAGATGGAAATGGACCAAGAAATGACCCAAAGTGAAACAGACATGGAATATCATGAACTACAAGAAATCCTTGACAAGGAAAACTTGGACCTGGAAGGATTCCTGAGGCAAGGAACCAAAGGAGGAATAGAATCTCTGCCTCAAGAAGAATGCCACAGGATACATCAGCTGTTTTTGTGGAAGACTCAGGAACAAGGACTGGAGAAAAGTACAAACATCCACAAATAGGAGCATAGAGGTGTGAAAACAATGAAAGTAATACCAGGACTAGCCACCATAAATCTAGGCAAAAAGAGAGGCAGAAAAAAGCAACACGAGCTCCTGATGGAGTGCGGAAAGCTAATGGTAGATTCGGGTAAGATGAAAGATCTAACCAGTTACTCCTTTACTAATCTTTAATTATGAAGTTCATATCATGGAATATCAGAGGTCTAGGTAGTAAAAGAAAACAGAGAATGCTAAGTAATAGAATGAAACTAGCAATGCCGGACATAATCTTTATTCAAGAGACAAAATGCTCCATTCAGAAAATAAGGCAAATCCATAACAAATGGCTCAGCAAATTTGAGTTTCTAGAAGTCAAAGCAGAGAACACAACGGGTGGTATTCTCACCCTTTGGAACCCCCAAAAAGTCAACATTGTAGATGCGGAGGCGACAAGAAACTACTTATCAACCATCATTCAGCCTATGGGAATGACAGAGACCTTCCTGATGACGAATGTATACGACCCTCAGAAAATTGATGAGAAGCTTAGATTTCTGAACTCCTTGGCAGAGCTCAGAAGCAGACATGAAGAAATCCCTTGGGTCATTGGAGGAGACTTCAATATGATTAAATCTCTTTTGGAAAAAAAAGGAGGCACTAGAATCCTCAGTAGAGATTCTGTAGAATTCCATTCTTTCACAGAAGACATGCAAATGGTTGAATCTGAAATGCATAATGGTCTTTTTACCTGGAACAACAAAAGAGGAGGCAATGCTTAGGTTGCCTCCAAATTAGACAGATTTTTGATCTCTGAGAAATTGATGCTCACAAATTCAGAAATCTTTGCAAGTATTCTTCCATTTGGAGGCTCGGATCACTGGCTGATTCAACTAGAAATCGAAGGAATTGATGCTCCCAAAAATAGACCCTTCAGATTTGAGAATATTTGGCTCTCTCATCCAGACTTCATCAGCAACATTGAAAAATGGTGGTCTAAAGATCTTCAGGTTCAGGGCTCCAAAATGTTCCTCCTCCATAAAAGACTAAAGCTCATAAAAGTCAGACTCAAAGAATGGAACAAGAAGGATTTTGGTAACATTTTTGCAAACAAAAATGCTGTAGAAGTCAAACTGCAGAAGCTACACCAAGCAATGATCATAGATGGTTTTGATAAAACCAAAAGTGAGCAAGCTGAAAAACTCAACCTAGATTGGGAGAATTTATGCAAACAGGAGGAAATCTTTTGGAGACAAAAGTCAAGAGTGCAATGGCTCAAAGAAGGTGAGCGAAACACTCATTTTTTCCACCGTTCCACCATTGCCAATAGAAAGCACAATATAATCTCCTCAATACTGAATGTTGATGGGGAGATTTAGACCTCTCATAATAATATTGAAGGTGTGTTGGTTCAATATTTCAGAGGCATCACAATGAAAATAATCCAAACAAAGAACAACACATCAAGGAAATTATAAAAAATATTCTGAGGATGGTGTCAAAAGAAGACAACTTTAACCTGAACAAGCCAGTTACCAAAGCAGAGGTCAGTATGGTAATCAAAGACATGCAGAATGGCAAAGCTCCAGGTCCAGATGGTTTCAATGTTGATTTTTTCAAAGCTTGCTGGAAGGTGGTCAAACAGGACATCTTGGAGGTGGTTGAGGACTCCAGAAGAAGTAAATCCATTCTGAAAGCACTCAACAACTCCTTCATATCCCTGATCCCCAAACAGGACTCTGCCCTGACTCCTGATAAGTTCAGACCCATTGCTTTATGTAATGTTGTTTACAAAATTATTTCCAAAATCTTGGCCAATAGACTCAAACCTCTTCTTCCTTCTTTGATTTTTGGGGAACAGTCTAGATATGTTGAAGGACGACAAATCCTGGATAATATTATTCAGGCCCACGAGGTTGTTCACTCTCTCACTAGTAAAAAGCAAGCTGGTATGATCATACAACTAGACATTACAAAAGCGTATGACAAGGTGAATTGGACTTACATTAAAAAGGGCCTTTCTACTTTTGGATTTGATCATGACTGGATCATATGGGTTATGGCTTTGGTTACTTCACCCAGCTTTTCAATTCTGGTAAATGGCTCACCCTTAGAGATGTTCACTCCTACCAGAGGTCTTAGGCAGGGTGACCCACTCTCTCCCTTCCTCTTCATTCTCATGATGGAAGGATTGGGCTGAACCATCAAAAAGGCCAAAGGTTTAGGGAAGATCAAAGGTCTCCATTTAACGGAGAACGACCAAGCCTTGACTCATCAACAATTTGTGGATGACACCATGCTGTAGGGCATCCCCACAGTCAAGGAAGCCACTGCATACAAGAAAATCTTAAATGAATTTTCCTCGGCTTCAGGTATGGAATTCAATCTCTCCAAATCTATTTTTTTTTCTTAAACACTAACATTGCTATCCAAAGGAACATATCTAGAATTCTAGGCTTCCAAAGGGAGGTCCTCCCTTCAAAATATTTGGGTATCCCCCTGACGGATAAACCAATGCACAAAAGTATCTGGGAACCGGTGCTCAACAAGATGCAAGACAAGATCAAACGTTGGACTTATAGGGCATTGAACCTGGATAGCAGATTGATTCTAATGAAGACAGTTCTTCAAGCTATCCCTTTTTTCTTCTTATCAGCCCTGCCAGCTCCCAAGGGGGTCTTACAACAATTAAGGAACATTCAGAGAGACTTTCTCTGGGGCAAGGAGGAAACCAGAAAGAAATGGGCCCTTGTGGCATGGGATAAAATTTGCAAGCCCAAAAGTCATGCAGGCCTAGGATTGGATGATCAGGAGATTCTAAGTAATGTTTTAGGAGCTAAACTTTGGTGGAGATGGGTTAAAGAACCAGGGGTGCAATGGGCTAACACCTAGAAAGAGAAATATGCCAGCTCCTGGCAAACGAGTGAGCTCATCAGAATGTCAGGGAACATAAAAGGCTCTCACATTTGGAACAAAGCATGGGAAAACAGAGGCCTGGTGGGAAATCAAAGCAGGAAATCAGGCTCTCTTCTGGGAAGATAAATGGCAGCAAGAATCGATGTTGTTAAGGGAGGAATTTCTAGGCATCAAGCAAGAAACTGATCTCCAAGGGCTAACAAGAGTCAGGGATTTCTGGAATCCTCCTCAGGACACTGAGAAATGGAGAAACTGGAGAAAAATAGATTGCAGAGTAGACAGCCCCATAAAAGCAAAAACATATGAACACATGAACATATTGGAACAGAGGAAGATTCTGGTTACAGATGGGCAGGACCAGTTAAGATGGGTCCAAAACAAAGAAGGAATCTTTAATATCAAGGAGGCTAAAAGGATTTCTCTTAACCTAGAGCCCTGCGTTTTGGATAGGTCCTGCAAAAAGATTTGGAAATACCAAGGATGGATGAAGATCAAACTGTTTATGTGGTTAGTTCATCACAAGAAAATACTAACTTGGGATAACATTCAGAAGAGGGGAATGATGGGGCCTTCTAGATGCCAACTATTTGAGGCTCAAGAGGAGACTATGGAGCATATTCTCAATAGCTGTACCTATACCTCCTGGTTATGGGATTCCTTCAAAAGAATTTTTCAGCAGATAGACAGAGACAAAAGTAGCATTATTAACACCCTAAACGAGTGGAGAAAATACTTTGCAGACAACGGGATCCTTAATTTAGCCTGGACCTTTACACCAAGCTTCATTATCTGGAATGCTTGGAAAGAGAGGAATAAGAGAATCTTCAAGGGTGAAAAGACTACTTCGCTCTGCTTGATGGATTTGATCTTAACACAGATAAAGGAGACTGTGTCCACCACTCTGCACAACTATCCCTCGAATTCTCCCACAGCACTTGAATTGAGAACTCTCAAGCAGCTGGGAATGCATGAGATCATCCTCAATGGTCTGAGGAAAAAAGAAAGAATAGTGGAAAGGGAAAAGGAGTTCTGGCATCCTCCACCTAATGGTTACCTAAAATGCAACATTGATGGGGCTTCTAAAAGCAACCCGGGGACTACAGGTTATGGAGGTGTCTTGAGAGATGAAGATGGAAAAATATTTTTTGCCTTCCACTGTCATTTAGGCCATGCTTCCAACAACATGGCTGAATTGATGGCATTGGAACAATGTCTAGAGCTTCTTAAACTCAATAACAGCTCAAATGTTCTCATCGAAGCAGACTCTGAAATTTCTATAAATGCAGTCAAGAAAATTAGCTACGGTACAGCTCTTGAAAAAGTCTCAAAACAATGGAGACTAATTCAAGTGTACCAGAGAATCCAAAAACACCTCCAAAGTCTACGAACGGTTAGCTTCAACCATGTTCGGCGGAAGGCCAACAAACTTGCAGATCTTCTGGCTAACCTAGGAGTGACTAATCCAGATTGCAGAGTAGAAATGAAATGGCAGGAGATGCCTACAAGCAGGCTAAAAACTCTCTGCGAGGCTCAAGCCGCAAAGGACAAATAAATTTTTGATTGTTGGGCACAAGGAGCAAACCAAGATTAATGCTCTTTTGCCGGTTTCTTCTTCTCAGTTCGGCGGTCAACTCCATGATTTTGGGCTTTCTCTGCATTGGTGACTTCTTCCTTTGGGGAATGGAACCTTTTCTCCTTCGTGCCTTGAGAGGTGACATAGGGTTTCATATGCAGTTCCAGAAGGTTTCGGCAGCTAGTTCCAATGTCGGGTTAAGCAAGTGGAAGGGCGGGTCGGCTCCCTCCATGATTTTCCCTAGCTTTTTGTCTTTTCGCGCGGAAAACTAGGATATTAGCGGTTTTCCTTTGATCGCAAGGCCCCTGGATGGTAAGTGGCAGGTTTTTCAGTTCTCTAAGTGATGGACGACAGAGCTTCCCGGACCGTTGGCAGCAGCATCAGAATTTCCCGCAGCATCCTAATTTTTCTGTTATGGAAGTCAATACCGCCTCTGGGCGGGTTCACAGAGATCGCACCGCTCACAGGTCAAAAGTGGTTTTGGACTTCTATGCCACGTGGAGGAGGGACCGGTACATAAACCACTTTCCCCGCGCCATAAAGTTCGATCACATTGGGCGTGCGATTTTTTGCTCTGCCGTCCAATGGCGCAGGGTGAATCAACGCCCAGGATCAAGCGTGTAGTTTAGTTGGACCCGTGGGTTTGGTGAGGTTGGCGGTTTCGCTGATATCGCACCACCTTTTTTATGAAAAGTGGTTTTTGTTTATTCGCAGCGATACCACAGATTTCATTACACGTGGTGGAGGGCCCGTTCATTATACCACCTTCCCCGCACCTTAAAATTCGTCAGCTTTGGGCGCGTGATTTCTTGCTTAGCCGTCCGATCGCGCTGGGTGATTCATCGCCCTTGATCCAACTTGCTGTTTAGAGGGGCCGCGGGGTTGGTGGGGTCCGTGGTTTCGGCGAATTGTTTTGGTTGTTCTTTTCTTTGGGGTGCCGTCCATTCGTGGGGGGCTGTGTTTTCTGTCAACTCGGCTGGTACCTTTTGTTGGGGCCACGTGTCCTAGTGGGCTTCTGCTTAAGTTTCTTGGTTGGTTGTTGGCCGGAGTTCAGGCCTTTAGGTTGTTTGTTTCAACCATTAGATTGTATTGTCAGTTTTGGTTGATTGGTTGTTGTGGGATGTGGCTTTTCTTTGGCTCCATGCCCTTTGCTTCCCCGTCACCTCTTGGTGTTTAGGGTTCTTGTATATTATGTAAATTTTTCTCATTATTATCATATAGAAGGAATTACTCTTGCTCCAGCAAAAAAAGAATGGCACTCTGGCTATCACTATATAACCTACCCATCTCTTGCTTCTTTCCCAATTCATCCATAAATAACCAAATCATTTCTTTATTGGCCTATGTAACAACAACATACTCCTCTTCCATTGTTGAAAGTGAAACAACACTTTGAATTTTTGAAACCCAACTGATAGTTGTTCCACCTACTGTAAACAAATACCCTGTGGTTCTCCTCTTATTATCTCTATCACCTTCCAGATCTGCATCAACATATCCCTATAGAGAAATGTTTGAACCACCAAAGCATAATGCTTTATTTATGGTACCTCTTAAATACCTGAGAATCCATTTCACTGCCATCCAATGTTCTTTTCCTGGATTGTTCATGCACTTGCTTAAACCTCCCACTCCATGTGCCATATCAGGCCTTGTGCAGACCATTGCATACATTAAGCTTCCACCTGCTGAAGCATATGGAACTTTACACATATAATCCATCTCTTCCTGAGTCTTAGGATACATATTCTTACTTAGTTTGAAATGGCTAGCCAAAGGTGTACTAACCAATTTTTCATTCCGCATATTAAATATTTCTAACACCTTTTCTATGTACTCACTCTGAGACAATGTTAATTTGCGATTTTTCCTGTCTCTAGTTATTCTCATACCAAGGATTTGTTTTGCAACACCCAAATCCTTCATTGCAAATGAATTTGCCAATTTTCCTTTGAGCACATTTATTTCCTGCATGTTAGACCCTGCAACAAGCATGTCATCTACATATAATAAAAATATAATATAACTGCCATCATTTTTCTTTTTAAGATAAACATAGTGATCAAAATGGCATCTAGTATAACCTTGTTCAGACATAAACATGTCAATTTTTAGATACCACTTCCTTAGAGCCTGTTTTAGTCCATACAAGTTCTTCTTCAATTTTCATACTAACTTCTCCTTCTCTTTGACCTCATACCCTTGTGGCTGCTACATATATATTTCTTCCTCCAAATCCCCATGGAGAAAGGTTTCCTTTACATCTAACTTCTCAAGACACAAATATTTTGCTACCACTAGACTTAAAATAGTTCTAATTGAAGTCATTTTAACAACAGGAGAACAAATTTCATCAAAGTATATACCTTTCTTTTGTGTAAACCCCTTCACCACAAGTCTAGCCTTATACCTTTGTTTATCTCCATCTTCTTCCTTCAACCTATAAAACCATATATTCTTTAATGTTGTTTTACCTGCAAGCAACTTGACTAAGTCCCAAGTTTGGTTATGCATTAATGAGTCCATCTCTTCTTCCATGGCTTGCTCCCACTTCTTCCTGGTTTCTACCTGCATTGCTTCTTCATATCTTTCCGGTTCACCAGAATCAATTAACAATACATAATGTAACACCCTCCTACTACATTTACCCAAGCTAACCGATCCACCAGGGAAAATATGTGATGAGAGGCTACTGTGATGTGATTCAACTCCCCATGTATAGTTAAGGAGGTGGAACCAAAAAATGAACCCAATCTGATCTTACTTAGGAACTATTGACTCTTCAGGAGACAACCAACCCTTCTAGGTTCCAAACTCTGAGACTAGTTGTCCTTTTGCTGAGCTAGACCCCCATCTTCTCCCATGAAAAGCCATGCATGCGACTCAGGCCCTCTAGTCGCTCCCACAATAAGGCATGCCAACCAATATCACCTTTTTTTATGCAATGTTGTGCCAGTGACCTTGAATTTTGTGCCACTTTTTCAGGGCCAGGACTCAGGCCACTACCTAAAACTTCATGAAACTTTCAAAAATTTTAAATAACCATGAACTAAATCTACTGATGCAAACATTGGTACAAGGACTTGACTGAAGCCCTACTAGGCATGACAGGAATTTCGTCAAACATACCACAAATATGAAATTTACAGGTCATAACAACAGATCTGAGCATAGGGGTATCATACTTATTTGAGATTCGTAAAGAAGGATTGATGCCTTATCAAAATAGTTGCATTATCATCTATTAGGTCATATATTCATTCACATCTCATGTACTAATCAAATCATGATGAGAGCCATAACCAAAGTCTGTCATAAACCATACTTATAACCAACATAAATAACAAGGATATAACAACCATAAGACCACATATGAACAAGTACATTTACACATGAAATACCCAAGGAGAAGGATCTATTATTAGTGAATGCATGAGCCAACCAAGTTAAGGATTTCCAAGAACCACCTAACCATAGATTAACTGAACCAAATCTTTCTTTCAGCTAATCACCCTCGTGCCATATTCCAAGCATGAATATGGGACTCACAATAAGACCAACCGGGGCTTCGTCATTCTTTACCATATATCCTAGTAAGGGATTCCTAGGCCCGAAACCCTCATCAATACAATTGGCCTTTATTGCAATCCACCGGATCACTAAGCCTATACAAGAATGGATGCCTCCAGATCTCTCCTCATAAATCGTGAGGAATTTATCCATCTCAATCTCTTGATTTTACCATGTATCCCGCCATTACTGGTCAAGGAATTTCTAGGCCTACGAGGTCACCACCCTCTAGGCTTTACAGTGTATCCCACCATTACCAGTCAAGGGATTCATAATCCCAATAAAGGGTATTCACAATAAGGCTTTACTGTATATCCCACCCCAGGATTCCTGGGCTTTTTAATCAATCTTGAGACCACCCCACTCAACTTCAAATCCATCCAACAATCCAACTCCACCAAAACAAGAGAACCCCATCACACCATGGCTATCTAGAAATTGCAAGGCAAGGCTGAAGAACACTGTCACACCTGGAAAAACCCATTCCAATGACATCACGAGAACCAAAAACACACATGCATGTACCATGAATGCCAAAACTAGCAGGGAAATGATACTCACAACTCGATACCCGCAAGTAATCACACTGCAGCCGCTTGATCCTTCTCTTCCTTGCTTGATCTTTTGCTTGCTCTTGCTTCCTTATCCTTCCTTTTCCTTCTTCCCTCCAATGCTAGAGTGCTTCAAGAATGCTCAAGTGTCCAAGAGTATGAGAGAGAGAGAGTAGAGAGAGGGAGCTCCAAAACTGAACTGACAAAAGGTTGTGAACTGATCCTGAGAAGCATTTTTATTAATGAGGCCTCTATTTTCTTCATTTTCCATTATTTTTCATTCATTTTCATCCTCACATGCAACCTATGACCTTTCACCTTATTTTTCTCCTAATTTCCTTTATTTTCATAAATAAAATTTCAATTAATTCCTCTTTTCCTTTCCAAAGCCTTTTTTTATTTCCTTTGCCAATTTCCTTAGTAATAATAAACGAAATGAACACCCACACTAGGAAGTTTTGCCCAAAATTCAACTTGGAATAAGTGTCCCATGACCTTGGATATTATTTTGCCTTTATTAGCTTTATTACATGGAATTTTGATCAGGGTTGTTACAGAACCCTCCCCCTTGGGGGAACATCATCCTTGGTGTCAATGACTCCTACAATCAACAAGACTGTTGTAAGCAAAACATACTACCCATGGAGCTTTATAACTTAGCTCGATGCAATATTTACAATGATCAACCTGCTGAGAAGAAAACCTACATAACCAACATGGAAATCATAATGACATGGAACCCATACCATTTATTGGAGCTTTATAACAAAACTCAAGGAGGTATTTACATCCATATACATATATACATATACCAAAACGTTACACCAAAACATATAGCAAAATCATTCACTCAACTAGCAAATAAAGAAGGACACATAACCCACATCTGATCAGACATCTCCCATATAGCTTCATTGGGCCCAAAGTGCTTCCACCACACTTTAACCTGCTCGATTGCTCGGTTCTAGAGCATGAGAATATTTCTCTGCAAAATACACTAAGGTTCCAACTGGAATTCTCCATCTGGCTTCACCTACAATATAGGCCAGTCAATCACATAATCAACATCTTTAGCATACTTCTTAAGCAATAACACATGGAAAACATCATGGAATTTGATTGTTGGAGGCAGTGCAAGTCAATATGATACTGGTCCAATCCTTTCAAGAATCTTGAAAGGTCCACAAAACTGAGGTGCCAACTTGGCACATGATCCAATCCTCAAGGAGGTCTTCTTGGGCTTGATGTGCAAGTACTCCTATTCCCCAACTTGAAACTCCTTAAACATCCTGTTATGATCTACATAATTTTTCAGTCTGTCCTGTGTTGCCTTTAGATTCTTCTTGATAACCTGCATTTCATGTTCCATCTCTACCACATGTCCAATCCTATCAACACTGTGTTCATTGGATCACTCCAACTGATGGGAGTGTTACAACTCCGCCCATACAATTCTTCGAATAGACTCATCCTGAGTGATTCTTGATAACCATTATTATAAGAAAACTCAAACAATGGAAGGTATTCTTCCCATATCCTCTACTAATTCATCACATACATCCTCAACATGTCCTCCAATATCCTATTGACCCTCACTATCTGTCCATCTGTCTCCAGATGATAAGATGTATTGAAGGAAAACTCTGTACCCAAACCTGAAAATAACTCTTTCCAGAACCTAGAAGTGAACTTAGCATCCCTGGCTGACACAATATTCCTTGGAATACCATACAACCTCACTAAATATTTTATGAAGACCTGTGCTACATCATTAGCTGAATAGGTAGAGTTCATTGGGATGAAGTGTGCTGCCTTTGTTAACTTGTCCACCACAGCCATGATGGAGTCATGTTGTCTAGATGTCCTCGAAAAACCTATGATGAAATCCATGGAAATGACCTCCCATTTTCACTCTCGAATCAAAATCATTTGTAGTAATCCACCTGGGTGCTTACATTCTCCTTTCACCTGCTGACATTCTAAGCATCTAGCCACAAACTATGCCACTTCCTTCTTCAAATTCAGCCAATAATAAAACTTCTTCACCGATGTCAATGTCTTCTGGTATCCGAGGTGACCTGAATACAATTTTGCATGAAATTATCTCATTATATTCTTCTTGAGCTCACTATCATTCGACACATAGATGATGTCCCTAAATATAACTAAACCATCTATTGTGAGACAATATTCCACATCTTGATCACTTTTACCTTACTGTAACCTATGCATAATCTCCATGTGCTTGTCATCCTGTTGTCTTGTATGTAAAATTTGATCCTCTAAATCTGTCCCATAGGAGCTGAACGACTGATATATGATTCACCTGCACTCTCCTGCTAAGAGCATATGCAACCTTGTTTTCCTTTCCCTTAATGTACTTGATTTTAAAGTCGAACTCATTGATTGTATCCAAACATCTAGTTTGTCTGGAATTAAGATTTGGTTGGTCAAATAGATAGCTCAATCCGCTATGATCACTCATCAGTACAAACCTCCTTCCAAGAAGATAGTGTCTCCACATCTTCAAGGCATGGATGATCGTTGCCAACTCAAGATCATGTGTCCGATAATTATTCTCCTGCTCATTCATTTTTCATGACTCATAGCATACAACCTATCCTTCCTGCATCATGAATTTACTAAGTCCTCTCTTGCAGGTATCTGTACACAACACAAACCCCTTTTTTGGATTTGTAATATTTAGAACTGGAGCATTTGTGAACAACTGCTTCAATTGCTCAAAACTTGTTGCAAATTCTTCTGTCCATTCAAATTTCTTACCTTGCCTCTGTAGTGACGTAATAGGATATGCAATCTGAGAGAAGTTCCCGATGAACCTCCTATAATAACCTTCTAGTCCCATGAATGATCTTAACTCATCCATATTTCTAGGAACTGCCCACTCCATGATAGATCTTATCTTCTCCAGGTCTATTGCTATACCTTCCTTGGAAACCACATGTCCCAAGTAATGTACCTATGTCTGAAATAAATTGCATTTAATGAGCTTAGCATACAACTGATTCTCTCTCAACAATTTCAATACTACTACTAAATTATCAACATGTTATTCCTCATTCTTAGAATATTCTAATATATCATCAATGAATACAACAAAAAACTTGTCCAGATAAGAACACAATACACTATTCATGAAGCACAAAAAAGTAGTTGGAGGATTAGTCAAACCAAATGGAACTACAACAAACCCACAATTCCCATACCTAGTCTGGAAAGGAGTCTTGTAGATCTCCTCTTAATGTGTACTTCATGGTATCTTGATCTCAGATCAATCTTCGAGAACGTTGTTGCTCCCTTCAATTGATCAATCAAGTCATCAATTCTCGACAACAGATACCTGTTTTTTATAGTCACCTTGTTCAACTTCTTGTAATCAATGCATAACCTGAGAGTACCATCCTTCTTTTTCACAATCAACATTGGTGCACCCTAAGGCGATACACTTGGCCTAATGTATCCCTTGTCAAACATTTCCTTCAACTGCAAATTCAACTCTACTAGCTTTGGTGTGCTCATCCTATATGGTTTCTTTGATGCTGGTGCTGCCCCTGATACCAACTCAATGGAGAAGTTCACTTCCCTATGAGGTGACAACTTTGAAATTTATGTGGGAAATACATCCTGGAATTGCTGCAATATTGGGTTCCTCTTCATAACTTTCTACATCCTTAACATCCTTACCTTTATCACTAGAAATATGCACTAAAAATAACACACACCCTTTTTTGTGATTTCACTTCGCATGCATAAATGTCATCATTCTAACTGATGGTGCCTTCTTCTTACCTGGCAAGATTCTCTGTTCTCTATTTTCATCCAAGCATTCAATGGCATTATCATAACAATCCACCTTAGTCCTATGAAGATACAACTAGTCCATACCCAAAATCATACTATATGATCCCAACAATAGTACATTCAAATGTGCTAAGGTAGGCATATCATTCAACTCAAATGCACAAGCTATTACCTAATGATGAACTCTCTTATTTTTACCTGTAGCCAAATGCACTAACCAGGATTCCGCATGCACTTATTTATTCCAAACAAACTTATCCACCACATCAGGACTAACATAACTATAATTAGATCCAAGGTCAATCAAAATAGAAACAACTTGATCACAAAATTTACCATCCATCTCGATAATAGATGCCTAGTGATCCTCCTACCTGTTATCCAACACTGTATAGATCCATGGAATTCTCTTCCCAACATCCCCCACTGTTTGCACTTCCCTTGAACTGTAAATTTGAGGCCTACCACCCTGATTCTAGGGACAATCTCTCTTGAGATTATCCTTGCCACATATCCAACACTGCAACTGTCCCTTACCATCACCTTTATTCTGCTACCCTCCATGATGTGACCCATTAAACCTCTTGTAAGGTGCAAAATTTTCTTTCTCTCTTGCATTCAGAGGTCATTCTTTTCGGCTACCCTTTACCTTTAGATTTATCTTTACCTTTCCAACCTTGCTAAGATTTTGTCTTACACATTGATTGCTCATAACAGTGCTTCAATTTCCCAATGAACTCCTCAAGCAACCAAGGCTCATAATAATCAATCCAATCTCTAAATTGTAATGGAAATCCACTGACAAATCTACAAAATTTGGCTTTTTCATCCTTAAGATACAGTACATACCTCAACAACTCTAAGAACTTGGTCTTATACTCCTCATCTGTCATCGATCCCATCTTTAGCTCATAGAATTCCTTGGCCTTATTGTCGTAGTACCTCTCTGAAAAATATTTCTTCCTAAAAAATCTCTTGAATTCATGCCAACTCAACTCCTCTATCCTGATGTCTCTGACCTGCTTCACATCTTCCCACCAGATGTCTGCTTTCCCTTTGAGGCTGAAGATAGCTATTCTGGCCTTCATGTTCTCTATGTAATCATGCAGCTCAAAGAACTTCTTCATCCCAAGTAGCCATGCCTCTGCATCTTCCATATTATTCAAATCCCCATCAAAGGTAGGTGGATTTTATTTCTTTAAATCATCTGGAAAATATCCCCTATCACTCTTATAAGGATGATAACGATGATGACCATGGTACCTGTTAGAACCAAAACTAGAATAGAACCTTTGTCCATCACCTCTCCTATCAGGTGTATCTAAGAGCCCACCATCTCTAATTGTGTCATCTCTATCCAACCTGTGACCACCATGAGACCTATTGCCATATGCTCCATTAGTCCTATCCTCCTTCCCATGGATGATCCTCAACGGTCCCTGTCTTTACAATTCTGACAAGCTTTGAAGGATTATTGCATTGAATTCTGCTTGTTTCTCCTGTGGCTGAATGATTATGTTATTATCTGTTTTGCAACTTCTTATTTATGCCTTCAAACTTCTTAATGTGTCTGCTATGTCAGAAGAGTGCCCAATACCATGCCACTCTTCTGATCCATAGGGAGAGTCTTGTGAAATTTATTCTACCATCTTGCTAGTAATCCTTGATCTTCTTCCTACAAATATATCATGCCAGCATAAACCAAAACATAACATAATCAACATACCTTAGTATAGCTCAAGGAAGGATATATCATTTTCAAGATCAACCAGATTAGCATAATACATATATAAACATAGTCATATCAACATATAATCATCATTTGAACCATTATCCAGTTATCAATGCATGACCATACCAACCACATACCATGATCTCATGCACGACAACTATAACCATGTCAATGTATGCATAATGACATATAGACACTGACATGCATAACAAGTGCATAACCGACATACACTCATGATGACCACATCCAACAACAACACCATCAACTTTCACATGGCGACACAACTGCAACCATGACCACCACCATGCATATACAACAAGCATGAAAAAAACATATGTAATCGACATGTATGCATTACCAACAAATTCCACCCATCCAGTCCAAGGGGTGAACCATGCTCTGATACCACTCTGTGGTATCAAATATCACCCAAAGAGAAAAAAAACCAGACACCTCCCAAAGAGAATGGAACCTGCTCTGATACCCCTCTGTAACACCCTCCTCCCACATTTACCCAAGTTAACCAGTCCACTAGGGTAAATATGTGATGAGAGGAAACTATGATGTGATTCAACTCCCCATGTACAGTTAAGGAGGTGGAACCGACAAAACAAACCCAATCTGACCTTACTCAAGAACTACAAACCCTTCAAGAGACAACCATCCCTTCTAGGTACCTAACCCCTGATACAACTTGTCTTTTTGCTAAGTTAGACCTCAATCTACTCCCATGACAAGCCATGCATGTGACTAAGGCCCTCCAGTTTCTCCCACAGAAAGGCATGCCAATGACTATGGCCTTTTTCAGGAAATTATGTGCCAACGACTCCATATTTTGTGCCACATTTTCAGGGCTAGGATTCAAGCCACTGCCTAAAACTTCATGAAACTTTCAAAAATGCTAAATAAACATGAATTAAAGCTACTAATGCAAACATTGGTACAAGGAATTGACTAGAATCCTACTAGCCATGACATGCATTTCGTAAAACATATCACAAATATGAAATCTATAGGTCATAACAATAGATTTGAGCATAGGGGTCTCGTACTAATATGATAGTCGTAAAGAAGGTTTGTTGCCTTATCACAATAAATACATTATCATATATTAGGTCATATATTCATTCACATCTCATGTGCTAATAAAATCATGATGAGATACCGTTGATGGTGCTGGATCCACCAACATTAAGGGGATCTCCCCAATATGAGGTCTCAACTAGACCTGTTATGCAACTAGCTCACAAAATAGAAGAAGAAATAGATCAATGACTTCAAAATAAGCCTCTTGGAGGGGGAAACCTCCTTTACATTACACAATTGAACAATTCTTCAATGATACAAATAACAATAGCTCCTTTCTATATATAGGAGTCTAAGGGGTCACAATATAATCAGATCCTACATAATAATAATATTGTAAGGGCACAACAATAACAATAGAGGGCTTCTATGGGGCACAATAATAACAATATGGGGACTACATAGGCACAATGATACAATAAGGGGGTTTGACTAATAACAATAAGGGGCTACACTAGTAGTATAGGGACCTAACATGCCCCTCTCCTTCAAAAAAAATGTTGTCCTCAATGCTTGAGTAGTTATGGATGCTTCTGTATAAAATTCTCATCTTCCCATGTGGAATCTTCAGTGGGTAAGTTCTTCCAGTTGATGAGATACTGTGAAATTGATAGATTTTGTAGCTGTTGGGTTCTTGTTTCCATGACTGCTCCCGGTTCCAATATCATTTTTCCTTCCTCGTCAAGTTCCGACAATATTGTTTGAATTGGGAGCTTGTCACCAATAACCTTATTTAAGCATGAAACATGGAGAACTGTGTGCACTCGGGAAGATGCAGGAAGCTCCAATTTGTATTCCATAGTACAAATATTTTGCAACACCTTGTAAGGACCATAGTACTTTGGTGATAATTTATTATCCTTCTTAGCTTGATTGAGGGAAATGTTTTGTATGGTTGTAGCCATAAAAATACCTAGTCACCTACATCAAAACTTCTTTTGTTGTGATGTTGATATGCCTGTTGTTTCAGCCAATTCTGCACCAAAGTGAGGTTATCCTTTAAGAGTTGGAGAACTTGTTGTTGATGCTCGATGTGATCTTCCACTGCTTGAACCTTAGAATGATTGTCCAAGACTTTTTGGAGGTCGAGTGAAATAAATGATTTCGCTTTTTGAACTTCTAGTGAACATAATTGTGAAATTACACCCCTTTTTTCTTTCTTTAGAAGCTTTGTCATGCCATTAGAGATGATTATATTTCCCGGTTTCTCTGCGATACCCCTTAATTCAACTTCCTTTCCTTCCCAAAAAAACTTCAAGGAAAGTTCTTGAAAATTGAAAGCTATCATCCCCAAAGACTGTAACCATTGGACTCCTAGTACAACATCGGCCCCACCCATTGGAATGGAAAGCATTTGACTATTCAAGACATATTATTCCAAGGATGGCTTGATATTATGGCACTTCCTAGAGAAATTTATGGTTCCTCCATTTGCAACCATTACTTGACACTCTGGTGCTAGATATAGGAATCAATTCAATTCCTTGGCTATCTTACAATCAATAAAATGATGGGTACTACCCGAATAAATCAACACTATTACCTTTTTGTTATTCATATGTCCTTCTATCTTGAGAGTTTGAGGAGTGGTAATTCCTATCAATTCATTACAAGATATGGTTAGATTGATTTCTTCTTTCTCTAGGGTTGGTTCTTGCTGTATATCCTCTTCTTTTGACATTCTGTGTTCCTTTTCTTCCTCCTCTTCCCCATCTATGTAAATTAATTTCTTCTTAGCACACTTATGACCTTTAGGGTATTTTACATCACAACTATAACAAAGCCATTTTTCAGTTTTTCCTTCTAATTGTTGTGGTGTCAACCTTGTAGGTTGTGGAAGGCTAGGAGCAACAACACTTCCATCTTTATAGTTATGAGTGGTAGGCTTCCTTGTTGCCATAATTTTGCTTTCAATTTTTCTTTCCAACCTGTATGCCTTCTCCAATGAATCAGGTTCCCAAAGGTGAACCTCATGTTGAATGTTATCCTTTAAAGTCCCTATGAATAATTCAATCCTATGCTTCTTTGGAACATCATTTGCTCTTATATTCAATTTTTGGAAGTCCTCAATTTGCTCTTCCATTGAACCATTTTGTTTGAGATTTATCAATTGGCTAAAGGTGTTGCTCTTTGTATCATCATAATGTGCTATCATTTCCTCTATGAAAATTGACCAGGTGAGAAGTGATTTATGAGAAAAAAGCCCTATATACCATACAAACTTATTCGGTTCTAAATATAAATATGAAATACTTACCTTTTGTGGCAGTTGCACATCATGTAGATCAAAATATTGCTCCATCTGTAGTATCCAAGTTATCAGATCCTTGCCATCAAACTTCCTCATATCGGTCTTTGGAATATGGTGGGTCTTCAATCCAACGTTAGGTTATATGAAATCATGATTAACATCTCTTTTGTTCTCATCATGAGTTTCCTATACTACCTTTTCGCCATTAGGAAGCCTTTCTTGTAGTGACTTTGTCCCACCTTCCTTCAAACCTTCCATTTCTTTCTTCAATCTTTCATGTTTCAATTCATTTTCTTAAATAAAATTTATATTATTGATCATAGTTTCGATAAATTTTGTTACTTTTTGTGAAAGTGAAATTTGTTGCACTTGGTCTTGTAACTTTGATATATCAAGTTGCATTCCTTCCTCTTCTCCATGTGTCATGGTAGAGATTTCATGTTGCTTACTAGGTGTTTCTATTTTCTTGTTTCAAGTCATTTTTAAATCAAACAATGACATATATTTTTTTCTATGCCCTTTGAATCACTTCAAATTTTTTTTTCAAACAAAACTTATGCAAAATTTAAAAAAGACTACACACCTTTTTTGTTCGCTTTGTAGGAGCTTGATATTGAATCTGTTGTACCTCTATAATTTTAGATCTCCAAGGTCTACAATTTCGTCTTGTGGTATATCTCTAAGTCCTCTTTCCAACCCGACAAGTCTGATCCAGATTAGATTCTCCACGAAAGAGTTATGCCCAATCTCCCATGATGATCGTATTATAGACTAGTTCAATAGAGAGAAATTGTACGAAGTTCCACGTGTCACTGTTTCTATCTTCAACCAGTAAAATGATACCCAACAAACTAAAATCTATCCTCTTTTTGTCACTTATTACAAAATTTGAATCTGATGCTCAGAGAGAAAGTTATGAAAATTTTCCCAAGGTCATCTATTTGAGATGGAATTCAGGAGCCTGCAAAAACCCTAATTTCCTTGGATCATAGTTCCGAAAATATAGAAAACCAAAATCTAAAATTCAGACATGAGGTTAAAAAAGATTTTTTCTCAAATGGGTTTTAATTTTAGAGTCTGAAACGTTTTAGAAAATAATTTATAATGAAAATTCCACGATGACTTTTTTGAAGCAGTGAAACCCTAGAATCCAAAGCTCTGATACCAAATGTTATGCAACCTGCTCACAAAACAGAAGAAGAAATAGATCAATGACTTCAAAATAAGCCTCTTCAAGGGGGAAACCTCCTTTACATTACACAAATGAAGAATTCTTCGATGATAAAAATGACAAAGGCCTCCTTTCTATATATAGGAGTCTAAGGGGTCACAATATAATCAAAGCCTACATAACAATAATATTGTAAGGGCACAACAATAACAATAGTGGGCTTCTATGGGGCACAATAATAATAATATGGGGACTACATGGGCACACAAATACAATAAGGGGGTTGCACTAATAACAATAAAGGGGTACACTAGTAGTATAGGGACCTAACAAGACCTCACACTGTTTGGTGTAGGAGTCCCATCCGGTATGATGGCCTGGTTGCCATATACTTAGATATTTTCCTCGACTCTAACTTTCAGCACATGAGAGTGTTGTAATGGTACCTTCGAAAAGCAAGGTGAGTGTGCCTAGTGAGTGTGCAACGTAACTGTGTCTAGGTTCTCTTACTGCAAAAGGGGTGAGAAAAGTGAGCCTCTAAGTGAGAGGTAATAGTACCACCCAGGAAGAGACACACGTGAACCAAGAAGGTTTGTCCAACATCCAGCGGAATAGTCCACAACGGATGTGGCAGTCGTTAAAACCAAAGAATAGGGAAAGGTTTGTCTACCATCCAACGGAATAGTCCACAGTGGATGTGATGGTCGTTATAACCAATGAGTGGGGAAAGGTCTGTCTAGTATCCTACGGAGTAGTCCACAAGGATGAGACAACAATGACAACCATAACAACATATTCCCAACAAGATAAGCACTAAAACAACCAAAATAGTTCAACTATCTTAGTACATGTGAAACAAACATGAAATATAAATGCTCACAGAATAGTCTTACAAACATCCATAAGTCATGCATGGAAAAGTTCTGGCCTGAGAAGGCTTCTATATTAAGAAAAATTTCCAAGACACATATTTACATTATACATCACTAGCCCCAGTAGTGGGACATTGGAGCCACTCCTTGCTCCTCAAACAACTGATTGAAACTCTCTATGTTTTGTGGGAGGAGCCAAGGTGAAAAGTCTTTTTCTCATACAACGAGGGGGTATATATAACCAAGGGGTAATTCTTGAACCTTGTGACTCTTTGACTACCCTCATGATTGTTCAACTTCTTATGAATTTTCAATTGACATGACTCTTCATATTCATGTGTGTCCATTGGACTTCCAATTTACATTACATTTGATTTACAATATACATATGGCTCATAATAGTGATGTGGCCTTTGACAACTCATGACACGACTTGACATGACACTGCTGACATGGACTAGCTTGCTGAGGTGGCAATGTCAAGCCACTGCTACTGCTGAGTGATAGATGTGTTCTTGGATGTGCTTTATCCTCTCCTCCACATAGCTTGATGATGCAGGGTCTTCAATGATCTTCGGTCTTGAGAGGTGGTTTCATGCATGTATTCCCTTTGCTTGTTCTTGATAAGCTTCTTTGTCTGTCCAACTGTATGTGAGTCTTCAAGCATGTTCGCTCCTTCTTCTCCTTCTTCATCATCTCGCCATGATCCAACAATGTACATGTTCTTGCAATTCACTCATGACGGGACGACATCAAATCCAAAACCTCCTAGTCTAAGTTGAAGCATTGTTATCCATGGACTGGGCCTGAGATAGGTGATAGGTTGGGAGGTTGGTTACTGAGACTACGCAGAGTGCAGATCAGGCTTGGCTGAGGAACTCCTGAGCATAGTCCTCACAGCTAGGAAAAATTTCACAGATGCCACTGGGAGACAGGATTGCGTAGTTGAGATAGCTAGTAACTGATGTAGGATGAGACCCTGGGAGGTAGGTCTGTGCAATTTTTAGAGGCAAGGCGGGACTGGGAAACAGAGGGGCCTGGGAGGACAAGTCTATGCATTTCTTGAAATCAGTGAGTCCCGTCTAAGGAGGGACACCGAGGAGGCACTTCTGTGAAGTTCTGGGAGGCAAGGTAGGCTTGGTCTTCCTCATATTGCGGGGTTCCAGCAGGCAAGGAAGAATCTTGATGACTGATCTTGCGAAATGCGTAGTTCAGGTCAGGATGGGAGAAGTTATTGCACAATTCTGGGGATGAAGGCAGGTTGCTCAGCTCTAGAATTGCATAGTGCAACTGCCCTAGGTGTAGTGCCCGACTCTAGTTGGTGGACAATGATATGACATTAAAATTTATTTAGCCCTAAGGCCCACACATTATTCTTGAGGACCTCAGCTTGAGGATCCATACACATGACTCTATTATTAGTGGTTGTGATTTTTATGTATGTTTTCCATTGATGTTATGATGATGTGTACCCTATGTTACCTACTTGCATTAGTTTTGGTTAACAATGAACAATGATGCGAATGACTAGGTGACGTTGATGATGTTATTATGACAATGACTAACACCGAGAAACCTTGTTATTGATGATTATTGAGTATGGCAGGAAACCATCAGAGGCACTCGCATATGATGAGTTGATGACACCTGGTTTGATAAAAAATCTATATTATTTTATCTTTGAAATTCTAAGTCAATTTTGAAACCTGCTATATATGTTTGTCTGTATTCTGATGATATGTTAGTGGTTGCAGGAACAGATTGGTTGCTTGGTTGAATGACTCACATATGGGTGATGGGATTGTACAATTGGATGGAACTGCATGGGAGGGGTGGGACAATGTCCCTGATCTCACCCACTAGCACTCCCGTCGTGACCTGGGCCTGAAAGGTTCAAACACCTTCACCTTGAAGATCACAATGTCATGAGGGCAGGTCCTAAAGTTGGGCCACTCATGAGGATTTTACTGGGGGGGCACGCATCAAGGCAGATTCCTTGATCCTTGACACCATTAGTTTCACTATAGTAGGCAATATAAGAGATGATAGTGGTCTCTGTCGTTGCACCTATACTTTCCCCTCGTAGCCATTGAATGCTTGAAGGGAAAGTGGTGTGGCACCCTTAGAACTTCAAAGGAATTTCTTGAAGGGCACGACCAACTTGGCACCCTTGGAATCACAAATAAACTGTTAGGCGTGGCACCCTTGGAACTTCATGTTATGCTCTTAACCTGCAAGACGATACCAGAATACCAAATATGCGAAGAAATATACCCAGAACATAGAACAATGAGAAATAACAACAAGTCTTTTATTATTCAGAAAGGAATGTTCACTTGCCTCTTCGAGGGGGCAACCTCCAATAGAGTTGAGCTCAATTACAAAATAAGACATGATGCTCCTTGAGGGGAGTCTCTATCCTTTATATAGGATTCATACATGCAATACCATGGGGCAATACCATGGTTCTTATTAATACCATCTATCTAATACCATGGCCCATTTGCAACTAACTGTGGTACCTTCATTAAATGCGGGTTAACTACTTACAATTATTAATATGGGCTTTATTGACTCTTTACTTAACTATAACTATGACTCGATCCTAGTACATAAATAAGGGGGTTAGGGTTGGAACCTAACATGCCCTCCCCCATAAGAATAACCTTGTCCTCAAGGCTAAAGTTGCGGAAATTGCTGAAGGATAGTGGCTGGTTCCCAGGTTGCATCTTCCAGAGAGGTGTCTTTCCACTTGACAAGGATTTCCTTGATCGTGTGGCCACGCAGGTGTCGTTCTCATGTGTCAAGAACCTGTTCAGGTTGGAGCCAAATTGACCCTTATTCATCCACTTGAGGTAGACTGGTTTGAATTCTGCAATGGTTCCCAATCACTTCTTGAGGCATGAGACATGGAAGACTGGATGGATTTTTGCAGTGGGTGGCAATGCTAACTTGTAGGCGACTTCTCCAATGCACTGAAGCACTTGATACGGTCCGTATAATTTTGGAGATAATTTCTGACAACCCTTGTCTTTGAGTGATGTTTGCTTATATGGTTGCAGCCTCAAAAATACCTGATCCCCTTATTGAAATTGACGTTCTGAGCGATGTTGATCTGCATGTTGCTTCATGATGTTTTGGGCTTGATGAAGATTCTCTCTAAGGTGGGCCAGCATGGTTGTGTGGTTCTATAGGAGTTGATCCCCTGCTTGTACCTTCAAGCATCCCTTGATATAAGAAGTAGGGGAAGGAGGGAGTTGACCATAAACTGCTTCATATGGAGCCATTTTGGTGGTGGCATGATAGTTGGTGTTATACCACCATTTGGCTAGAGGTAACCACTATACCTAGAGATGTTTCTTTTCTGAAGTGAAACACCTAAGGTAGGTCTCCAAACATTTTTTGACTGCTTCAGTTTGACCATCAGTTTGTGGATGATAGGAAGTACTGAGTTATAGTTGGGTACCTTGTAGCCAGAAGAGTTCTTGCCAAAAGTTACTGGTGAAGATCGAGTCATGATCAGACACAATGGAAGTGGGCACACCATGCAATTTGAAGATCTAATCCATGAAAGATTGAGCGACCAAAGTCCGTGTAAAAGGGTGGGGTAGGGCACAAAAATGAGCATACTTAGAAAGTCTATCCACAGCCACCATGATGACTGACTTGTTTCCTGACTTTGGAAGACCCGTAATAAAATCCATAGAGACCTTCGTCCAGATTGAGGCCGGGATGGGCAATGGCTGTAATGTGCCTAGGGATTTGACTATTTCTCCTTTGTGGCACTGACAGATGTCGCATTTAGCTACAAAGGTAAGAATTTCCTTTTTCATGCCTGTCCAAAAAAATGATTCGAGTGCGAGCATATGTCTTCTGAAAGCTTGAATGTCCTGCGGTGGGAGATGAGTGCAACTCCGCCAAAATGTGGCTTTTGAGGGTGGATGTTGGTGATATTACGACTTTGTCCTTGTAGCGAAGAATCTCATCTTGCCACGAGTAGCCCGCTGTGGAATGTGGATCCCTCTGCAATTGATTAATGAGTTGGGAGAGCCAGGGATGTGAAAACCATTCCTTGTGAGCCTCTTCAATCCATTCTGGAATGGGAAGGGAAATTGTGAGAAAGGTACCTTCCTCCTCAAATTGGCGGGATAATGCATCTGCTACAATATTTTCGTGCCCTTTCTTGTAAATTATCTCATAATCATATCCCAGCATTTTGGCAAGCCATTTATTTTGTTGTGGTGAGGATAGGTGTTGCTCCAAAAAATATTTAAGGCTTTGATGGTTTGTGCGGATTTGGAAACATTGCCCCAATAAGTATGGTCGTCATGTATCTACTGCATGTAAGATGGCCATCATCTCCTTCTCATAGGTAGATTGTCCCAGATTCTTCCCACTTAGTTGTTGGCTCATGAAGGACAAGGGTTGACCTTCCTATATTAAGACCACCCCAATACCCATACTAGAAGCATCACATTCAATCACAAAAGATTTGGTGAAGTCGGGTAGTGCTAAGAGTGGAGTGGAACACATGGCATGTTTGAGAGCCATAAAGGTCTATTGTGCTTCATCATTCTAGAGGAATGAATTTTTAGTGAGGAGTTGAGTGAGGGGCCTAGCAATGCGACCATAATTGTGGACAAATTTGCGATAGTAGCCTATGAGACCCAAAAATCCTCTCAGGCTCTTCAAGGTCTTTGGTTGAGGCCAATCCTGCATTGCCTGGATCTTTTTGGGGTCCACCCTGACACCTTCATGCCCCACAATGTGGCCCAAATACTCAACTTCTTCCATGCCAAAAGAGCACTTGGACATCTTGACAAATAATTTATGCTTGTGGAGCAGTTGCAAGAGCAGATCTACATGCTGAAGATGTGTGGCCCAGGTGCGACTGTAGATGAGGATGTCATCAAAGAAAACAAGGACAAATTTTCTGAGATATGGTTTGAGCAGGTGGTTCATAAGGCTCTAAAAAGTGGATGGGGCATTACAAAGACCGAATGGCATGACCAGGAACTCATAATGGCCTTCATGAGTTCGGAAAGTAGTCTTTGGAATGTCTACTTCTTTCATGCGAATTTGGTGGTAGATCGAGCGAAGGTCGAGCTTACTAAAGAATTGAGCCCCATTTAGTTCATCTAGCAAATCATCAACCACCGTGATGGGAAATTTATCTTTGACTGTCAACTTATTGAGGGCTCTAAAGTCTGGACACATACGCCATTCCCCATCTTTCTTGAGCACCATGACCATTGGTGATGAATAAGGACTAATGCTGGGACGAATGACGCCTGCTTCCAAGAGTTCCTTGATTATTTTTTCAATTTCATTCTTTTGGGCGAACAGATATCTATATGGGTACATATTTGGTGGTTGGGCCCTTGGGACCAAAGTAATGCTATGATCATGTTCCCCTCTCGAAGGTGGAAGCTCCTGAGGCTTGTCAAAGACTGGTAGATGGTTGTTTAAGATCTGTTGCATCTCAGGATGAATATGAAGAGAATTGGGTTCGAAGGCCTGGATGGCATTAAATTGGGCTATAACTCCATGGTGGCCCTTTTTTAACAATTTTTCCATCTGATGTGAGCTGATGATAGAGGGAGCTCCCGCCTGGAGTCCGCGAAGCGTATGTGTGTGGTTGTTATGCTTAAAGCTCATATATAACTCCTGGAAATCCATTGTGATTGGGCCAAGTGTGTGAAGCCATTTAATACCTAGGACAATGTCGCACCCTCCCATGTGTATGGAAAACATGTGGGTCTTTAACTGATAATCCCCCATTTGAAGTTTGACATTTTCATAGCGTCCTTCACATTTCATTGTCCCCCCATCAGCAATTTGGACCTGGAAGTTAGAAACTGCTTGGGAAAAAAAATGCACTACTTCCGCGACTCTTTGATGGATAAAATTATGTGTACTGCCACTATCAATCAAGACTACTACTGGGCGATGCTTAATAAAGCCTCTAATTTTGAGAGTTTGGGGTGAAGAAATCCCTGCCAAAGCATGCAGCGAGATCACTGGTTCTTCAGGTACATTGTCTTGCTGGTTGTCCTCTTCTTCCTCCTCTGGTTCCTCAAGTGGTGGGGCTTCCTCCAATGAACTGTGATCAATAGCATCAATTTGAAAGAATTTGGGCTCCTTGCATTTATGCCCGGGGGAGTATTTCTCATCACAGTAGTAACATAATCCTTACTTTCTTCTTTTTGCCTTTTCTGCTGGTGACACCTTTTGAACCTTGAGTGTTTGGGTAGTGCTTTGAGCCTGTGTGGGGCGACCCTTGGTGATGAAATTTGGGTGATTGGACTAGGCCACTAATGCACGTTCTACTTCACGAGCTATCCTGCAAGCATGCAGCCATGAGCTAGGGTGGTGCAATTGGACGTGGGCTTGTATGGCTTCTTTGAGACCACTGACAAAACATTCCACGTAGAACTCATCGTGTAGACCTCCAATGCAGAAAGCTAAGGCTTCAAATGCGGAAATATATTCGTTCACTGTTCCTATTTGTTGGAGCTTAGTGAGACGACCCAAAAAATCAGATTCATGGTCAAAGCGATTCGTAAGAGCTTTTTTGAATGTCTGCCAAGTCAAGGGCCTTCCATAGCAACGTTGATGCCATTGCCACCATTGCCATCTTTCATTATACAAGTACATGATACCCACACTAAGCTGAGTCGCATCATCTAGGATGTAATTCAGTGTGAAATATTTCTCCATTTGTGCTATCCATGCGGTCGGGTTAGAGCCATCAAATTTATACATGTCCAGCTTGGGTGGTCACGGATGGGATTGTTGGTGGGTGCCAAAGAGGTGAAGAGACTGGCTAGACTCGCCCTCAATGTTTTCATTGCCAATAGATGCCTCCACGCGTGCCTCCACCTTGCCCTTAGAGAGTGTTTCATTTAAGTTCTGCAGCTGCAACACGACCTCTTTCAATTGTGATTCAAGGTTGTCAATCCTCTCATTGGCCATAGCTTGAGCTCTAGTTTGTACCATGCACCGATCCAATGTACTTGAAATTTGGGACCGCTCGAAATTTTTGGCACTAACAATTGAATGGTACCACCTTACTCAGCTCATCATCTTGATTCTTATGGGCTAAGTCACCAATAAGCGCCCCAGGGGGTCTCAGACCCTTTTTTTTTTTTACTCCGAATGGAGTTTTACTCCTTGCTTAGGAATACTGCAGTAGCCGAATCCCAAAAATGTCAATGCTGCCAAAAGTCCTGTGAAAATCATGCCTAGGTATAGGAGCCCACACAATTACTCAGATTTGAATGGTGGATCTGATTGTTACGACGGCTATAGAGCCCAAGCTGCTAGATCTGGATGGCAGATCTGATGGATCTGAATGGCTGATCTGATAGATCTGAACGATGAAACTGATTGCTGCTGCAGATCTGATAGATTTGAATGGCTGATCTGATATATCTGAATGGCGGAACTAATTGCTGTTGCTACGACAAAACCCCACTTGCGAGATCCGATCTGGCAAAGATTATGCGTGATCCAGAGATAGAGAAGGGAATTATGGTCTCCAGGAGTGTCAGGTGCTACAGATCACAATATACATAAGGGTCTGACAGTAGTACTCGACCCAATTTTTCAGGGCACTAACCAAGGAGGGTCAACCATACCCTTAGCCGTACAATCCGACTACCCTATCGTACGCGCGATTAATCTCTCCGAGTGCTATTTTCGGTGTACTGTAGCAGCAAAACGGTCAACGGTTTATTTATGGCGAGGTTTCAAGGGAGCTAGGGAGCTTCCGATATACCCAGAGGGTACTTGGAAGACAGTCCGTGCACGGTTCTGTCTAATGCGCTACTACTCGAAGGGGTACCCATAGGGGTTACAAGGGAGTCCAACAAGTGTGACCACCTCTTTTATTTCCTGCGTGCATGCCTCCCCAAATCCACAGGTTTATGCGGTCAACGACAGATCCCGTGGTTTAAAGACGCTAGAACATGTCTCTAGCCAAATTTTTTTTTGCTAAAAATTGGAGATCCCACTGGCCCTGGAAAGTGCTCTGATACCACTTGTTATGCTCTTAACCTGCAAGACGATACCAGAATACCAAATATGCGAAGAAATATACCCAGAACATAGAACAATGAGAAATAATAGCAAGTCTTTTATTAGAAAGCAATGTTCACTTGTCCCTTCGAGGGGGCAACCTCCAATAGAGCTAAGCTCAATTACAAAATAAGACACGATGCTCCTCAAGGGGAGTCTCTATCCTTTATATAGGATCCATACATGCAATACCATGGGGTAATACCATGGTTCTTATTAATACCATGGCCCATTTGCAACTAACTGTGGTCCCTTCATTAAATGTGGGTTAACCACTTACAATTATTAACATGGGCTTTATTGACTCTTTACTTAACTATAACTATGACTCAATTCTATTACATAAACAAGGGGGTTAGGGTTGGACCCTAACACTTCGAGGGAATTTCTTGAAGGGCACATCCAACTTGGCACCCTTGGCATCACAAATAAACTGTTAGGCGTGACACCCTTAGAACTTCAAGGGAAGTTCTTGAAGGTAAATTAATAAATATAATCAAGATATGAAAAACTAGGTAAATTCACATCAAGGGTAAATGATGTTAGATATTGAGCTAATTAAATCAAGAATAAAACTTGGGTTAAGAGGATCATAGGAAGAAATAAAATATTTTACTTAAAAATTCTACCCTTCCCATGTTGGAAAATATTAGGTAGATAATGTAATTTAATTTGGTAAAAATGGGGAAGAGGGACATAAATGTAAGGATAAATATTAATCCTACAATAGTTAAACCTAATTAAGAGAAGAGGACAGTGAATTTAAAATAAGGTTAATAAATTAAATTTTAGAGAAATTTAGAGAACCTCCATGTGGCAACAACCAACATAAGAATATCCATCTAAGAGATAACTTGAGTTAAATTAGGGAGTAGATAGGGGATCAAATATTGACTTATCAATTGACTTTAGTAATGAACACAAACTAAGGAGTAAAAAAAAGGGAATCAAGAGACAACTAGGAGAAGAAATAGGAATCTTTGAGGTGAGGAAAAATAGTATTTTTAAATTAAAATTAAAGTAAATAATTTTGGAGATCCTAGATGAGAGAGTGACACATGGGTGGGTGAATAAGCAAACTATTGAATTATCAAAGATAATTAATTATGCATGAAATTCCAAGTGTCACCTATGAGGACTCCTATAAAAGAAGGGGCAAGCCATGGGAGAAAGGAATTTTTTTTTTACCCTATTGTTGGATGGAGGAGACTATGCCAGAGTAGTGACTACGAGCTATAATGAGTTTGTTGAGGTAGAGTACTTTAGAGAGGGGACTCTTGAGCCAAGGAGTGATCTCCTCTACCAGCTATTTACATTCCTCCATTGTACAACCCCATTGCAGCTTGGGGGTCCGCGAGGAAGGAGAGTACCCAAGGAGTAGGCTTGGAGGCGACCGAAAACGAAAGAGGGAAAATAGCGGCAGGTCAAGTTTGAATCTCGTCTCCTGGTGAACGATACCTATGTTGTTATAGTATTATTTTGTATGCCTTCATTATGGTTTTAGCTAATAACATGTAAACTTGATGATATGTTCAATAAAGTGAAATTCAAGAAAGTTTTATTTAATGCTTAATGATTTTTGAGTTCCCAACACTATTTTCTTATAGTTGTATTTTTAGTATTTAAAAAAAATAAAAAATTATAGGGTTGGTCCTTACACTGGGGGACAATGATTGTGCACTTCACATCTCCAAGTAGAAAGGCTGCATCACTAAGGGCTGAGACTACGCAGTGCGCAGTTCAGTTGGGGTCTGGTGAAGGTGAGTTTCTGGGTCAGAAGAATTTAGGAGAAATGGCTAAGTGCGGGAGAGAGGTGAACCTATGAGGAACTTAAACTTGCGATCACAGACTTATCCTACTTCAATGACATGACAACATAGACCACCAAAACAACAAGACAAGGCATTACCCTCTTTGAGACTATCCTAGAACAAAAGCAACAAGTGCGACACTTGAGATGAACTTAGGACAACCATGACGACACTTGTGTGACAATGCATAAAAATTTGTGTATGAGTGCAATATATGTTTTCATAGCTAGGAAAACTCAAATACACAAAGACCAACCTTTGAAATCACTAGAAAAGGACTGCAAGCAAGGTAAAACAATCAAACATGCCAAAAGACAATAGTTGACCAAACAAGCAAAAGGGGGGAAAAGACTCTAAGTGAGCTCATGGAATGGGCTCAAGTGTTCACAACCATAAAGGGAAAGACTAAGGAAGGCTCCAAAATTAAGTGCAAGCCAAAATTTTGGAGGGTGTAGCAGCCGCTGCAAAAGATCCATAACCAAAGTCTTTCATAAACCATACTTATAAGAAACATATAACCAATATAAATAACAAGGATATAACAACCATAAGACCACATATGAACAAGTAAACTTACACATGAAATAAAAAAGGAGAAGGAGATCTTATTAATGAATGCATAAGCCAACCAATTCAGGGACTTCCACAAACCACCAGACCATAGATTGGCTGAACAAAATCGTTCTTTCAACCAATCACCCTCATGCCATATTCCAAGAATGAATGTGGGACTCACGACAAGACCAACCAGGGATTCCTCAAGCTTTACTATATATCCCACCAAGGGATTCCTAGGCCTGAAACCCTGATTAATACAACTAGTATTTACCGCAATCCCACTGGATCAATAGGCTTATACAAGTATGGATGCCTCTAGATCTCTCCACCTAAACCGTGAGGAATTTTTCTATCTCAACCTCTCGACTTTACTGTGTATCCCAATATTACTAGTTAAGGGATTCCTAGGCCTACGAGGTCACCGACCGCTTGGATTTACTATGTATCCCATCATTACCTATCAAGGGATTCGTAGGCTCAATCAAGGGTATTCACAATCAATATTTACCATATATCCCACCTCGGATTCCTAGACCTTGCGATCAATCTCGAGACTACCCTAATCAACTTCGAATCCATCCAACAATCTAGCTACACCAAAACAAGAGAACCCTATCACACCATGGCTATTCAGAAATGGCAAGGCAAGGCTGAAGAACACTGTCACACCTTGGAAAAACCGATGCCAATAACAAAAAGAGAACCAAAAACACACATGCATGCACCATGCATACCAAAAATAGTGAGGAAATCATACATGCAACTCGATTCCTGCAAGTAATCCCGCTGTGGCCGCTTGATCCTGCTCTTCCTTGCTTGATCTTTTGCTTCCTATTGCTTTCTTGTCCTTCCTTTGCCTTCTTTCCTCCAATGCTAGAGTGCTCCAAGAATGCTCTAAGTGTCCAAGAGTATGAGAGAGAGAGAGAGCTCCAAAACTGAATTGAGAAAAGGTTGTGAACTGTTCCTCATATGCCTTTTTATCAATGAGGCCTCCATTTTCTTCATTTTCCATTATTTTTCTTCATTTTCCTCCTCACATGCAACCTGTAACCTTTCACCTTATTTTTCTCATATTTTCCTTTATTTTCATAAATAAAATGTCAATTAATGCCTCTTTTCCTTTCCAAATCCTTTTCCATTACCTTTTCCAATTTCCTTAGCCATAATAAACCAAATAAACACCCACATTAAGATGGTTTGGCCAACATCATTCTTGGAATAAGTGTCCCATGATCTTGGTTATTATTCTTCCTTTATTAACTTTATTACATGGAATTTTGACTAGGGCTATTACACTAATATAATGGAGGAGAGTATCATTCAGGGGGTCTAATTATCCTGGTAGATCTTATAACACCACTTTTAGGTGTTTAAGGTGCCTATTGCTGTTGTGGCTGCTGATAATTATGATTTCGGGCACCTACTTTTTCTGTGATCTCATCAAGCATTGCGTATTCTTCATTTATTTTTCTTGTTTCTTTCCTTGCATTTGATCCTTATACAAGACCTTTTCATTGATTCTGACATCTTTTCTCCTAATTATTTTGTGATTTTCATAATCATATAAGCGATAACCAAAATCATTTACACCATATCTAATAAAGGTACATTTCTTTGATTTTTCCTCAAGTTTTTTTCTATTTTCTTTTTTGATGTGGACAAAGGCTTCGCAACTGAAAGTCTTTAAAAATGAGTAGTTTACCTTTTTACCTATCCATTCCTTCTCTGGAATACCACCATCCAAGGAACTTGAAGGCCCTCTGTTTATTAGATAAACAACAATATCTACAACATCTGCCCTAAATTGTAAGGGCAATCCTTTATGCAATCTTATGCACCTTACACACTCCATGGTTGTCCTGTTAATCCTTTCTAACACAACATTTTCCTATGGTGTTCATGGAACTGTCTTCTCTCAGCAAATTTCATGCTATGTGTTATCACTCAGGTTGTCCCTTTTGACTCCTAAAGGGATACGACTGAGGTAACCACAAACCAACTTTGGACTGCAAGCCCTAGCCTACCTGCAGTCAGAAAGGGCTCTCTCTTTATGATTTAGCTTTGTTGAAAAGGGATGATTTTAGGCTAGATATGATGCACAGGGGTTTTGATTGAGCTTTGGTGGGAAAACTGACACTTTCAGGTAGAGAGGCAGAGTATAGTCTGAATCTTTCAAGCCATTGGGCGTGGAGTCGAGGAGGGGAACTGCCGGTGCACTTCCTTAATAACAGTGAGGGAACATGGAGCAAGATAACTGAGCTTGAAGCAATTTTCAGGTTCAAAGGATGGAATGAATGCTAAAGAAAGAGAGGCAATTAAGAATCTCTCCAACATATTAGCAAAGAAGGTAACAGGGCGCTACCTAGGGGCAGTTAAGAATCCCTAGATAATTGGCCAACACAGGTGAATTGGGGTAAACATGAGCCAGAAGGAATTCAATATTCATAACCAATTCATTCAGAGGAAAACAACAAGAAACAACAGAAATTGAGCATAGAGAGTATTTAAACTAATTCTAGGCTATTCCTTTTTTCTGCTATTTAGACAATGGCAAACACATAAACAGAGATAAGAGGAACTTATTGCTTCAGGCTGCAGCGCAGGAATTCCATCTTCAACTCTTCAAAACATTCATCAACAACAGACAGTTCGCTCTCCAAGCTTTAAGAAATCTTTGATTACAGAAAAATTTAGGTATACACAGCGAGTCTCTAGTGAAAATTCTCAATTAACCAACCCTTAAAACTATACAGAGGGTGGTATATATAGGGCAAAAACTCTCTGCAGAGTTCCTTTATTACATCTTGACCTAATTAGGTCATAAAAAATGACTACTTAACCTAATCCTATCCAGAAATAAATGCAAAAAACATCTCGGGCCGTGCTCAGGGCCACTGTATCAAAACTGAATAAATGATGCTGTCCTTGGTGGCTTGCTGCAGTGTTTTCTGCAATAAATGAGTATGGGTTTCTGCTTTCTTGCTGTCCTAGTGCTTTGAATGCCTTGATGGTGATTTCAAGGCAAGGATGGGCTGATGCTTATTGATTTGACTTTCTGGGGGCTTCATCAATGTTCAGGTGCCTCGAGCCCCTAAAAAATCTTGACTGATACTCTCTGGCGTCTTTTCTTCCACTGATATTCCCTGACAAAATCTGGACTACGGATCTGATGTGCTGTGGGTATAATCACTAATAAATGGCCGTTGTTTGGCCTCTATATCATCTGGAATGATCTTCTGCTCCTTTTGGTATGCTTTGTGAAGAAAACAGATCATTTTTGCGCCTTTTCGGGCTTCCTGGGGCCGCATGGTGAGAAGATTACTTAAAGATTCCCTGAAGATTCTCCATTTCGGCCTAAAAAATCCTGCGATGAGTGATTTGGCACAAATCGCTCATCAAAAACTGCCTCAGAATTGGATTCCAGGGCTCCGAAGTGCGACTTTTGCGCCTCTGCGCCCAAAAAAGTGCTGATGATGTCAGCATGACATCAGCATTTTATGGTGGGTGACGTCAGTAGGGCGACGTGGCAGGATGACATCAGCATGACGTCATCACGTACGGATGATGATGTGGCAGGTACGGTGGCAGGGACACGTGGCAGTGACGTGGCAGGAGGCCACGTAGGCAGGTGACTCATCGGGTGACTGGACAAGGGGTGACGTAAGCAGGGACTGTGCAGGGGGTGACGTGGGGTATGACGTCACAGGGTGGTAGGCGGTTTTGTGGCGCACCGCTTATGGGCAAAGGTGGTTTCGGGGGAAGGGGCTTCGCCATGCCCCAGAGCCTGACGCGTGGCGGGAGTACAGCGGCAAAACCGCCGAACTCCCGGACGTTAAAGGCCAGGCATGTTGCATATAGGAAAGCCCGCCAGCCGTTGATCTGTGGGGCGGGCGATCCAACGGTTGGCGGCGATCGCGAGGTAACGGCGGGTTAGCGGGTGGGAATATTCGCAGGAATATTCCAAATTTGATACGCGCGGCGGATGGGTTTTAGACTTAGGTTTAGTGGGTTATGGGGTTTAATAAAGGGCGCATTAATGTATTTACAGTCGGACTTAGGGATATGAGTGAAATATGGGTTTTTGACATGCGGGGTTGATATATTATGCACGGAACGAGGGAAAAAGGTGCAAAAAATGGGTTTTTTGAAGGTTTTTTAGGGGTTTTGGTTTAGGGAAGAGGTTATTATTCTGACCAGATGTCAGAGTAATCCCTGGACACGGATGGGCTAAAAACAGTCCCAGATGGACTGTGATTTCCCTGACTTAGTAAAAATATGGCTATATTGCCAGGGGGGAATATTTACATAAGGGGATTTATATACATGATTTTAATAGGGGAAGGGAAAAACTGATAGGGAGTTATATAATAAAGTTTAAAGTTAATATGGAGATGAAAAGAGGGCGCTAAGGTATGAGACCTTAGGCTTTGTTGGGGAAGAGAAGGCTCACAGATGATGAGTGAGCAGTCCTTGAGTGAAGCAGATGTTCACCAAGGCACATGTCATGGAAATGATGAAACTGAGAGGCTCAAGCAGATCTTGACCTCTTGGGGAATGTTAGTAAGTGACTTTGGGGTGATGAGAAGAGGGGAGAGGTTAGTCCAGCCTAAGTACCTCCAACTGAAAAACTGCCTCAAACCAAAAAATGGATTGCTTATCAAAATTGGAACATAGCAGTGGCACTTAGACTAGCACACTCTTATGGACACTTCTTTGGCCAACTGTAGCAAATATGGAGCATTGCAGCATGCATAGTATGACATATTTGGCATGTAAAAATGTCGATCATGAAAGATGATTAACCTGCTGCAGCAGGAGGCTAACACTATGAACAATAATTATCAAAATATTTGCTGCAATATTCACCTCCATTATCTGATATGAGACACTTCAAATCCTAACCAATTGTTAGAAATTAATTAACGGAGCAATGAAATACACAAATACTGCGGAAACACAAATATAGAAATGTATAAAACAGGAGATACACATATATACCTGGTTCACCCAATTTGGGCTACGTCCATGGAGAAATAACGAGTCCTTCCTTTTATATTATCCAGCAAAATGAAGAGATACAACCTACATCAGATCCGCTATAATTACCTCTTTGCTCTCACACAATCTCCTCTTTCTTTCTCACTCAGAATAATAATACACAACCGCAATACAATTCCCTCGTATAAATTAAGGATTGTTTTCTAGGGCAAAAAACCATAAATTAACATAACTTCTACCGTTAGATCATCCGCCTAATGAATAGACCAGATTGACTATGAAATTATAATATTTTACAAGGAAAAGTTTCATCTATTTTTAGCTTCGGGGGTGCTGCCCCAGGACCCCCCAGTCGGGGGGGATGGTCCCCCTCATACCCTCCTGTGTGAAGGGGTGTACAGTCTTCTTGGGGTATACATCTGGCTGAAACAAAGACCTTTGAATCAAGAAGATAATCAAGCTCCATACCCAATAGTCATGGCTTTGAGCATGTTGAAAGGATCTTTAAGCTTATAAGTAGTCATCTTGCTTGCCAATGGAAACCCTAGTTATGAAACCTCTTGTGGGAAAGTCTAGCTCTTTCCACATAGGTTGGCATTCTTGTACTTCTTCACCCTACAAAAAAATTACAATGGTTATTCATGTTTGCAGACAAAGAATACGTAAAACATAATAAATTGACTAAAGGAAATACATTAATTGGACCCTTGTATAGCCCCCCTTTGTGCAACGATGTTGTAAGAGTAAGTGGATTTTGCAGGGTCTTGCTAGGCTTCCATTCATTATCTTCCAACTTTGAGACTCATCCTTTGCTGCTACCGGAGGTGCCCTCTTGCTATTTGGATTGTTGCTCCGAAACCTTTTTCAAGAATGGCCCAAAATGATGGGAATTGGTCACACATAGGCCACCAACTTCAAACCCTGGAAATGCCCCTTTTCCTTTCATTATGTCGTCTAAACATAGAGCATATTTTAGGTAAAATGGATTCCTTGGCATTATCCTGGGTTGGAAACGACCTTAAGGAGCACCTCGTGTGTTGCTAGGGACAACCACGGAGGAAGAGTCACGATTGATATACACATAATGAAGTTGAAGCATAAAAAACCACCAAATTGTCACCTACATGTATTCGTGTTCACTTTGAAGAATTCCTATGACAATAGTGCATTTCCTGTTCACATTGTAGAGTTCCTATTCACTGAACATGACACTTTTTTTTTTTTTTTAAGAAAAGGTTCTGGTTTGATTTGGTGAACTATAAAAGAAAAGTGAATCCTAGTACACCTTCTACAAGTGGTTAGAATACATTCAGACTATCTTAAGGGGAAATGTATGCTTGTTCTTTGTTGATACCTGGAACACTGCATTCCATGACAAGTTGGTTGCATATGCAGTCTTTGGTCAGGTCACATATCACATCTCAAAGGAGATTGTATTCTACTAACACATCACTAAGGTTCACCTTTGTAATTTTGCGACCCTAGAGTAAAGGAGTGTAAGGAGGGGTCGCGGAGTCGCATTCTAGTGTAAATCACACTTGTAAATATATGTTAAGCCTGCGATCTGTGACCAAAACCTTGCATGCAATTTTATGTGTGTCATTTCCTTAGTGCCTTTGCATCCCTTTCCTTTGTTGTGTTGGTTGTATCCAATGCATAGTTTTCAATGCCTCATTCATCCAATACATGGCTCATAGTTCTACATGATCCATCACATGTCGTTCCTTGCAATCTTATGATTTTCATTCATTTGGTACCAAAGTATTGTTGCCTTCTATTATGGGAAACCATAGGTTGGAGCTTATGTACTAATTAAATATTTGAGCTCACAACTAGGATCTGGAAATGCGCTATGCACACACTAGTGATGGTTTAGACACATCATTTTGCACCTGGCCTTTCATATATAATCACATTCTCTTCTACAGTATTTAACCGTTACAACTCCTTGTTGTATATATCATTCAACACATGCTTCAAATGTGTCATAATACTTTGCACGCTACTCCTCTAGTCATGGTTTTTAGCTCTAAGATCTAAACTCTAATTTTACTGTGTGCATGAAAAGGAGAAAGGTCACAAATATAAGCTTTACAAAGGTCACATTACTAAATGTGAGTCATTAGAGGTTGCATGGTCGCAAAAGAGGGAGGGTCACAATGATCATGGGATTTATCAAGTGCAATTTTGCGACCTAGCAACTTGGAGAGGGGTTGTGGGGTCACAATATAAATAGGTCACATCTTCTAGCTATATTGTTGGGTCTCAAAACTGCGACTTTGTGACCTGAAGCTGTTCTAATCGCATATGGACAGTCACATTTTAGTTCAACAATGGAGGTCGTATTCTACAAAAATAATTACATTTGTGCTTTGTGATCTAATCGCCAAGCACAAGCTTCATTGCCAAGCTTTCTTAACGCTCATTTAGGTGATTGATAAGGCGTTATTCAATTTCACCCTAATTTCAATGCCTCTTTCATTGTATATGTCAATAGTTGTTTGTCCATGTGCTCCACACATTACCCTCTATGTGCCTTCTATGCCATTGTATGTACAACACATATTGTTTAATGAAATCGCTCCATATTTTGACATTACATAACACATTCTTTAAATGGCTCTTAAGAATCCTTCAAATCATTTTTTAACACGTCCCCTTTATGATTTTTGAGACCTACAAAGTATTTAACGTCTTGTTGAAAAAACCTTTCAATTGGTCATTGTTGTCCATGTCCACATTCTTACCACTAACTTGGAGCATAGCCACAAGAACGCCAACTTTTTTGTATAAAATTTGAAGCATATTATTTGAAATAACGATGAATAACCACTGCACCATGAAAAGCAACTATAGTTATGGTGTAGGCCCCAAGTGAATGAAACACATCACCTATACATACATTAAAATCTACACATATTTCATACTAGAGATTGTGTCCATAAAGGAAACTGCTACATAATCCCTATGGTTGAAATTCCTTTGTTAATCCTCAAACCCTTTTAAAGACATCGTGAGTAGTTATGGACAACGAGGAGTTGGACTTGCACAATTTTAGAAACCCACAATTTTGAGCACATATACATTATATTGTAAAGAATAACAAATCTCCTTTGCAAAGGCCATCTTTTAAGCTTTAAAGGACTGTTTTTTTTTAAAACTATTATTGCAGACTTAGCAGCTCCTAACGTTGCCAATACCTCTGAGAAGGAATACAATAAATCTCTAGTGATTGTTCCCAAAGCATGACCATTGACAACACCAAAATTTTCATTCCTTATACATACACTAAATAGAGGTTCCAGTCCTTTATTTTGGTTGATGTTAGGTCCAAAACATAAACAAGGAGTGTGTCTATACCAAAAAAATGTATTTCAATAGAATTTAGTGTCTTGTATTGACAGTAACTTCATAATTTGATAGTATACCCAAGGATATTAGTGAGAAAGGCTGGTACACGAGAGTGAACACTCTTGAAAAGTGATTTCACGTATATCAACTTTGCATAATTGATGTGTCAAATGATAGTGTGTGCACTTGTAATATACTCTTGTGCAGATGGAACTATGTGTCCCTTTGCATCATGACTCTAACACATGACTTTAACATGTGTTACCTCCTTTCCTTTCTACATGTTTTGTATGCAATTGCTTGTCACGTAACTGCCAATTGTATGCCCACAATCTCATAACCTTTGACCGTTCCTATGCTTCAATTTTTAAGATACATGATCACATCCTCAAAGCAGTTGGTTTACATGTAGACCCTACACATACTCTCTGCTTTGCTGCTTTTACAAAAGAGCGTTATATATATATATATATGTGTGTGTGTGTGTGTGTAAAAGGTTGTTGGACTCAAATAAAAGGTTGCTGGACTCAGTACTTACTTGAAAAATAGAAAGATGAACGTTGGGCTAATTATCTCACCAAGAGATGCAAACCATGACCACTCCTCAGGTTTTCATTTTCGCCTTATGTTAGTGCTAGTCTTCACAGCTTGTCACCAGGGATCAACATGAGCTCTTACTAGGTTTCGTTTGGTTAGATGTTTTGCACATGATATTCAACACAAAACATGTCACAAATGTGTCCATCAGAAGAAGCTCGGAAAAATATTTCCAACGGTATATCACACTCCTGTAACCGGTTTCTAGATCATAAGATATGATCGAAATGAATGATTGATTCTTGGTTATGCATGTTTTGAGGTCAGTTGCTGCACACAGGGACAAGTTTACTACAAAATCAGTTTGGACCTGAAGTTTACAAAAGTGAAAGAAATTTTGTCCATCACATACCAAATAACAAAAACCTCCTTTATTTTATGCACAGGTGCTACTATGTGGGAGATATGCAGTGATATTTGGAGCCTGCATTAAAACAAAGCAAAATTTTCATTTATTTTACTGTTTTAGTCATTTTAGTGCGGTGCCATTTTACAATATATGGAAAGTAATTTTGCAAAACCCAAGGAGGTTTTTGTTAACCACGAGCCATATAACAAAAACCTCTTTCAGTTTATTCACAGGTGTCATGAATTTGGATATGTGACTAGATCTTTACAGCTCATTTTCACAGATTTAAATTTTTAATGATTTTCTATTTTAGAGATGATTTTGTGGCACATATTCCGAGAAAATGGAAACGAATTTCCAAAATTTGAGAGAGGTTTTTCTCCAAAATGACCTTATCTACAAAATCCTTTTTCAATTTTGTAACAAGTGCTATGGTTTAGGAGATACGAGTTCATCTTCAACACCTATTTTCAGAAATTCGGTCCAAGTTTAATGTAACTGATTCTATTTTGAAGAAGATGGTTGAGCACAGTTCCCTTAGTACAAGAATGAACAAATGTATATATTTTATGAATTTCATAGTGTAGAGGTTAGATTTTGGCAGCAAAGAAGAATTTGTACTGTGTAAAGTTTTATTGAATATCATAATAAAGTAGTTTTTGCCCTTTAGGCCTGGGATTCATCACGATGTTTAAATGTTCAGTATGTTTTTTCTCCTGTAATTCATTTACACATTATGTTTTTCTCCTTTGTTTCAGCATTATCTAAATGATATGTTAGGAATTCATCCATAATGATGCTCCTTTCATGATGATTTTGCTGTTAGTTATAATGGTAGTTTTAGCAGAATTCATCCGCTGTTAGATGCTCTGTTGAGCAACCTCGTTATTCTCTTTCATCTAAAGTTGTTGCTGTAGATCCATCCTTTGTTTGATGCCTGTAGGGTAGCGGGCTTTCTCCCTTATACTTCTCACATTTACAATCTTCACTTGGTTGAACATGGTACTTAATTTGCCCCAAGTTTTCCGGCAGAAACAGACATTGATGCCATAATCCAAATCATCCTTTCTCTTGTTGTTTCAACCAAAAACAAAAATCAATCAAATGATCTTACCTAATATACCTAGCCTAAAATCAACAATTATTTTCAGTCATCTCAAGCCCTAGTTGCCATATTCTAATTGAGATTGACAAGGAGAGAGCCCTCTCTCGACCTGGTAGGGCTAGCTACCAGGTTAAGCGCGGTTTGATGTTACCCTAGACTTGCCTTCCTTCAGCTTGAGGTAGATCCAGGCCCTAACATAGTGGCAACCGTACTGGGGAAGAGGTGACAGATCTTCTCCGGGAAAGATCATTCAAGTTGCAGATCTGATTGCTAATGGTGGACAACAGTCAGACACATATTAAGGCTGAAATCATCTACCTGATGACTCCAATGTTCAAGATCCTGAGCTTCGACTTCATTGCCAAAGAATCTAGTTTTTAGAATGTTGATGGTAATCACCGATGACAGGGTATGTGGCAAATCTATTATCTAGTGAAATTTTATTTATTTTAAGGGATGAGATAACAAAATTTCAGATTGATTAGAGTTTTTTAACATCATTGTTTCTTAGCTTGAAATCCAGCCGACTCACACCTGAGAATAAATATTATTTTCTTGGCTTAGTGGTTGAAAGATTGGAAAATGAAATTGAATTATTGGATGTTCAAATTAAATCACATGAATTCCAAGACCCTAAACAGTTCTTGGAAACTCTCCCTCCTCCCAAAGACGAAAAGGTAAGGCTGCCCATAGATGGTTGGATGGAAGGATGTTATGATTTACAGCGAGGATATGTTAATGAGCTGGGGTAGCAGATAGAATCTAGTTTCTATGATCCTATAGCAGCATATATGGAATATATTTTTAAGTTGAAAGAAAAACCAGGTTGCCTTTTACAGAGCCAGAGGTACTATGGGTATATATTGCTGGTAGGATTTCCAACTATCTTCTGGTTCAAACACTATCAAAAAACAACATCATTGTCACAGTTACTTGATTGGTTGATATGGAATTACAACATCACTTGATCTATTGGTTTTGCAGCAAAGTAGGGTAGATTTGTAAATAAATAAGCTGCCAAAGGCAACATTTCAGTTTCCGATATTTGTTATGTACAGGTTGCAGTATGTGTATGTTTGGATTGGTATGAGTTGTTTTGAGTTTGCAGCTGTTTGACCGTATTGCCCAATGGATGAGGCACTTGGTCTACAGTGTTCTTGACACCTCCAAGGAGCTGCCATCCCCAATAAGGCCGATGTTAGTGCCAGTCTTCGCAGCCTGTCACCAGGGATCAACATGAGCTCTTACTAGGTTTGGTTTGGTTAGATGTTTTGCACATGATATTCAACACAAAACATGTCACAAATGTGTCCATCAGAAGAAGCTCGGAAAAATATTTCCAACGGTATATCATACTCCTGTAATCGGTTTCTAGATCATAAGATATGATCGAAATGAATGATTGATTCTTGGTTATGCATGTTTTGAGGTTAGTTGCTGCACACAGGGACAAGTTTACTAAAAAATCAGTTTGGACAGGAATTTTACAAAAGTGAAAGATGTTTTTGTCCATCACATACCAAATAACAAAAACCTCCTTTAGTTTATGCACAGGTGCTACTATGTGGGAGATATGCAATGATATTTGGAGCCTGCATTAAAACAAAGCAAAATTTTCATTTATTTTACTGTTTTAGTCATTTTAGTGCGGTGCCATTTTACAATAGATGGAAAGTAATTTTGCAAAACCCAAGGATTTTTTTGTTAAGCATGAGCCATATAACAAAAACCTCTTTCAGTTTATTCACAGGTGTCATGAATCTGGATATGTGACTAGATCTTTACAACTCATTTTCACAGATTTAAATTTTTAATGATTTTCTGTTTTAGAGATGATTTTGTGGCACAGATTCCAAGAAACTGGAAACGAATTTCCAAAATTTGAGAGAGGTTTTTCTCCAAAATGACCTTTTCTACAAAAACCTTTTTCAGTTTTGTAACAAATGCTATGGTTTAGGAGATATGATTTCATCTTCAACACCTATTTTCAGAAATTCGGTCCAAGTTTAATGTAACTGATTCTATTTTGAAGAAGATGGTTGAGCTCAATTCCCTTAGTACAAGGATGAGAAAATATATATATTTTATGAATTTCATAGTGTACAGGTTAGATTTTGGCAGCAAAGAAGCATTTGTACTGTGTAATGTTTTATTGAATATCATAATAAAGCAGTTTTTGCCCTTTAGGCCTGGGATTCATCACGGTGCCTAAATGTTCAGTATGTTTTTTCTCCTATAATTCATTTACACATTATTTTTTTCTCCTTTGTTTCAGCATTATCTAAGTGATATGTTAGGAATTCATCCATAATGATGCTCCTTTTAGGATGATTTTGCTATTAGTTGTAATGGTAGTTTTAGCAGAATTCATTCGCTGTTAGATGCTTTGTTGAGAAACCTCGTTATTCTCTTTCATCTAAAGTTGCTGCTGTAGATCCATCCTTTGTTTGATGCCTGTAGGGCAGTGGGCTTTCTCCCTTATACTTCTCACATTTACAATCTTCACTTGGCTGAACATGGCACTTAATTTTCCCCAGGTGTGACGGCAGAAACTGACATTGATGCCATAATCCAAATCATCCTTTCTCTTGCTGTTTCGACCCAAAAAAAAAAAATCAATCAAATCCTCTGACCTAATATACCTAGCCTAAAATCAGCAATTATTTTCAGTCATCTCAAGCCCTATTTTCCATATTCTAATTGAGATTGACAAGGAGAGAGCCCTCTCCCAACCTGGTGGGGCTAGCTACCAGGTTAAGCATGGTTTGATGTTACCCTAGACCTGCCTTCCTTCAGCCTGAGGTAGATTTAGGCACTAACACCTTATACTCTCCAGGGTCTTTTGAGAATTACAGAACTGTCCTTAGACAGGTGGCCCAACAGGCTTCTATATTAAATCAAGCAAAAAGTACATACCATGTGAATAACAACACATAAGAGGGCTCATTCTGAACGATGCTCCTTCTTTGTTAAAAACACTTATTTATAGACCAGAGAAGTCTCTTCAGATTTGAAATCCGGATTTGAAACCTAAACTAAGCATCTGAATGATTGAGGGTCTTGCCGGGAATCGTACTTGCACAATGTCTACTCAATCTTTCTTTTACAAAAGTAAATATTCTTATGTACAATTTTATTCATTGTGACTGTAGTCACAGATGCATAGATCCATTCCACAATCATTGCAAGTCTTATTGGCATCTTCCACCTTTTGTCTTTCTAGAGCCTCTAGAATATATTCGATATCCACTTCCTCTAGAATGGGGTCTAGCTGAGCATATTCGTACCATGGCGGTGCTGGATCAACCTCTTTAGTTTTTTATGATTGTCCGATTTCGATCTTTTTTGATTTACCCATCATGTCATATCTTTCTTTTTTGCATAGGGCATCTACATGTGCTAGGCTGTCTACTTCAAAACTTTGAATCCAACTTTTATTAGCATTTAGATGTTTGACATGATTGACAGGTAATTCTATTCCAGCAAGATCAGAGAAATCAATTTCTTTATCAATTGAGTATTTTATCCATTGCATACATTGCAGATTTATGTGTTTTCCTCTAAGCCATTGATTATCAAACATGACATGGCTAAAACTTCTTGAAGTTAACATCAAGCAGATTAAACATAATGTATCATCATTCCAACTTCCTGAATAAATTATTGAAGTGATTAAAGATTTAACATTGATAATTAATCTGATTGTTCTATCTTTTCCAATTATTCATTTTGCTTCTTGGATAATTGCCTTTTTGTGAGATAATGATTTTTCTGGAAAGGTTCGAAACCATTCTGAAACATCTTGAATTAATTGTTTATTGTAAACCAGTCTGAAGGCTCTTGCTAATGTTCCTACTTTTTCCCATAATTGATCAAATGGGTTAAATGATAAATCATCTGTTAAACCAATGGTTTCCCACAGTGTAGATGTCATCCTTAAATATTTCAGAGATCTTTCAATGTTTTGAGATATTCGTATCTCTCTCTTTTTTGTGCATCTTCCATCCTTTATTATCTAGTCGACATGAGGTTCCAGAATATTAAACATGGGAAAGTTGTCATCTGCTTCATAGTCTTCTCCCCAACTTTGATAGAAAGCCCGATTTAATTCTTCCCAAAAATTTGGGATTCTTAATGACCTAAGCCATTTTTCTATTTCTTCTTGGATAGGAATATTTTCTTGATCTAAAAATTTGGCTGAATTATATATCCCCATTCCAAAATCTACACATTTGACTAACTGATAATAGTTGATGATTTTTAGAACCTGTATCATTTGTGGTGTCCATGTGATAGACCACATACTTGTAAGTGATCTGAATGATATTTTTACCTTCGTCCCTTCACAGGGATACATTTTGCAGAGTTCATCCCTGATTCACAGTTGAGTACTGATGTTATTTGTTTTATAACCTCTGATTTTGTTAATCCATTCATTTCTTCTCATTCTCATTCCTACCAGCCTTTTTATTTCATTTGTAAGCTGTGGTATTTGTTGTTCTAAAAGTTGAAGCCTTTGTGCTAATGTTGTTTGGCTATCTTCTATTCCCGACATCTCAAAAGGAGAATTTGATTGAGTATGAAATCCGAATCTGAACATCTTATTAATTTCTCTTGTTAACACATCTGGTAACCAATTTGAGTTTCCTGGTATCCATTTAACTTCAAATTCATATTGTTGGAACCATATTTTCTAGGATAGTAATCTGCCTCTAGCCATTTGCCATCCAATTTTTTCATTTAAGAAAAATTGAAAATTCTTGCAATCTGTTCTGATTATAAATTTCACGGGTGCAAGATATAATTCAAATTTATGGATTCCATTGAATATAGCCAAAGGTTTTTTTTTTTTTGCTGTGAAATAATTCTTCTGACTAGGAGAAAACTCACCTGGTTTATATGCACATATTTTTTCTTCTTGATTTTCTTCTTTTTCAAGCAATACCGCTCCCGAGTATTCATCTGATGCATCTGTCTGAAGAATTAATTGTCCTGTTCTTGGAGGTTTGAGTTTTGGCAGGCTCTGTGCTTCCTTTTTTATCTGTTGTACTGATTTGGTCACTAAACTACTCCATCCGCCATTTAAGTGTTTTCTAATAGATTTTTTTTTTTTTTCAGATAATTTAGGAATATACTTATGTACATAATTCAGAATTCCCAAAAATATTTGGATTTGATTTTTGTCTTGTAATTCATCTAGGAAACTAGTTATCTTCTGTACAATGTGGGATTGCATCTGAATTTTTCCATTGATGACGATTATTCCTATAAAATCAATAGTTTCTTTGAACAATTCTATTTTTCAATCTAATAACACAATCCCATGTGCTTCCACTTCTTTTATGAATATATACAGATGGAGAATATGTTCTTCAATATTTTCACTATGAATTAATATGTCATCAATATATACAATTATGAAATCATACCTGCTAAAGATGTTGTCCATTCGTCGTTGAAAGAAAGCAGGTGCATTTTTTAGACCAAACGGAACTACATTCCATTGAAAGAAATTGGCTGGGCAAGTGAAAGCTGTTTTGTGCCGATCTTCTGGTTTAATTTGTATTTGATAATATCCACTCTTCATATCAAATTTTGAGAAGATTTTTGACTTCTATATCTTCTGCATTATAACCTCTTGCCTTGGTAGTGGATATTTGAAGTCCTTTGTGATTGCATTAAGTGGTTTATAATTGATTACCATTCGGGCTTTTCCCCTTACCACTTCTGCATGATTTCTAACAATGAAAGCTGAGCACAAATACTGAGATGTAGATTCTTCAATTAAATTTAGTTTAAGAAGTTCCTTTACCTGAGCTTTCATTTCTTGTTCATCTTGAGGTGTGCATGGAATAACACCTCCTTGCACTCCGTTATCATGGAGTGTTTCAATGTCCTGCATTGGACTTGTTTTGTCCCAAAATTCTTGGGGATCACTGGAACAGAATTTGAGTAACTTTCTTTGGATTTATTTTTGTTCGTCTGACCAGCTTTCTTCTCTGATAGCTTTATTAAGATGATGCTGTTTTTCTTTTGCTTCATATGTTTGCAATACTTCTTGCCAATCATTGCTATCTTTTTCTGGTTTCCTCATCTTTTGTTTTTTGTTAGTTTTTCTGCTTTTTACATCTGATTCTGCTAAAGAAATTCTATTTACACAGACTGCCTTATTCTTGATGTTGTAGATGATTTTATCTTTAGCTATTGTCATTGGGAGGACTGATGCCCAATATCAGACTACTTGACTGATCATAATACTAGATTACTGATATTTTTATAATGTTCCCTTTAATTTTGATAGGAATATTATCTACATAATGGGTGAGAGTTACATTACCTCCAATGGTTTCTGAATTGATTATGTTCCTTAATGGTTTCCATGAGGATTTGAACAAACTTGGCTTGGCCAAATTGTTTGAACCTCCTAAATCGATGAAGGAATCTACCTCAACCCAATCCTTTCCTAATTGAATTTCTACTGTTATGTACAATATATCATTTTCTTTGACTATTTTCTTCATCAGGTTCGCTTCAACTTCTAAATCATATTGTTGGGAGAATTCTGTAGAGTAACCAATGTTCTTGAGAATTGGACAAAAGTTAGAGCTTTTGAATATGTGTCATTTACCTTTCCTTTTCCTTTGATTGTTGTTAGTTCTGCATGTTTCTCCTCTTCCTCTGATTCTTCAGATATGTCGTTTGTTTCACTTAATTCTGTTTGGCTATATTTGCTTATGGTTTCTGATTTTGATTCTATCTCACAATCCGATCCAATACAAATATTCATTTTATGGCTTGTATCTAGACCTTCTTCTTCTGCTGTGTCTTCTGTTTCAGATAGAATATATACATCAGAGCATTCATCTTCACTATCTACAACAAACCAATTATCTACAAATTCATCCATTTCCATACATTTTTTCAATTTTGATGAAGTATTTTTAGGACATTTAGCAGCAAAGTGTCCTTTTTTCTTACAGATAAAACAACATCCATCTTTGACTAGAGCATTTCTTCTTTTTATGTATCTATATTTTGGAAATGGTTTCCTTGGATTTGCTACCCGTTTTATCCTGTATTTCCCAAAGTGTCTTTTCTTATGATTTGTTCTTTTCATTGGAGTCCATGGGAGTATTTCTTTACAACATTCTTGTGATGGTTTGGTAGCATTTTCTTGAGCATTTTTTTGCCAGCAAAGATATTTCAATTTTTGTTTACAATGATTTATGAGATCTACCCAATATATAGCTTGCAACTTTCTATCCCTTTCTTCTAGATCTTTCATTACTAAGTCACCTATGTTGTGTGGGAGTTTTGACAGAAATGTGACTTTAGTCATTAAATCATTGCTTAGCTCAGTTGTTATTACCAGCCTGAAATATTCTTTGGAGAACTCTTCTAATCTTTTGGCATCTTTTAATTCCATATGGGCTAGATCCACCATTGCCTGTTTCTTAGAGTCCTCTGGTTCTATACAGAACTGAGTCCTAAGTAATTGCTCAAAAACTTCTAATCCTGCCTTTATGACCTCTTCTCTTTCTTCTTGTGGTGGTGTTCTCCACCACGTGTAAACTATTCCAATCATTCTTTTCTCTGCCAAATTAAAGATTGCAACATTATCTAATTTGGCTGTTATTTGCATTTTCCATAAAGCACCAATCCATACCCTGATCGAGTCTTCTGGGTTGTTTGTATGATATAAATCTAAAATATAGCCATTGCTATTGGATGCCATTAGATCTTCTTCTACTTTTGGATACTTTGGTACAGAATGGAAAACATGTGCTTTGTTTAAACTGGGTCTGATAAAGCTTGGAAATTTCTTGGCTGCATCTTCTAATTTCAAATCACCTTTTTTAAATCCAAAGAATACCTGTTGCTTTCTACTTAACCCCTCCCCCTCAGAAAAAGACAAAACTTCTATCCTACTGGGTTCAACAACAGATTGAGAACTTGTAGCTTCAAAATCTTCTTTATGGGATTGCCATATGCCTAGATTTTCAAATCTGTTAGATTCTATTTTTTTTTTAAGTTCTCTTTTCTTCCTTCTCTCATCTTTTGCTTGTTTATCTAAACTTTGATTATAGTGGATTAACTTTAGATTCTGCAAAATTTGTTCCGCTTGACAACCCAAATCATCTATGGCTACCTCTGCATGATTACACCAATTAGAAAGATGATTTGGAAGTTGATAAGGTTCTTCTAAATCTTTCGGGGATGTCATTGAATGCTCTATCAAAGGAGCACAATCTGCTCTTGTAGCTAGCTAACATGATATATTGCCATTGGTTGTGCAGTATTTGGTCTTAGGTGGACATTTTCCACCTTTGTGAAACCTTTTATTCTGAAATTGCCATTCCTCGACTGGGGTTATTGAGGATGAACTAGTATTTTTGAAGGATTTTTGGTTTATGGAGTCTTTTAATGACTTGTAGCCCCTTGGTAATGATTTTTCTTGAAATATAATCCCTTTAAATTTGAATGCTTTAGCCATGAAAGGTTTTTCTTCGGGAATAGTTAGACGACTGCTACTTTCAGATTTGTTCGACCTACTACTGTTGGGTCTGCTAGACCTTTCTGTGTCTACCAGATTTTGTGGGATATCTATAGATAACCTGGGTGGTCAAAATATAGGTCTTTCTATCTGATCTAAATGTGAAGGAATGATTTGAATCTTTCCTTCAGATGAAACTATCCTTTGCGGACGTTTTTCTTTCTTTAGTTCTTTATTTGTAGCTTGATATTCAAAGTACCAATTTTCCGGTAGTCCTACTTCTTCATATGTCACCCCTTGGGCATTCATAGTTGCTAAGCCTGTAGTGACACAATCTTTAAGTATGGGTTGTTTCATTTTCAGATGAGCTGTATTTGTTAGCTGGAAAGAAGCTTGCATTATTATTGACAAATATTCAGACTCTGGTAACATTTTTAGATGTTGTACTCCCACCATTAACTTCCATGCATCTTTTAGATGTTTATCTGATAGGCTCATGGTGTAGTTTGGATAAATAGTACCATACTGACATCCTGCAATCAGGTTTCCTGTTATGGACCCAATTCTAGCTTGCTCATATTCTAGATGTCTAGAGTCGAATAGCTCTGCTAAGACTGGAGCATTTATTCCATTCCTGAATAATGGAACTAAACCAAGTCTTATTCCTCCAAAATGTATATATGCATATTTTTTGGCTTTTACATATTCTTTAAATTTTTCTAGCTCCTTATCTTGAAACAGTTTTAACCCAACAATTTGGGTTGCTTCCCCAGAGATGCAGATTTTTAATTCAACTTCTTTAAGAATGATTTTCTTTGTAAGTACAGACATAGTAGTATCTTTATAGACTTGGGAGCTTGTGAGCTCAGGGGGGTTCCACTTGGACGGGTCTATTAAAGGTTGTTCTTCTATATCATATTCAACTTCTCTACTACTTACTTCATCTATACGAGTTCTATTAACCAAAGAAAATGCTTTCATCATTCTATCCATGTTAACAGTAACCAGAAACAAAATGGGGCTCTAATACCAGTAAAAGGTTGTTGGACTCAGTACTTACTTGACAAATCCACATTAGCTTTAAATCAATGTGTCATATATATATATATATATATATATATATATATATATGACACTTTGATTTAAAGCTAATGTGGGTTTGTGGTCTCGTAATATATCTTTGTAATACACTAACATTCATATCCATGATTTTAAAAGGTCACTTGTTGCATGCTGCATCTCATATATATACATCTCTCCATCGCACAGGTTGGGAGGTAGGACCCTTAATTGTGCTTTACTAAGAATTTTAAGTTCGGTCCTACACAACACAATGTAGCAATAGGTTAATTAAATAACTTTACAAATATTGTTTTATAATTTTAAAACTAAAAATTAGAATGCGCAAAAGAATACCTAAGCTCTAAGGGATTTAATCTTCCATGCACTGTGGGTTTGATACCCAAACATGTAAATAGAATTGATGGTTATGTAATATGCTTCTTGACATATATTATAAGTGTCATGCAATGCCTATCAAACCACATCCTAAGGGTCATGATTAGACTGAACATGATCAAAACTTCGACCACGATGATCTAGGGTTTCAAGGGTGCATGAACAAGGCAGAAATAACCTAAACCCCAACACATTCTACTGAATGAGGGCCAAGGTGGAGTGTGATCATCCATACAAGACACATTCTCATCATTTAGAATGCATCTGATTAAAACCCAAGGGTTGAAAATGCATGGGATTATATTAGGATTTCAAAATGCATGAATGGATTCACAAACCTTGATGCAGTTAGGGTGGAGACATGACCTTTGACATAAGATACCATTACTCTATTGCAATGCACATTACAAAAAGATAAAGGCAGGAGGTTGCATGAGACTCTTAATGCAATATTAAGGCAATAAATCTCCCAAAACCCTAATCTAATCATAAGGTTAACATCTAATATGAAACATGATGAATGAATGCAATATGCATCTCGTGAGTGGGTACACTGATAGGGTTTGATAGGAATGAGTCATATGGAGATCAACTAATTTAAAACATGATCATAACCTTAAAGGCCTAGGGTGAGAAAAACGGGGACCTAAAATTTTAATATGCCCAAAATTTTGGGTGTTGTTGTAGAAGCTACAACAAATCCCCACCCTTATGTGACCTTACACTTTAGTTTACAATCATTTTGGTTCTCAGCCATGGCACTCAATATCTTAAAATTTTCAAATGCTTCATACTTCTCCTTTAGAAATGCAACCCACATAATTCCGGTATAATCATCAATGATCAACATGAAGTATCACTCACCATTTGGAGTCTCAGTACTTGCAAGCTTGCATAAATCTATATGAACTAGTTGTAGTGGCTTGCAGGATGATTTTTATTTGGTGTTAAAGGGAACTCATATGTGTTTTCAAATTTGGCACGATTTACAGATTGTGTTGCTTCGCTTAGAATTTTTTGGCAAGTCACTTATCACTCCCTTTTTGTCGAGCTTCACAATATGGTAAAAATTCAAGTTTCCCAGTCTTTTGTGCCACAACCAGTTCTCATCAAGCTTCCCTAAATAAAAACTCTCATTTTATTCCTTGAGTATGTACACATTATACTAGGTTCTCACATCCTTTTCTATTACCTTCCTTATGTTATCTAATTTTATCTCATAGCCTTTGGAGCGAAAATTAACATCATACCCTTGGTTACACATTTGTCTTACACTTAATAGACTATGCTTGAGCCCATATACAAAGAGAACACTCTAATATTTACCTCTTCCATAGTCTAAGCTCATTGTTCATTTTCCCATGACGTTGTTTGGGGCATCATTGCCAAAAATGACACTTCCTTACTTATTTTCATTCAATGAAAATAATTTTATTCTATCACTAGTCATATGCTTGGAGCATCCATTATCCACATACCAATGGATGCCTTGGTTTTGTTTATATAAGACAATGCCACATTCTTCTTTCTTTTAATTTTTTTTCCTTCCTCCGAGACTTGTTGTCTTCTTATGTTTGTTTAATCTAAGGAGATGATCTGAATTTACTGGTTCTACGCTCAGCCGCTTTATGTCATAATTATGACAGTTATAACATTCAATATCATCAAACCAAGGAGACAAAGGATTGCTTCCCCTGAGATTGTTTCTATGTGAATTTACAAATCTACTATTTCTATTTGACTAATAAGGTTCACTTATTTTATTTATTATATGATTGTTTTGAAAATATGCTCTGCAGTTTATAGCTTTATGTTCAAAATTTGTAGATGAAAAATAGTAACCATTGAAAATATTATGATACCTAGGAGAAAATTTCCTTTGGGGATGTGATATACTTATTATTTGATGGATTTATCTTGGAAGGGTAATGAGGTATTTGCTAATTATTCACTTGATCTTTGTGGCTCTTCGAAATAAATTTTCTTTTGTTGTTGTTGATTCCTTTTATTTTCTTAACTGCATTGTTGGTTGGTTATTTGAATGCTTCAACATAGATGATTGCTTATTTGTCTTCAAATTTCTTGGTGCTTGATTATACTTCATAGAAAAAACCATTTTTGATGAGATGGGATCTCTAGATACTCAGAATCTCATCTAACTTGTTATATCCTTTAATAAACTTTAAGTTCTAGTTCAACCGAGTTTTGTTTTTTTCTAATTACCTTTTAAGGGAGACTATTTCTTCTTCTAGTTTTTCACACTCCTTGCCCTTCTATTTCAACTGTTGTAATAAGGTGCATTTAGTTTTCTTTGATTCTTCCCACTTATGTTTTAGAATAATAAAATATGAATCTTGATATTTATCCTTTTCTTCTTCAAAATTTCCCAACATCTCCTTGCACTTCTTATTCTTTTTCCTGACCCTTTGAATTTCTGGTAAGGAACTGATCGATTCACCTTCCAGGTCTACTTCAACCGCTTCTTCATCAAACTCATCGTGTTCTTCATTTCAATTTTATAGGGCCATAAGCATAAAGTCCTTCATTATTTCTTTCGTTCTTTCTTCATTAGAAGACAACTCATCTTTATATTCTGAGGAATTGTTTTCTTCCTGTGTATATAAACTCCTCTTCTTGAAAATATTTTCCTTCTTTACTTTCCTATATTTATTCTTAAATTTATGGTCATATTCATTCATTTCTTCCTTATATGACAAATATATGCATAATGGCTTACTTTTCCACAATTAAAGCATTTGAATGGTAACTTACCTTTGTACTTTCTGTAAGGACCACATCCATACTAAGTGTAGGGACCACATCCATACTATATATTTTTTTATTTTTTATTTTTGTTCACAGCAAAATACAACCAGAAGAGAAACACATTGGGAATTCAAATTTATTCAGCACTGTCTAACACATTCCCGAAATTCATTTCAGGAAACATATCATAACATTTACATACATTTAACTAAGATCAAAATAGTATTGCAACACATATGTACCATTCACCAGAAGACGAGACTCCACTTGCTTTTCTGTTACTGGTATTCCCTTGTTGTCGGTCACATCTGCGAGTGAATGATGACGTACTTGATCCAAATGCGATGACTCACTGGTGAACCTCCCAACCTACTCCTTGGGTACTCTTCTTCCTTGCGGAGCCCAAGCTGCAATGGGGTTGTACAATGGAGGAATGCACTGGCTGGTAGAGGAGAGCACTCCTTGGCTCAAGAGTCCACTCTCTAAAATCCTCTACTTGACCAAACTCACTATAGTTTCGTAATCACTACTCTCACATCATCTCATCCATCCAACAATAGGGTTCCCCAAAAAAGTCCCTTCTCCCATGGTTTGCCCCTTCTTTTATAGGAGTCCTCATAGGTGACACTTGGCATGTCATGCATAATTAATTATTTTTTTATAATTCAATAGCTTGATTATTCACCCACCCATGTATCACTCTCTCATCAAGGGTCTCCCAACATTATTTACTTAAATTTTAATTTAAAACTAATATTTTCCTCACCTCAACAAGAATCCTATTTCTTCACCTAGTTGCCTCTTTATCCCCCTTTTTATTCCTTAATTTGTGTTCATTACTAAAGTCAATTAATGAGTCAAGATTTGATCCCCCTATCTACTCCATAATTTAACTCAAGTTATCTCTTAGATGGATATTCTTATGTTGGTTGTTGACACATGGAGGTTCTCTACATTTCTCTAACTTTAATTTATTATTCTTATTTTAATTCACCTTCCTCTTCTCTTGATTAGGTTTAATTAGTTTAGGATTAATCTTTATCCTTACAATTATGTCCCTCTTTCCCCTTTTACTACATAATCTACCTAGAATATTTTCCAACATGGGAAGGGTAGAGTTTTTAAGGTAGCCTATTTTATTTCTTCCTATGATCCTCTTAACCCAAGTTTTATTTTGGTTTAATTACCTCGGTTTCTAACATCATTTACCCTTAATGTAAATTTATATAGTTTTCATTTCTTGATTATATTTATTAATTAATTTATTTTTAATGATTCCAAGGGTGTCAAGTTTGGTCGTTCCCTTCAAGAACTTCCCTTGAAGTTCCAAGGGTGCCACGCCTAACAATTTATTTGTGATGCCAAGGGTGCCAAGTTTGGTCATGCCCTTCAAGAACTTCCCTTGAAGTTCCAAGGGTGCCATGCCTAACAATTTATTTGTGATGCCAAGGGTGCCAAGTTGGTCGTGCCCTTCAAGAAATTCCCTTGAAGTTCCAAGGGTGCCACGCCAGTTTCCCTTCAAGCATTCAGTGGCTACGAGGGGAAAGTATAGGTGCAACAACAGAGACCACTATAATCTCTTATGTTGCCTACTATAGTGAGACTAATGGTGTTGGGGATCAAGGAATCCGCCTTGATGCGCGCCCCCGGTAAAATTTTCGTGAGCGAACCAACTTTAGGACCTGCCCTCATGACATTGTGATCTTCAAGGCGAAGGTGTTTCAACCCTTCTAGCCCAAGTCACGGTGGGAGTGCTAGTGGGTGAGATTAGGGACACTATCCCACCCCTTCCATGTAGTTCTATCCACTTGTACAACCCCATCACCCATATGTGAGTCATTCGTCCAAGCAACTAATCTATGCCTGCAACCACTAACATCTCATCAGAATATAGATAAACATATATAGCAGGTTTCAAAATTGACTTTGAATTTCAAAGGTAAAATAATATAATTTTTTTTTCCATCAAACCAGTTGTCGTCAACTCATCATATGCGAGTGCCTCTGGTGGTTTCCTGCCATACTCAATAATCATCAGTAACAAGGTTTCTCAGTGTTAGTCATTGTCATAATAACATCATTAACAACACCTAGTCATTCACATCATTGTTCATAGTAAGCTCGAACTAATGAAAGTAGGTAACATAGGGGACACATCCATCATGGCTATCATCATCAAAACATCAATGGAAACATACATATCCATCAAGCTATCAACATCGTAACATCAATAGAAATATACTTATCCATCAAGTTTATCATCATCATGATTTTAATAGAGAGCATACATATCCTTTACTGCCATCATCATCATAAATTCAATAAAGACCAAAATTAACCATTTAATGTTACAATCATCATAATACCAATAGATAACATACATAACCATTCATGCTATCTTCATCATAATATCAATGGAGAACATACATAAACATCACAACCATGAATATCTCAATCACTAATAATAGCGTCATGTGCTCGGATCCTCAACTTGAGGTCCTCAAAGAATAATGTGTGGGCCTTAGGGCTAAATAAATTTTAGTGTCATATTACTGTCAGTCAACTAGAGCGAGAACTATATACACCCCCTCTTAATAATAGATTTCATCCCGAAGTCCTTGGAATAGGTAAGGAAAACGGTGACGCATCTCCTCGGCGTCCTCCCAAGTAGTTGAACTGGGACTATAATTGTCCCACTGGACCTTAACTTGGTCCACTAACCACTATCTAATCTGCAAAGTTCGCTGGTCCAGTATGCGAACTGGTTCGGCCATTACTGTTCCCTTAATCGAAGCCTGCAAATGACCAAAGTCAATAACACGCGAAGGATCTGAAATATAATGACGCAAAACATAAATATGAAATACATCATGCATACGTGCTAAAGATGGAGGTAAGGCAAGCCTATATGCCACCAACCCTTTCCTTTCTAAGATTTCAAAAGGTCCCACAAACCGTGGAGACAACTTTTCTCCCATTCCAAATTATTAGAGAGCTTATTTTGGGGCCTTACTCTCAGGAACACCCTATCTCCCAATTCAAAACTTCGGTCTACTCGATGAGCATCGGCATAGCTCTTTCGTCAATCTTGCACTTCCTTTAGCCTCACCCTAATCATAGTCATTTGTTCTTCCATATCTTGCACTACTTCTGGTTCTATTAATAATCGGTCCTCTAGTTGGTCCCAAGTGAGAGGTGTTCTGCAAGGTCTTCCATATAAGAATTCAATTGGCGCCATCTTGATGGAACTCTGATAACTATTATTGTAAGCAAATTCCACGAGGGGTAAGAACTCCTCCCATCTCTTTTGTTGGTTCATCACATACATCCAAAGCATGTCTTCGAGGATTTGATTAGTCCTTTCTATTTTCCTATCTGTCTCAGGGTGATAAGCAGTGCTGAAGTTCAACTGGGTTCCCAAGGCTTCTTGGAAACTAGTCCAAAACCTTCTTGTAAACATTGCTCCCCTATTAGATATGCTCTTCCTAGGAACTTCATGCAATCTCATAATCTCATCAATAAACTCTGTCTTTTTTTGGTGCCTTATATGTAGTCTTAATTGGTATGAAATGGGTGCTCTTGGTCGACGTGTCCACCATTACAAATATGGAATCATGTCTTCTTAACGTCATTGGTAGTCGCACAATGAAGTCCATTGATATAACTTCCCATTTTGATTTTGGTATCTCATGGGGTTAAAATCATCCTGTTGGATGTCTATGTTCAACTTTTACTCACTGACACTCTAAGCATCTTGTTACCAATTTTACGATGTCCTTCTTCATCCCTTTCCAAAAGAAGAGTGGTCTCAGGTTTGCACTCATCTTCTTAACACCAGGGTGTGCCATCTATACTGCGCGATGTGCTTCATTCAATATTAACTGGCGTATATCTTCATTCGGTGGTACATATATCCTTCCCTGAAATTGTACTAGCCCATCATTATCAAGGGAGTATTCTTCATATTTTGGGACCCTCATTTGATCCTCCCTCAAACTTTTGCTAATCTCCTGATACCAGGTGTCTTTAAATTGTAAATAAAGTAGTTTCTCCCTCAAATTTGTATGCACATATCTTTTGTAAGAATAGTGCAGTTCAAAGTGCACGATGCTATAACTCAATTGAAAAACTAAACAAAAAAAACTCATGAAACACCATCCATGCTGAAAACAGATTATTACATACAAACACTATTGGTTGGTTTTGTGCTCCGTGTAGATCTTATTGAACTGATTTTGATAGAGTCAACACTATAAAGCAACTTTTAGTAGATATTTATTGGCTATTGCAAGAAGTTTCTAACCCCGTGATCCCTTAGAAGCCACAAGCTTAGATCTTTTCCTCTTGTCTCATGTATGAAGTATAAAATTGTCACGATGACACTCAATCTTCTCCAAGGCCCACTAGAGCTTGGCATGCCCCATGGTTTTATCCAGATGTTTTTGTAAACCTGAGCTATGGGCCATTCTTATTTGTAGACTACTTCTTATTAGAAGTATGCACACCCCTTGTTGTGTCTACCTATGCAACTGGTGACAAAAGCAGAATAATAAAAATTCTTTATTTGCATGTTGTATTTATCTCATGAAAATGCAACTGGTGACAAAAGCAGAATAATAGCCTATTGTATCTGGAAAAATTCTTGATTTGCATGTTGTATTTATCTTATTTGCATAAGGCATGCATCCTTACAAAACTATTAGGAAATTTCAACTGATGTACCCATTTGAATAGTGTATAGCCAAAAAGCACTAAGCTTGTATTTTTCTAAGTTCTTAGATGGGTTTCTATTTGTTTGTTTTATTCAGATAATGCTAAAATCTATACATCTTTTGCAAACTGAAAGTGTTAATATTCAGGTTGAAATAGAATGTTTCATATTAGGCATTGAGTTATTGTCGGAAGGATTAGCATTTGTAAACTTGTCATTGTACTAATTCTATTACACTATTTCTTTTACTTTTTAACATCTTTTTTTTTGCTGAAAAGATGTTCTCAGGACCCTCTCCGATATTTTTCAGTTGTCGACATTTTCAACACCGGTATTTACAACAACCCTTTGTTTTCTCTGACTCCCTGGATCAGCTCATTGGGGCCCATCACCCCTCGGGGAAGTACTCACCAAAATATGGCTTTTCACAACTAGTGTAAGTCAACTTGAATCATACAGCGCCTTGGTGGGGAAAAACTTAGAAGATGAAATTTCCCTCAAAAGAAAAATTATTTATATGGCTAATTCTAATGAAAAATAGCCCCCACTTTGAACTACTTACAAAACCATTATTTTCAAGGACCCAACAAATGCTTCCTATGGCCAAGGGATGAAGAAACTATTGATCATTTTTATTCTCCAATTACAAAATCTATCTGGCCTGAAATACAAGATTAGAAGACCTGTCATACCATTGGGATGGCCCTTTGGTTGAAGATAGCCTAAAATCTTGGTTGTCAACATCTTACAAAGTCAACATAAGGCTCTTCCTCTTACCATGGCCTAGGGAATATGGTTGGACATAAATATGGAAATCTTTGGTAACTTTTCTCCCTCTTCCACTAAAATTGCCATTACTAGTTCAGCCATCATGGAATCTTTTAGATCCAGCAACGAAAATCAGCTGAAGGCACCAAATGCAGATGTCTCCGTACAAAAAAGTATTCCCTTGGGCTTTCTTTGATGGTGTTTCCCAAAAGAATCTCCACAAGGAAGCGCAAGCGGCATTCACCACCTCTCTATTTCACAACACATTTCCTTCACAGCGGGACTTGGGTGAGTCTCAAATAATTATACAAAGCTTATGGCTTTAAAATTAGTACTTCAGTTGCCATTGGACAAAAACATTTGACATCTATATATGGAGACTCCCTCTTGGTTATAAATTGTGTGAAGAGTCTCAACAGTTTACATAACTATTCTCTGCAGCCACTCTTTCATTCAGCGTAGTCAACAGCTTACTAGCACTTTTCTCAGATCTCCTATGACCATGTCAACAAGAACATGAATCAAGAAGCAGACTGCCTCTCAAAAGCTCGTTTAGAGCTGGAAACATGGAAGATTACAACAGCAGAAGAAGGCAGCTCTACAGAACATCTTCCTGAGCCTTGGCTATAAATAATGTCTACTCTTTATATCTTTGTTTTGCCATAATTTTTTTGGACTTTTTATGAACTCTTATCAGTTACTATATGAAAACACATCAGCAATTTAAGTTTTTTTTTTGGAAAGATGTATTTAATGGATAGTCAATAGAAAGTATTTGGATATAATTCTGACGCTGGTATATGTATGGACATCACTCTGGTGCACTTTTTTGTAAAGATGGGATGCTGAAAAGCATGTATGGATGTAATTTTATTTATACTTGATAAAATTACAGAAAATTTTCATATATATATATATTAAATTTGGTAATTGAAATTGAAAGAGATTCAGACAAAGAATTATAGAATGCATACATACACTGGTACCTTGGTTCTACCGTCAATCCAATTGGGATGACAGAGCGCGAAATACAACTCTTTCTTTGAATAGATTTCCAAGGGCGAATCGAGCTGTGCAAGAAGATAGGGATACTAAATTGGAAGCATCTTTTCCCACAAGGAGTCTGAATTGCTGGCCGACCTGAATGACCGATTGACAACTCTGAGCCTGCAAACATCTCTGGGTGTAGTGAAGCAGAGCATGTGCGATATGCAGCTCTCTGGAAAATCCCCCATCGTCGTCATTGCCCTTTTCTCATTCTCCTCCATTTACTAGGGTTACAATCTAATCTGAAGCGTTTCAATACCCAGATTCCTACGTTTGATATATTCCAAGGAAGAGGAGCAATAAACCCTTCAAACGACCAAGTAAGTCCAAAGTTATCATCTAGTAACTGTTATAAAATTTAATACACTTTGCTGACTTGGAGGAATAGTCCAAATTTGGCACCTTCATACCAAGCTTTCTATTATTCTTCTGTCCCGAGCTAAATTAAAATGCCCAGAAACTAACAGGGCCCAAAACTTACTAGTGCACAGTACAAATGATGCAACTGTTACCATTTATCTGTGAAGCACCCCAAAACTTTTAAATACCGAAAAAATGAGACAAATATTCAAACCTGTTTCCATCAATGTGCTACAAAGCACGAACTTCACAACACATAGGTCACCGAAATGCGCTTCTAATCGTGGCTATATCACCATGCAAAGCATTATAGGAGAACTATTCAACCCCCAAAAATTAGAATATCATCAACTGATTAACAAAGCCCTTTTTCTTCTAACGAAATATAGCAAGCAAAACCTGATATTAGATGTTGTCGAGCAACAATCGAATCGCCCATTTGTATTAAGGCGACTGAAACGATATCTCGACCTTGATGTACTCATAATGAAACCAAACATACCAGCTCGACTACTACAGTAGTGGAAAGTAGCTCAAAAAGTCATTTCAAATTAAAATAATTGAAAACCTTTGCCTGACCAATATACCTCTGAAACAAGTGTTCGAACCTAATGATAAAGTCTTAAAAATAACACCAAAAGAAAGCTAAATTTAGGTAGTACATCATGGTCAATTCAGAAATGCATAAGTATGAAATTATTAATTAGGATGTCAAGCCAAATTCCAGCAATGAAGTATTGAAGACATGAAAACTACATGGAAAATAGTGTTCCTGGGTCATCACAAAAGGTATGGTGATATAAATTTGTAAACATGGTATTGTTACAGGATTGATATTTGTAAAAATAAAACAATAAGATGATAACGAGATGAATTCCAAAATTGAATCGGTCAAAACTTTCTTGAAACCAAATATACATGGAATTTCAAAGTTTGGTCACAAAACTGTTAGCAATTTTTAATTGATTGCAATTTCCCCTGCCCCACAAGAAACAATAAGGAAAAAGGAAAACGGAAAACTCGAATGCCAGAGAATTGTGGGTAGTAGATATTACGATTTGTAAGATGAGTTTACATATAAAGTGAAAACTCATTTTAGATTTGGGTGAACCTCTCATGTCAGAGTTGATTTTCTTCTATAACATAACAGGAGCAGAGATGCAAAGAAGTGACATCTGAGGATCAAAATAAACAAAATACAAGACAATATGTTGAATCATTTTTTTGGACTGGGTAGGAAAGCAATCCCATTTCCGGCACACAATAGAAACTTGCTGCACAGTCATTCATATCGTTGCAAAAGTAAGATTGCATGGTGATACCAGGGAGGGAGGTTTGAGGGATGAAGTTAAGGAACAAAAACGATCACCCTTCTTTTACATTTAAAAAAATTGGGAAATCACCGTAGGGTTGAGGGGAGATGGAGAAAGCAACGATATGACGATCGCCCTACCTCCACCTTACCTGTGCTTGCTTGTGCTGATCATAAAATAGAATCTCGTAGCATAATGAACTCAATGGCAACAAAACAAGGATAGGAGGTGTTGGCAGATCGACTGACGAATAGAGCAATTTGTGGCACTTGATCATAGGGATTATGAAGGTTCCAGTTAATCGACTTTATAGATCTAGCTGTTATTATGAGTAATGAAAATTTATGATTCCCTATTGTGAATCCCCTACTATGAGTGTATCACGCGTTACAACTCGAACTCCGGATCACTGGATCGAGTTTATCGCGCTTTACCACTTGAACTCCAGATCAATGGATCAATCATCTTAATGATGATACAATACGTGGATTCAAAAAGCCCAAAAGCGAACCTGATTTAATGGCTACCACCTACCACCTCTATGTTCTTTTAATTCGAACAGGATTGCATGTCAAGCTTTTGGTGATTCAAGAAAAGAGTCTTCAGGTTCTGACGGAGGTATTGCCCCAACCCCTATGGTTTTAATAGACTAAAGGTCGGATCCCAATGCAACAATTGTGAACATTAGTTCTGATGGTTTTCAAACAGAAGACTTCAACCTCGAGCATGGAGAAATGAATGGCGAAGGAGAGGTGTAAACAAGATTTGTGAAAGTATTGTCACAATCAGGGCGTAAAAACAGATGAGGCACCTCGACAGCCACATAAATGTGCACACTCCTATAACAGAAACTCCTCAGGAACTCGTCCACATGTATATCGATCCTCAGAACTTCTTCACCATATTCTATAATTATTTCTGAAACAATCACTTGGTCAATATGATAAGTAAAGATACAGGAATATAGAAGATAACGTTCCAGGTTTTTCTGATCAACTCGCAGGGCCAAATGATTAAAGAATGTTTACAAACTCGTTGAAAGGAATTTCAATTATTTTCCATTAATGATAATCCAGGCTGTATAATGTAAACGTTCTTTTGACTAAGCACAAAGATGAAATTGTGTGCTATTCTTTAAGTAGGGGTTTGGTCCCGATAGTGTTTCTTGCAAATTTCATACTCTCCGGATCTAGACATAACCTAACATTTTATCCCACGCGCAATTTTTTTTTTTTTTTTAAACTCGATTTGGAAATTAGATGTATACTTTGTTATTAGACTCTTGGCAATGCAAACATGCACATTTTAAATCAAACACATATCTCAAAAATGTAAACAATGTGCTCAAACGTTCAACAGAAAACCAACTGCAAAAAGAAAGGACTCAAGGTCCTGCGCAGCAAAAAAATTCCAAATTGAAAAACCTTAACCCAAAATAAATTTTGAGATAGAACTCCTCCAATGAAGACAAGATCAGATGCCAAAAGAGTCTCAGACCTCCAAATGATACAACGATTCTCCACACCACTGCAATCAAAACGTGATTGCAGCTTGATTTATATATTTGGCTCCACTCATTATTTTTATGCCGAACAAAAGAGTTGGATAGTAGTTAAATTAGCCACCGTATACCTGTCAGTCGTTTTGGAGCTCTGCGTTGTTTTTATGCAGGAAAAAAAAATTGCAATATTATTTATTTATTTTTAAATTTGATCTACTATAGTAATTTATTTTAGTCATGCATGCATGGGCCCATAGGTCTCAAGGGTTCAACATAGCTCTGATAGCAAGTGTAAGGAACACATCCATACTAAGTGTAAGGACCACATCCATACTATATATTTTTTTATTTTTTTTCACAACAAAATACAACCAGAAGAGAAACACATTGGGAATTCAAATTTATTCAGCACTATCTAACACATTCCTGAAATTCATTTCAGGAAACATATCATAACATTTACATACATTTAACTAAGATCAAAATAGTATTGCAACACATATGTACCGTTCACCAAAAGACGAGACTCCGCTTGCTTTGCTGTTACTGGTATTCCCTTGTTGCCAGTCACCTCCGCGAGTGAATGACGATGTACTTGATTCGAATGCGATGACCCACGGTTAACCTCCCAACCTACTCCTTGGGTACTCTTCTTCCCCGCGGATCCCCGAGCTGCAATGGGGTTGTACAATGGAGGAATGCACTAGCTGGTAGAGGAGAGCACTCCTTGGCTCAAGAGTCCCCTCTCTAAAATCCTCTACCTCACCAAACTCACTATAGTTTTGTAATCACTGCTCTGACATCATCTCATCCATCAAACAGTAGGGTTCCCCAAAAAAGTCCCTTCTCCCATGGCTTGCCCCATCTTTTATAGGAGTCCTCATAGGTGACACTTGGCATGTCATGCTGTTGGCTTATATGGGCCTGACCTAGGTTTGGAAGAGTTATTTAGCCAAACAAATCTCGTAGATATCGGCCCTTTCGACAACAGCCCGCGGAGTGCAGACCGAGGTCTCACCCGAGGTGGCAGGGGAGGGTGCTGGAACCAGGTTTCCACACCCTAGGGATGTCTTGGTGTGGTCTGGAGGTTTCATGCATTGGTTTACAGCTCCGCGCTGCTCGGTACTTGCATAGATCCAGCTTGAGTATATCTTTCTTATTAGTGTGCTATTCTATTAGATGATGTGGTTATCAATTACCAAGGTCTTTAAGCAAACATTTAACCAACACAATTGATTCACGTATTAAAATAAACCCAGATTTATACTCATTCCAACCATAAGTAGATAAGATTAAACAGATATTATGACAGTTCAGAAGAAACACAAAATTCTAGAAGAAACTTATCTTTATTTCCACTTTGTCCTTAATACATCCAGATTCGCCCTACGCACTCAGCTGTAGGGGTCCGCGCACACAGTTACAGACTTTCCAGGCCTCTGTGCACACAGCTGCAGAGCCTCTACCTACTACCCCAATCCCTCGACTCGGACTTACAGACGCTTTCCAAATATCTTTTTCAAGAACCCATTATATTTCATCTTCTTCAACCTCTACCCTCTCTACCCATAGAGCCTCGCTCTATTTATACCCTTCTTTGGCCCGCGATCCCTACGCGGGCTGACTCTATTTACATTATTTTTGGGCGGACTACCCTTTGACTCAATCCTACTATAATTCGTGCTCCGCATACTTCGGAGTTTTTACAATAATTTAATCCTACTTTTTGGGCTTTCTACCCCAAAACCCATTTTGCGGGACCTCTGCTACCCAACAGTCCCCCAACACAATCATCATGACTTGTCCTAAGTCACTCACTGGTGTGACTAGACACTCTGCCTTGGCTTTGCAGTTCGCCTCCCTGTGAGTGGCGCTCATCGTCCTGCTGCTCCTTCATTGTTTCCTACAATGCTTCGTTCGGCTCCTGCTTTGTTGTTTCTACCATGTGTCACAACCGATGATGCTCATTCTGCTCTGCTCGGGGAAGCCACATACGAGACCTCCTAGTACCACCGTAGCCACTTCCGACCTTCGTATCTTCCCTTCGCACTGTCTGCCATAGCTTGTGTTGCAATTTTGCAAGATCCTGGTTGTTGTCCACAAGATCCCAACCTTCGAGGGACATCAGAGACAATTTATTAACTGCATATCTACTCGTGGTCACCGTTTGTCTATCCATTCGTTCTTCTGTTGTAGTGTACCGTCCTGCCCTTGGGCGAGGCGACGACATCCACACCAATTCTACTTCATATTCCCGTGTTTCCGATACATCCCCTACTAGTGATGCTACAGCCTACGGGATGCCTGCAGCTATCACCCCATACTTCTTAGAAAGTCTTGCTGCTCTATTGGCCAGATTACTACCTGTGGGCGCATACCTTGTGCAGAGATAATGAACAGCTCCATCTGTGTTTCCGAAGTGTAGGCCACCCAGTGGATTCCCCTCGGTGATTTATAAGCCATGCAAATTTCGAATGCACTGATTGTCGTTTGTTCCAGTTCGTGTAAAATTTTTGTGTAAAACCTGTGGTAGCTCGTTCCACATCTAGTTCATACTGTTTCTCTTAATTGCCCACCGCCTGCTCCCTTTTGCCATGATGCAGACATCTTGTCATGAATAGTGATATCAACGGTCATCATTCCTTTTATCAGTGCATCCACGTGAGCCTTCTCATGCGACCACAACCCTTGCGTGTGGTCAAATGTACGCGCACCATAGTACTCGCGCATCTGTCCCCCAGGCTGCTTTATCGTCCCCCGCTCTCTTGCAATTGGGTGGAGTGGTGAGACTATCTATGGAACAACTAGTTAGGCAGTGGGCCCACTCGTGTAGAGCTTGAAGCGATTGCCATTCACTCTTCCTAGGAAGGGGTCTCCGTTGAGTTTAGCCAGCTGAACCGTGCCCCCATCGGTGACTTCTTTGATGACATAGGGTCCCAACCAATGCATGCGGAGTTTTCCTGGGAATTTTTCAAACTTACTGTCATAAAGAAATACTAGATCATTCTCTTTGAAGGTGCGCACCTTGATATGGCGATTGTGCCAAGCTTTCTCGGCTATTTCTGTACCTACTGAAGGAATCCAGCCAAAAATTGTTCCTCCAATTCTTCTAGTTGTGCAAGCCTCTCTTCCAGGGCTCCGCGGTCTTCCATACCTGTGATTGCCGCAATCCATAGACTAGGCACAATATATTCCATAGGCATAACAGCCTCCTTGCCATAGACTAAGTGAAACGGTGTCTGGCCTATCAGCTTCTTGCACGTCATTCGGTATGCCCATAACACAACAGGGATGCGCAAGTCCTAGTCAGTGCGTTGCACATTACAGACCTTAGTTAACATGGTCTCCAAAATTTTGTTGAATGCCTCGATGGTCCCATTTTCTTGCAGATGGTAGGGCGTACTTTATTGGTGATATATCTGAAATTCCTCTGTGAGTGCGCTGATTGTTTCATTCAGAAAATGTGTTCCCCTATCACTCATGAGAATTTTGGGGTAGCCAAACTTGGTCAAGATGTTCTCAAACAAAACTTTTGCTGTTGTCATAGCCATGCAATCCTTAATTGGCTGTGCCTTGGCTCATCGGGTCAAATATTTGGTCGCAGTGATGATATAACATGGGCCCCTCTTTCCTTGTGGTTCAATAGGCTCGACGAAGTCGATCACCCATTTCTCAAATGGTTGTAGCGTTATTTGTGGCTAAAATGGCATTTCATCCCATCGTGACGGTTTGCCCGTCCATTGACATACATCGCAGGCCTGATAGTATGCTTTGGAATCTTGATGTAGAGTAGGCCACCATAATCCAGCGCGGAGAATCTTCTGGGCTGTGGCGCAGCTCGCATAATTTCCGCCAACAACCCCTCCATGTGCTTCGGTCAGGATCTATTCAAGCTCGAATTCTGGTACATATCAACGCAATATTTCGTCATTGCCAATATTGTAGAGGTGGCATGCAATTATGGTAAAATCTACTGCACGTATCACTAATTCCTTCTTTTGCTGGACAGAATACCCTTGCGGCACAGTGCCCGTAGTTAAAAAGTGGATAATATCTTCAAAGTGGCCATCTGCAACGCGCACGGCATATAACTGGGTGTCTGGGAGTCCCTCCTCTAGATTTTTTGGTTCTTCACCAGTCTCAACTCAGGACAGGTGATCCAGACCTGCATTCAGACGTCCCGACTTTACAACAACCTCAAAGTCATATTCTTGAAATAGTAGCAACCATCGACAGATGCGCCCCCCCAACACAGGCTTATTCACTAGGTATTTGAGCGCAGAGTGATCAGTATACATCTTAAAATGTCCACCGAGCAGATAGTGGCGGAACTTTTGGAGCATGTATACCATTGCCAATCCTTCTCGCTCAATAGTAGAGTAATTATTTTATGCTTTGGACAACCCGCGACTTGCAAATGCAATCGGGTGATCAATTCCTTCCGCGCCTTCTTGAGTGAGTACCACACCCAACGCGATACATGACGCGTCGACATGTACATGAAATTCAACGTCCCACTTTGGAAAGACCAAGATAGGGGCAGATGCCATCTTTTCCTTAAGCGTCTCTAGTTTTTGTTACATTCCTCGTTCCAGCAATACGTAGCATCCTTCTTCAGTAACTGTTCCATTAGAGCCGTGATCTGGGCGTAGTTTTTTATAAACTTCTGGTAGTAGCCTATGTGTCCCAATGTAGCACGTAGCTACTTTACACTTCCCGGTTCTTGCAAATTTAGTATGATAGTGATTTTTTCTAGATCCACCATTAGTCCTTGCTTACAAACCACATGGCCTAGCAAGTTCCCGAAAGGGATGAGGAAAGTACACTTCTTTAGGTTGAGTGCAATCTAGTGCCGGTGGCAGGTATCCAACATCAATCGTAAACTCGCGACATGTTTCTTAACCAAGCCAAATATGGTCCAGTCATCCAGGTAGACTTCTAAGAACTTGTGGATAAATTCTTTGAATGCAGCTACCACAATATGGGAAAATATCACCGGCGCATTCTTCAGCCCAAAAGGCATTACCGTATACTGAAAACAACCCCATTCGGTAGAAAACGTTGTCTTGCTTCGATCCTCTGGCGCGATCTTGATCTGATGGTACCCGGAGAATCCATCCGTGAAGGAGTAGGCTTCCTGCCCACCCACATTTTCTAGTACCTCATCTGTAAAGGGTGTTGGAAATGGATCATTAACACAAGCATCATTGAGCTTCCGCAGATCTACGTAGATGCGGATCTCACCCTTCTGTTTCTTCTCCTACACGACCATAGGACTTACCCAATCGGACTCCTCGACTGGTTCAATAATTCCTGCTGCCAACATTTTGTCCAATTCTTCACAGACCTTTGCTTTGTATTTTGGATTCAATCGGTAGGGTCGTTGTTTCACTGGTTTTGCATCTGGCTTCAAAGTTATTTTCATCATTCCTAAGTCTCCTAGAATCCCTTTCAGCTCCGTAATTTTTGTAGGGAATAAATCTCAGTATTCGCGGAGCAACTCAACGACCTTTTCCACCATGGCGTCATCCCAATAATCCCCAAGTGCAACATACTTCGACTCTTCCTCTGTTTCGATATTTACCTGCTTTGTTTTCAATGGCACCATGATGTCTAGATCTTCTATCTCGGGGCCGTGCACCTCACGACTACCTTCGGATTTGGGTATATTGATGTTACGCGGGTCATCCTCATCATCTTCTACTTGTACATTATAACATGCTAAGGCCTGGCTCAATTGTCGCGACCAATCTGACGTCATGACTTCTTCTGGTTCCGGTGGTGTTCTGAAGATGGTGGTTTTTACTAACTGTAATGCGTCGTCCACGGTATCCATCCATTGATCTTCAAAGAGAAATGTTGACAAAAACCCTTCGTGCAAGATATCCCACTCGTTGGTGCCATGTCGGAGCTCTGTTTTCATATACCAGTTCCTGGGAATGACATCCAGGGTATGATAAAATAAGTGCACCCATTCTGGTTGAGGCTCCGTACCATAAGCTTTGGTCCATTTTCTCAGGTGTATGCGCGGATTCTCTCATCCATCATATTTCTCCGTTATTCGTAGTGCTGGCTTCCCAAATCTTATCTGCATTGTACACCTGCAGCTTCGCCAATCTTCAAAGGTTCCTTCATGGGTACCCCACCATCATGCCGGTGTCGTGCACAATGCCCATTTTAGTGCATCAAACCATTGGTACTCTGGTACCGTGCTTTCGAATTTAACCAGGAATTCATCCACTTCTGTCAGTCCATCATACATTGGTAGTTCGCGGGTCTAAGCTTTAACACAATACAAGGATGTTGTCATCATATTACTATGTACTGTGGTTACCTCGTTCACCCTGTTTCACCCTTGCTTTTCTTCTTCATCTGAATCGCTGGTGCATGAGATGGCGTAGCCCCACGAGGGTCTCCTCTCCTCCTTTGGCCTATGTGCAGCAATCTTGTAGATACAATCCAATGCATCATCCCTTTCGTCGTTGCACACAGGTTCTGTGTAGCGTGGTCCTTCTGTTGGATCTAGCGAAATGACTATACAGAGTGACTTCTTCTCAAATATCATCTTCCTCTATTTGAGGTCAATAACCCCATTCATGTCAGTAGCCCAGTTGAATCCTAGCAACGCAGGGTACGGGATATTTTCATCCACGATTTCAATAACTTCGAGGTATGTCCGAGTACTTGCGCCATCAATATCTACTATAATTCCTTGCAGCATTCCCATGGGAAAGATCTTCTGCTGATTGGCCATCCGCAATTGGATAGGAGACCATTGTAGTGCAGGCTTACCCATGCGCTGCCAAGTATTTTTAGGTAATATGTTTGTATTCAAGCCTAGGTTCAGAATGACCTGATCCATCTCGTAGTTGCCAATCTGCGTCGTTAACTGCATCTCCCGACCCATCTGCGATGCGTGTCTTCCTACTTTCTGGACTGCGCGAGGTTCACCCCACCTCGTGCACCTATTAATCACTTCCTGTAACCCTCTAACTGCCCTGTTGTTGTGAAGCAGTTTTATGCATGTCTCTAAAAAGGTAGTCAACATCGAGGGATCCCTATCCAGCTTAGGCCGATCCCTACTACCTCTGGTAGAGACGCCCGTGAAGCTTTCCCTAGCTTCCATATTGGTTTTCCCATTGACCTCTCCTGTGGCTGCACTGCTTCGCACTACCATGTTTACCATGGGTTCGTCGTTGTGTGGTTCAGATCTCATCATCTGTATGTTTTGCGTGGTTGTAGGAGGCACTGCCTTTTTTTGCAAATCTGCGCTATCAGCATGGGGCAATCTAGTAGCTCATGATCGAATTGCTCACAATACAGACATGATACTCAGGTTGGATTGGTACAATCCTACACATAATGTCTTGGTCCTCCACAGTTGTAACAGATTAGCTGTCCGTAACCCCTTCTTGGTCCCATTCCGCCCCGTCCTCGACCACGTCCCGGGAACCCACCACGCGTAAACGCAGCGGTTGGATTCTGACCTCGTGCCTCAGTCTACATTCTATAGGTAGGTGCCTAGTCCATCAACATTCGATAGCTACGACAATCTCTTTCTTTGTGACCCACTGATCTACAAAAGTTGCAAAAGAGCTGCTGGGGGGTCTGGTTGTATTTGGGCAATAGATGGCAGTTGTCAGTGTTGTGCTTCCCTCCTACCTAACAGATTGCGCACCAGAGCAGGGCAATCGTGCTCGGCCCTACCTGTACCTTTGGTCGCAATGGTGTGGGTCCCCTTGTTACCACAAAATTCACCGAGACTAGACAGTGATCTTTATCGTGTCAACGGCTCCTACACTTTATACACCATACTTCCTCCCAGACTTCTGGACGCGGTGTTTGTTCTTGTTTTAACTTCTGTATTTCCAAACAAAAATTTTGGACCCGCGCTTGGATTTGTTGAACTCCCAACCCTGGATCCTGTACTGGGGTTTCGTGCAGCCGCATTTCTGCCTCCAGCGCTTCTGCTTGGGTTGAGATCTTCTGTTGTGACAAGGTTGACTTCAGATATGGCATTAGTGATGCGATGAACCAAGCGTAGTGTTGTGCATCCGTCAGGGTCATGTTGGCCTTGCGAATGGTGCTTTTCAACCTCTGATCCAAATCCCACGGAGTCTCACCAGGCATCATCGTGATCTCTTTGAATCCAACAACCAACTATGCTTCTGACTTAGGCCGGCTAAACTCCTTTGTTAATTCAGTATGGATGTCCGCTATCCCCTCATTGGGTTGATGCTTGAATACTTCATGTACCATGTTAGCGCTCGATCTTGCAGTGCGCTAACTAAGATGGCTTTCTTGATATTATCATCTGCGACCTGCTGCGTGTTCCATACTGATGTTAGTACAAACCAAAATTGTTTCGGGTCTTCACCTCCTGCTCCTTTGAACACTGGTAACTGAATCGTGTTTTCCATAGTTATCCTTGTTCTACTCTCGTCCTTGATTCTCTTGATTTTTCAACATTATTTTCTATCGAGTCCCCGCGCTTCACACCAGACACCCCTTATGTAGATCCCAGTCCCGGCAACGAAACCATTTGTTGGCTTATATGGGCCTGACCCAGGTTTGGAAGAGTTATTTAGCCAAACAAATCCCATAGCTACTGGCCCTTTCGGCAACAGCTCGCAGAGCGTGGATTGAGGTCTCACCCAAGGTAGCAGGGGAGGGTGCTGGAACCAGGTTTCCGCACCCTAGGGATGTCTTGGTGTGGTCTGGAGGTTTCGCGCACTGGTTTACAGCTCCGCGCTGCTCGGTACTCGCACAGATCCAGCTTGTGCCCTTAGGATCTCTGAATGTGAGAGCTTTGATAAGGAGAGATCCCATCTCCTTAATGTCTTTGTGGAGAATGGATATAGTAGGCGCCTAGGTCAGAAGGCTTTCCGTAAAGCCTCTAAAAATGTGTTAATTAAGAAAGAGCCAAAAGAGCACCGTCTAGGTGTCCATCTTCCCTATGTCCAAGGAACCACGGACAAGATTGCTCGGATCCTTAAAAGGTATGATATTCCCTCAACCTTTAGGCCCCTCAGCACCATTCGCAATTCCCTCCGATCGGTGAAGGATCCCATTAACCCTAAGGACATGAAGGGTGTCTACTTGATCCCTTGTTCATGTGGGACCCCCTATGTCACGCCCCTACACCTGCGGTGATCTTCCAACCGCTTGTAGCGAGGTGCGGCACCACCGAACGCTTTCCTTTTAACAATACTAACGTTTATGGGCTACGCCTACTCCAACACAAACTTACTTTAACTTATGTTTTCTTGCAACCAAGTAAAGAGTTATCCTTTATACTTTAAAGAAAATCATTCTCAATCATTAACCATGTACAACAAACCGAAAACATCAACAATACACAAGTATAAAGGGAGGGGCAACTCCCAGAAAAGTATGCCCGGCAATTTTATTAAAATGTTAGATTTACAATGTACAAGTGTTCCTTGCCAAACCAAGTCTACACTTAACCAAATAATACAACTGAGGGGCAATCCTGCCTTTACAACATCTTGTGCATCTCTTGCATAAAGGACAGTGCTCACCCGAGCCACCAAGAATCCTTGCCAAGTCTTACACCAAGAACTGCACCTTAGAACTCACCCCGGACATGCTTACCTCACTCAAACCGTACTTAAGTCAAAACTGCACCTTTGGTAGCACTACGCATGAGATATGCAGAGTCCACCTCTACTTCTACGCTGTTTTACCCCTTGTATGAATGAGTAATGCGAAGTTGCTTGATGATGAAATGAGGTGCAGCCACCTCATATATATACGCATCCCATAATAGCACATAACCTTGGCTGACATGTTAAATATTATCATGAAGCCCTCACGTCATATCTTATGTGTGTCGGCTTGGGTGTATGTCTTATGCTTACGTCCAAGGCATATAAATCCTTCGTATGTCCCTTGTAACATATGCGTACAGCGTGAATGACACTTAGCCATTTTTTGTGCATTCCTTTCGTCGCAAACTTCGTCGCAACTAACCGCAGCTCCGTCGCACTCTGCCCGCCCGCGCGCCCACGCGCCCGTCCGCGCGCCCGACTCGCCTTCGTGCACGATGCGCCCGGTGCTCCGCAGCTCGGAGACCTTACATTCTCCTCCACCTGAAATCGTTGTCGTCCTCGACAACATACCATCAACCATGATATGGTCTCCTCCACATAAGGCAAACATCACTGCAACATATGTAGAACCACTGTCATCTGCAATACGTTGTCCATGTGTGTGTCTCCTCCAAAGTGAAGAGATCATCTCATCAAACCAACTCTCGATGTGTCCCATTCAGGTCCATGAAGTCCTCTTCATCATCTGCAATGTGCCACCATCAATCATACCTGCCCCATGTGCTTGAGGGCTCACTGCCATGAGCAGCTAACAATGAGCCCATCTTCTTATTCATCTAAGAAGATGTAGAGGGAGCAGAGCCTGAAGGCTCTCCCTCACTAATAAACTCAATCCATCTATCAGGATTTTCAATCTCCATCCTTTCTAGATAAGCAACCCGGTCTTCCTTCTTGACATCCGGCCTTACATATACCTCATCATCATCATCTTCCACTATCTCTAGCCTTCTTGTCAAATCCGAGATGCTATCTGAAAGTGATCTAATGACCAATGACTGTTCCACAAGCTTTGCCTCAACAGTGGACAACCGCTTGTTCTCCTTTTCCTTATCCTCCATTTGCATTGCTCCCACTTTACAATGAGGCCTTGTTGCACCAATGGTAGGCACACCAATAGGTACATCTTCCCTTCCATCATAAATGTAGAGCTTCTTCAAATGTGGTACAATCATAGCATCAAACTGCTTCATAAACTCCATCCCCAATACAGCCTCATAGTCATCAATCCGCACTATAGTGAAGTTCACCTTCCCAGTCCATTCACCAAGTGTAGTGTCCACCTTCTCAGCTATACCAAGGATGTTAATAGGAGGAGAATTCACTGTCTTCATTTGCGCCTTTGCCGGTACAAATTTCAGCCCAATTCTTCTTGCAGTATCTTCTCCCATGAAGTTGTGAGAAGCCCCACTATCTACCATAGTGAGCACATTAGTATCTCCAACCTTCATTCGAACATACTCTAACTTGTTTCTTTCTGGATCGTCCTTAGAGACTGCTTTTGTGGTAGCAGAAGCACCAAGTATCTGCATCATCCCCACAGAAGCATCATTATCCTCATCATCAAATTGTGCAACCGTAGCCACCTTTAGTTTAGAGGGACAATTCTTCACCGTGTGTGGTCCTTCACATAACCAACACTTCAAAGGTTTCTTCATCTTTGCACTATCATCTGATTTTGGAGTATCATCTTTCTTCTTCTCTTTTGGCTTTTCGGACTTCTTCTTCTTGTCATCAGAAGTTTCCTCAAAGTGATCCACCATCCTATCAACTACAGCAAAAGCTTCTTCAAGTGTGTTGATCTTCTGCCTCCTTACCTCATTGCGTGCCCAAGGTTTCAATCCCATGATGAAGTTGAACACCTTGTCCTTTTCTGCCATGTCATGAAGTTCTAGAGCTGCACTTGAATACTCTTGCTGGTATGCTTGTAGGCTTCCTGTTTGCTTTATGTATTTGAGTTTGGTCCTTGCTTCCCATGTGTCATCTTGAGGACTGAAGTGGGTCTGCAAGGCCTTCTTCAAGTCTTTCCACGAAGTGATGTCATAAGCACTGCCATTGGCAATCTGGTCCACTCTCCTTCGCCACCACATCTTAGCATCCTTTGTCAAGAACTGAGTAGCTACCTTGACTTGTGTCTCACCATCAACCAGGTTCAACCGCTCCAAGTACTGCTCCACGTCCCACAAGAAGTTGCCAAGAATTGCTGCCTTCCTCATTCCATCATAAGATTCCGGTTCCTTGACCTTCACATGAGGCACTCCTCCACCTGAGTTATGCCCCACGGCCTTCTTCACAATTGTAAGCTCATTCTTTGTATCTTCAAGAGTCTTCTTCAAGTTCTCAATTTCTACAAGACTTTCTGCAAGACCTTGATCCCTTGATTCCTCGACTTCTCTGACCCTTTGTTCGAGTTGTGCACACCTATATTCAGTGTACTCATTTTGTGTCTTGAGCTCATCATTCTGCATTTGAAGTCTATCGAGTTTCTCTTCAAAAGAAATCTCCATATTTTCAAACTTTACCAACACCCTTTCAATGAACTCCATAGGAGTTTCTTTGCCACCATGACTAGACCCGGCTTGAGACCCGGCTGCCATCTCGACCAGCTTCTTCTTCCTTTGTGATCTAGTCTCGACCATACAAGAACTCCACCGAGTATCCTGCAACCTGAACCAACCCTTGTTCCACTTCGTGTGAAACGGTTTCCTTCACCTGCAAGTACCCTTATCTCTGCCTCGAGCAACCTTTGCTCTGATACCAACTGTCACGCCCCTACACCTGCGGTGATCTTCCAACCGCTTGTAGCGAGGTGCGGCACCACCGAACGCTTTCTTTTTAACAATACTAACGTTTATGGGCTACGCCTACTCCAACACAAACTTACTTTAACTTATGTTTTCTTGCAACCAAGTAAAGAGTTATCCTTTATACTTTAAAGAAGATCATTCTCAATCATTAACCATGTACAACAAACCGAGAACATCAACAATACACAAGTATAAAGGGAGGGGCAACTCCCAGAAAAGTCTACCCGGCAATTTTATTAAAATGTCAGATTTACAATGTACAAGTGTTCCTTGCCAAACCAAGTCTACACTTAACCAAATAATACAACTGAGGGGCAATCCTGCCTTTACAACATCTTGTGCATCTCTTGCACAAAGGACGGTGCTCACCCGAGCCACCAAGAATCCTTGCCAAGTCTTACACCAAGAACTGCACCTTAGAACTCACCCCGGACATGCTTACCTCACTCAAACCATACTTAAGTCAAAACTGCACCTTTGGTAGCACTACGCATGAGATATGCGCAGTCCACCTCTACTTCTGCGCTGTTTTACCCCTTGTATGAATGAGTAGTGCGAAGTTGCTTGATGATGAAATGAGGTGCAACCACCTCATATATATACGCATCCCATAATAGCACATAACCTTGGCCGACATGTTAAATATTATCATGAAGCCCTCACGTCATATCTTATGTGTGTCGGCTTGGGTGTATGTCTTATGCTTACGTCCAAGGCATACAAATCCTTCGTATGTCCCTTGTAACATATGCGTATAGCGTGAATGACACTTAGCCATTTTTTGTGCATTCCTTTCGTCACAAACTTCGCCGCAACTAACCGCAGCTCCGCCGCACTCTGCCCGGCCGCGCGCCCGACTCGCCTTCATGCACGATGCACCCGGTGCTCCGCAGCTCGGAGACCTTACACCCAATATTGGGGAAACAGGACGTTCCATCCATCAAAGGATCTGCGAACATGCAGCCGACCTAAGACATGGGAGATCCAAGTCTTTAGCATTCGCAGAGCATGTGGAAAAGACCAAACATCAGGTGTGTATTGAGGAGGCCAAGGTTATTGCCAAAGTTGCTCAGTTCCATCATCGTAAATTTAGGGAAGCTATTGAGATTGAAAAGAGGCCGAGCAATCTCAATAGAGATGATGGCTGGAAAATCAGTAGGTGTTGGATTCCAGCACTCTCTTCTTAGTCGGTTTTTCTGCCTCCTCATTGTTTTTGAACTCTTATTTTATATATATATATATATATATATATAATTTTTATTTATATATATATATATATATATATATATATATTTAACGACTAATTTCTATTAATATATATAATATATTACTAATATTAATAATATATTAATATCAAGACTATATTATTAATATATAATAATAAATAATTTAATTTAATTAAATAAATTACCTTTTCTAACTAACCATTTCAATTATTTTATTTATTTATATATTTTTAACCCTAACTTTATGATTTTAATTAATATATATATATATGTGTGTGTGTGTGTGACTATTAATAAATAAATTAATAAATTACTTTTATTCTCATCCCTAACAACCTATTATTATAATTTTAATTAAAATATATATATAATATTAACAATAATTATTAAACAATTTAAATAAATAAGTAAATTATCTTTTTAAACTAACCACTAAAAGTATTTTATTTATTATTTTTTAATCCTAACTTTTATCTTAATAACCTAATATTATAACTTTAATATATATATATATATATATATATATATATATATATATATATATATATATATATTAATAATTATTAATAAATAATTTAAATAAATAAATTAAATTAAAGTTTTTAAAACTAACCATTAAAAGTATTTTATTTATCTATATATTTTTACTTAATTTAACTTATTTCCATAATAAATAATAATAATAATAATAATAATATTAAAAATAATAATAATATTAAATTAATAAATAATAATTCGACTACTAATATTATTAATATATTAATATCAAGACTATATTACTAATATAATATTAATTATATTTAATAAATAATTTAATTGAAAAAAAAATATAAAAAAAAATTACCTATATTAAGACTATATTATTAATATATAATAATAAATAATTTAATTAAATTAAATAAATTACCTTTTCTAACTAACCATTTAAATTATTTTATTTATTTATATTTTTAACCCTAACTTTATGATTTTAATTAAAATATATATATGTGTGTGTGAGAGAGAGATTATTAATAAATAAATAAATAAATTACTTTTTAAGCTAACCATTGAAATTATTCTCGTCCTTAACAATATATATATATATATATATATATATATATATTATATTAACAATAATTATTAAATAATTTAAATAAATAAGTAAATTATCTTCTTAAACTAACCACTAAAAGTATTTTATTTATTTTTTAATCCTAACTTTTATTATAACTTTAATATATATATATATAATTATTAATAAATTAATTAATTAATTTTTAAAACTAACCATTAAAAATATTTTATGTATTAATATTAAAAATAATAATAATATTAAATTAATGAATAATAATTTGACCTGGGTCCTAAGGTAAAAATTAGCCGTTGGTCTATTTAGCCGTTGGAGTCTCTGCTCAAACTATTTAACATGCTAAGCTGGATCTGTTTCTTCAACTTGTCCTGACGATGAACCACACTTGTTGGTTCGAAATGCGTCGACAAATGTCTGTCTACATGTGATTTACGCCGAAGTTATTCTTTCAACTATTATGGATCACAAAAGCCTCAATTCTACTATATCTTTCTTATTAGTGTGCTATTCTATTAGATGATGTGGTTATCAATTACCAAGGTCTTTAAGAAAACATTTAACCAACACAATTGATTCACGTATTAAAATAAACCCAGATTTATACTCATTCCAACCATAAGCAGATAAGATTAAACAAATATTATGACAGTTCAGAAGAAACACAGAATTCCAGAAGAAACTTATGTTTATTTCCACTTTGTCCTTAATACATCCAAATTCGTCCTGCGCACTCAGCTGCAGGGGTCCATGCACACAGCTGCAAACTTTCCAGGCCTCTACGCACACAGCTGTAGAGCCTTTAACTACTACCCCAATCCCTCAACTCAGACTTACAGACGCTTTCCAAATATCTTTTTCAAGAACCCATTATATTTCATCTTCTTCAACCTCTACCCTCTCTACCCATAGAGCCTTGCTCTATTTATACCCTTCTTTGGCCCGTGATCCCTAAGCGGGCTGACTCTATTTACATTATTTTTGGGCGGACTACCCTTTGACTCAATCCTACTATAATTCACACTCCGCATACTTCGAAGTTTTTACAATAATTTAATCCTACTTTTTGGGCTTTCTGCCCCAAAACCCGTTTCGCAGGACTTCTGCTACCCAACACATGTATAATTAATTATTTTTTTATAATTCAATAGCTTGATTATTCACCCACCCATGTGTCACTCTCTCATCAAGGGTCTCCCAACATTATTTACTTAAATTTTAATTTAAAACTAATATTTTCCTCACCTTAACAAGATTCCTATTTCTTCTCCTAGTTGCCTCTTTATCCCCCTTTTTATTCCTTAATTTGTGTTCAATACTAAAGTCAATTAATGAGTCAAGATTTGATCCCCCTATCTACTCCCCAATTTAACTCAAGTTATCTCTTAGATGGATCTTCTTATGTTGGTTGTTGCCACATGGAGGTTCTCTACATTTCTCTAACTTTAATTTATTATTCTTATTTTAATTCACCTTCCTCTTCTCTTAATTAGGTTTAATTAGTTTAGGATTAATCTTTATCCTTACAATTATGTCCCACTTTCCCCTTTTACTACATAATCTACCTAATATTTTCCAACATGGGAAGGGTAGAGTTTTTAAGGTAACCTATTTTATTTCTTCCTATGATCCTCTTAACCCATGTTTTATTTTTGATTTAATTAACTCGGTTTCTAACATCATTTACCCTTGATGTAAATTTACTTAGTTTTCATTTCTTGATTATATTTATTAATTAGTTTATTTTTAATGATTCCAAGGGTGTCAAGTTTGGTCGTGCCCTTCAAGAACTTCCCTTGAAGTTCCAAGGGTGCCATGCCTAACAATTTATTTGTGATGCCAAGGGTGCCAAGTTTGGTTGTGCCCTTCAAGAACTTCCCTTGAAGTTCCAAGGGTGCCACGCCTAACAATTTATTTGTGATGCCAAGGGTGCCAAGTTGGTCATGCCCTTCAAGAAATTCCCTTGAAGTTCCAAGGGTTCCACGCCAGTTTCCCTTCAAGCATTCAGTGGCTATGAGGGGAAAGTATAGGTGCAACAATAGAGACCACTATAATCTCTTATGTTGCCTGCTATAGTGAGACTAATGGTGTTGGGGATCAAGGAATCCGCCTTGATGCGTGCCCCCCGGTAAAATCCTCATGAGCGAACCAACTTTGGGACCTTCCCTCACGACGTCGTGATCTTCAAGGCGAAGGTGTTTCAACCTTCCAGCCCAAGTCACGTCGGGAGTGCTAGTGGGTGAGATCAGGGACACTGTCCCACCCCTCCCATGTAGTTCCATCCACTTGTACAACCCCATCACCCATATGTGAGTCATTCAGCCAAGCAACTAATATGTGCCTGCAACCACTAGCATCTCATCATAATTTAGATAAACATATATAGCAGGTTTCAAAATTGACTTTGAATTTCAAAGGTAAAATAATTTTTTTTTTCCATCAAACCAGTTGTCGTCAACTCGTCATATGCGAGTGCCTCTGGTGGTTTCCTGCCATACTCAATAATCATCAGTAACAAGGTTTCTCAGTGTTAGTCATTGTCATAATAGCATCATTAACAACACCTAGTCATTCACATCATTGTTCATAGTAAGCCTGAACTAATGAAAGTAGGTAACATAGGGGACACATCCATCATGGCTATCATCATCAAAACATCAATGGAAACATACATATCCATCAAGCTATCAACATCGTAACATCAATAGAAATATACCTATCCATCAAGTTTATCATCATCATGATTTTAATAGAGAGCATACATATCCTTTACTGCCATCATCATCATAAATTCAATAAAGACCAAACTTAACCATTTAATGTTACAATCATCATAATACCAATAGATAACATACATAACCATTCATGCTATCTTCATCATAATATCAATGGAGAACATACATAAACATCACAACCATGAATATCTCAATCACTAATAATAGCGTCATGTGCCCGGATCCTCAACCTGAGGTCCTCAAAGAATAATGTGTGGGCCTTAGGGCTAAATAAATGTTAGTGTCATATCACTGTCAGTCAACTAGAGCAGGCACTACACTTTCGAGATCCTCTCTTCAATCTTATGATAAACTATGCCTCTTCTTCATCAAATCCACAACTCTAGACTTATATATCTTCTTTTCTCTTCCTATCAACATTGAAAGCAACCACCCTTGATGTAGATATAACTTTTAAATTTCACATTTCACAAGCTATCAATTCTCTATGCAATTGATCCAATGTTAATGTGTTTAGATCTTGCATCTCCTCAATGGTTGATACTTTGGGATTGAATCTAGATGGAATATATCTCAACACCTGTTGAACTATAAAGGAGTCACCAATGGGTTCATCAATTCCACTTATGGTGTTAACTATTTCATCTACTCAAAGAAAGAATTTGGCTATGTCCCCATCATCTTTCATCTTTAATTATTCAAATTTCATTCTGTTGACTTGGAGTTTGGATTTATTTACTTTACTATCACCTTCATAACAACTCATCATCTTATCCCCTATATATGTGACTATTTTGTAGTGCATGAATTTAACAAACCTATATTCAGTCAAATCACTTAGGATTGAATTCATTTCTTTAACATTGTAAGTGAACTCAATTTTATCATCTTTATTAACCAATACATTTGGTTTTTGACAACCATTCTCTACTATGTCCTAAACATATTCACCAAGAGACATTATTTAGGCTCTGATTGGTACCTTACAAAATATATAATTCATTCCAATGAACATGGGGGATTTGTTGGTGGAATTTCCATCCAAGTTAGCCATTGTCGTGGATCGACCTTCTAGTTGTCATACTACTACTAAAGGAACTTGCTCTGATATGATTTGTTAGAAACCATGATAATATTGAGAGGGGGGATGAATCAATATTATGCAAATTTTACCAATCTTTAAGATTATTTACATTATCACTAATCCCTCACACAACAACACCATAAATCAAACAACATATACATATGAGACACATATATTTACATGGAAACCCATAAAGGGATAAAAATGCAAAACTTATGCTTGAATATTATTGTAGGATACAACATATTCTTACATCAACATTTTTGGCTCCAATTAGAAGGAGACACTCATCCCTTGAATTTACAAGCACCCACTTGAAGGAAGCACCAATTCCTTGATCTTTACAAGATCTAACCTGAAGGAAAGACCAACTCCCTAATATTTAACACGAACCAACCCCCTTATGTTCAAGTACCAACCTGCTTGAAACACCAACCTCTTAAATCTATTTGTAGGCACCAACCTGCTGGAGGCCCCAACCCACTATAGTTACACCATATATCCTTTCTTAACATTTTTAGACTGAATCCATTCATTTAGTCATCAAAGTAAATACTTAAACATTCTAATACAAGCTATCATTCTTTTGCACTCTTGTTCACTCTTATGATATTAGCAATCTGCAACCTTAACTTTGATCTCAGCAATTTAGTTTTATGACCTGCAACACCTCCAACTTCATGTATCTCTACAATTCTAATAATGATCCTCAATAGGTAGGAATATTTCTTTGTTTAACTTTGATGTCTATATTAATACCCTTATTTTAATTCTCTTGGCAGCAAGAACATCCTAGTAGCATACAAAAGCCCAACATATTATGTCAGTGAAAATTGACATTGCATACTTCATTAATAAGCTCAACATTATATACATAGATTGTAATAACAATAGCCAAAATTTATGAAAACTTCATTTTAATAGAAAAAATTTAACAAAAATACCAACATAGGACAAACATCATCTTCGATCTTCATCCCTTATGATCATCATCCTCCTCTTCCACCTGTCCCCTATCTGATGCTCATCCTACTCTACCACTTGTCTCCTATTCCAATTGTCCTTATGATCTAAGAAATTTTAGTGAATACTTTCAAACAAAAATCCCCATCATACAAGACCTTTTAATGACTCTTACATTTGCATGTGAAATCATGAGCAATGTGAATTATTAAACAACACTTTAGAGAACCATCAACATGAAACAAGGAAGTAATAATCATGAAAAACCATAAACAATGGTATGATAACGAAGCTTTTCCAGTGTGGAATATGTCTTTGTTCTTAGCGTCAAGAGTGGGGAGGCTGCTTCATTAGTTGCTGCAAGATGATGAGCACATGATGCAATATTTTCCAATACAAGGATGAATCCCCTTAACTAGAGTGACGTGTCTCTCCCAGGAGATGTTCTTCTATAAGAAATCTCACTCATAAAATCTCTCCTTCAAGATGACAAAATAAAAATCTCTCACATAAAATGGCATATAATTATTCTCTCACAAAGTGGAATACATGGATCTCAAATTCAAATAATCATCTCAACAAAATCAAATGAACACATGGAGAAAATACACCTTATACCTCTAAGTTTGGGGATGGCCTGAAAAATTAACTACGCAGATGAAGTAATTACTTGTGTCATTGTGTTCCTTGTGAAAAAATGTGAAATTTGAGTGTAAAATGACCCCTTTATATCTCAGTCAAATTTGGGCTCCCTGGGAATCTTTTAGATTCCACATAAGATTATCTTTTGGACACAGGAAAAAAATATGCTGCTCATATCAAAAAATGGATTGCACCATCAGACTCCTAGTGAAAAAATAGTTAAAGTGAGTATAAAATTGACATATTTCTGATACTGTAAAAAATTATGCCCCTGAGGAATCTAAAGATTCCTCAAAGATTCTTATGCTCATGGTTCCACCTCCTAGAGCCGTGTCATAGTTCCACCCCCTAGAACTGTGTCATGGTTCCCACTAGCTCTTGACTCTATAATGGTTCCTCTCGACCCTCCACGCTGGGTTCCAATGAAATTTCGTGGTTTATAAAAAATTGTGGTTGGAGTTTACAAGATCCGTCGTCATAGCAAAATAGTTGGCACTGAAATTTGTTGGGAATAGGTTGCGGGGTAAATCCTGTGGACCTCCCCCATATAATAATCCATTGGCAGGTTGTTTAAATTTGTCAGCATCATTTTAATTTTATGTGGTGGTTGGTTTAATTTGGGGGCCGCCTATTAGCGGACCGACCAATTTCACTGGGCGAGTTCAATCCTCGCCGACCCTATATTATATATGGTGTGGCTTGTTGGGTGGCGAGTTCATAAATGCTGGTCTGCCCCATTTAAAACAACTGTTATAATATGGTTGGAGGGGTTTGCAGGGGTGACAACTTGCCAACCCATTTTTTTTTTATAATAACATGGTAAAAAACCGTCGACCGAAATTTAAGGGTCACCCGAAGAAAAAAAGAAGAGACAATTTTTCCATTTCTGACCGCCGACATGTCCCAAATATTTTCTTAGTTAACTGCCGCCAAATTTAGTGGCTTTCGCCAATTTTAGCGGCTTTTGCCAATTTTAGCCAAACCTCCAGATTTGACGAACCTCCAACTTTAACTAGCGCTCTGCTAAATTTAGCTAGTGGGGCCAAGTTGACCAAAACTTTGACAGTGAATACGTTGAGCATACGAAGTAATATTTAAGAGTCGTCCACACCATTGGAATCAGGATGATGAGCTCTACATTCTAGTCCCAGTTTCGATAAAATCTAAAGACTTTGATTTTTGAGCCTTTCTGGAGCCACCTAGATCATTCCTCCCCACTAAAGAGCTTTTGGTCCTCCAAAATGATGAACACATTCTGCAGAATGTTGTACTCCCTCATCTACACAACAAGTGCCTTAACAGGCCACACTTCCTTCTCCTTCACCTTTGTACTTTAGAGCCATAAGTGATGAACTGACACCTGTATCCTATGAAAACATATAGTACAACTTACAAAATACATGTTCTTTTACAAGACCAAACATGACCCAAGAAAAACCCCATACTTTCCAAGAGTTTATAACACACTCATTGGTCAAGTTTACATCAGAAACATAACATAAACCAATACCCCAACTATCAACTAAAAGGCCAAAAATATCACCATGTTGCTTTCATAAGTGATGGCAGACACTTCACCACTTTTACAATTATTTTGCAACATATGATTTACAAATGTGGCCAAACTAAACTACTTATAAATACTCATTTATTACCTAACCAGGTTAATGGGTCTTTTTATCGTTGCTGATTCTCTTGTTAATCAACTTCATTGAATGGTTCCTTCACAGGTTCTTTCTGGTCTTCCTTTGGTCACTGCTCTAGATGGAGCTCCCAACATGTGGCTCTCTGATGTCCACTCTTGTTTCAATGATTACAAAAATTCTTCTTCCTCTAGACCTGCCTGACCTTCTTCTTTCCTTGATGTGGAGAAGGGTTTTCATGTCTTGTCCTTTTCCTTATTTCCATTCTTTTCCAACACTTGGCAACAACATGGTTATACAAGCCATAAAAAGTACATGGTTTTCTATGCCACAAATTCTGCTCATCATTATCAATCTGCTTGTAATCAAAAGGAACATTAGAATATCAAGACATTTTATACCTTGCTTGGTTGTCTCTATTGTGAATACGACAAGAAGAACTTACCTTAGCTCTTCTTTTGCAATGCTCACTATCACGGGAAGACTGTGATGTGCTCTCAACATCCTCTTTCCTCAATGGTTTCAACAATGGATTTTAAGCTTCTGTTTCCTTTGAACACTCTCCTTCAATGTATCCCAATCCTGCAAATCGAGGCCTTTGTACAACCTCCAATGGTTGAGTCATTCCTTGGCCATTAACACCAATTCCTCCTCCTTTATACCCCATATTGGTAAGGAGTCTCATGTTGGTTCTTGAAATGGGTACCTCAATGCTTCCAAAAAAAGAAAAAATCATTTGAAAATGAAACTAAAGAACTATAAACATTATTTATCGTAGCTGTTGATTTTAAAGTAGGCGATGATGGCTTCTCTAGGCCTTTGTTACACTTAAAATTTTACAGGGCCTCTTTTGTGGCTCGTAATTGAAGCTGCAATCTCTATTTTTCCTCTTCTGCTTCTTGTATAAGTCTCCTTAATTTAACATTCTCTACTTGAAGGCTCTTGTTTATATCTTCATTTGAATGATGAGAAGAAGATGAAGAAGAAGGATATTCACCTAAAGATGGAGATGGAGCATCATCCTCTAATATCTCTTTTTCTTTTTCCATTTTCTCTTCATAATCTATAAACAAGATATATACCATGCTTTCCATCCTGTAGAAGGCCTCATAGATATCTTTATTATTCTCCATTTCCATTTTTGTTGCACATTCAATCACACTCATGATGACATTCAGAATCCCTGGGAAAAAAGTTAGATTGCTCTGATACCACTTGATCCGGGAAATTTTCATGAATATTTCCAAAAACAATTCCCCATCACACATGACCTTTTACTAACACTTACATTTGCATGTGAAATGTGAATTATTAAATAACAGTTCATAGAACCATCAACATGAAACAAGGAAGCAATAATCATGAACAACCATAACACAATGATATGATAATAGAGTTCATCCAATGTGGACTATGTCTCCGTGACTAGTGTCAAGAGTGGAGGGGCTGCTTCATTAGTTGCTGCAAGATGATGAGTACATGAGATTCACCCCCTTAACTAGAGTGGCAAGTCTCTTCTAGGAGAAGTTCTTCTCTAAGAACTCTCACTCATAAAATCTCTCCTTTAGCATGACAAAATAAAAATATATCACATGAAATGGCATACAATGGTTCTCCAACAAAGTGGCATACATGGATCTCAAATTCAAATCATCATCTCAACCAAATCAAATGAACACATGGCAAAAATACACCTTATACCTCCAAGTCTAGCGAAGACCTGAAAATTGGCTACTCAAATGAAGGAAATTCTTGTGCCATCGCTTTCCTTGTGAAAAAACATGAAATATGAGTATAAACATGACCCATTTTTGCCTCGGTCAAATTTTATCTCCCCAAGAATATTTTAGATTCCTCATAAGATTCTCTTTTCGACACAGGTGAAAAATATGTTATTGAGATAAAAAAATGGACTGCACCATCAGACTCTCAGAAAAAACCAGTTCAAATGAGTATAAACTCGACACATTTATGAAACTGTAAAAATTTTCCCCAGAGAATCTATAGATTCCTCAAATATTCCTTTGCTCATGATTCCGTACCCTGGAACTACGTCATGGTTCTTCACTGTGTCATGGTTCCCACTAGCTCTCGGATCTATCATGGTTCCTCTCAGTCCTCCATCTTGGGTTCCAATGAAAATTCATGGTTTATAAAAAGTTGTGGTCAAAGTTTACAAGATTCACCGCCCTAGCGGAACGGTTGGAAGTCAATTTTTTTGGGCAGAGGTCCTAGGGTCAAGATTGTGGGCCTCTCCCATATAAAAATCTGTTGGTGGGTCGTTTAATTTTTTTTCCACCATTTTAATTTTATGTGGTGGTTGGTTTAATTTGGGGGATGCTCATTAGCGGGTCGACCAACTTCCCGGGGCGGGTTCAATCTGAGCCGACCCCATATTATATATCGTGCAATCTGTTGGGTGGTGGGTCCACCAATGGTGCTCACCCCCATTTAAAATAAATTTATAATATGGTTGGAGGGGTTGGTGACCCGCCACCCCATCTTTTTTTATTTTTATAATAACATGGTAAAAAATCGTCGACCGATTTTTTAGGGTCACTAGAAAAATTAAAGAGGCGACAATTTTTACATGTCCAACCACCAACATGTGCCAAATTGTCACTTAGTTAACTGCCACCAAATTTAGTGGCTTTCGCTAATTTTAGCCAAACCTCTATCTTTGGCGAACCTCTAACTTTAACTGGTGTTCTACTAAATTTAGCTAGTGGGGCCAAGTTGACCAAAATGTTGATTGTGAATATCTTGAGCATACGAAGTGGGATTTGAGTTTTGTCTGCACCGTTAGAATCAGGATGATGAGCTATATAATCTAGTCCTAGTTTCAACAAAATCCAAATATTTTGATTTTTGATCCTTTTTGGAGCCCCCTGGATCACCTCACATATTGAATTGTTGGCATCCACCTACGTCAAAACCACTTTGTGAAATAACCTATATTATGCCCCCCCCTTTGGCCATATTTTACTTTTTTGTGGGAGGGGGGTCTGAATTCTGCCACAATCGTTGATCATCTTGTCAAAAACCATCGGTGATTTGGCTAAGATCAACATGTGTTATTCAATCACAAGCCCCAACCTAATCAATGTTAATCGATCAATAGAATATGTGTGCCATTTAATGTAGGATGGGGCTTAACTCCCACACATCTTTCAGCTCTACCAACCATTGGTTCACTCAACTTGCATGTTCAATATTGAAGTCGATACCACATCATTTGACAACTCTGATAGATGTGAATATTTGCATTAGTTTCCATCTTGTCAGACACAGGGACCAAAAAAATTTCATGTATCGAGGGTCACCGTAAGGGAAACTTGACCCAATAATAAATGTGATCTATCAATAAATAGACTGATAAATGGGACATTTCACTACAAATAACTTTATGTTATCAAGAATAGGATGTTAGGTATTGCAAGGAATTGGTAAACATGATCGTGTTGAGGTGCGATACCTAGTGAACTTAGCACCTTAATCAAGTGCCCTGAGTCACATAACTCATACCATTTGAGAAATTGCTTGGGGATGTGACCAGGGGCCTTGCCACTCTACCTCTTTTCACTCGTTTCTCTCACTTGTTATTGCAGTTTGCACGTCAAACAGATGGGGTGATTTGATAAGTACCTAGGTCCTTTAGCCCAGCTCCTTAGGAGCTAGGTCCAATAGCTTACTACTCCACTACTCACTAGACTTCACGCTTCCTCCCAAGATTTTCTTCCTTCCACTATGGATTTTTCGATCTAATAAGGTGAGGCCCTTTTGGAACCATGAGCCTTTGTAACCATACTGAATTTCAACACTCAAAACTCTAATTTCTCCTGATACCTTGGGGGTTAGGCTAAGTTCCATATATCTTTGGAAAGGTCTTGGGGAGGACTATCCAACCAGGCAATTTTCACATGCTTTTGAGAAAATGTCCTATAGACAAAATGCCTTTAAAGATACGCTACAAAACAATAACCAAGGCATCATAGGCTTAGCACACTGTTAATAGAAACACAAAAGACATTAATAACATCATACACTTCATGTATAAAAATGTCAACAAGCTCAACAAGTGCCTCCTAAACTTGACATTATTATATGGACTTGATATCAATGAAAAACATTGCCTACATCCTCAAGACATAAAAGCTAAGGTTTTTGTCCTTAATGGTTTGTACAAAGGATACGTGCTTGGAAAGTATCACTAGACAACACTTGAAATAGGGAAGGCTTGGAGAGAAAATATTCAATTAGACCTTGTCCATAGTGACCTGTGTACCCTGAACAAACCATCACAAATTTGTTTGGTGCAATTTATGTTTTAAATTTCATTTATGACTTTTGTAGGTATAGTTGGGCATATTGTTGAATAATAAAGATCTTGTGTTAGAAAAATTCAATCAATTCAGGCTAGTGGATGAAAACTAATGTGGTTAGCATATGAATTATTTCAAATTAGACGTTCAAGGAGAATATGTGAGTGAAGCCTTTGAAATCTAGTTACCACAATATTATATCTCTTAGTATATATTTGTACTTTACACACCTATGTAAAATTGTATTACTATAAGGAAGAACCAAAGTTTGGTCAAAATGACACGGGGTTTACTGCAAGTTAATGAAATATTGACTATGTTCCATATGGAAGTTATCTACTAAAAATATCTTCTAAACTTGATTTAGACTAAAGATATATGTGAAATGAATCCTCCTAAGAAAAAACGTAGGATAAAATCATTAGTTTTATACCTCAGAACATTTGGATGCATAATATTGGATCATATTCTAGATGATAATAAAAAAAGGGTAGATTTATAGAGCCTTATATTATGATGGGGTACTCTAATGAGTTGAAATCTAACAGATTATTTTATCTAGTCAAATAAGAGATACCTATAGGAGAGATGTTGTACGTAGATGAGAAAAATTTAGGTCCTACTCTATTGAACTTCTCTTTTCAGTTACTGAGTAGTGTTCCATAAAATGTTTTTTATGGGCCAACTAACTACTAGATAGTCAGCTGATGTACTAAAACCAATTTGTAATTAACTCAAGACAAATAAGAAGTTAGAAACAATATGGTAATATTTCTCCAATGGTATGTGTGCTAGAGGCACACGATCCTAAAACATATGTATATGCAAATGATTAACCCTAAATCAAAGACAACTACCATTCATGAGTATCATTCCTTGAAGAATACTTAAACATGGGAATTAGTGTTGGAAAAATGATTTTTTTGTCATAAAGAAAATTTGAATTGTATTATGTCCCATTTGGAAAACTGTTTTTTTTTTAAAGAGACATTTATCCTCTAAATTTCCAAGTCGTCCCTCCAAGGAGATAGATCATATCAACCCTATTAGGCACCCTTTCAAAAATGGGAAACAACTAGAAATAGGCCAGTATGTACATCATTTGTGCTTAAATTTGTGGATATTGTATAGAAAGAATTTATACCTATGTGGCAACAAGAAATTTAGTTGTCTTCCTCTGTAAAATTCAGATGTCCCTTCCGTGATGAATTCCAACCTTCCTATGGAGTACTTCTATGATGAATTTTAGCCTTCCTGTGGAGTACTTCTGTGATGAATTTTAGCCTTCATGTGTTGTACTTTTGTGATAAATTCGAGCTATATCGGGTGCATCCCTGTAACTATATGTGAACTTTTGTGATGAGCTACGCAGGAGATTATGGACATATCTGTGGGTAGACTTATGGAAAGACACATGATGGACTTCATGAAAGAAAATTGTCTAATGGAGGGCTGACTTGGCAATGGAAGGAGCTGGTTACTAAAGTATATGCATTTGACTTGGATTTATCTTGACTCTATAAGGAAAGGATAGATAGGTTTTCCCCCTTAGTGTGGGTTTTCCCTGGCCTCTTGCGTAATCTCTTGTGTTCTTTGTCTCTTGTGCACTTTTATCTTAATGTTTTGGTAATTACTTGATGAAGAAAATTAACAAACTAAGAAAGAAGAACAATAATAGTGCTCACAAGTAATGATCATGTTAAATAATTCAATTATCATTGGAATTTTAACATGATATCAAAGCTATGACAAGAGCAAGAGCACTAATAGAGGCCATATGTCATAAGGATGTTTTAGATTAAAAGGAATACAAGTTATGAATATGATCTCAAGTTCAAATTCATCTATGTGGAGATCCTAGTTCGAAGTATGAATTCCTGCATCTAAAGTTCCGTTGACTACACACTATCTGAAGTTCTGTGGAAAGGGCACCCAGACTGAACTATTATAGAAAGGCATTTTCAACAAGTTATGTAGATACTATGGAAAAGCACGGTCCAATTTCATTGACAGTTGGAAATTGAAGCTCAACTAATTGACAGTCTATTTTGTGACAAGATTGAGGGCTCATATATGAATTTTTCTGTGGCAAAATAAGTATTCAAGTTTTCTTGTAGCAAAAGATAAGGATGCATATTTACCGTGACATGTAACCTGGAATAGATACAAATTTCTGAGGATAGAATCCTATGAAAAATATGAGAGTTACTAAGACCATTCCTAAGATAACATTGTGATCTTCTCCAAAAGTTCTAGAATGAAAGAATTTCTCTGTGGTCAAAGAATCTACAAATCCGAATTAAGTTATCATGATCATGAACACGGTCCAAAATCTTTATGTAAACTGAATTGACTATGGTAACAATCCTCTGTGATATATGATCTTGCTACAACAATTTTTAACGATGGCATCTAAGTTCATTGCGAAAATACTATTTGTGGTATCCAAGCTCACTATACTACTATGGAATATAGTTGAAGCTATGTAATGGTTTGTGATGGCCTTTATACATGTGATGATTTTTCTTAAACTAAAGCTAATCAAAGGATTTGTATGACATTGAAATATGTCATCTACAGAGGTTGTCTCTTGTAAATTTGAGCTTTTATAGAAGTCCAAGAGTGATGAAAACACCTTTAGTCAAAAGAATAATTTCAAATTAAAATTGTTGACTGTGTATACTAGGTTGAGACCTAGAGTTTTGCAAATCAATCTTTTGTTGACTAGGCCAAGACCCAGTAGGGTCGAGATCAAAAGAGAAATTTATATGTGGTTAAAGGGTCTACATTCCCGATGGAATCAAGATATCCGAAGTTTATTCTCTATGAGAGTATTCAAAATTTCATTATGTGAAAACTGGTGTAGAGTTGGAGGCTTCATACGATGTGACAATGTCTTCTACATGCAAATTCTGAGATATGAACTCTTGTGAGTCTTTAAAGATCATCTTGATATGGAAAAGTTTGAAGAACCCTGCTAGCAGCTTGAAGGATTTTTTCTGTGGTCCAATAGTTGAAAGTCTAAGGTGTCTTTAGTAGCAGAAGATGACATACATCTGCTGAAGGTATGAACATGTAAAGTTGATAAGGTATGTATCTTTTTTTTCATTATTTAAAGATCTAGGTATGAATATTGGTTAAGGTTTCCTTGCTAAGATATATGCTCTTGGTTATATTGTTGAAGGGTTGTTGAAACATGAGGGCCTAAAAGGATATTCTCTCTTTTGAATTAAAATCCTTCGTAAAGATCATTGGAAAACATATAGTTAGCTATCTTGTAATTTGTAACTAACATATGCATTCTTGTAGAACTTGTAATTTTTAGATTGGCAGGTTTTGGGGACTTGTATATTGACCCTTGCAAGGTATGATGATCTGGAATTGATCCAAGACAAACAATAAAGTATTACATACTCATGTGCATGGATGTGCCTATGTTATTTTATGCAACAGATCGATAAGATTGCGAAATACACAGACACTGAAGAAGTTAAAGAAAACATAACAAGCAAACATATAAACACAACAAGTTTAATAAGGAGTTCACCCAACACTCCGGGGCTACGTCTCCTGGTACAACATTTAGTGGTGGCCTCTCTATTATGTTTTCAAATCAGAGTTTTTACAATAGTGAACTCAATTTGAGTCTCACACACAAAAATAAATCAGCAATACTGTACTTGTATTCCCCAAGCCTCTGGAATACACAGACTCTCCTTACTAACTCTCGACCTCTGTTGGTCATAATAGTATGAGCCCAATCTGAGACTCATATAGGATAGGCATTACAGAGGAGTGTGCTTGAACCTCTCAAGCCTTCTCTGGAGCACACAGACTCTCCGACTCTCTCTGTCTCTGTCTTGACTCTAGCTCGATGATGCCTTTTCTTCTGTAGGTCAGCTCAGTTTCTTCTCTCTGCTCTTAGCTTTCTTAACTTGCCTGCTTCTCTCTGTGTCAGTTCGCGGCTTTAAAGCCAATCTGCTTTTTGACTATTTGTTTCCGCTTCCCGACTTTCCGGTTCCCTTGCCTCTGTCTGTTTGAATCCCTCTGTTCTGCGTAATCATCACTGTATAACGCCTCACAGGGAGGTGGCCACCTATTTCATAACAAATGAGTGTCAATTCTCTTGGACATATTCGAAACGATCGTTTATTCCATTAACTCCAAGAATACTCGCGAAACACGACCTTCTGCCAATGCATCATCCATATCGGACTTCAAATCCTATACAAATCTACCTGTTGACCCTATCAAATCTGGTCATCCATCGGAATGCATCTCCGCTGTTGATCTAGGGCCTCCAAATCCTACGGTCATCGTTCATATCGAGTGGATAAGTAACATGACGTTTACCCGTCCGATGTGAGCGGTTTTCTCTCTCTTCCGCCGGACGCGTGGCAACCATTGTATGGCATCGGGCAGGACTCGGCTGAAACCGCTTATCACTCGAAGCCCTTTCGATATCCTACCTATTTTTGTGGGACCCTGCTTCTGATGGAATTAGAACGATATCCGTTGCATTTTATGGTTTTTCGGGTCCAGGGGCTTGCAACCTTTCCTTCTTTGAGGGGTTTGCCCTGCGATATGTGATTAGCGACTTGTCGCTAATCGCATATTAGAAACTACCCCCATTCCTTGAAATGGCCTCTGGATTGCTAATTTACGATAGTGCGCGTTACCATGGGCCAACGATTTGCACGCTTGACCAATGGTCCTCATTGCTCCGCTCTGATCACAAATTGCAATTGTTATGAGGATATCTCTGATAAGATTGATCTTTATAAGATTTTGAAACTTGGCATGATTTTTAAAGAGTTCATGAAAACTTACAGAGTGTTCTAGGATCCAATTTGGATCACGACCTTCCCACTGAAAAAGCTTTTGGACCACCAAAAGTTGGTTTTTAAGCATCAATCAAGTGAGGATATAGATTCCTCACTTACCGAATTTCTATCCATCTTGCACTGCTTGGTTTTGAACCTTTGAGTCCAATCCTGAGGTACTCAACATCCCCTCTGTGTGTAGTTCTCACCTTCATGTCCAGAATTGTGTCTTCCTGCAATTCATTGAGATATTCAGGCAACAGATCATCAATGGAAGGAAATTGACTCTGCTCTTCAGGATCTTCAATTAATGAAGGTTCAAACAGTCTCAAGATTTTTGCATTAACTATTGAATAGATGTGCATGTAAGCTGGAAAATCAAGGTAAAAATCATTCTCACTGATTTTCTCAATTATCTTGAAAGGTCCATACCTTATCGGATTTAGCTTCTTACCTTCACCTTACATTCTGCCTTTGCTGATATACAGCTAGACTTGATCACCAACTTGGAAACTATGCTCAGTCCTATGCTTATCATGCCTTGCCTTGTACTTGGATTGGCTCTGTTCCAGCTTTTCTTATACTGCCTGGTGAATCTCTTGGATTTGTTCAATGAACCTGGTTGCCTTGTCCACATCACTGTGTCCATCAACTGTTATGTCTTTACCAAAGACAAAATCCAAGGGAGACCTTGGTATGAAACCAAAACAGGTCTCAAAAGGAGATCTTTGTGTAGAAGAATGTTTAGCCCAGTTGTAAGCATGTTGCACATAACACAAATGTTCATCCTAAAGCTTGGGATGCTTACTGCAATAGCCTCTGAGCAACTGGATCACTATCCGGTTTACCACCTCTGTTTGGTCATTTGTTTGTGGATGAAAGGCTATGCTCTTCTTCAGTCTGGTGTCCATCAATTCCCAAAGACTTGACCAAAACTTCCGAACAAATTAGGAATCTTGATCAAATATAATGGAAGTGGGTAATCCAAAATGAACCCATACATGCTGAAAGAACAACTTTGTTGTTTGTTCAGCTGTAATCTATTTGTTACAAGGTATTAAAATACACATTTTGCTGAACCTATCCACAATAACATATAAATAGTCATGACCTTTTCTAGATTTAGGCAGCCCCCCAAGAAAGTCCATGGAAATATTTTTCCAAGGATGAGAATGAAATGGTAGTGGAGTGTGCAAGCCTAGTTTTCTATTGTTGGGCTTGCTTTTAGCACACATGGTACACCCTCTTATATATCTAAAAACTGTCTCATTCATCTTTGGCCAATAACAAAATCTTTGCAGCTGTGCAACTGTTTTACTTACACCAAAGTGACCTAATATTAGAGAAGTGTGTGCTTCTCGAATTATCTTTACTCTTTTGGTTTGAGGAATGCATAACTTCCCCAAATGTTACAAGAGTTGGTCCTTAACATGCTAATCAAATTCTTCTACTTATTTGCCATGACTTAAAGTTGCATATACATCTTTGAAATCTATATCTTGAGCATATTGTTTAATGTAGCTTTCATGCAATACTGAATTATGCTTAAGTATAGTAGATGCATTTATGATTGGTCTGGACAACATATCTGCAAATTCATTGTGTATGCCCTTTTTATATCTGATGATAAGATGAAACTGTTGTAGAAAACCCATCCACCTATAGTGTCTTGATTGCTGCAACTTAGTTTGTGAGTGTAAATATTGAAGTGGTTGATGATCAGTATGTATCACTGTCTCTTTGCCCGTTAAATAATGTTTCCACTTTTTCACACTCTGTAATAATGCATACAATTCTTTATCATATGTGGGATAATTAACTACTGCATAATTAAATGTCTCTGAATGATAACATATGGGTTTACCGTTCTGCGTCAACACTGCTCCCATGGCATAGGCACTGGCATCCATTTCAATCTCAAAGGGTCTTTGAAGATCGAGCAGTGCTAGTACTGGTGCTGTACTAATCTTTTCTTTTAAGGTGTTGAAGGCTTTCTGTTGTTTGCCTCCCCACTGAAACACCTTGTTCAATCCTGTTAAAGCATGTAAGGAAGCTGCAATCAAGGAAAAGTTAGAAATAAACTTTCTCCAATACTATGCTGCTGCTAGGAAGCTTCTAACTTCTGTAGCAGATTTGGGTTTAGGCCAGTTTACAATGACTACAACCTTAGATGGATCTATCTTCAATTCACCACCCCCTACAATATGACCCAAATAATTCAAAGATGTTTTGCCAAATTCACACTTCGATAGCTTAACATAAATATTTTCTCTTTTCAAAACATCCAGAGTCTGCTTTACAAGTTTTAAATGTTCTTCCCATGTTTTACTAAATATAAGGATGCCATCCAAATATACAATGACAAAATCATCAATAAAAGCCATGAGTACATCATTCATTACTCTCATAAAAGTAGCAGGAGCATTAGTTAAGCCAAAAGGCATAACCAACCACTCATACAATCCCTGCTTTGTTTTGAAAGCAGTCTTCCATGCATCTTGCTCTGCAACCCTGACCTGATGGTAGCCTCTATGCAAGTCCAACTTGGAAAAGTAAACAACTTCTTTCAATAGATCTAACAGATCGTCTATGCGAGGAAGGGGATAACAATTTTTTATCATTATCTTATTCAATGCTTGGTAATCAATGCACATTCTCTATGAGCCATCTTTCTTTCTCACCAAGGAAATTGGAGACCCACATGGTGATGTGCTAGGTCTCATGAACCCTTTCTCGAGCAGCTCCTGTACCTACATCTTGATTTCTGCATTCTCTAAAGCAGACAGCCTGTACATTCCGATGTTAGGAAATGGAGCATCTTGCTGCAAATTAATATCATGTACTATTTCCTTTTTGGGTGGCAAACCTTTAAGTTCTTGAAATATCATATCATATTTTGAAACAACTTTTTCTAAATCAACTTGCTGTTTAGCATGCTTGCTATTTAGCATTACAACCCTCAAATACATTGGTTTTATTAGGTTTCTTTTCCTTTACAACCATCAATAAAAATTGTTTGCATGAATTTACAATTCTTTTCATCTGCCCTGAGTTTATGAGAGTGTAATTATTCTTGAGTTTATGAGCTCTTACAATATATTCGATTCCATCTTTAACGAGTTGATTCTTGTTTTCAGCTCTATATAAAATGGCTTTTCTATCATACAAGTAAGGACTTCCTAAAATAATTCCACATATATCCAAGGGAACAATATCTAACTCAACCTCATCTACAAATGTTGACCCAAAAGAAAACCTAAGTTTACATTGTCTAGTCACTTGCAGCTTTGCTTTATCACATAACCAACCTAATGGATATGGCTTCTTGTGAGGTGTGGTTAGTAATCCCAGTTTCTTTACAATTGCTTCAGAAATTAAGTTTACTTGTGAGCCACCATCAAACAAAGTATCAATCTTTTGATGCTTGGAAATAACTCTAATATGAAAAAGCTCATGTATTTTCCTCTCATTTTCTTCATTATCAGTAGATTGTGCATAATTACTAGTAGATGCTTCAGAATTTTTACCTTTTATACCTGTGGCTGTGAATGTTGTTTCATCCCCTGAGTCTGACCCCAAATCCTTCTAAATAGCTGCAACAATCTTCTTCTTTTTGCCATCGTGCTTCTTGGGTTTCAGCTCTGGATGCATAATCCAACATTGTTCATCATCAAGCCCATCCTTCTTGCAGTGAGTGCATGAAGGTTTGGTCTTTTGTACAACACTTGTCTTCCTCTCTTTCCATTTTTGCTTTCTCTTTTCCTTGCCCTTTCTTGCAGTGGGTTTTGATGATCCTCCAACTTCTAGGTTCACATTCTTGCCTCTAGACTCTAGATGTGTAGCCTGAACAGATACCTCATCTATGCTAGTGGGATTAATCATGAGAATAGTATGTATCAAATAACTATGTAGACCACCTATATATTTTAGCAAAGTTTCAGGTGAGTCTAAAGAAATGCCTAGAATCAAAGCTCTTTTTCTAAATTCTTGGGTGTAGCTTTGTACACTTTGCCCTTTCAATTGGCGAAGAGTTTTCCAACTCATCATAGCTTGCTGCATATAAGCTAGTGGATAGAATTGTTTTTTAATTGCAAAAAAAAATTCATTCCAGGTAGAAAGAATTTTACCATGCTTCTTCAAATCATCTTATGTCCTGCCTTCCCACCATACCAAGGCGATGCCTCCAAGGTGTAGGCTAGCCAGCTGAATCTTTCTCCTTTCTGAATCGATGTTCTGCACTCTGAAATATACATCAATCTGTCTAATCCAGTTATCTAGCTTTTCTGCATTCAATTCTCCATCATAAATTGGCAAATCAAACTTCACATCTAATTTAATCAAAGAAGGTTTCTTCTTTTTCTTTTTAGGGCTTTCTTTGTGTGAAGAAGATGATGATGAAGGTGATGATGGGGGAGATGGTGGAGAGGGCTTCTCTTATTTTCCTTTGCCTTCTGGGTGGGAAACTAGAAGAGGTTATTCTACTCCTTTATCTTGTTTGGAGGTTGATGACTCTTCACCTCTACCTTTCTTAAATTCTCTATACATTTCTTCTACCATGGCTCTCATGGTCATGAAACTGTCCATGAACTGGGAGTCTGATTCCAAGGGACTTTATTCTGACATTTTCCTCGTAGGACAGACTCTTCCAATTTTTGGATTAGCTTCAACCAACTCTCCTTCTCCTAATTTAAGCTTTGATCTAGTTATCATTCAACAAAAAAAGAATCCAGCACAAGCTTGTCTAACCTTAGCAACCTAAAGCTCTGATACCACTTGATCTGGAATTGATCTAAGACAAACAATAAGGTATTACAGACTCATGTGCATGGATGTGCCTATGTTATTTTATGCAACATATCGATAAGATTGCGAAATACACAAGCACTGAAGCAGTTAAAGAAAACATAACAGGCAAACATATAAACACAACAAGTTTAATAAGGAGTTCACCCAACACTCCGAGGCTACGTCTCCTGGTCTAGCCTTCAGTGGTGGCCTCTCTATTATGTTTTCAAAGTAGATTTTTTACAACAGTGAGCTCAATTTGAGTCTCACACACAGATATAAATCAGCAAGACTGTACTTGGATTCCCCAAGTCTCTGGAGTACACAGACTCTCCTTACTAACTCTCGACCTCTATTGGTCACAGTAGTATGAGCCCAAAGTACAGGCATTACAGAGGAGTGCACTTGAACCTCTTAAGCCTTCTCTAGAGCACACTGACTCTCTGACTCTCTCTGTCTCTGTCTTAACTCTGGCTCAATGATGCCTTTGCTTCTATAGGTCAGCTCAACTTCTTCTCTCCACTCTTAGCTTTCTTAACTCGCCTGCTTCTCTCTCAATCAGTTCATGGCTTTAAAGCTAATTTGCTTTTTGACTGTTTGTTTCCGCTTCCCCTGCCTCTGTCCATTTGAATCCCTTGTTCTGCGTAATCATCATTGTATAACACCTCACAGGGAGGTGGCCACCTATTTCATAACGGATGAGTGTCAGTTCTCTTGGACATATTTGAAACAACCATTTATTCAGTTAACTCCAAGAATACTCACGAAACACAAACTTCTGCCAACGGATCATCCATATCGGACTTCAAATCCTATACAGCTTTGCCTATTGACCCCGTCAAATCTGATCATCCATCGGAACACGTCTCCGCCATTGATCTGGGGCCTCCAAATCCTATGGTCATCGTCCATATCAGGCGAATAAGTAACATGAAGTTTACCCGTCCGATGTGAGCGGTTTTCTCTCTCTTCCGCCGGACGCGTGGCAACCATTGTATGGCATCGGGCGGGACTTGGTTGAAACCGCTTACCATTCGAAGCCCTTCCGATATCCTGCCGTTTTTGTGGGACCCCGCTTCTGACAGAATTAGAACGATATCCATTGCATTTTATGATTTTTTGGGTCCGGGGGCTTGTGGCCTTTCCTTCTTTGAGGGGTTTTCCCTACGATATGTGATTAGCGTCTTGTCGCTAATCGCATATCAGAAACTACCCCCGTTCCTTGAAATGGCCTCTGTATTGCTAATTTGTGATGACGGTCTACGCGCTTGACCGACGGTCCTTGTTGCTTAGCACTGATCACAAATTGAAATTGTTACAAGGATATCTATGGTAAGCTTGATCTTTATAAGTTTTTGAAACTTGGCATGATTTTTAAAGAGTTCATGAAAACGTAGAGAGTGTTCTAGGATCCAATTTGGATCATATGATTAATGAAACATTCATTGCTATTGAAAGAATTCTTAGATCTTGGGAATGGTATATGGGAAAAATGATCATGTAGCTCAAGATTAAGAAGGGAATGATCATTTCAAAAGATAAGTATTTTGTGTTTTTCCTCCTTGATGGATGTTTTTGGTTAGTTCTTTGTCCATATTCTCTTTGTCTCTTTCATGTCAGTGGGGTTGCAAGACCCACCTAGGGTTTAGCAGCAAAAAGATGACATGAAAGAGTGTGTCATATCCAAAAGACTTTCTAGTCTTATAGAAAACCTGAGCATTGAAATAATTGGCAACTTAATGATTGCATTTATTGTTCCCTAACGATTGCCAATTTGTGGCAAAAGGATAGTCAGTGGGATGCTTATGTAAGCCATAAGAACTATTATTTGATGTGTTAGCATATTGTTCCAAGGGCTATCTTATGTGTGCTCTGAAGTACAATACTAGGCATGAAAAATCAGAGTTGAGTGGGTTGTTGATGTACCCTAGAAATAGCATTTTGGAGCAGTCAGATAGTGGGAAAGTGGATGTCTAAGAAGACCTCATGTACAAAATACAATGCAAGAAGTATTGAAAGACATAGTAAAAGATGCAGTAGATGAAGACCTCAAGTGCAAGATCATGAAAGAAGGTGTTAGGGCCTGGATCTACCTCAAGCTGAAGGAAGGTAGGTCTAGGGTAACATCAAACCACGCTTAACCTGGTAGCTAGCTGTACTAGGTCGGGAGAGGGCTCTCTCCTTGTGAATTTTAGTCAAGATGACTGATTCAAATATGGATTTGAGGCTAGGTATAGTAGCTCAAAGGATTTGATTGGATTTTTTTTGGGTCGAAACAACAAGAGAAAGGATGATTTGGACTATGGATTTGATGTTAGTTTTTGCTGGCAAAACTGGGGCAAATTAAGTACCATGTTCAGCGAAGTGAAGATTGTAAATGTGATAAGTATAAGGGAGAAAGCCCGCTGCCTTGCAGGCATCAAACAAAGGGTGAATCTGCAACAACAACTTTAGATGAAAAAGAATCACGAGGTTGCTCAACAGAGCATCTAACCAAGGATGAATTCTGCTAAGACAACCATTACAAATAACAACAAAATCATCATGAAAGGAGCATCATTATGGATGAATTCCTAACATATCACTTAGCTAATGTTGTAAAAAGGTAGAAAAAAAATAATGTGTAAATGAATTACAGGAAAAACATACTAAACATCAGAACTGTGATGAATCCCAGATCCAAAGGGCAAAAGACTGCTTTATGAAAATGATATTCAGGAAAAAAATTACACAAATCCAAAACAACCTCTCTGCTGCAAAAATCAAACCTCTACACTATGAAATTCATAAAATGTATACATTTAGCTCATCCTTGTACTAAGGGAATTGAGCTCAACCATTTTCTTCAAAATAGAATCAGTTATATTAAACTTGGACTGAATTTTTGAAAATAGGTGTTGAAGATGAACTCGTATCTCCTAAACCATAGCACCTGTTACAAAACTGAAAGAGATTTTTGTAGATAAGGTCATGTGGAGAAAAACCTCTCTCAAATTTTGGAAATTCATTTCCAATTGCTTGGAATCTGTGCCACAAAATCATCTCTAAAACAAAAAATCATTAAAAATTTAAATCTGTGAAAATGAGTTGTAAAGATCTAGTCACATATCCAAATTCACGATACTTGTGAATAAACTGAAAGAGGTTTTTGTTATATGGCTTGTGGTTAACAAAAATCTCCTTGGGTTTTTCAAAATTACTTTCCATCTGTTGTAAAATGGAACCGCACTAAAATGACTAAAACAGTAAAATAAATAAAAAAATTCTTTGTTTTAATGCAGGCTCCAAATATCATTGCATATATCCCACATAGTAGCACCTGTGCATAAACTGAAGGAGGTTTTTGTTATTTGGTATGTGATAGACAAAAGCCTCTTTCACTTTTGTAAAATTCCTATCCAAACTTATTTTGTAGTAAACTTGTCCCTGTGTGCAGAAACTGACCTCAAAACATGCATAACCAAGAATCAATCATTCATTTTGATCATATCTTCTAATCTGGGAGCCGGTTACGGGAGTGTGATATACCGTTGGAAATATTTTTTTGAGATTCTTCTGATGGAAATACTTGTGACATGTTTTGTGCTGAATATCATGTGCAAAACATCTAACCAAACCAAACCTAGTAAGAGCTCATGTTGATCCCTGGTGACAGGCTGCGAAGACTGGAACTAACAGAAGGAATCATGATCTGTTAGGAGGCATATTTGGAGCCCTAGTTCAAGAGTTGCAGAGAAACACACTTAGTGATAAGAGGGATTCTTGAGGAAGGTACAACAGATATCCATGGAATAATAGGTAGTTGATGTAAGGGAAGTATGAGTACTTCTGACACAAGTCGAGGATTGTTGATGCACTCTCCCTATTTAAGAGGGAGTGAACTTGGATTTCTTCTCTTAGATTGAGATGGATTTATGTTGGACACATGGTTCTCCTCGTGTCATTTATTGTGATGGATTGGGACTAATATCCTAAGTCAAGCATATGGACATGGATAGGGATAATGGTGGATTATATAATCATCTTGGACATACATTCTTGAGTCATGTACTATGATGGATTAAGATGGAGATCCTAAGTCAAGTATATGGACTAGGATAAAGAATGGTCCAATGGACATACATTTCCTTGAGGGAAATGATCCAGTGGGGGACATACTCCGGGTATGCTAGGTGGAGTATGCACCTCGAAGAGGTGGTACGGTGTCCCATGGAATGCATACCAACATTGTGTTATGATCTTGTGGAGAGATAGAGTGTATCTGTCAAGGCCTTGGTAATGTGACAGTACTGGCTGTGTTGATACTATCATCATTGATGCTTATCAATTTGGATTCTTTCTTATAGATAAGAATATTAGGATGGGTCATTATGAATACCTCCCTAATTAAGATGGAGTGTTGGAGATTGTAACTAGGTTCAGTCTTCATAATTACATGAAGAAATGATTTTCTTTTGTCATAAAGAAAATTTGAATTGTATTATGTCCAGTTTGGACAATTAAAAGAAAAGTTTTTTTTTTTTAGTCTGATATTTGTCCTCCAAATTGCCAATTCAGACCTCCTAGGAGATAGGTTGGCTCAACCCTATGAGGCACACTTTTAGAAGTGGGAAGCAACCATATATATGCCAACATGTTCATCTTTTGGGAAGAAATTTGTGGATCTTCTATAGAAAACATTTAGACCTTTGTGGAAACAAGAAATTTAGATGTCTTTCTTTGTAAAATTCAGATGTGTCTTATTTGATGAAATTTGACCTTCCTATGGAGTACTTTTGTGATGAATTTCAACCTTAATGTGGATTACTTCTCTGATAAATTTCGACCTTCCTCTAGTGTACTTCTGTGATGAATTTGAGCTCTTTAAGGTGCATCGCTATAAATATATGTGAAATTCTATGATGACCTAATCAAGAGATTATGGGAAAATTTGTGGGAAGACTTATGGATAGACATATGAAGGACTTCATGAAAGAAAATTTTGTTTGATGGAGGGCTAACTTGATAGTGGAAGGAGCTAGTTACTAAAGTATATGTATTTTACTTGGATTTCTCTTGACTCTATAAGGAAAGGATTGATGTGTTTCCCCCTTGGTGGGGTATTGCCTTGGCTTCTGGCCTAATATCTTGTGTTCTTTTTTCTATTTTGCACTATGATATTAATGTTTTGGTAATGATGAAGAAAATTAAAAAACTAAGAAAAAGAACAAGAATAATTCTCACAAGTAAATATCATGTTAAAGAATTCAATTATCACTAGAATTCTAATAATTAGTTCCTTCATTACAAGGAAAGAATTTGGTGAAGTGTAAATGGATCTTATTACTCCTATTTTAGTTGGGATTATTAGAAATACTGGGGGGGTTTAATCGATTTTTCATTCCCAAATTAGACTTCACTGAACTTATTCTTTCAATTCACAATTATATTTAAGCCATTACTTCATCTAGCATATCACAATGTTATATATAGCTTATTTAATAAACCATGAGAAACATCAAGAATAAAACATGTAAATCATAAGGCACATCAACATATCAAACAACTATAGACACCGAGATTTTAGGCGGAAACCCAATGTGGGAGAAAACCACCGTTGTTGTCATTTTGTCTTCTTCTTTTGTTATAAAGAGAATTCTTAATTACAGCTTGGTCTCTTACTAGTGCAGACTCTTGCAAGCACACATGATCCTACCCGCAGGAGGCTACAACCTATACTCATTCTCTAACACCCATTGGAAGGGAGATACATCCCCCTAATCTCTTTTATCAACTCCTACCAAAAGGGAACACCTACCCACTCATTGAAGGCTACAACCATCAACACCTCATGGACTGCCTTTCACAATATTTCATATTGGCTCAACCTGTCAATCAACCATTAAACAACCTGTAGGCAACTTTTCATCAATTCTCAAACAAGACCCACACCCTACATTAAGCTCAAACCAATATAAAAAAAACCAAACACTGATCAAACTAAATCACTAAATAACTAAAGAACCACTGAATACCAAATACCAAATTGAATCACCACCATGGCAACCACTGAACTAATACCAATATACAAATCGAAGGAAACCAACTAAAGCAACCAATCACTGAATACTAATGTCAATACTGAATATACCACTTTAACCATATCAATAGTACAAATCACTAAATCATGCCATCCATAAATCATTCCAAGATCCAAGTTTAAAATATCCAACCCAATATTCCTTTACTACTGACAAGCATCAAGTAGATCATCCATATATGAAAGAAAATTGTCAATACCCAAGCTACCAAGCCAAATCAAGTCAATCCTTTGTAAATTTTACCATGTAAAGCATGGGATATCAATTAAGAGGTAATATCAGGTCATGCTCATAAATCTAGAAGAAGAGAACGAATAACATCAAATATTAAGGATCTTTGTTCATCAATATGTTCATATGAACCATTACAAAGCCCCATCTAAGTTGTCACACAAGTCCAGACCAAACTCTCATCATACATTCAAGCAAACAAGCTCTTCCAAAGCCAAGAGATCTCTGCATATGATTTTTTCCTAGTATCAATACAGTCAATAGGTAGATCAAGCATTATTCTGCACCCATAAGGATATCAAACATCTTCTACAAGGAAAACTGTCTCATTGGCACAGTTAGGAGGTCCTCTTTAATCACCCATGACAAGAACAACTGCATTTTCAGTAATTCAAGGTGCACACACTCTCCTAGTGTTGATAATATATGGGTCTTTGTCTTGCATACTTAAGGAAAGAATCACTATAAACATATTCATGAAAAGAACTACTCTGTCTTACTAATAACTCTGTTGTCAAATACATTCTTTACATACATAATATATATACATATAAGGAAAGTATTAGTCACAATTTAGGCCTTTGTCAACATATTTGCTAATAAATGAGTCTCTACCCTTTGATCAGATCTAAAAGCTTCACCTTTGCAAACACATATTACTAAAGCACTGATTAAAATACAACAATAGACTCAGATATGTTATGAAGTTCACAAGGCTATTTGATCTCCATTAGACTTGCAAATTGAGTGAACATGCATATTCACAATAACATTCTTTAGCCTCTGATCTATGTCTTTAGATCTTAGTCTCCTCATATCATAGTGCACACTTTCTCAAGATAGAACATATAACACCTCATCGATGGCACAAAAAATGCTTAGGTAGATCCCCTTTTTTATAGTGTTTGATCCTCACCAATGATTTGGTTTTGTAATTACCATGAGTAGGATTACTAATGTATTACTTTGAACAAATCAATTCCATCTGGGCATGCAAGAATCTATGAGAAAAACCCTAGTTTTGTTCTTGGTATTTTAATTTTTCAAAACCTATAACCTAACCACACCAATGATACACTGAATTCTCGGCTATTTGCACCCACAAGCCACTATCCTTGCGGTTAGAGCCCTTATGGCCACACACATAGTCCTCCCTCCATGCGGCTGGGGAAAAGCATAGGAACAACACTCCAAAACTTAGTCAGACTACTTATTCTTGTTTTGTAATAATTGTGTACCTTCTGCAACATCTCAATACATATGAGTAGCCCCATGAAAGTTATTCCTCTTCTACCTCTCCATACATCTGTGTACCCCCATGAGAGTTATGCCTCTTCTACCTCTCCATACATCTGTTACTATAAATCAAGCATTGAAAGATAGACATAATGACATGAATCAAACAACCTATGATGATTGTTGGGCATGGAATCCCCCCCAAGGCATGTTTTGGGGCTCAAAGCCCAAGTTTTGACCTAATCTTGTTGTAAAGCTCCGTGAGTTACGAGCACAGAGCGCGAAAGTATGATAGAGTCACAAGGTTGTCTACCCTAGTTTTGTAATGTAATTTCGGCTAGATAGACCTACCAATGGTCCGCGAACCATGGGATTGTATAAATAGAGCGAGGCTCTAAGTATATAGGAGGGGGGAGAGAGGAAAGAGTCTAAGTAAATAAGTGAAATGTGTCTTTGGGTCGTAGAGTAGGAGAAGGCTCTATAGCTGAGTGCGCAGAGGCCTAGTAGTCCACAGAGGAGTGCGCGGACCCTGTAGCTGAGTGCGTAGGGAAGATTCGAGTCTATAATCAAGGAAGGAATTAATAAAGAGATTTTTGTTGTCAATTTGTGTATCTGTTCTCGAGTTAATGAATGATTGATATGATTTGCGAATATACTGTTTATTTACTATGCGCACTTGTATGAATGGTTTATGTTGTTAAGTATAATTTAAAGCACACAAGTAGGCGAAAATAATCAACTAACTTTGGGATACCAGTAAGATCTTAGGTAATAACACAGAGCGCGACAGTCAACCCCTAGGTAGGGCTGCGCGAAGGCAGTATATTGGGTGGCGAAGGACAGGAAAGTGCACGAAGCAATCTGCGTGCAGGGTCAAACTGCAAACCACTTGAACTCATCAGACATCTCCAGGGTGCGGAAACCTGGTTCTAGCACCCCCCCATACTACTTCGAAGGAGACCTCAGTCTGCGCTCCGCAGACTATTGCCGAAAGGGCTAGTAGTACCAGGATTTGTTTGGCTAAATTAACTCTGAACCTAGGTCAGGCTCCAATAAGCCAATAAATGGTTTTGTTGCCGGGACCGGGATCTGCATAGAGATGTTTGATGTTGTATCACTGGAATCTGACAAAGAAAGGAATTGAAGAGTGGTTGGAGAGGAATATTCACGAGTTCGCGGTGTAGGAAAACAAGAACCTATGATTATTAAAGGAAGAGTGGTTAGATTGCTACTTATATACGGAAATCGGCGAAATTTTCTTTTCATCCTTCCCCTCTGAGTTGTACGAGTGGATTGCGAAGCTAGCAAATAGTCAAGGAAGGTGTAGGCTCGAAAAACCTATTGTGTGGACTCCAGAGTTCATGCGAGACTGGAAGCATTGGAAGATAAGATCGCGCACGCTGTGGATCACTAGCTCCATCGAATTATAGGAGGATGTATCACTGAGTTTGTAGTAGATACTTCAGTCAACTATAGCGAGGTGGAATGACGCTTCCTCAAAGGACCGCGAGGTAAGTACATTAAATCTTTGAACACTTGGATTAAAATGCTACTGTGTGAAAAGCGGGTTATATGAATAGATTGATGTTTGGCGCTACGCGAAGTCGGAGGATCTACAGAAACGAAGGTAGTGCAGAACTAGAAACTAGCCCTTTGATTTCACCTCCACGAGAAAGCGAGGAAGAGCTCGCGAAAGTCTCACCAAGAAGTGCGATCAGTTTGATAAAGCAATGAATTCGCGCATACCACTTCCACCTACACCACCACCAGTTTCACCATCTTCACCCTTGTCTTTGCCCACACCACCTCCGCCACCACCACAATTCAACATGGCAAGCCCGATAAAATTTCCAATGTTCAAAGGAGTAGGGAATGAAGATCCAAACTAGTTTTTGTTCGTGGTAAGCGCTGTATGGGAAGCGTAGGGAGTCACGGATGAAAACATAAAGAAAGCAATGCTGGTCAGCACTTTGCTGGATCGCGCAATGACTTGGTACATTAAGCACTCCAATGACAATCTGAAAACAAGGATCGCTGATATCCAAGCTATGCTAAACAAGGAATTTAGCAGACCAAAGTCAGAGACACAGTCGATCATCAGATTTAAGGAAATCACGATGCTTCCAGGCGAGACCCCCTGAGAGCTGGATTAGAGACTGAAGGGTATGATTCATGAAGCCAACATGACCTTGAATGATGGGAAACACTGTGCATGGTTTGTAACATCGCTAACGCCACATCTAAGGAATGCACTGTCACAGCAGAAGCTGTCCACTCAGGCTGAGGCCTTGGAGATCGCAATGAGACTGCACGAGATCCCGATAAAAAATCCTAACCTGGGAGTTCAAAAGATCCACACGCAGTTGAAAAACTTTTGCCTTGAGATGCAGAGTTTGAAACAAGACAGGACAGCTCGCCCAGAAGTGCGCGAGGAGGTATGGTGCGTAAAGTGAAAATGCTAGGGACATGACAAGGACCATTGTCCAGTCTTCACGAACTACCTGACAGGAGGAGGACCAATGCCATTGAGACCAGAGGCAGAAGCAGGACCGACCGCGGCACCTGTGTTATGGTGCACGATTTGTCAGAAAGGAGTGAAGCATGCTATAGATAACTGCCATCTATTACAGAAGTATACGCTGAGTTCCCAACAGTTGTTCTGTAATTTTGTAGGTCAGTAGGCCACGATGAGTGCACCTGTAGAAGTTATGAATTGATGATGGATCAAACTCCTACCTACATAGTTTAGACCGAAACACGGGCCCTCAATGAAAATGTAGGGATGGCACGCACTGGATTTCAGGGGCGCGGATGAGGTCGAGGTGGAATGGGACCAGGAAGAGGTCACAGCTAGCTGTTTTGTTACAATTGTGGAGGGCCAGGGCATTATGCCCGCTATTGTAAAAATTTGACGAGACCATCATGCTTATATTGTGCCCATTTTGATCATGAGACAGAGGACTATGCCATGCTAATAGCGAGGTTGTGTGATAAAGGAACACTCCAACCTCCCCTGACTCAGAACCTACAAATGATGAGATTTGAACAGCGCGAGGAAGACCCGAATGTAAATAACATGCTTCGAAGTGGTATCACGACAAGAGATGACAAATGCAAGCAGCCTAAAGAGAGTGCTTGGGTTCGCAAGGCTCCAACAAAGGAACCAGAATTTGATTTGGAGCATGCTAAGGAGATATCCATAGAAGCTAAGAAGAGCTTCGTAGAGGCCTCCACTTCAGCTAGTAGAGACAAACTGGGATCGAAAATGGACCCATCAATGCTCACTACCTTTTTGGAGACATGCATGAAGCTGATGCACGATAGCAAGGCTATGAAGGGGCTGCAAGAACTCATAACTAGATGTGTTGGGACCACACCAGGAGAACTGTGTGTAGGCTGGAAGCTCGGGAAGCACACAACATGAAGAGGAAGAGAGATGAGATTAACCACGCAGATCAGGGAATATGAAATGGATCAAGTGATTTTGGATCTAGGATTGGACGCGAACGTCCTGCCAAAGCAGACATGGGAACGCATGGGTAAGCCTACATTGCAATGGCCTCTTATTCAATTGCGAAAAGCGAACCAGAAAAAGATCCTACCTATGGGAAGATTGCAGGGAATAACAGTATATATCGAAGGTGCGAGCGCGTTTGCAGATTTTGAAGTGATAGAGATTGTTGATGATATAAATCCATATCCCACGTTACTCAGAATAGATTGGGCCACTGACATGAATGGAGTGATAAATCTAAAGAAGCGTAGGATGATTTTTGAGAAAAAGTCATTGCGCGTAGTGGTACCTCTAGACCCTGCGGAAGGATCACGCTACATAGAGCTAGTGTGCCACTACGATAGTGACGATGATCTAGACTATATTTACAAGATAACTGTGCGGGAGTAAGACTGGGTGAATCCAACAATAGATGGTAGACTCTCATGGGAGCGTGAAAGCTCCTGCACCTCAGATTCAGACTAGGAAATAGAACGATGGCAGAACCAGTTACACGAGGTAACCACGCTCAATTGTAACATGATAACAAGGTCACCGCGCTGCGTGGCAACAAAGGTAAGAGATTTTCCGATGTATGATAGGTTGAGCGAGGTGGATTATTTCCTGAACAAATTTGAAAAATAAGTGTCGAAATAACAGTGGTTCGATGCTCTGAAATGGGTACTCCGTGCTACACCCGCAAGGTGGTGGGGTATGCACCAGCATAATTTCGAGGACTGGTGCGAATGCAGAAGGATGATGTGCATGCAGTTTGGAAAGCCTCAGATGCAGATGAAAGTTGGGTATGACGGACAGAACAACCCGTGTGCCCACCTATTTAGATGGGTATAGGCATATGGTACACAACTTGCATGAAGGCACACCGTCCACACGAAAGGAAACACGATCAGCGAGTAGGAACGGGCAAGGAAATGGTGAGAACGACAACCAGAAAGTATAGTAAGACTAAGCAAGAAGAAGCATATTCACGTAGAAGATTTTGACAAAGCACGCGAAGCACTGAGCGTGGTCCACCATGTGAAGTGAACTGATTGGGACCTGTGCGTACCAACAGTTCTATGGGCTTATAGGACCATGCGCAAAACCCTGACCACGTGGGAACTTCCGAAGCTGAAGTATGAAGAAGAAGCTATAATCCCTATGGAGCATGCAAAGCCTAGTCCGCGCATAGCAGCACCCATAGATACGATGGTTCGAAAATCCCGGAAAGAAGGAATCACATAGCTGCAAGAAACATAATGCATGGCACTTGAGGAAGAAATCTAACAAGGAAACCTTAGACTCCAAGAACTTGAAGAAGACAGGGTACGGTTAAGAATGAAAAGTGCGCCGGTGGACGCGGAAGTCAAGAAGCTGGAGGACGAGATAAGGGAAGAGTTTCTCACCTAAAAAACTAGGATGGTAAGACAAGGTGCGTACGATCATACTGACAAGTTTGAGAACTATCGCTGTGAATTGATTAGTCTGATGCCTTGGCTTAGACAACATATTGCTAAGCATAGTGACCAGGGTAGAGCGTTGCAAATGGTGAAGTGAGAGATGCCGACCATAACAATAAAAGGTGGTGATTCTCCAGGAACCATGACAGAGGACAGGATGGAACTCCACACGGGTGTTGCAGCCACCTGAATAGCCAAGGGAAGGATAGTCTTAGCACTCCAAGCAGTTGGAAGGGAGTGCAGGACTATAAAATATTATTCCTGGGAGCTACGCGGTATTGGAGATGCGTGCAGAAGCAAAGAGTCACAAGGTCTGCGACCGCGCACTGGGGGCAGCGCTGCCGCGCGGGTTGGCCAGAAAGTGACCGTTGAAGTCACTATTCATGATGGAATGCTCTGCTTGAGGCCAAATGAAGCAGGCAACAGACATTTAAGATGCAATTTATGGGCAAGGTTTGGGAAAATCTGCCACTAAGGGAGCATTAATGAACCAGATTTGGGGGGGAACGGTCGAATTCAAATTCAAAAAGCACTATAAAATACAAAGGGCTGCCCAGCGAACAACACTTGGGCAAGATTTGGGAAAATCTGCCACCAAGGGAGAATTAATGAACCAGATTTGGGGGGGAACGGTCGAATTCAAATTCAAAAAGCACTATAAAATACAAAGGGTTGCCCAGCAAACAACACTTGGTCATTTAAAAATTGAGCGATTAAGCAGAACCCTGAGTGTTGTGAGCCGAGCATTGATTGAGCCCCTAAGTTTGCGAGTGATCGATTACAACACAGATACAATGAAAACTAAGGATGGTATGGAGATAGCAGAAGTGACCGCCGAGGAAGCCACACAAGCCCTAACTGTGGGGGATGTTCCAGAAGATGCCGGGATTGTGGAAGAAATCCTGAAATAATCGCACATGCCAAGACCCAAGAAGGAAAAACAAGTAATGGCTCCCGTACACGCGTCCTCATGGAACCCGCTGTGCAGAAAACTATCGATGGAGGAGAAGGGGAAAGCTGTCACTATAGAAACAAACAAAGAAGAAGAAGTTTTGGAGGAGATTATCATCGCAGAAGAGGAAGATGAATCCATGGAGGTGTATACTCAGCCTACGCACTCTGTGACAAAATTACCTGCCTATGTCCCCCCGCAAAAAGGGAAGGCCAAAGTGCCCAAGGACCTGGATGAAACCAAGAGCTTGCTCTAGACCCCCTCCTCCCAGATGGCATCAGGTTTGAAGGCATGCACCTGGGCCATGTGCCGACCATGAAATTCAAAGATTAGGACCTCGCTATCCATGAGAAGTTTCCTCACTTTAAGACTGGAAACCTCATGATGCAGAACACTGCGGGGGTGGTGACAACATTAGAGTCGTGGAAGTGGTTACGCGGAGTGGAGAAGGCCAGGCTGCTGAACCTACTTTGGGTGCCACATTTCCACTGTGCCCCAATAACCATTTTCGTCATCAGGCAGCTACTCTACCTGGTGCATGATGGGTGCTTATGGCTGGAGGATCCCATCCCCGTCACGACCGACTTGATTCAGCACATCTCTCAACTTCCATACAAAGGAGAAGACCCCGTGACCATATCGGAAGGAAAGGGCAGTGATTTGGCCATCGCGGAGGCCATGAAGAAGAAGTACAAGCTGGAAAAGAAGAAGAGGGGCTACGCCATATCTAGCATCAAGGACAAAGCAGTACGCGTAGCAACCCAAATCCTTGCCAGTAAAGTTATGTGCAAGTGCCGCGCAGATGAGGTACCTACGCCGGTGGTTGCACTGGCCAAGCAGTGCACAGAGGGGGTCCAGTTTAATTGGTCTGAATTCCTCTGCACAAAATTTTTAGAGAATTGTTGTGAAGCCTAGGAGTAGGGAAAAACCTTCCACTATGCATGGTTGTTGCTGTCCATAGTGATCGTGGTTGGGGAATTGCTGGAGGACAGTCAATTCCCCATAATTGACAGAGATTTACCGGAGGCTGCGAAGTATGCTTCGTTTTGGGCCACGAAGGATGCTACAAGGATACACGACAACAAGATTTTCTGGGTGCTCATGGAGATGAACATCCAAATTTGGATCAACCATAAACTGTGGTTGTCGCCCATGGTTTACAACAATCTGCAGAGTTTCACAGAATTTAAGGCAGATATGCATAACATATATATCAGGGCGCACAAGGATCCAATGAAGCAGTGGATAAAGATACCCTTTGTATTGATTGATGATGCCATTTTCAATGTCTTAGAGGCATGGCTGCCGGAATGGTGCACTCCAGACATTGTAGAACTCGAGAAGTCGACAACGCAAAAGAAGAAAGATGATGCCACGATGTGCATTGCCTAGTTGGCCAAAAAACGAAGATAGGAAACAATAGCAACAGAAGTGCGAGCAGAGTGGGATGCGGTACAGAAAGCAGCAGAGCACGAAAAGGCCATAGTAGCAGCAGCAACACAGGAAGCAGTCGTGAAGGCGGGCAAGGGCCAAGCAACACCTTTGAATGGGCAGACAGTAGAGGAAGTAGAAATAGAAAAAACAAGCATGGACCCACGAACCACATCCACACAGTTGAAGCGCCAACACCCAATAGAGCACGCAGGATCGTGGAAGAAGGTCAAGGCCTCAAAATTGTCCATCGACCCGATCACCCTAACCAAGGTTGATCTGCATGACACCAGTGAGACGGTGCGTGATGTCACAAATGAGGCTCTCCAGGATTTCATGCAGGAGCACTAGACTGTGTTGGGGGCCCTCAAAACGCAGTTGTAGGACTTATAGGCGCACCCCCCTCAAGTTGGACCCTTTCGACCAACCTTGTAGTTAGATCCACGACAACCAAAAAAATGTTGCGCGCGCGGATGATGAACACAATAGCGTTGCCAGAAGGGGATCTAGTGACATCAAATGAGGCCGACAGGCTTTTGGTTAGCACGATGAAAGGTCTCGGTGTGAATCTAGCTGCCCTTCCACGCGAAACATTATATCTATTATAGGATGGGATAATAGCAGAGCTACGCGCTAGGGAGAGCCGCACGCTCCAAGTCCTCAGTGAGCAGAGGATGAATATCAAACAACTCAGCTTGCAGCGCGACGAATCGGTGTCACAAAATCAACAGCTGGTGCAGGTGATAGATGATGCTTGTTGAAGTGTCCTGGAGTTGGCCATCCCATCATATATACCAGTGGAGGTGCAGATCCATAGGTTAGCAACTAGAGTCCGTGAGGTCAGGGAGGAAACGACAAAGGTTCAGCTGGAGCTGAATCTTCAGATCACTGAGCTGCGGTTAAAGGCGCAGCCATCCACTCCCTCGGAAGTCAGAGAACAGTGTACTAGTGCTATCATAGTGGGATTGGAGGAAATCAGAGGTGTAGTGTGAGACTACACCAGCATGTTGGAAGAATCACTTGAGGTCCTCACAACTCTACAAGAGGACCCCAACATCCAGCACTTAGAGACAGAGGCACGAGAACTCCAACAACAGTATGACAATGTTTGAGGAACTGTGCAAACAGTGGTCCTCACCCAGCGACTTGCAAGGATGAAGCAGGCTAAAGCACTGAAGGAGCAAGTGGACGCGACGCGACATAGGGAGGCAGTCCTTAAAGTGCGCATCTAGCTTTGGATCGACGAGGCCTTCACCATCACGAAAGACATCGAAGGCAAGCTCGTGAACATACATGGGATTCACACATTGATGCAGAGAAGCACCCCAGACATAGAGGTCTCGGAACATCGTATGCAGCAGATCTAGCAAGCAGTAGCTCAGTGTGTTGCTAACCTCTGCACAATTCGAGAACATTTGGAGGGACTCCACGCAAAGATTGTCGTGCTGACAAAGTGACTCGAGGGTGAGTCACGATGTTTGTGTTGGGGGCCTGTTGGGCATGGAATCCCCCCCAAGGCATGTTTTGGGGCTCAAAGCCCAAGTTTTGACCCAATCTTGTTGTAAAGCTCTGCAAATTTCGGGCGCAAAGCACGAAAGTATGATAGAGTCATAGGGTTGTCCACCCTAGTTTTGTAATGTAATGTCAGCTGGATAGACCTACCCATGGTCTGCGGACCATGGGATTGTATAAATAGAGTGAGGCTCTAAGTAGATAGGAGGGGGGAGAGAGGAAAGAGTCTAAGTAACTAAGTGAAGTGTGTCTTTGGGTCGTAGAGTAGGAGAAGGCTCTGCAGCTGAGTGCGCAAAGGCCTAGTAGTCTGCAGCTGAGTGCGCAAAGGCCTAGTAGTCTACAGCTGAGTGCGCAGACCCCTGCAGCTGAGTGCACAGGGCAGAGTTGAGTCTGTAACCAAGGAAGGAATTAACAAAGAGAAGTTTGTTATGATTTTGTGTATATGTTCTTGAGTTAATGAATGATTGATATGATTTGCGAATATACTGTTTATTTACTACGCGCACCTGTATGAATGGTTTATGTTGTTAAGTATAATTTAAATCACGCAAGTAGGCTAAAATAATCAACTAACATTGGAATACCAATAAGATCTTGGGTAATAACGCAGAGCACGACACTCAGCCCCTAGGTAGGGCTACGCGAAGGCAGTATATCGGGTGGCAAAGGATGGGAAAGTGCACGAAGAAACCTGCTCATAGGGTCAAACCGCGGACCACTTGAACTCATCAAACATCTCCAGGGTGCAGAAACCTAGTTCTAGCACCCTCCCATACTACTTTGGGTCAGACCTCAGTCCGCGCTCCTCGGACTATTTATGAAAGGGCCAATAGTACCGAGAATTGTTTGGGTAAATTAACTCTAAACCTGGGTCAGGCCCCAATAAGCCAACGATGATCCTTGAAAACATGTTCCCACATTGACATATTCAACAATGTTAACATCATACCATCATAAAAAAGTAATCCATATAAACTGTGATGACATTAGTTTAGGTTGCCATCAAGGACAACACTAGAGCCATAATGCCAACAATATCCCCCTTTGGACATGATGAAAACATTCTTCAACACTCCAGGACCCTCTCCCCCTTTGACATCAAGTGTAAAGGGCTAAATTGAACCAAGAAAGAGCTCCCCGTGTCATGTTCAACATAATAATTATGATCTTCTAATGTGAAGCAAAGATCTTAACTGACCATGCTCCCCATGAACATATACTGGATCCTTTAGAGATATGTAATAAAGATACAAGGATCAATCAAGAAAGCATAAGTATAATTTACATAACCATTCATATCCCAAGATAGAATGAGTATATATCCATCAAAAAGTAGTATCATAAGACCAAGATCAATATCATCATAATATCCAACAACATATGTGAAGTGGTGTATCAACCAAAAATATGCAACCTTGAAATAACCATGTCAACATATATAAACTAATATTAGTAAACCATAATAGTATATCAATAAGAGATGTAAGAGGACCAATCAATAGCAATAATCAACCATGACATGAATATGAAGACTAATAACACCTATTACCATACATCATCATGAATCAATAATGAACTATTGGAAGCATAAGAGAGGCTCCCCCTAAACCTATGCCAATCCTTCATCACCAATTTAGATAACAATAGATGCATCAACAATCACAACCATAATTCCAAAAATGAGCTATTGGAATCAAATAATTAGCTTCCCCTGAACCTGTTTGTACATCACAGATGCAACATTAGTAGCATAAATCATCACTAATAAGATCAACACACAAAATCATCATCATTGCAAGGCTTCTCTTGAGATCATCCACCATTGTTCCCGTAGGCCTAATCAAACTGCAGTCCTTGTTAAGAGAATTTATTAAGTACAATAGACTAAAATAGGAGATTATTTCCTTTTACTTTGAATCTGGAGAAGAGGATTTAGACCTCTTCTTTCTATGTGGATTCTTCTTTAGTACATATAATTTATCTCAATTTCTGTAACCTTTTGCTATAACTTCTCCGGTGTCTTTTTATATAATCTGGCATCCAGTTGATGTGAATATAATTACATTCCCTTTATCTGCTATTTGGCCTACACTTGCAATTTTATCCTTTATCCCATCAACCAATAGTATATTTCCTAATTTTGTCTTCTTAATATTGACATCAACATTACCCTTACCTAGTACCTTTGCAAATGGACCATTTCCAAGAATAATCTTACCACTCTTGTTTTTGAGATAGATGAATTTGTCCTTATTTCCATACATGTGATGAGATCATCCGCCATCAAAGTACCATTTATATTCTTCTTCAAATGCACACAAAGCAATGCTACACCTTACTTTTTATTCTTCTTTCTGCTTAATATGAGGAGTTCTAGTGGATCCATCAATGTTCTTATTTTCTATGTGCTTTGTTGCTTGTATGGGTTTATAGTCTTATTCCTGCATTCCTTTTCTACATGTCCAAACTTATTACACGCATAACATCTTACATGATCAGAAAAGGGAGCAATATCATCATAATATTTTTGCTTCATATTTCTCCTATTGCAATCAATAGTCTTGTGACATATATATTGCATGTAAAACAATATATCTTAAAGAAACCTGAGTACCTGGGTGTTGATGATCTTCATGTGAATCTGCTTCTACAATTAACTGCAATGTGTCCAAAGTTATGATAAATAAAATATTCAATATCATTATTCAAAGAACATAATCGATTGTTGTTTCTATTATTGGCAACAAATGATTCCCTTTGAAAATTTTCTTACCTTGGTTGTTGGTCAGGTTGCTTCTTAATGCTTTACCAAGACTCTTATAGTTTTCTTTGTTATCCTTAGAATTGGTTCCACAGGCTTATGAACTAGATTCTACTTTAATAGATTCATGAAATCCAAGGCCTTATTTGATGGAAGGGTATCTTTTAATATTAAGAAGAGTATCCAATATCTCTGAGTTATCTTGAAATCGTAACTTCTTATCCTTTTTGGAAAACTTACCTTCCAATATACTTACCTCAACTTCTTTTTTACCTCTTCTATTTTCCAATTGGGTTCTTAATTTGACGATCTCTTCTTTAAGCTCATTTTCTTGTCCTTCAAATACTTGAAGTATCTCCTCATATTGTTTGTTTCAATTTTCAAGATCAGATTTGAGAGAGATGATTTATGCTTCAAGTCCTTCACAGTAATTAGTTCTTTCTTCAAGTTCCTTGATTGTTGCATCTTCTTCAATTTTGGTTCCCTCCTGTAGCTAGAATATTTTATTTCCAAATTCATTTCTCAATGAAGCTACTTCATCCTCCTATATTTTACACTGATCTTCCTTTACCTTATACTGCTTCCTCATTCCTTCTTCAATTTTTCTTCCTTCTTCCAGCTGAGTCTTTAACCTAATAATTTCTTCTTTGTAGGAACTCTCCTTCTCATCAAAAAGTTGTAATAACTTTTGATGATCTCTATTCTCAGCTTTGATCCTTTTAATATCTACTTCTAGGTCCATTATTTTTGAATCTAGCTTCTCTAAAAAATGATTAATTTCACTTCTACCTAAAAGAGAAATCTTAGTTGATTCATTATCATCTTCATTAATATCATTACTACATGAACAGAGAAATGGAATACAATTAGAACAAGATCTAATACCTGATGATTCTTGATCACTATCTTCATCATTCTTTATCAATATAAGATAAGGTGCTCTTGAATCTAAAAATTTGCTGACATCCTTCAATACAATTTGTCCTTGATATATGAATGCAGATATTGATACGACATTAGATATATCACAATCACTACTTTTGTGGCTTGGTATCTTCCTTTGTGTTGCTTTCTTCTTATGCTTCCTTCCCATTGTCCCAGATCCACTCTCAAGCAGTTAAACTTCTACTAGAGAGACCTTCTCTAATATCAATTGTTAGAAATACTCAGAGAGGGATGGGGGTGAATCGATATTTCATTCCCAAATTATACTTAACTTTTTCTTTCAATTCACAATTATGTTTAAGCCATTACTTCATTTAGAAGATCAAAATGTTATATATAGCTTATTTAATAAACCATGAGAAACATTAAGAATAAAACATGTAAATCATAAAGCACATCAATACATCAAACACATAAGGACACAAAGATTTTAGGTGGAAACCCAATGTGCGAGAAAACCACCGCTATTGTCATTCTATCTTCTTCTTTTATTATGAAGATAATTCTTCATTACATCTTGGTCTTGTACCGACACAAACTCTTTCTAGTACGCAGGCTGCTACTTGCAAGAGGCTACAACCTCCACTCGTTCTCCAGCACCTATTGGAAGGGAGTTGCAACCCCCTAATCTCGTTTACATGCTCCTACCGGAAGGGAGCACCTACCCCCTCACTGAAGGCTAAAACGCTCCACATCTCGTGGACTACATTTCACAATATTTCATACTAGATCCACTTATCAATCAACCATAAAAAACATGTAGGGCACCTTTCATCAATTTTCAAACTAAAACCACACCATGCATCAAGTCAATTCTTTGAAACTTTTACCATGCAAACCACATGCTATAAATCAAGAGGAAATATCATATCAATCTCATAAATCTATAAGAGGAGAATGAACAACAACAAATATGAAGAATCTTTTTTCATTAATGTGTTCATATGCACCATTACAAAGAGCCATCTATGTTGTCATGCAAGTCCAGAACAAACTGTCATCACACATTCAAGAAAACAAGCTCTGCCAAAGCCAAGATATATCTACATAAGGTTTTGTCCTAGTATCAATACAGTCAATAGGTAGATATGTTGAAAATGCAATAAGAAAATCCTAATTTAATTTTTCCTTGAATTAAATTGGGAATTAAATTGTAATTCCACATCTCATGACAACTTGTAATAGTTAACTAAGTTAATTTGACTTAGTTAGCTCAATTAATTCAAGTTGAGGGTCTAACTAGATTCATGTAGAGTGTCTCCTACAATTAGGAGCACTAGTTGAGTTTATTTTGAGTTGTAATTATTTAATTCATTCCAACTAATTTAAAGTCAGTAAAACTAGTTCCAACTGATGGAGGAATTAGTGGGGGATCCAGTAGTGAGGTGTAACCTGCAACATTGGGTTGTAACATACTATAGTGGAGTGTAACTTACTGTAGTGGGGTGTAACATATTGTAGTGGGTTGTAACCTGTGGTAGTAGGGTGTAACTTGTAGTAGTGGGGTGTAACCTGCAATGATCAACCGATAAAGTGAAGATTCACTCATAATTAACTCATGCATGTTAGATCAGAGAAAGACCCAATTGAGGTTGGAGTTCAGGGACAATGTACTATCTGTTGTAAAATCATCTAAATTAAACTGATGATGCATGCAATCAGAGGAAGGCCTATGAGGATTGTGTAATTCATAATTGTGGAATTTCTCAATTAAATATAGGCTAATTCCCAAGGGAACAACATAAGGAAATATGAACTTGGGAAAGCAGGAATTTAGCTAAGTATTGGCTTGAGCTTGTCTGGGAAGAATTGAGATAGATAGAGATAGTGCAGAGGTTGACCAGGGTTGAGAAAAGCATTGTAATCTTCTCATATTTTTTTATTAATGAAATATAAAGGTGGTAGGGGTTTTTAGCTGTGGTTTTCCCCAGAAAATTATTATGTTAGGTGTGATTGAATTCTTTCTCTTATACACTTCGTGATTTCATCGATCATTTATTGTTTCTGTTGATGAATAGAGTATATTCAAGTCAATTGTTTTAGCATATTACAATCTCCAATTTGAATCTACAAGGAATTTCTACATGGCATCAGAGCTGGAATCACTATAGAAGAGGAGAATATGAGGTTTTCTTTTGTAGGAGAAAGCAAATTTGTAGCATCATACTTTAGATCAGCAGGATGTCATTCTACAGATTGAGACTCGAATATATCCTTGAGGGTAGTTCGAACTATATTGGTTTGAAGGACAGGATGGAGGAAGTGTTGGAAGACAAGGGGCTTAAGGAACTCATAGACAATGATATTCCTAAGCCAACTGATGCTCAAGATCTGGTAAAGTGGAGACATTTCGTGGCAAAGGCGAGAAGGATTATACTAGAAGGAGTTTGAGATCATATTGTCTCAAACCTCCATGGTAAGGAGACTCCATTTGAAATGTGGAAGGCCTTGAAAGCCCTATTTCAAAACAACAGTGACCACAGGAAACTGGCACTAAAGGACAAGCTTATAAAGATCAAGATGGAGAAGGGTGAAACTATACCGAATTACTTGACCAATTTCACCCAATGTCAAGATGAGCTTGGAAGTGTCGGTGTTACAGTTGTTGAAGACGATATGTTGAGCCTAACACTTCTAGGCCTTCCCAAGACTTGACACAAATACCAGGACTCAACTAATGGGAGGGATAAGTTACCAGAGTGGGAGTGGTTATGGTCCGACCTTGTACAAGAAGAGATTCGATGCAATACCAGAGATGGATCCTCATCTAAGCATGATGATGAGGAGAATTGTGCCTTAGCTGGAAAGGCAAAGAAAGGGAAGGGGAAGTAATACCATTCCAAATCAAATTCCAGTAAGTGCGGCAAGAAGAAGGACTTGTCAAGGATTAAATGTTTTCACTATCACTAACTGGGACACTATGCCACAAAGTGTCTACACAATAAGGCAAGTAAGAAGCCCTCAACAGGAGTGATAGGTGAATCTCTTACTTCACAATGCGAGCTGGATTTCACCCTCATTGCTTTCATGGTGACATTGGTGATGGGTAGTGTGTGGTACCTAGATAGTGGTGCCTCATTCCATATGTTTGGAAACAAAGAGTTCTTCAGTGACTTGGAGGATAAGGACCTGCAAATGCACATCGAGATGGGAGATGATGGGAGGTATAGCACGACTGACATCGGTACTATTACCTTTCAGAGGGAGTCTGGTTCTCCTCTCACATTAAAAGATGTCATGTATGTTCCAGGTTTGAAGAAGAATTTGGTTTCAGTTTCCATGTTGGAGGACCATGGCTACGATGTGATATTTAGCAAGGGAAAGGATTTCCTTTGTCACATAGCCTTAGGATAGGTGAAGTGAATCGAGGTTCGGGTGAAGAACCTCTACAAATTGGATGTAGAAGACTACACTACTTTGAGCACAAAAGTAGAGAAGGTGCAGAGATGAGACATTGGTGAGTTATGGCACAGAAGATTGGATCACTTGTAGCACAAAGCTTTGAAGATCATGCAACAAATTTCTATAGGACTTCCCAAGGGTACACTAGAGAAGAGAGACACATGCAAAGGGTGTACATTGGGGAAGTACACCAAAGCTTCCTTTCATGATAAAGACATTTGAGCGCAAGTGATCCTTGATAGAGTTCACTCAGATGTGTGTGGACCATTCTCAACAACCTCCACGACCAAGCACATGTATTATGTAATATTTGTTGATGATTTTTCTCGTAAGTGATAGATTTTCTTCATGTAGAATAAAGATAATAAGTTCACTAAATTTTGTGAATTTAAAGCACTTGTCGAGAAAGATACTGGCAGGAAAGTTAAATCTCTCAAAAGTGATAATGGTGGAGAATATGTGTCGAATGAATTCAAGAACTTATGTGCATCAGAAGGCATTCAATGGGAGTTAATAGCACCTCATAACCCATAGCAGAATGGGGTGGCTAAAAGGAAGAACATAAGTATTGTGGGAGATGCACGAACGATGTTACATGATCAGGGCCTACCATTGCACTTGTGGGATGAATCATGCAACACACCTATTTATTTGCATAACAAAGGTCCTCATTGAATTCTCGGGATGAGTACACCAAAAGAATATTTTTCAGGTAAGAAACTAGATGTGGCACACTTTAGGATCTTTGGTTCATCAGTCTATTGTCATGTTACCAAGGATGCATGGAAAAATATAGAGCCAACAACTGAGTTGGGCATATTTTTGGGGTACATTGATACACCTCACAACTATCGGGTGTACCTTCCATCCAACAGGATGACATTGGTTCATAGAGATGTGAAGTTCGATGAAGAGAAGGCCATGAGATGTTCCCTTGAGAGGGAGCTTCAGTTACATGCAAATGAGGAGATTTTATCTCCAAAGGAGGAACCTCAATATGATTTGGAGCAACCACATGTAGAGGAGCATAGAGTGGAAGCACCCACTCATGAAGAGACTTTAGAGATGGAAGGAAGTGCACCAGAGAGGCTGACAGATTGATGCATGATGCTAGAGAGAATGTGGGAGCACCCACATCATAGCGCAGGTAGAGGAGGTCACCAGATCAGTACACTTGCTACATGGCTCTAATAAGAGAGAGTGTAGAGGTTGATACATCCTCAATTGAGGAAAAAGTGCAACAACCAGTATGGGTTGATGCCATGGTTGAGAAGTATGACTCCATTATCAGAAACAATGTTTGGGAAGTGGTCCCAAGACCAGAAGATAGGTCAATGGTGAGTTCCAAATGGATTTACAAGGTAAAGCAAGAAGTAGATGGGAGTGTGGAGAAACACAATATCATATTTGTGGGCAAAGGATTCTATCTGTTGGAGGGATTTGATTATGATGAGACCTTTGCTCCAGTAGCAAGGTACTCTTCAATCATATCTAATCTAGCACTGTCAGTGTCGATGGGATGGAAGATACATTAGATGGATGTGAAGACAACATTCCTCAGTGGTATGATTGAGGAAAAGGTGTATATTGAGTAGTTGAAAGGATTTGAGACCTTCAATAGAGAGTCACATGTGTGCAGACTCAAGCGAGCGTTGTATGGACTAAAAAAAGCACCCCATACTTGGTACACCAGGATTGACAACTATTTCACCGAGTTGGGATTCACCAAAATTGAAGCAGATGCGAACCTTTACCATATTGTGGCTGAAGGTAAATTGTTAATTATAGTATTATATGTCGATTATTTGATTCTAACAGGTGATGAGAAGCTGATAAAATATTGCAAAGAGGATATTGCAAGAGAATCCAAAATGAAGGACCTGGGGCTCATGCATTACTTTCTTAGTATGGAAGTATGACAAGGAGATGGGGAATTGTTTGTCTCTCAAGGAAAGAATGCCATCGAGATACTGAAGAAGTTCCACATGGAGAGAAGCAAACCCATGGAGACTCTTCTAGTAGGTAATTGAAGGAAGGAAGATGCTACTTCAGGTGAAGTAGTGGAGGCTACTATTTATAGGCATCTTGTGGGTTCACTTATGTATTTGGTGAACACTCGACCATACATGTGTTTTGTTGTTAACCAACTTAGTCAAGCAATGGTTAAGCCAACCAAAATCTATTAAAAGACAACTAAACATGTGTTGAGATACCTCAGAGGAACCAATCAATTTTGTCTTTGGTACAAATAGACAGAGGGAGTGAAGCTTCAAGGCTTCACAGATGCATATTGGGTAGGGAGTCCATCTGACAGGAAGTGGACATTGGGGGGAATCTTCAATATTAGGTCAGCAGTAGTTTCTTGGTACATCAGGAAGCATAGATCAGTTGCACTCAGTTTAGCATAAGTAGAGTACATGGCTACTCGTCAAGTAGCATGTGAGGCTATCTGGATGAGGAAGATCCTTGTTGGGTTATTTGGTCAGCAGATGGATCCTACAATGATTTATTGTGATAATCAGAGTTGTATCAAACTCTATGAGAATCTACTTTTTCATTATCGGTCCAAGCATATCGACATCCAGTATCACCATATACAAGATTGTGTGTAGAGGAGAATCATGTTGCTGGAGTACATTCCTATAAAGGAGAAGGATTTAGATATTTTGACAAAGACATTGTCAAGATGAAAATTTGAGTTTCACAGAGGCAGGATCGGGGTAGTAGATAATCCCTTTCTTGTTGAGAGGGAGCATTGAAAATGCAATAAAAAAATCCTAATTTAATTTGATCTTGAATTAAATTGGGAATTAAATTGTAGTTCCACATATCATGAGAACTTGTAATAGTTAAAAAAGTTAATTTGACTTAGTTATCTTAGTTAATTCGAGTTGAGCGTCTAACTAGAGTCATGTAGAGTGTCTCCTACAATTAGGAGCACTAATTGAGTTTATTTTGAGTTTTAATTATTTAATTCATTCCAACTCAGTTCAATTCAGTTAAACTAGTTCCAACTGATGGAGGAATTAGTGGGAGACCCAGTAGTAAGGTGTAACATGTAGCAGTGGGGTGTAACTTACTGTAGGGGGGTGTAACTTATTGTAGTGGGGTATAACTTACTGTAGTGGGGTGTAACCTACGGTAGTGGGGTGTAACCTATAATAGTGGGGTGTAACCTGCAGTAGTGGGGTTTAAACTACAATTTTCAACTAGTAAATTGAGGATTCACTCATAATTAACTCATGCATGTCATATCAGAGAAAGACCCAATTAAGATTAGAGTTTAGGGACAATGTACTATCTATTGTAAAATCATCTAAATTAAACCGATGGTGCATACAATTAGAGGAAGGCCTATGAGGATTGCACAATTCATAATTGTGGAATTTCCTAATTAAATATCGGCTAATTACCAAGGGAACAACGAAATGAAATAGGGACTTGGGAAAGAAAGAATTTGGCTTGAGCTTATCTGGGAAGCAGTGAGATAGATAGAGATAGTGCAGAGGTTGCTCAGGCTTGAGAAAAACATTGTAATCTTCTCATATTTTCTGATTAATGCAATTTAAAAATAGAAAGGGTTTTTAGCTATGGATTTCCCCAGAAAATCATTGTGTTATGTGTGATTTAATTCTTTATGTTATATGCTTTGTGATTTCATCGATTGTTTATTTTTTCCGCTGATGAGTAGATTAGATTCAAGTCAATTGTTTTAGCATATTACAATATGCAGTTTGAATCTATAAGGAATTTCTACAAGATTAATCTATTCTGCACACACAAGGATATCAAAAATATTATACAAGGAAAACGGTCTCATTGGAAAAGTTGGTAAGTCCTATGCAATCACCCGTGAAAATCACAACTGCATTTTTAGTCATTGAAGGTGCACACACTCTCCTAGTGATGACAAGATATGGGTCTCTGTCCTTCATACTTAAAAAATGAATCAATGTAAACATATTCATCAAAAGAATTGCTTTTTCCTACTAATAACTCTACTGTCAAATACATTCTCTATAGATATATATATATATATATCTATATATATATATATATATATATATATATATATATATATATATATCATACAAGAAAAGGATTAGTCACAATTTAGGCCCCTGTCAACAAATTTGCTAATAAATGAGTCTCTTCCCTCTGATCAGATGTAAAAACTTCACCTCTACAAACACATATTACTGAAGCATTGACTAAAATACAACAATAGACTCATATATGTTTTGTAGTTCTTAAGGCTATTCGATCTCCATTAAACCTAAAAATTGAGTAAACAAGCATATTCACAACATTCTTTAGCCTCTGCTCCATGTCTTCCGATCTAGTGAGATTTGAGTCTGCTCATGTCATAGTGTGCACCAAATCAAGATAGAACACATAACACCTCATCGATGGCACGACAAAATGCTTGGATCGATCCCCTTTTTTTAGTGTTTGATACTCACAATACCTTAGACAAATACTTTGGTTTTATAATTACCATGGGTAGGATTACTAATGTATTACTTTGTCCAAATCAATTCCATCTAGGAATGCGCAAATCCATGAGAAAAACCCTGGTTGTGTGCTTAGTATTTTATTTTTTCGCAAGCTACAACCTGGTCGTACCCACTATTCATGGAATCCTTAACCGAATGCACCCACAAGCTACTCTCCATGCAACTGGACCCCTTCTGGCGGCACACACAAACCTCCCTCCATGCAGCTGGGGCAGAGCATAGGAGAAACACTCCAAAACTTAGTCAGATTGTTTATTCTTGTTTTGTAACAGTTATGTACCTTTTGCACCATATCAATACATATGTGTAGTCCCATGAAAATTATTCCTCTTCTACCTCTCCCTATATCTATGTAGCCCCATGAGACGTATTCCTCTTTTACCTCTCCATGCATATGTTACTATACATCAATCACTGACACATATACATAATGACATGACTCAAACAAGCTATCATGATCCATGAAGACATGTTCCTGCACCGACATAATCAATAATGTTAACCATCATAACATCATAAACAAGTAATCCATATAGACTGTGATGATACCAGTGTAAGTTGACCTCAATGTAGGTTCCCATTAAGGACAACATTAGAGCCATAATGTAAACAATCTCCCCCTTTGGACTTAATGACAATCTTCTACAACACACCAAGTCTCTCTCCCCCTTTGACATCAAGTGTAAATGGTTGAAATGAACCAAGAGAGTAGCTCCCCCTGCCTTGTGAAACATTATAATTCTGATATTCTAAAGTGAAGGAAAGAGCTTAACTGACTATGCTCCTCTTGAGCATATACTGGATCCTCTAGAGATATGCAATAAATATACAAGGATCAATGAATAAATCATAAGTATACTTTTCACAACTATTCATATCCCAAGGTAGAATGAGCATATATCCATCAATAAGTAGTATCATAAGACCAACTTTAGTATCATCATAATATCCAACAAGATATGTGAAGTGGTGTATCAACTGAAGATATGCAATTTTAAAGTAACCATGTCAACATATATCAACCAATAGTAGTAACCCATAATAGTATCTCAATAAGAGATGCAAGAGGACCGATCAATAACGATAATAAACCATGACATCAATAAGAGGATTGAAAACAACAATAACCATACATCACCATGAATCAATAATTAATTATTTGAAGCATAAGATAGACTCCCCCTAAACCTATTTCAATCCTTCATCACTAATCTAGATCACAATAGATGCATCAACAATCACAAACATAATTCCAACAATGAGTTGTTGGAATCAAATGAGTATCTCCCCCTGAACTTGTATGTGCATCATATATGCAATGTTAGTAGCATAAATCATCGGTAATAAGATCAACACACGAAATCATCATCAATGCAAGGCTCCTCTTGAGGTCATCCACCATTATTCTTGTGGACATAATTGATTTTCATTCCGTGTTAAGAGAATTCATTAAGTGAAATAGACTACAATAGGATATTATTTCCTTTTACTTTGAATATGAAGAAGAGGAGTTAGACCTATTATTTATGCCTAGATTCTTCTTTAGTGCATATAATTTATCTCAAATTTTGTAACCTTTTGCTATAACTTCTCCAATGTATTTTTCTATAATATTGCATCTAGTTGATGTGAATATAATTACATTCCCTTTATCTTCTATTTGGCCTACACTTAGAATGTTATCCTTTAGCCCATCAACCAATAGTACATTGTCTACTTTTGTATTCTTAATATTAACATCAACATTATCCTTACCTAGTACCTTTGCAAATTTACCATTTCCAAGAATAATCTTACCACTCGTGTTTTTGAGATAAATGATTTTGTTCTTATTTCCACACATGTGATGAGAGCATACACTATCAATTTACTATATATATTCTTCTTCAAATGCACATAAATCAATGCCACAACTTACTTTTTCTCCTTATTTATGCTTAATATGAGGAGTGCTAGTGGATCCATCAATACTCTTGTTTGTCTACGTGCTTTGTTTCCTGTATGGGTTTATTGTCTTATTCCTCCATTATTTTGCTACATGTCCAAACTTATTACATGCATAACATCTTACATGACTAGAAAATGGAGAAAGATATTAATAATATTTCCACTCGATATTTCCCCTATTGCAATCAATACCCTTGCGACCAAATATATTGCATGTAAAACAATATCCCTTAAAGAAAATTGAGTACTTGGGAGTTGATGATCTTCTTGTGAATCTACTTCTGCAATTGGATGCAATATGTCCAAAGTTATGACACACAAAGCATTCAAGATCATTGTTCAAAGAATAGAATCAATTGTTGTTTCTATTATTGGGAACACATGATTTCCTTTGAAAATTTTCTTTCCTTGGTTGTTGGTCAGGTTGGATTCTTAACTCTTTACCAAGATTCTTAGACTTTTCTTTGTTATCCTTAGAATTGGTTGCATAGGACTGTGAACTAGATTCTCCTTTAATAGGTTCATGAAATTCAAGGCCTGATTTGATGGAAGGGTATATTTAACTATTAAGAAGATTATCCAATATATTTTAGCTATCTTGAAATCTTAACTACTTATCCTTTTCAACTAACTTACCTTTCAGCATACTTACCTCAGTTTCTTTTTCACCTCCTTTATTTTCCAATTATGTTCTTAACTTGATGATATCTTCTTTAAGCCCATTTTATTGTCCTTAAAATAGTTGAAATATCTACTCATATCATTTGTTTGAATATAAGATTTGAGAGAGATGATTTATGCTTCAAGTCCTTCACAACAACTGGTTCTTTCTTCAAGTTCCTTGATTGTAGCATCTTCTTTAGTTTTCGTTGCCTCTTGTAGCTAGGAGATTTTCTTTCCAAATTCATTTCTCAATGAAGTTACTTTGTACTCCTATATTTGACACTGGTCTCCCTTTACCTTATACTGCTTCTTCATTCCTTCTTTAATTTTTCTTCATTTTTCGAGCTGAGTCTTTAACTTGATAATATATTCTTTGTAGGAACTCTTCTTTTCATCAAAAAGTTGTAATAAATTTTGACAATCTCTATTCTCAACTATGAACCTTTTAATATCTGTTTCTAGGGCTATTATTTATGAATATGGTTTCTCTGTAGAATGATTACTTTGACTTCTACCCACAAGAGAAATCTCAGTTGATTGATTATCATCGTCATTATCATCATTACTACATGAACATGGAAATGGACTACAATTAGAACAAGATCTAATAGCTGACTATTTTTTATCATTATCTTAATAATTCTTGATCAACAAAAATGGGGTGCTCCTGAATCTTAATATTTGCTGACATATTTTAATACAGTTTTTCCTTGATCTATGAGTGCACGACATCAGATACATCACTGCCACTGCTTTCTTCTTGTGCTTCCTTCTCATTGTCCCTGATCAACTCTCAAGTGGTTAAGATTCTACTAGAGAGACCTGCTCCAATAACAATTGTTAGAAATATTGGGGGGGTGAATCAATATTTCATTCCCAAATTATACTTAACTTATTCTTTCAATTCCAAATTATGTTTAAGCCATTAATTCATTTATCAGATCACAGTTCTATATATAGCTTATTCAATAAACCATGAGAAACATTAAGAATAAAAAATGTAAATCATAAAGAACATCAACACATCAAAAACATATGTACATCGAGATTTTAGGTGGAAACCCAATGTGGGTGAAAACCATCGATGTTGTCATTTTGTCTTCTTATTTTATTATAAAAATAATTCTTCATTACATCTTGGTCTTGTATTGGCATAGACTCTTTCCAGCACGCAGGCTCCTACTTGCAAGTGGCTACAACCTCTACTCATTCTCTAGCACCCACTAAAGGAGCTACAACCCCCTAATCTCATTTACCAGCACCTATCCGAAGGGAGCACCTACCCCCTCATTGAAGGCTACAACCCTCAACACCTCATGGACCACATTTCACAATATTTCATACTGGATCCACCTATCAATCAACCTTCAAACAATTGGTAGGCCACCTTTTGTCAATTTTTAAACTGGACCCACACCCTACATTAAGCTCAAACCAATATACCAAAACCAAACACTATTCCAAGTCACTGAATACTGAATCACTGAATTAGTAAAGAACCACTGAATACCAAATACCAAACTGAATCACCACTGTGCCAACCATTGAACCAATACCAATATACAAACCATTAGATACCAACTGAAGCAACCAATCACTGAATACTAATGTCAACACTGAATATACCACGTAAACCATATCAATAGTAAAAAGAACGAAAGAATGCCATCCATAAATCATTCCAAGATACAAATTTAAAATATCCAAACCAATATGCCTTTAATACTTCTAAGCATCAAGAAGATCCAACCATATATGAAATAGAATTGCCAATACCCAATCTCCCAAGCCAAATCAAGTCAATCCTTTTCAACTTTTACCATGAAAACCATAGGCTATCAATCAAGAGGAAATATTGGACCATGCTCATAAATCTAGAAGAGGAGAATTATCAACAACAAATATGAAGGATATTTTTTCATCAATATGTTCTTATGGACCATCACAAAGCCCCATCTATGTTGTCACACAAGTCTAGACCAAAATGTCATCATACATTCAAGCAAGCAAGCTCTACTAAAGTCAAGATATCTCTGCATAATATTTTGACCTAGTATCAATACAATCAATAGATAGATCAATCTATTATGCACACTTAAGGATATCAAACATATTCTACAAAGAAAAAAATCTCATTGGAAAAGTTAGGAAGTCCTCTGCAATCACCCATGATAATCACAACTATATTTTCAGCCATTCAAGGTGCACACACTCTCCTAGTGATGACAAGATATGGGTCTCTGTCCTGCATACTTAAAAGAAAGAATCACAGTAAACATATTCATAAAAAGAACTGCTTTGTCTTACTGATAACTTTGTTGTCAAATATATATATATATCTATATCTATATATAGATATATATATATATATATATATATATATATATATATATATATAGCTAGATATAGATATATAGATGTATCTATATATATATATATATATATATATATATATATATATATATATATAAAACAATCTCATTGGAAAATTTAGGAAGTCCTCTGCAATCACCCATGACGATCACAACTACATTTTCAATCATTCAAGGTGCACACACTCTCCTAGTGATGACAAGATATGGGTCTCTGTCCTGCATACTTAAAAGAAAGAATCACAGTAAACATATTCATTAAAAGAACTGATTTGTCTTACTGATAACTCTGTTGTCAAATATTATATATATGATTAGTCACAATTTAGGCCTTTGTCAATAGATCTGCTAATAAATGAGTCTCTTCCCTCTGATAAGATCTAAAAGCTTCACCTTTGCAAACACATATTACTAAATTATTGATTAAAATACAACAATAGACTCAGATATGTTCAGTAGTTCACAAGGCTATTCGATCTCCCTTAGACCTGCAAATTGAGTAAACAGGCATATTCACAATAACATTCTTTAGCCTGTGCTCCATGTCTTTAGATCTAGTGAGATCTTAGCCTCCTCATGTCATAGTTCATACCTACTCAATATATATAAAAAAACACCTCGTTGATGGCACATACAAAATGCTTGGATCAATCCCCTTTTTTACAATGTTTGAACCTCATAATATCTTAGACCAATTCTTTGGTTTTGTAATTACCAATGGCAAGATTACTAATTTATTATGTTGACCAAATCAATTCCATATGGACATGTAGGAATCTATGAGAAAAACCTTGGTTATGTTCTTGGTATTTTATTTTTTCACAACCTACAACTTGGCAACACCCACGATACATGGAATTCTTGGCTGACTGCACCCACAATCCTCTCTGAGTATAGCAGGAGCCCTTCTGGACGCACGCAAATACCTCCCTTCATGTGATTGGGGTTGAGCATAGGAGAAACACTCCAAAACTTAGTTTGACTTATTATTCTTGTTTTGAAACAGTTGTGTACCTTCTGCAACCTCTCAGTACATCTATGTAGCCCCATGAAATTTATTCCTCTTCTACCTCTCCATACATCTATGTAGCCCCATGAGACTTATTCCTCTTGTACCTCTCCATACATTTGTTACTATACATTAATCATTGACACATAGACATAATGACATGAATAAAACAAGCTATGATGATCCATGAAGACATGTTCCTACATTGATATATTCAACAATTTTAATCATCATACCATCATGAACAAGTAATGCATACAAACTGTGATGAAATTAGTGTAAGTTGACATCAATGTGTGTTTCCATCAAGGACAACACCAAAGCCATAATTCCAACAAGGATACCCAAAATATTTTGACAAAGGACCATGCCATTTGTAAGCTCCAACGTGTGTAAGGTATGGCCTTGTAGGTCATGTGGAATGAAGCATAAAAGTGTATCCTTGTTCCCCCTAGGTGTACGGTCATGGAAAGTATTTTTAGTTTCATTTTCATAATGCTTAGTTTTATGGCTCTGCTAAATTGTCCCCCAATGGGTTCTAACTCTTTGCATTTGATAACACCTTTTTGGACTATAATGTGTTTATTAGGGAGATTAAGGAATGTTTATCATATACTGTGGCATAACATGATTAATGTGCAAGAAAAAGAATATTTATTGTGCATAAGTACATTAGAGACCAGTTGGAGGAAATGTAGGGGGCTCGTTCCCTGCATTAACTCAACAACCAACTTGAATAGATATTGGGAATTTACTACACTTAGTGGCTGTGAGGATCTGAGAGGAATAAATCCTTTTTTTAAGGGATTTTGAGGGAAGCAACCCTCTGTCCAAGGAGGCTACCCCATCACCTATTTTTTATAAATAAAGGATCCCAATAGGTTATAATGATTCAAATTTTTAGATGAGCATAATGACTAGTAGAGCTAGGAGATTTTACTTGTCATTTTCATTTCCATATTATTTACTTGAGAACTTTTTGAGATCAATAAGAAGAATTGTGTTTCATTTAGTTTGAGTGTGTTCTTGAGGGAAAAGTTCCCTTGGGTTAGGGCCCAACCCAAGCACTCTAGTCTCTCCTTTGTACATTTTTACTATGCATTTTCTCTTATATACTTAGTTTAGCAATGTTTCCTTTCTTGCAAACTTTGTTTATATAAAAAAATTCCTTTGCATATTTATCAATCATCTCTCTTTGAATGTGTTTGTAGGCCTTGTGTTGGAAAGAACAAATATATAGGTTTCCTTTTGATGCAATAGTTAGATTTGGAATAAAATTCAACTCATCCTTTCCTTTCTAGTTTGATTTTCTGCAATTAGTATTGATTTTCCGCAATTAGTATTGTTAGCATGCTTTAGATGTTTTACTAGTTGAGTAATCTTATTGGTGTTCAGGTCATACTATTGGTTTGTAGGGTCATACTAAAATTGGGTGCGAGCCTCATTTGGCATAAAGGCTTTATACTAAAAAAGGAAAATATACCCACTACCATCGTTGGAAGTCGAGCTACCTATATCGGGGGTTCCATACGCAGATACAGAAGAAGCTACAGGACTGGGATACAACTAATACATGATACATATTTCGTGCTACAAGATACATATTGCATGCTACAAGATTGATCTCAGGTGCTACAGGATTATCCTGAGAGGTGCAAAAGAGACCAATCTTATGCAATTTTTCCCACAAAATCCTAGGGTCATAGAGAAAATTCCAAGGGAATGGTAAGTACCCAATTTTCCTCACCTCCTATGAACAAAAAACCTATGAAATTGTTCAAATTTTTCCACAAAACATCCTGTAGCAAACTTCTGAAAATGAAAGGAAATTGAAATGTGATTTTTTCTTGGGAATTGAGCATAATAGTAGGGGAATGAGCTTGTTTTGAGTTGTGCATGAATTTTTTCCCTTTCCTTGACCAACAACAATAAACTACTCCTTGATTATTCCTATTCTAAAACCATATCTTGTTATAAAGCTGATAATTAAGAGGAGAATTTCCTTGCAAAACTTAACAAAAAACACACTTCAATAAGAGTAATGTGGGGTGGTTTTAATCAAAGAGATCCCACAGAATCATCAAGGATTCACCAACACCCTCCTGTTAGATATATGTTTTCAAATTGCCAATGGTTTGAATTATTTGAGGGATTTAAGGGGTTTGATGATGAAATTAGCCTAAAGGGGAAGACAGTGCTACAACCATTGTGAGGGGGCTCATTATCCATCTAAATGTAGAAGTCATTAGCAGGGTGACCAAATTTATACTTGGGGTAAGATGGAGCAAGGAGGAGAGAACAAAGGATATCACAACCAAAAAAGTTGTTTCCTCCCTAAGGAGAAATAGATTAAAGACAAAAATGGGGTTAGGAGAGAGAGTATACCCTATACATGGGATGAGGTAGCCTATCACATTCTAAAATACATATTCTGTGAGGGGAGACTCAATGTTGTATATGCCTATTAGTTTAGGCTACTTTATCAACTAAGGTTGAAGATAGATTTTTCAATCCCAAGAAAATTAAACATTAACCACTTTCTTCTTCAGTCCATAATAGAAATGAGTCAAAGGGTAAGAAAGGGAAAACATTAGTACATATCTCATCATGGGCTCATAAGGCTCATTATCATATATTCTCTAGAGCATATCAAAAACCATGTGTCATGGATAGGGAAGCTTTTCTTAAAACTCAATCCCAAGCCTTATTAGAACATGGAGAGGCAACAAAGCATGGTTCTGCAAAAGAAGAGGTCGACAAAGAAAAGGAAAAGGATAAAGTGGAGGAATAAGATAAGGATAATGAAGAAGAGGAAGAAGAAAAACTAGAGAGGGAGATAAAAGGAGATAAAGGGGAACAAGGAACCCAAAAGGTCATTGGGGAATCTTCTAGACCTCAAAAGAGGAGACACGAGTAGAAAGAAAGCATTTCAAAAGAAAATATTGAACAAGAAGTGGTTTCCACCATGGAATCCTTGAGTACACGTGTCAATCCCAAGGGGAGGCAGCCAAAGAAGGACCCTTTATATTTCAAGAAGAGTAGTAGTATACTCAAGTAAGGAATGTTGGCATTATGATTCTGGTATGGCTTTATGATACATATGTTGTACTTGATGGCAACCCACTCATCTCAGATGATAAATTATAGTGCAGAAAAGTTCACGCACTTATATGCAGAGAAAAGCTTATTCTATGTAGAGAAAAGTTCACGCACTTATATGCACAGAAAAGTTTATTTCATGTAGAGAAAAGTTCACGCACTTTTATGCAGAGAAAAGTTTATTTCATGTAGAGAAAAGTTTATTTCATGTAGAGAAAAAGTTCACGCACTTTCATGTTGGAGAACTTACCTTTGGTCCATGGTAGTCAGTCCTTGGTATTTGAACCTATGGTTTTGGACCATGGTACCTCGTCAAAAGTGTGTATATGTTGGAGAACTTACCTTTGGTCCATGGTGGTTAGTCCTTGGTATTATTGAGCCCCATTTTTTTGGGCCCCTTGTATTGGTTATCTATGGTATTGATCCATGATTTTAGGAAGAAGCTTACCTATATAAAGCAAAGGAGATCACTTGGCTAATTCATTCTTGCAAATCGAATATCTTAAGATCTGAAATATTGGGTTATTGTTTTAAAAGTTTGATCTATGAAAGGGAAGTTGAAAGCGAATCTGTGAAGGGTGATCTCTCGAGCGCTGCAGCTGCGGAAGTGCGGAGGCGCCACAGAAGGCGCAGTGCGGAGGCGCCACAGAAGGCACAGTGCGGAGGCGCCACAGAAGGCGCAGTGCGGAGACGCCACAGAGGCGCCACAGAAGGCGCAGTGCGGAGACGCCACAGAGGCGCCACAGAAGGCGCAGTGTGGAGGTGCCACAGAAGGCGCAGTGCGGAGATGCCACAGAAGGCGTAGTGCGAAGGAGCCACAGAAGGCGCAGTGCGGAGGCGCCACAGAAGGCGCAGTGCGGAGTCGCCACAGAAGGCGCAGTGCGGAGGCGCCACAGAAGGCGCAGTGCGGAGGCGCCACAGAAGGTGCAGTGCAGAGACGCCACAGAAAGCGCAGTGCGGAGGCGCCACAGAAGGCGCAGTGCGGAGACGCCACAGAAGGCGCAGTGCGGAGACGCCACAGAAGGCGCAGTGCGGAGACGCCACAGAAGGCGCAGTGCGGAGGCGCCACAGAAGGCGCAGTGCGGAGGCGCCACAGAAGGCGCAGTGCGGAGGCGCCACAGAAGGCGCAGGTGCGGTGGTCGCAGTGCCACAGAAGGCGCAGGTGTGGAGGTAGTACAGATATCCGCAGATCTATACCAGTGAAGTTGCGATCCCTACTTAAAATTTGTTTTAACTGCCTTTGACTATTCTGCAGGGTTTTGGGTGCATAACTGATGTTTGGTTACTGGTATTGAGTTCAGATAACAGCATGATTAATGACTTATCTTTATGTACTAGATCTAGTTGATAACTCTCATAATATCATTGTATATGTATGGATCTGGTGATTGGGTGATTCAGAAGGTTGTTTGATTATGAGCTTCAATGTTGTTGTTGGATCCAGTTTGAAAATTTATGAAAAGTGGTCCTTGAAAGAAAAGAAGTAGGGGGTTGTAGCTCCCTTCCAGGAGAGACTGGAAAACGAGAGAGAGTTGTAGCTCTCTGCAGGTTGCAGCCTGCGTACTGGTAAAGGACTGCACCAGTACAAAATCATTGTAACAGGGGTTTCTAATTTGAAAGAAGATAGAGACATATTGCAGCAGGTGGTTTTCACCCACATTGGGTTTCCACCTTATATCTGGTGTTCTTTGGTGTGACTATCTGTTTTTCTTGTTCATGCTTATTATTTTATGGTACTGATATGCAAAAATAATTCAAAGTGTAAATAAGGAAGATTTGTTAAAAGAACTTGATAATACTGATTCACCCCCCCCCCCCCCCCTCTCAGTATTATTTTCAACAATTGGTATCAGAGAAGGTCCTTCAAAGAAGCTTGATCACTTGAAGGTAGATCATTCATCATGAGCAACTACGAGAGAGAAGCATCAATCAGGCCACCAATTTTTGATGGGACGAACTTCAATTATTGGAAGATAAGAGTTACTGCCTATCTTCAATCTCTTGGTACAGAAGTTTGGGATATCATAGAGACAGGCTACACTTTTCCTTCAGCTACTCCTACAGATTCGGCCGAGAAGAAGAAATATGAAACAAATGCGAAAGCAGTCAATACTCTATTGGGATGCTTATCCCAATCGGAATTCGTGAAGTTAATGCACTATAAATCCGCAAAAGAAATATGGGACAAAATTGTCACGAGCTATGAAGGAGACAAACAAGTAAAGCGTGCTAAACTTCAAACTTTCAGGATTCAGTATGAGAATCTCAGAATGTATAATGATGAAAGTGTGGCTAAATATTTCCTTAGGGTAGATGAAATTGTTAACTGCATGAAAAACTTGGGTGAAGAAATAAAAGAGGCTATTGTGGTTGAAAAAGTCCTAAGATCCTTGTCCCCCAAGTTTGAATCTAAAGTGTCCGCTATAGAGGAAAAAGCAAATCTACAAACTCTCACCATGTCTCAACTACATGGAATTCTAACTGCTTATGAAATGAGAAAGGGAGGTCCATCAAACAGAAGAGAAGCGGCTTTCAAGGCTTCAGGCAAAGGAGATTACTATGAAGCAAGTCACGTGCTAGAAGAAGAAGAAGAAGAATCAAATTTTGTCAGAAATCTTCAAAGGGGTTCTGGAAGGTTCAGAGGTAAGTTACCTTTTAAATGTTTTGCTTGTGGAAGAGTAGGTCATTATGCTGCAAAATGTCCTTATAAGGATAAAGGAAAGGAACCTGCTAGATGGAACAAGAAACAGAGTGCAAACAAGAAAAGTTACTACACTCATGAAGATAGTGATGGTCTATCGATTAGTGATGAAGATGAACAAGGTAATGACTATAAACTGTTAATGGCATTTGAAGATGATGATTATATGGATGCTATAGATGTGGATAGCCTTTTTGAAGAAATTACTAGACTCAAGAGATGTATAGAAGAAAAGAATATGATCATTGATACTCTACAATTTCAAATTGATGAAAAGGAAAAACATCTTGAAAAATTAGAAGGTGAAATTGTTGGTCTTAGAAAAGAGATTGAGAAAACAAAAGCTATTAATCTTAAGTTTGTCAAAGGATCTGAAACTTTGGATGAGATTATCAATGTACAACGTTCTCCACTAAACAAGACAGGTCTGGGCTATAATGGAGAAACTTCTCAAGAAACCACTTCAAAAAGTTATCTTGATGCAGCAAGAAGGAATGAGCAAAAGCACAATGAAGACCATCAGGCAAGGCAGGGACGAATTGCAAACAGAGACTATCAAGGGCAATCCGTTTTAAGGGTGAACAAAAGCTACAACTAGCCACAGGTAAAATCTTCTCAATTTAGTTCAAGAATGGATGACAATAGAAATTACAATCATTTGGCCGGTAGATTTGATAACCGCAGAAATTTCTTCAATGGACAATGTTTCTCTTGCCATAACTTTGGTCACAAAGCAGCTCAATGTGTTGCATATAAAACAATCATGACTAGAGAAGCTCAAAAACAAAGAAGTATGATCGGGATTACAAAAAGGACCTATAACAACTTTTCGGCTCTTGAAAATGAAGTTGAATGTTCTATTTGCAATAACTTTGGTCATGAGGATTCTGAATGCAGGAGCAGGTTTCAGCAGACAAAGGAACAAGCCTCAAACACCAAAACATGGAGAATAAAGGAACCACAAACAGAAAGATGTGGGATAGCATTCTATGCAGAGGGACAGGAAAATCTATGGTACATTAACAGTGGATGTTCGAAGCATATGACAGGTGATAAAGAAAAACTTGAGTCATATTCTGCTCTAGAAAAGGGAAAGAAAGTTTCTTTTGGAAATGATACTCCTGCAACTATAAAAGGAAAAGGCACTGCTCAGTTAAAAGAAAAGGTCAAGGCTGGAAATGTTTTGTATGTTGATGGATTGAAACATAATCTTCTAAGTGTCAGCCAGATGTGTGATCAAGGAACCGAGGTGATATTTAGAACAAATGGATGTCTTGTTCATGATCTTGATACAGGTAAAACGGTGATCAAAGGTAAAAGAACTCCAAATAATCTATACGTATTTGAAGAAGGACAACAACAATGCTATCTAAGCAAGGATGATGAACACTGGCTATGGCATCGGAGGTTGGGGCATCTAAGCTTTTCACAAATAAGGAAAGCATGCAAATATCAGGCAGTTCGCGATCTTCCAGATATCAAAATTCCAGACAACACCATATGCAAATCATGTCAGTTTGGAAAGCAAACCAGAACTAATTTTCCAGAGAAGGAAGGATCAACTAGCATGCCTCTTGAGCTAGTACATATAGATACATGTGGTCCATTCAGAAAAAGAACACCTCGAGGAGAAGAATACTTGATATTATTCATTGACGATTTCTCCAGGTTTGTCTGGTTAGGACTAATGAAGCACAAAGATGAAGCATTCGAAAAATTCAAATCCTTCAAAGCCTTGGTTGAAAATGAATCAGGATACAAAATTAAGTGCCTCAGATCTGACAGAGGTGGGGAGTTTACCTCGAATGAATTTTTTGATTTCTGTGAAGAACATGGGATAAGAAGAGAATTCTCTACAGCTACAACTCCTCAGCAAAATGGAGTTGTGGAAAGAATGAACAGAACAGTCCAACAAATGGCTCGTGCTATGCTTGATGAGTCGGGTACTCCCGCAACTTTCTGGGGTGAAGCTGCACATGTTGCGGTTGTTATTCTCAACAAAAGAAATTTCCGTGTTAACGGCACTCAAACCCCTCATGAGCTCTGGTGTGGTGAGACTCCTTCGGTGAAGCACTTCAAAATCTTTGGGAGCAAATGTTATATTAAGAATACTGATGAGCAACTTGGCAAACTTGAACCTAGAGTAGGTGAAGGCATTCTTCTTGGTTATTCTCCACATAGCAAAGCATACAAGTGCTACAATAAAAGACTTGGCAGAATTGTTGACAGCATTGATGTAGTGGTTGATGAGAAGGGATGCATTCCTAGGCAAGTACATCATGAAGACATCGAAGAAGATGAAGGCTACCCTCAAAGACAGAATGATGAAGAAGAAGAACCTCAAGAAGAACCAGAGGAGCAGACAAGAATAGAAGAGAAGACTCCATCCAGATATGTTCAGAAGAATCATCTAGAATCTCAGATTGTGGGGCAGAAAGAAGCAGGTGTACAAACAAGAAGAACAATTGCAGAAGCTTCAAGTTATTTGGCATTACTCTCTTCCACTGAACCACAAAATGTGAAAGAGGCATGCAAAGATGAATGTTGGGTCAAAGCAGTGGATGAAGAACTTGAGCAGATCGAAAAGAACAACACTTGGGAGTTGGTTCCTAGACCAAAAGATAAGAATGTTATAGGAACAAAATGGGTCTTCAAAAATAAATTGAATGAAAATGGAGAAGTAATTAGAAACAAGGCCAGACTTGTTTGTAAAGGGTATGCGCAGCAAGAAGGAATAGATTTTGAAGAAACCTTTGCTCCTGTTGCAAGACTTGAGGCCATCCGAATGTTCCTTGCTCTCTCAAGCTTTCAAAACTTCAAAGTATTTCAAATGGACGTGAAATCAGCCTTTCTGAATGGAGACTTAGAAGAAGAAGTATATATTGAGCAGCCAAATGGTTTCATTCTTGGAAATGATCCAAATCTTGTATGCAGATTGAAAAAGGCTCTCTATGGTCTCAAACAAGCTCCAAGGGCTTGGTACTATCGTTTGGACAAATATCTTCATCAACAAGGTTTTTCAAAAGGATCAGCAGATAGCAATCTTTATATAAAAGTTGAAAATGACAAATTGCTAATACTTGTTGTGTATGTAGATGACATTATCTTTGGCAGCAATGAAGAAGCTATGAGTCAAAGCTTTGCCTTGGTCATGCAGAAAGAATTTGAAATGTCCTTGCTGGGAGAACTGACATATTTCCTTGGTTTGCAAATCCAACAAAAGGAAGGAGGAATCTTTTTGTCTCAAACCAAGTATTTCAAACAGATTTTGAAGAAATATGGCATGGAAGATGCAAAACCAGTATGTACACCCATGGTCACAGGATGTAGCCTCAGTGCAAATGATGAATCTGCAGCAGTACATCAACCAACCTACAAATCTATGATTGGAAGTCTACTTTATGTGACAGGTACCCGACCGGACATCATGCATGCAGTTGGAATAGTTGGAAGATTTCAGGCAAATCCGAAGGAGACTCATCTTCAGACAGTGAAGAGAATTTTCAAATATCTTCAAGGGACTCAAAATTATGGTTTATGGTATCCTAGAGATACAAATCTCACACTTCATGCTTATACAGATGACGATTGGGCCGGAAGCGTGGATGACAGGAAGAGCACAAGTGGTGGCGCATTCTTTATGGGTTCCAGACTAGTATCTTGGTTCAGCAAGAAACAGAGTTCGATTGCCTTATCTACAGCTGAAGCAGAATATGTTGCTGCTGCATCTTGCTACACTCAACTCCTTTGGATGATGCAGACCTTGTAGGATTTTAAAATCACTTGTACACCACCTATCTCCATCTTATGTGATAACACAAGTGCAATCAGCATCTCAAAGAACCCAGTCATGCATTCAAAAACCAAGCACATACCAATCAGTTATCATTTTCTTCGGGAACAAGTGCTTGAACAGAAGGTCAAGTTGGAGTATGTTCCTTCTAAGGAACAAGTTGCTGATATACTCACCAAACCATTGCCCAGGGAGACTTTTGAATACCTTAGGCAAAAGCTGGGGGTTGTTGATGCATCATCTTGTTGTTGAATCTCTTCTGATTGTTGGTTGTACGGGAATATGCATACATGTGTTGGGTTGCGGATTGGTTGAAGATCAAATAGCACTGGTTTAGGGGGAGCTTATAATGCATTGTTGGCATTATGGATGATGTACAGAAGGCGATCATGGATGCTGATCTGAATATTACTGCAATATGTCTCTATCTCTTTCATGGTCATTTATGGTGTTTGGTGGATTATGTTTCTTCTTTACAGATCTGGTTCATATTCAGGGGGAGCATAACCCTTTGCCCTTGATGTCAAAGGGGGAGAATGAGCTGAAGATTTTGAGGTTGCCATCAAGTCCAAAGGGGGAGATTGTTGGCATTATGATTCTGGTATGGCTTTATGATACATATGTTGTACTTGATGGCAACCTACTCATCTCAGATGATAAATTATAGTGCAGAAAAGTTCACGCACTTATATGCAGAGAAAAGCTTATTCTATGTAGAGAAAAGTTCACGCACTTATATGCACAGAAAAGTTTATTTCATGTAGAGAAAAGTTCATGCACTTTTATGCAGAGAAAAGTTTATTTCATGTAGAGAAAAGTTTATTTCATGTAGAGAAAAAGTCCACGCACTTTCATGTTGGAGAACTTACCTTTGGTCCATGGTAGTTAGTCCTTGGTATTTGAACCTATGGTTTTGGACCATGGTACCTCGTCAAAAGTGTGTATATGTTGGAGAACTTACCTTTGGTCCATGGTGGTTAGTCCTTGGTATTATTGAGCCCCATGTTTTTGGGCCCCTTGTATTGGTTATCTATGGTATTGATCCATGATTTTAGGAAGAAGCTTGCCTATATAAAGCAAAGGCGATCACTTGGCTAATTCATTCTTGTAAATCTAATATTTTAAGATCTGAAATATTGGGTTATTGTTTTAAAAGTTTGATCTATGAAAGGGAAGTTGAAAGCGAATCTGTGAAGGGTGATCTCTTGAGCGCTGCAGCTGCGGAAGTGCGGAGGCGCCACAGAAGGCGCAGTGCGGAGGCGCCACAGAAGGCACAGTGCGGAGGCGCCACAGAAGGCGCAGTGCAGAGACGCCACAGAGGCGCCACAGAAGGCGCAGTGCGGAGACGCCACAGAAGGCGCAGTGCGGAGGTGCCACAGAAGGCGCAGTGCGGAGACGCCACAGAAGGCGCAGTGCGGAGGTGCCACAGAAGGCGCAGTGCGGAGGCGCCACAGAAGGCGTAATGCGGAGACGCCACAGAAGGCACAGTGCGGAGGCGCCACAGAAGGCGCAGTGCGGAGACGCCACAGAAGGCGCAGTGCGGAGACGCCACAGAGGCGCCACAGAAGGCACAGTGCGGAGGCGCCACAGAAGGCGCAGTGCAGAGGCGCCACAGAAGGCGCAGTGCGGAGGCGCCACAGAAGGCGCAGTGCGGAGGCGCCACAGAAGGCGCAATGTGGAGGCGCCACAGAAGGCGCAATGTGGAGGCGCCACAGAAGGCGCAGGTGCGGTGGTTTCGGCGCCACAGAAGGCGCAGGTGCGGAGGTAGTACAAATATCCGCAGATCTATACTAGTGAAGTTGCGATCCCTGCTTAAAATTTGTTTTAACTGCCTTTGACTATTCTGCAGGGTTTTGGGTGCATAACTGATGTTTGGTTACTGGTATTGAGTTCAGATAACAGCATGATTAATGACTTATCTTTATGTACTAGATCTAGTTGATAACTCTCATAATATCATTGTATATGTATGGATCTGGTGATTGGGTGATTCAGAAGGTTGTTTGATTATGAGCTTCAATGTTGTTGTTGGATCCAGTTTGAAAATTTATGAAAAGTGGTCCTTGAAAGAAAAGAAGTAGGGGGTTGTAGCTCCCTTCTAGGAGAGACTGGAAAACGAGAGAGAGTTGTAGCTCTCTGCAGGTTGCAGCCTGCGTACTGGTAAAGGACTGCACCAGTACAAAATCATTGTAACAGGAGTTTCTAATTTGAAAGAAGATAGAGACATATTGCAGCAGGTGGTTTTCACCCACATTGGGTTTCCACCTTATATCTGGTGTTCTTTGGTGTGACTATCTGTTTTTCTTGTTCATGCTCATTATTTTATGGTACTGATATGCAAAAATAATTCAAAGTGTAAATAAGGAAGATTTGTTAAAAGAACTTGATAATACTGATTCACCCCCCCCCCCTCTCAGTATTATTTTCAACAAGGAAAGCCTCAACCTTAATTAAAAAAACCCCATCAACATTGAGGGGTAAACGAACCAACATGGAGAAGTGGATAAGGATAAGGAAAAAACTTAATAAATAACCTCCCTCAAGGTCAAAGTAAAACAACCCCAAGCCTCATAAAGGAGTCCAAACACTAGGGGATCCAAGATAAGACAACTGCAGGAGGAGTTTGCCATGCTACAAGAAGTTAGAGAAGTGCTATAGGAAAGCAGGGAAATGTTATAGGAAAGCGTTGCACCAACACAGGAAGGAGGTGAAGGTCCACAAGATATGTAAGAAGATGATCCCCAACCAGATCTTGGGTCCTATTATAAATTCTTCGAAGCAGGAAAAATAGTACCAACTAAATTTGTAGTCCCAATCCTCCCTGAGCTAGACAAAGAAAGAGGTAGAAGCCACCAATGGACACAGATTTTAAGGTCCAAAGGAGTTGAATATATGAGACTAATGGAAGAAAATATGACTAATATGGGTGAGGAGATGGCTGATTTGAGACTCAAATATGAAAACATGATGGAAAAAATGCAAATAGAAAACGAGAGACTAAAATACTAGTTGCAGTTAAAAGATGAACAACTTACCATTACAGCAATCATGGCTATGGAATCCATCCAATGTAGACATCCCTAAAAAGCCTATAGTGTTCCTTAAGGAACAATGGCTTTAGCTTTAGATAAACACCATAGAAAAATATGATTCACTTCCTTTCTAGGACTACAAAAATTTTATTGAATTATGTCATAAATCTAGTATTGAGGGCAAAGCTAGAATGGTTGAATTCTATATGCGTAACATGATATTAATTGATATGAAATTTTGGGATCCCAATTCCAGAATGGGAGATGTCAGAATGGGAGATGTAGAGCTAATGGAATTGGCCTCTTGGCTCACTCATGAGGAAGCAAGGGTTGAAAAAACAAAAAGGGTCATGAATAGGGAAACCAATGAAGCCCTATGGATCAAAGAAAAATTTATAGACCCTCATCTTGCCACTAGCAACCATGGACTCATTTCTGAAGACCACAGACTGGCACCAATCTACATAGAAAAGAAAGAACAGGCCATCCTGAACTTTGAAGACATTTTCAAGTTACTAGGAACTGAGAGTTTACAAGCTTGTCAGAGGAGATGGCACTCTTTACCACATAGCCTAAAAATCAGAGCATCACTCTCTAGAAAAATTGAGGAATGCCTTGGAAAGGACACCCTTGTATAAAAGAATAGTTCAGGGACTGAAGATCAATTGGATTGGGATTAAATTCAGCCCTCCTTTGATATTGGGGTTACAGGAAATAAAAGAGTAGACACAAGAACAATAAGAATGGGTAGATATAGAGACGACTACAAAGTTCCACCCTCAAAGGGGCATTCCATTTGAGATACCTTGGGATGCCAAGGGAGCCATTAAGGATATGAATGAGATGCAATTAAGCAACTGATTTTCATATAGGGTGATAAACATCTTTAGTAGGGGGTGATGATGGGTCTCATTAATAGGTATAACTAAAGGTCCATCTGGTCATCCTGTAACATACATTTGCATTTGATAACACCTTTTTGGACTATAATGTGTTTATTAGGGGGATTAAGGAATGTTTATCATATCTTGTGGCCTAACATTATTAATGTGTAGGGAAAGGAATATTTATTGTGTAGAAGTAGATTGGAGACCAGCTAGAGGAAATGTAGGAGGCTCGTTCCCTACATTAACTCACCAACCAACTAGTTTGGCTATTGGGTATTTACTACAGTCAGTGGCTGCAAGGATATCAGAGGACTAGATCCACTTTTGTAGGGATTTTGGAGGGAATTGACCCTCCTTCTAAGGAGGCTTCCCCCTCACCTACTTTTTATAAATAAAGGATCCAAATAGGTCAGAAGGATTCGAATTTTTAGAGGAGCATAGTGATTGCTAGAGCTAGGAGCTTATACTTGTCATTTTCATTTACATATTATGTACTTAAGAACTTTTTGAGATTAGTGAGAAGCATTTTGTTGCCTTTAGCCCGAGTTTGTTCTATAGGGCAAAGATCCCTTGGGTTAGGGCCTAACCCAAGTACTCTAGTCTCGCCTTTGCATATTTTTATTATTATCTATACTTAGTTTAACAATATTTCCTTCCTTGCAAAATTTGTTTATATAAAAATTTGCTTTGCATATTTTTCAATCATATCTATTGGAATGTGGTTGTAGTCCTTGTGTTGGAAAGCACAAAAATATAGGTTTCCTTTTGATGCAATTGTTAGAGATGGAATAAAATTCAACTCATGCTTTCCTTTCAAGTTTGATTTTCTGCAATTAGTATTGTTAGCATGCTTCAGATATTTTTCAAGTTGAGAAATATTGTTGGTGTGTAGATCATACTATTTGTTTTCACGATAGAGAAATGCCATTTTCACTTTTAACCCTACCACTAGTACCTTCCTTTCATCCTCAACAACTTCTTCAAGCAATCTACGTACAAAAATTTCAAGACATATTTGTTAGAGGTCATTGTTTGCATTCCCTCCTTATGCAAGATGGGCTCCTAATGAGTAATAAGCTTGGAAAGGACTCCCACATCCTTATCCCACCATTCACCATCCTTCCTCACCTTTATATAACCGTATAAGCCCCTAGAATGCTCTCAGATTCAATCCTGTAGCATATTGTAGCAATTTTGTAGCATCTTGTAGCACCACACAAAACCCATCAAAACTTGACCACAATTGTCATTTAAGCTTAATTTTTTCCTCTTAGCCATTCAAAACGTCTATTATGCTTTGAAGCAAACCTTGTGAAAGATCATAGACCACGTATGACCTTTATTTTCATCCCTACAATTCATTTATGCAATTAGGGTTAGTGATAGAGTTCATGAATTTAATAACACATGGATAGATTACATTGTCATTTCTTGAAGTATTTCGTGGGTTTTGTCATTAGAATATGATCCTCTTTGAATGCAATAGTTTAGGATTGATTTCATACTATTTAATCTATACAACTAGACTAGGTTTATCTCTTTGTCATTACTTTTCTACAATAGGTTAGGGTTTCTATTTCAAGCATTTACATTCCTTGTGTTGACAGTGTTGGATGCCGATAATAGGGAGGGGGTATCCTTGGGATGTGTTGTGGCCACCAACAACCCCCCTCCTTATTTAGTATTAGCAATAACACTAAGTAAGTGGGGATCCTTAGTAAAAAATTCAAAAAATTCAATTAAGATTTATGTATTATACTCCTCAAGAAAACATCGCATCGCAAAAAGAAGATAGGACATTTCCTTGTGAGTAAAATGATAAATTGCGAGAATGCGACGCGAATTCCATCGCATCGCATGCATTAAGAAATGATCATATTCGAAAACCTTAAAAAATCGCCGATGGCCGATATGCGACATCGCATATCGCAAATATCGCATAAAAAACACATAATCATTTAACGAATTGTAACAATCTGCGATCTTGCGATAACGCGATGCTGCGATCTGTGATCTTGCGATAAACGTAATCGGGCAACCCTGCAATAACACATCTTAATGAAAATGCGATAACGCGATACTGCAATGATGCGATGCTGCGATGCGAGTCGCAGAAATTGTCCATCGCAAATTTTCCCCCGGCTCAACATTCAAGAAAAGCTGTCCATAAACCAAAAATTGGATACGCGCCTTAATGAAAATTAATGAATGTACGCCAAGTGTTAATGAAAGACAGTTTTGTGTTTTTCGAAGAGTTAGTTCATGTCAGGTGGCATGTTTTTGTAAATTCGTAGAGCTCAGAGCTTTCTTGTCAATTTTTATTATCATTACTCTCTCCTTATGTGTAAACTGCGGGAACAAAAAACAGAAACAACATGAAGCAATGTGCAGGGAGCGATTAAGGAAAAGGGTAAAGCTCCAAAATCTCGGAAGCAAAGAAGAAATTCCCTCATGAATGGATACCGCATGCAACAAAGCCGCAAATTCCAGAGCGCTGCTGAGCCATCCATTACAGATATGTCAGTCAGAGCCATGGTTGAATGAGTAGTTGAACAATGCTAATATCAACAGGCGATTTAACGTTCAAGGTTAGAGGCTCACGAAAGCAGTATGTTTACAAAATTATAAAGCTTATACCTGGTGAAGGAAAAGGCGCTAAAGGCGAAAAACGCACCAGAAAGGCCTGGATCAAAGAACGGAGGCAGTTTCCGATGCGTGATTAACGCCTAGCGCTAATCACGCATTGCTGAGAAAATTGCTCAAAAAGCAAAGTCCCTAACTGCTTAGTCACTCGTAAGCCAGGAAAACGCAAGAAGGCGAAGGCAGAGGCAATTTGAGGGTTAACCAAGTGGAATTTGGGTTATTACTGAGCATACACAGTAAATCCACATAGCTAGAGAATCATTTTCAAAGTATATCTTCTATTTTGCTGAAAAAATGGTGCCAACGCTTGCCATTTCTGTTTGCTTAGCTCAACCAAAAGTGGAAGACAGTCAGCCGACTCTACCCAGGCAAATATTGAATGCTCGCAACATTAAGGAGCAAATGTAGAAATAGTTAGATATTAGATTTAATTTTTAGAAATAATTTTGCTTAGAAAAAGGGTGGTCATTTAAACCGTATCCTGAATCTGTGTAATTAAGTTATTTAGTTAGTAGTATTCAAACCCTTCTCATACATTTAGAGAAGGGTCCAAAAATTTATCAAAAACTTGTCCTCAGAACATGTACTTTTGCACCCTCAGAGGAGGTTTTGGTGAATGAATGGATCAAGATTTGTTGATGTTTGCATTTGATATCTGCTACTGATGTTGCACTTCTGTACTCTTAGTAGATGTTAGAGCAAGGAGAGATAAATCATTGTTTCTTGAAGCTTATGAGTAGGACCAGTCATAAATGGTACTTTTATCTCTTGACCATTTCTGCTTATATGTTAAAATGATATACAGTTTTTAGTTGTTTATATGTTATTGCATGAATGCTTGAGTTACCATTTGGCACTTTTGTACGGTGGTAGCTACTTATTTATGTTTAATGTATGAATAGCTTATTATGCGATATGCTGTTCACAACTGTTTTGCCTAACTTTTTATGTGAAATAGTTCATCTTAATTGATTTCCTTTCTTATAATCGTTGAATGATCTTTATTACCAGTTGTTATTTTAAATCTCTTTAGATCGCATAATAGAAGAATTACATCCTGGGTTAGCATAGATTAGATGTGTTGTTTTTATTAGATTACAATAGCATAGAATTAGATTAAAGTTTGAATTAGAATAGCTTAGATAGGAACTGTTAGATCAGCAACATCCAATTCTACACACACACCCATAGATTGGGAAACTGGTCCCATTATCCCCAGTCGGACCCGCTATACCAAACGGATAAGGAGTTGCCAACCAAGGTCCGGACCGGGCGGGTATCCCCCTTGTTGTCGACCCGATTTTCGGGGCCTAAACAGGATGAAGCCCCAACTAGACCTCATATCATTTAGAGTAGGAGCCTCATCCGAGAAATTGACCCAACCACCATAATTGTGATCTTAAATATGTGTCTTGGTTGCTATGAACAGCATAAGAAGGGATACACATAACTTTGAGGATAACGAGTAATTTTTTTGAAATATTGATTTGAATGCATAAGAGGTTATTTCACGTAAGAAGAAAAGAGAGTAATCCTGTAGAAGAATGTTGGGTGTGGAGCCTGATTATCTTCCTAATTGTTCAAAGGTTTTTTATTTCAGCCATGCTAGATCCTTGTTCTTAATGGGGTGACAATGTCACCTGTTTAATCATCGCCAGGGGGGTCCATGGGGGGTGACAACGACTTTGATGAGGCCCTCGAGATGGGGTTCGGGTGAAATGCCCCCGAAGCTAAAAATAGATGAAAAATTGCCTTGTAAAATATTGTAATTTCGTAGTCAATTTGGGTTGTTCATTAGGTGGATGATTTGACAGTAGAAGTTATGCTAATTTAGGGTTTTTTTACCTAGAAGGAAACCCTCGGTATATATCAAGGAGTTGTATTATGGTTTTGTATAATTATTCTGAGTGAGAAAAAGAGAGGATATTGTGTGAGAGTGAAGAGGAAATTATAGTGTATCTTGTGTAGGTTATATCTCTTCACTTTGATGGATAATATAAAAGGAAGGACTGGTTGTTTCTTTGTGGATGTAGCCCTAATTGGGTGAACCATGTATATTTGTGTCTTTCTTTTTTTATGTGTTTCTGTATTTGTGTTTTTGCAATATTTTGTGTATTTCATTGCTCCGTAAATTAATTTCTAACAATTGATATAAGGGTCGAAGGTTTATTTAGCTAATAAACTTGTAGGAGAGAAGGGTTCTTGGTTTGAGTGGGAGCAATGGCGGAAGTTGGTAGGTTTAGGGTAAAGAAATTTAATGGCAAAAAATACTAGTTGTGGAATATGCAGATGGAGTATTATTTGTATCGGAAAGATTTGTACCTACCATTGAGCGGAAAATCAAATAATTTGATGAGTATGATTGACACAGAATGGGGCATTCTCGACAGAAAGGCACTGGGAACAATACGACTGTGTTTGGAAGCATCGGTGACATTCAACATTTCAAAGGAAATGATAATAGAAGGTTTAATGACGACATTGTCCAAACTATATGAAAACGCTCGGCCTAAAATAAGGCCTTTCTTATGAAGCATCTATTTAATATGAAGATGTCTAAAGGTGGAATCTGTGGCTAATCATTTCAATGAATTTAACATGGTTACTAGTCAGTTAAGTTCTGTAGGGGTAAATTTTGATGATGAATTTAGGGCTCTATTATTTTTGTGCTCATTTCTAGAAAGTTAGAATGGCCTATTTATGGCTATTAGTAACTCTGTCTCTAGATCTAGTACTTTAAAGTTTGATGATGTTTTTGGTGCCATCCTTAGTGAGGAAATGTGACACAAAAGCTCCGGTGAGACATTAGGTAATGATTTTACTACAGAGACTAGGGGAAGAAAAATGGAAAGAATAAGGAGCCCAGGAAATCGTAGTAAATCAAGAAAAGGTAGATCCAAATCCAGATCAAGGATAGTGTGCTAGAAATGTGGGAAGAAAGGACACCTGAAGAAAGACTATAAATCTCAAAAGAGAAAAGAAGGAGATGGACAACAAGAGAATAATCATGAAGCGAATATGAAAAGTGATGTGTTGCAAGATGCTTTGATTCTTTCATTAGAGAACATTATTTATTCCTATGTGGTAGATTCAGGGGCCTTATTCCATACCACACCTGATAGGAAACATTTTCATGACTATGTTCAAGGATATTTTGGACAGGTTCATATGGGTGATGATAAACCTTGTAAAATTGTTCGAATTGGTAAGGTTTTTATAAAGAAACAAAATGGAAATCAATGGCTATTGAAGGAGGTAAGGCATGTTCCATATTTGAAGAAAAACTTAATTTCAACAGGGTAGTTGGGAGGTGAAGGCTGTGTAACTACTTTTACAGATAAAACCAGGAAGGTTACTAAAGGAGTGTTGATAATAGCAAAAGGATAAAAGGTTGGTACATTGTGTTTATGAAATAATATTTCTAATTTTGTCAAATATTTAACCTACATAGGAGAAGATACAACACTCTAGAATCATAAGCTTAGGAACATGATGAGTAGGGGATGTAGATTCTTCACTCAACAAATTCGTTGCCAGGTTTGAACCATGTTGATTTAGATTTCTGTGAAAATTGAGTTTATGGAAAACATAAGAGGATCGGATTTATCTGAGTTGGGAACGAAAATAAGAGCGAAAAATTAGAGCTTGTGCTTACAGATGTATGGGGACCTTCTCAGGTATCATCTCTCAGTGGCTCTCACTATTATTTTACTTTTATTGATGATGCACCTAGGAAAACTTGGATTTATTGTATTCAAAATAAATATGATGTATTTGATACTTTCAAGAAATGGAAAGCTTTGGTTGAGAATGAGAGAGGAAAGAAGTTGAAGTGTCTAAGATTAGACAATGTAGGTGAATACTATAGTAAAGAGTTTGATAACTACTATTCAGAGCATGGAATTCACAAAGAGAAGACAATTCTAGGAACACCATGGGAAAATGGTGTGTTAGGATGAAAAGAAAAATCATGGAGCGTGCAAGATGCATGAGATTGCATGTAGGATTGCCCTTAAAATTTTGGGAAGGTGTTGTAGATACTAATGTTTATCTAATAAACAAAGGGCCTTCAAGTTCATTGGAGGGTGGTATTCTAGAGGAGGCATGGACATGTAAATAGGTAAACTACTAATTTTTAAAGACTTTCGGTTATGAAGCCTTTGTCCACATCAATCAAAAAAATAGAACAAAGGTTGAGGAAAAATTTTAGAAATGTACCTTTATTGGATACGGTGTAAATGATTATGGTTATCCCTTATATGATTATAGAAATCACAAAATCATTAGGAGCAGAGATGCCATATTCAATGAAAAGGTCTTGTATAAGGATCAAATGCAGGGAAAGAAACATGAAAAAGAAAATAAAGAATACACATGCTTGATGAGATCAACAAAAATTAAATGTGCCTAAAAATCATATTATGAACAACCACAACAACAAAAACAACAACCAAAATAACAAAAGTCACCTCAAACAACTGAAAGTGGTGTTAGAAAATCTACCAGGATAAGTAGACCCCCTAAACGATACTCTCCTTCATTATATTATGTATTGTTGACTGATTTTGGTGAACCAAAAATATGGGAAGAAGAAATGCAATTAGAAACCACATTTGAAAGAAACATGAAAAAGAAAATAAAGAATACACATGTTTGATGAGATCAACAAAAATTAAATGTGCCTAAAAATCATATTATGAACAACCACAACAACAAAAACAACAACCAAAACAAAAACAGTCACCTCAAACAACTGAAAGTGGTGTTAGAAAATCTACCAGGATAAGTAGACCCCCTAAACGATACTCTCCTTCATTATATTATGTATTGTTGACTGATTTTGGTGAACCAAAAATATAGGAAGAAGAAATGCAAATAGAAACCAGGAAGAAGTGGGAGCAAGCCATGGAAGAAGAGATGGACTCCTTGATGCATAACCAAAGTTGGGACTTAATCAAGTTTCCTGTGGGTAAAACACACGTAAAACAACATTACAGAATAAATGGGTTTATAGGTTGAAGGAAGAAGATGGAGGTAAATAGAGGTATAAGGCTAGACTTGTGGTGAAGGGGTTTGCACAAAAGAAAGGTATAGACTTTGATGATTTTTTTTCTATTTTTGTTAAAATGACTTCAATCAGAGCTATTTTAATTCTAGTGGCAGCAAAAGATTTGCATCTTGAGTAGTTAGATGTAAAGACAACCTTTCTCCATAGGAATTTGGAGGAAGAAATATATATGCAACAACCATAAGGGTATGAGGTCAAAGGGAAGGAGAAGTTAGTGTGCAAATTAATGAAGAGCTTGTATGGCTTAAAACAAGCTCCAAGGAACGGTATCTAAAATTTTATGGCTTTATTTCTAAACAAGGCTATACTAGATGTCACTTTGACCATTGTGTTTATCTTAAAAAGAAAAATGATGGCAGCTATATTATATTTTTATTGTATGTAGATGTCATGCTTGTTGCAGGGTCTAACATGTAGGAAATAAATGTTCTTAAAGGAAAATTAGAAAATTCATTTGCAATGAAGGATTTGGGTGTTGCAAAATAAATCCTTGGTATGAGAATAACTAGAGACAAGAAGAATCGTAAATTAATATTGTATCAGAGCGAGTGCATAGAAAAGGTGTTGGAAAGATTTAATGTGGAGAATGCAAAACCAGTTAGTACACCTATGGCTCACCATTTCAAACTAAGGAGATGTGCCACAAAACTCAAGAAGAGATGGATTATATTTATAAAGTTCCATATGCATCGGTAGTTGGAAGCTTAATGTATGAAATGGTATGCACAAGGCTTGATATTGCACATGTAATGGGAGTTGTAAGAAGGTATATGAACAATCCAGGAAAATAACATTGGATGGAAGTAAAGTGGATTCTCAGGTATTTGAGAGGTACCACAAATCAAGAATTATGCTCTGGTGGTTTGAACATTACTCTACAGGGATATGTTGATGCAGATATGTAAGGTGATAGAGATAATAGGAGGAGCACCGCAGGGTATGTGTTTACTATAGGTGTAACAAATGTCATTAGGTTTCAAAATTCCAAAACATTGTTGCAGTCTCAACAATGAAAGTAGAGTATGTTACTGCTACAGAGGCTAGTAAAGAAATGAGTTCGTTACAAAGGTTTATGGATGAATTGGGAAAGAAGAAGGAGATGGGAAGGTTATACAGTGACATCCAGAGTGGCATTCATCTTGCAAAGAACTAAACATTTTATTTCAAGACTAAACATGTACATCTCAAGTAACATTTCATAAGGTCAGTGTTGGAAGATGGACAGTTGAAGATGGAAAAGATACACACTAGCCAGAATCATGCAAATATGTTTATAAAAGTTGTAAATAGGGAGAAAATTAGATTCTTCTTAGTTTCAATTGGTCTTCAAATATGATCATGAAGATTAGAAACAACCAGGTCCAAGTGGATTCATTGTTTAGCAAGTGGAGAAACGATGGAGTTTATATAATAAATCTACAAATGGGAGATTGTTGGGTATGGAGCCTAATTATCTTCCTGATTTTTTAGAGGATTTTTGTTTCAGCCATGTTGGATCCCTATTCTCAACAGGGCAGAAACTCTACCCATTTAATCCCCATTAGGGGGATCTAGGGGGGGGTGACGATGACTTTTATGATTCCCCCCTGGCGGGGATTTGGGGGAAGCACCCCCGAAGCTAAAAATAGATGAAAAATTGCCTTGTAAAATATTGTAATTTCGTAGTAAATTGGGGCCATTTATTAGGTGGATGATCTGAGGGTAGAAGTTATGTTAATTTAGGGTTTTTTTCCCTAGAAGGAAACCTCGATATATATGAGGGAGTTGTATTGTGGTTTTGTATAATTATTCTGAGTGAGAAGAGAGAGGAGACTATGTGACAACGAAGAGGAAATTACAATGAATCTATTGTAGGTTGTATCTCTTCACTTTTCTTAATACTATAAAAGGAAGATCTGGATGTTTCTCTGTGGACATAGCCAAAATTGGGTGAACCACGTATATTTGTGTCTCTCTTGTTTTATGCATTTCTATATTTGTGTTTATGCAATATTTTGTTTATTTCATTGCTCCGTAAATTAATTTCTAACAAATAAAAGTAGTAGTACTATCCTAAAAGAGACACACACACATATGAAAGAATCATTAGTTAACTTGAAAAATATTTCAAAATATAATATTGATTATTAAAGCAAGTGCAACACACATTCAAAAAGATATATACTAAATCTAACAAACTAGTTCATTCACCTTAGCATGTATGAAACAACATATACCATAAACATTAAAGAATATTCTTGTCACAAGGAATGAGTCGATCTTGCAGACAAGATAGACCTTCCTAGAATCTAAAGAAGACCTAATGACAAGCAAACCAACCAGACAATATCTTTCTCTAAATATGCTTTGATAAACAATAGCAAACAAGTGTTTTTAGGGCCTACCTTTGGTCCAACGCAAGTTTGTGGATGCCCTCGCTCCTTTGATCCAAATGAGCTCCTTTTCGCGAATCTGAAAACACAAACAAGGCAAACAAATTAAATAGCACCTGGAAAGCCAATTGCATAAAACATATTTAACATGAAAGTCAAGGAGTCCATGAAACAAATAACATAAGATACTTGTTGAGAAAAATGAGTTTGATTGTATTGATTCAAAAGAAGAAGAACTTTACAACCTTTGCCTTGATGCTGTACAAGCTCCTCCCAGGGTCCAACAAGAAGTCTCCTCTACTTTGACAAGTTTCACTCACTCCCCAATGAAGCCAAAAAGGTATGTGATCTCTCCTCTTAAGCTCAACTAGGAAGTCTTAATTTCACCAGCATTTACCCTCAAAATGTTCAACTACTAACCTCTCTAGTCCTCACCCCAATGCCTGTATTTATAGTGCAATGGAGGGAAGTTACTAGGTCCTCCTTCAAAGGGATAAAGCCCCCCTTCAAAGGGATAGATCCTTTTCTTTTGGGATGCATGAACCACCTCAGAGCGAACAATCCACGTCAAAATTCCTTCTAGAAAACTCTAGAATTAACCCAAAGTGAGTTTTTTAAGATAAAACTCGCGCCTTTTGACTTTCACAGGGGTCCGCACCTATACCGTTAGGGACAGAGCGGGTAGGTACGCAGCTTTTGTACACATAAGGTGCAGGACCACAGGTGACCATGAGAGAAAGTGCGGAACCAGAGTTACATTGATTTTTAGTGTCTTTCTCCCATTTCCAAAGCTTGATTTGAAGAGCTGAGGTCTTAGACTTTCTTAGGAGGATAGTAAAAGTGATGATGGACCCATACTGACTGCAAATAATCATGGTGATGATATTTTTGTGTAACAATTCTTACAATATCTACGATACATGCATGAAAGTGTGTTGGCTTTGAGAGCTTCTGATGATTAAGCAAAAGTTCCAAGTACACAATATAATGATAATACACTATCCCCAATAGTAGAACGTGAAGTTACTACTTACTTCTCCAAAGAATGATATTCACTCCTATGCTAAGCTAGAGAAGCCAAGGCTCCAACTCCTAAGTTCCAAGCCATTTGCTTGAGTTATGAGGGTTTATTTATAACAAATGAGGTGAAATTTCACCTCCTCCCATGAGCTTTGAGCTCCCTCATGAATCCTGAGATTCTTTTGTCCTTATTTTACCTAATGACTCTTCATGTTCCCTATGTGACTCTTGGACTTCCACTTGCATTTACATTTCTTATTATTTTTGAAATACAAAATTACATAAGACAAAAATGTGGCTAGAGCCTAATAAGACAAAACTAATACATCATTCTTGAGCTTGAGGAAATTGTAGCTCGACAACCTCTACATGTAGTTCTGATGTGACATATTGGTACCAAGCCTTGTATTGCACTGCTATGTTTTCAAACTTTGATGGAAGATTTGGATTATATCTAACTCTTCCCACTATTGGATATGGATAAATGGTTTGGAACTAGCCTAAATTTTATTCCGCAATAATAACAACTCCATATTCGACTTGGCAGGTCCAACTACAAATTGTAGAACATTGTCCTTTGTAACTTATAAATCTTCCTTGATCGTTACCTATCTGATGTTGTTCAAGAATTATTTGATCTCCTTCCTAACAACATTTCTCTCCTTTGTTTCGTAAAATGCTCTAATAGAAGGTATCTTGTGCACTCTTACCAAGGAGTACAACCCATGATACAATCATGAATAGGTGGAGATGGTGTTGACTACTTAAGTGTTGAGTTGTTTATTGCCTTGTGTAAGCATCTTGACTTTGGCTTTATCCAAATTAGCATCCTGCCTTGTCTTCGTGATCAACTCTGATGGTGTATTTCTATAATCAGTTCTCCAATCTCGAATCACATCAATATTTGCATAAAATTCCTTTAAGACTTTTACATTCTCTCACGATTGTTTTGGTATTGCATGCAAGGGCACCACCACCTTATGAAGAGTGGTCATTTCCTCATATAGTTGTCGCATATTGTTTCCCAATGACTGGATTTCCTAAAATATTTCTTCTTATAGTTCCTTCCTATTAGAAATAGAGAACAAAAATCTATGATTCTTAATGAGGAGAATTTCAATCTATTGCTTTGCAGAAGCCAACTCCTTTGCTAATTTCTCATTCTCTTTCATCAAGGTATAAATTTTTACCTTTGTAGCTTCTGTGAAGGATGCATTTTGTTGTTGTGACTATTCTCATATTCTTCACAGTATTTGGCATAATTACCCTATATGTGTGGATAGAAAAAGGACGAACAAGGTCATTTGGGAAATACTTTCATCTTTCCTACTGTTGGCTTAGTGGGGCCTGACCCAGGTTTAGAGGTGTTTTAGCCAAGCAAATCCCGATACTATTGGACCTTTCAGCAACAGTATGTAGGGAGTGAACTAAGGTCTCACCCGAAGTAGTATGGGAGGGTGCTAGAACCAGGTTTCCGCACCCTGGAGATGTCTGATATGAGGTGATTGGTACGCGGTCCAAACTTCGCACTTACTACGCTACGCGCACCTGCGAGCACCCCGCGCCCTGCGATACTGCCTTCATGCAGTTCTAGCCGTAGCGTGACCCATGTTGTTTACCCAAGTCTTTCTTAATTAGGCTCTATTAGCTAATTACTTAGATTATTTTCATATATAAGCATTCATACAAGTAATTATCAATTGCGTGCAGTAAAATAAATAGAGTACAAGTAATGCATAACATCAAAATACAGATTCAAGAACAGATGCATAGAGTAAATTTTTCTTTATTAACTTTCAATCCCAAGTACAGACCAAACTCTGCCTTGCACACTCAGCTTCAGGGGTCTGCGCACTCAGTTGCAGACTCTACTAGGCCTCTGCACACTCAGCTATAGAGCCTCTTCCTACTACCAGTACACTTCAGATTCCACTCTAACTTTGGATCGTGCCTTCGCTATTCTATCTATTATTCACTATCTTTACACTTAGAACCTCACTCTATTTATACAATCCCATGGTCCGTAGACCATGGGTAGGCTGACACAAATTTACATTAAATGACAATATTTTAGGGCGGAAAACCCTATGACTCATCCTAGACTTCGCGCTCCACACCCAAAATTCGCGGAGTCTTATAATATTATTGACCAAAACTTGGGCTTTGAGCCCCAAAACATGTTTTTGGGGATCCCATGCCCAACCGACCCCCAACAAAATCATTGTGACTCGTCCTGAGTCACTCTGCTGGTGTGGCGATCTTGGCACGGAGCCCATCCGACTGTGCCTGTGTTGCATGAAGGTCCTCAACGCACTGTTCTGCCGTCTACTGGGTCTGCTCCATTCCTGCTTCTGAATCATCTATGTCTGACTTGTGTCCTTCTTTGGTACTGGTTTCTGGTTCTTGTGTTTATAGTCCCGTGCCCTTGTCTGACTCCTCGGATCGGTGAAGACTGTGCTTCGTTTGGTTAGTCATATAGCCGGCCCACACGTGTAGGGCTCCAAGCGACTGTGGTTTACTTTTCCTGGGAAAGGTTCTCAATTAATTTTGATTAACTGGACCGCGCCTCCATCCGTGACCTCTTTTACCACATATGGTCCCAACCAGTGCATTATAAACTTTCCCATAAATTTGTCAAACTTGCTATCATACAATAGCACTAAGTCGTTTACCTTGAAGGTAAGCAACTTGATATGGCGGTCGTGCCAGGATTTTTCACGCTGTTTTTGTACCTATTGTTGAAATCCAGCCAGAAATTGTTCTTCTTCGAGTTCTTCTAAGTGCGCGAGCCTTTCTTCCAGAGCTTTGTGGTTTGTCATGCCTGTGAGCACTGCTATTCACAAACTAGGTATGATGTATTCCATTGTCATGACTGCTTCCATACCATAGACCAACTAGAACGTTGTTTGTCCTATCAATTTCTTGCACGTTATCCTGTATGCCCATAACACAGAGGGTACGCGTAGGTCCCAGTCATCCCGCTGTGCATTACATACTTTGGTTAGTGCAGTCTCCAACATTTTATTGAATTCTTCCAATATTCCATTAGCCTGTGGGTGGTATGGTGTACTTTTATGGTGATAAAATTGGAACTCTTCTGTGAGTGCGCTGATGGTTTCATTCAAGAAATGTGTTCCATGGTCGCTCATTAAGATTTTCGGGTAGCCAAATCGTGTCAACACGTTTTCGAACAAAAACTTTGCAGTCATGGCAGTCGTGCAGTTCTTCATCGTTTGTGCTTCTTCCCATCATGTCAGGTACTTCGTCGCGGTGATGATGTAGTGCGCACCCATCTTTCCCTGAGGTTTGATTGGGCCCACAAAGTCAATTTCCCATTTCTCAAATGGCTGCAGTGTCATTTGGGGATTTAGTGGCATCTCGTCCCTTCGTGATGGTTTTCCCATCCTTTGACATATATCGCAGGCCTTACAATGTGCTTTCGAATCCTGGTGCAAGGTCAGCCACCATAACCCTGCATGAAGAATATTTTGTGCGGTCGCGCGTCCTGCATAGTGTCCTCCTGCAGCACCCCCATGTGCTTCCACGAGGATCTGACCTCGTTCAAATTCAGGTACGTATCTTCGCAATATCTCATCGTTGCCCATCTTGTAGAGGTGCCCCGTGATGACAGAAAAGTCCGTCGTGCGCACCACCAATTCCTTCTTCTGTTGGATTGAGTACTCCTTCGGCGCAGTCCCTGTTGTTAGAAAATGGATTATATCTTTGAAGTGTCCATCCATGACGCATACTACAAAGAGTTGTGCATCAGGTAGTCCCTCCTCCAAATTTGTTGATTCCTCGCCCGTCTTAATTCGTGACAAGTGTTCTGGTCCTTTGTTTAAGCATCCTGGCTTGACTATGACTTCAAAATCATATTCTTGAAATAGTAACAACCATCTGCATATATGCTCCCCCAACACAGGCTTTTTCACCAAGTATTTCAATGCAGAATGGTCGGTATACATCTTGAAATGTATGCCAAGTAAATAGTTTCGGTATTTTTGGAGCGCGTACACCATTGCCAACCTCTCGCGTTTGGTGGTAGAGTAGTTCTTTCTACTTTGGACAATCTTCGACTCGCAAACACAATTGGGTGATCCACACCCTTCGCACCCTCCTGTGTGAGTACGGCTGCCAACACGATACACGACACAATAACATGTACATGAAATTCCACGTCCCATTTTGGGAAGACCAAAATTGGCACGGAGGCCAGTTTTCCCTTTAGGACATCCACACTCTTCAAGCAATCATCATTCCAGCAATATGTCACATCTTTTTTCAATAGCTTTTCCATTGGCGCGATTATTTTGGCATAACTCTTGATAAAGTTCCTATAGTAGAAAGTGTGCCCCAAAGTAGCACATAATTATTTGACACTGCACGGTGCTTCCAGATTTAGAATAACAACAATCTTCAAAGGGTCCACCATCAGGCCTTGTTTATAGACCACATGGCTTAGGAGGTTTCCAAAGGGGATGAGGAAGGTGCACTTTTTAAGGTTTAGTGCAATCTGGTGTTGGCAGCAAGTATCCAACATCAAACGTAAGCTCGCTACATGGTGCTTAACTAATCCAAAGATAGTCCAATCATCCAGATAGACCTCCAAGAACTTGTGGATGTATTCTTTGAATGCCACCACCACTATGCGCGAAAATATTGCTGGCGCGTTCTTCAGTCCAAAGGGCATAACGATGTACTGAAAGCAACCCCATTCTGTTACGAAGGTTGTTTTGCTCCTATCTTCCGACACGATCTTGATCTGATGGTACCTTGAGAAGCCATCTGTGAATGAGTAAGCTTCCTGACCACCAACATTCTCCAATACTTCATCTGTGAATGGTGTCAAGAATGGATCATGAACACAGGCATCATTGAGCTTCCTGAGGTCCACGCATATTCTTATTTCACCTTTCTGTTTTTTCTCCTGCACTACCATAGGACTCACCCAATCAGATTCTTCCACTGGTTCAATAATTCTAGCTACGAGAATTTTGTCTAATTCGTTGTGGACCTTTTCTTTATACTTTAGGTTCAAGCGGTAAGGCCGCTGCTTAACTGGCTTCACGTCTGGTTTCAGAGTGATCTTCATCATCCCTAAGTCGCCAATGATCCCTTTTAAGTCTGTGATTTTGGTTGGGAACAAGTCTTGGTATTCACGGAGTAACTCAGTGACCTTATCTACCATAGCATCGTCCCAATAGTCCCCAAGTGTTGCATACTTCGGCTCCGCTTCTATGCCAATGTTTACCTGCTTTGTTTTTAGTGGCACGGTGATGTTGGGATCCTCAATTGATGGTCCTCGAACCTCGCGACAGCCTTCAGTTTCTGGAATATTAATATTTCGAGGGTCGTCATCATCCTCCTCCACCTACACATTATAACACTCCAGTGCGCTACTTAACTGTACCGCCCATTCTGGCTGAAGTACTTCCATTGGCTGCTATGGTATTTTAAAGATAGTGGCTTTCACTACTTGTAGCGCATCGTCCACAGTATCTAACCAATGATCTTCAAATGTGAATTTTAACAAGAATCCCTCGCGCAAGAAATCCCATTCGCCCATACCATGTGGGAGTTTTGTCTCAGTATACTAGTTCATGGGTATGACATCTAGGGTATGGTAGAATAAGTGTACCCATTCAAGCTGTGGTTCTTCCCCATAAACCTTGGTCCATTTCGCGAGGTGCATGCGTGGGTCATCTCGTCCATCGTATTTGTCTTCCAACCATAGTTGCAGTTTCTCAAATCCTAGGCGCATCATCCTTTGACATCCATGCCAGTCCCCAAAATTTCCTTGATGTGTACCCCACCATCGTGCAGGTGTTGCACACACTGCCCACTTCAACGCATCGAACCACTATTGTTCTAGTACTGCACTTTCAAATTTTCTCAGGAATTCATCCACTGCTATCAATCCATCATATGTCGGTAGCTCTCTTGCCTCTATTGTCATGCAACGTAGTGATCTAACCATCATGTTGCAATTCAGCATCGTCACTTCATGCAACCGATTCTGCTATCGCTCTACTTCTTCATCTGAATCCAAAGTGCAGGAGATTTCACGCTCCCACGAGATCCTCCCATCTATAGTCGGATTCACCCAATCCTAGTCTCGTGCAGTTATCTTTTAGATACAATCAAGATCATCATCACTATCATCGTCGCGCACTGGTTCAATGTAGCATGCTCCTTTAGCTAGGTCCAGTGGGACTACTATGCGTAGTGACTTTTTCTCGAAGATCATTTTACGCTTCTTCAGGTTGATGACTCCGTTCATATCGGTGGCCCAGTCTATTCCTAACAATGCGGGATAGGGATTGCTGTCATCAACAATCTCTATTACTTCAAAATCTGCCTGCGCGCTCGCGCCTTCAATATCAACTGTTACCCCTTGCAACCTTCCCATGGGAAAAATCTTCTATTGGTTTTCCATTCGTAATTGAATAGGGGACCATTGTAATGTGAGCCTGCCCATGCGTTCCCATGTTTGCTTCGGTAATACATTCATGTCCAAACCCAAATCTAGGATTACCTGATCCATTTCATACTCACCAATCTATGTAGTCAACCTCATTTCCCTTCTAGTGCGCAATGCATGCTTCCCCAATTTCTGGACTACGTGCGGTTCTCCTGACCCCGCGCACCTGGTGATCAGTTCCTGTAGTCCTTTAACTGCCTTGTTGTTGTGCAACAGTTTCATGCATGTCTCCAGAAAGGTAGTGAGCATTGAAGGATCCATTCTTGGCTCTGGTTGATCCTTACTACCTGAAGTGGAGGCCTCCACAAATCTCTTCTTAGCTTCCATGAATGTCTCCTTTGCACGTTCTAAGTCAAACTTGGGTTCCTTTGCAAGAGCCTTGTGAACCCACGTACTTTTCTCTGGTTGCTTCCCTATATCCTCTCCCGTCACCGTACAGCTTCTGAGCATCATGTTTACATTCGAGTCCTCTTCGCACGGCTCAGATCTCATCATTTGTGTATTTTGAGTTGGGGGAGGCTGGAATACCCCTTTTTCATGCATCCTCGTGATCAACGTAGGACAGTCTATTGTTTCATGATCAAACTAAGCACAATATGTACAGGATATCCTCGTTGGGTTGGTACAATCGTGGGCATAGTTCCCTGGTCCTCTGCAATTGTAACAAATTAATTGTCTGTGACCCCTTCCTGGTCCCATTCCACCTCGTCCTCAACCTCGCCCCTGAAATCTAGTGCATGCCATCCCCGCATCTAGGTCAAGGGCTTGTGTTTCGGTCTGCATCCTATAGGCAGGGGTCCGATCCATCATTAGCTCATAACTGTGGCAAGTGCACTCATCATGGCCTACCGACCTGTAGAAATTACAAAACAATTGCTAGGGTGTCTGTGTATACTTCTGCAACAAATGACAATTATCCATCGTGTGTTTCCCTCCTATCTGATAGATCGCACACCATAAAGCGGGTGTCATGCTCAACCCTTCCTGTGCCTCCAGTCTCAACGGCATTGGCCCTCCTCCTACCAAGTAGTTCGCGAACACTGGGCAGTGATCCTTGTCATGGCCTTGGCCTTTACATTTTATGCACCATACTTCCTCGCGCGCCTCTGGCCGCGGTGCCCTATCATGCTTCAAACTTTGCATTTCCAAACACAGATTCTGTAATTGCACGTGGATTTTTTTAACTCCCATCCCAGGGTCTTGTATTGGGGTCTCATGTAATCTCATTGTCATTTCCAACGCTTCGACTTGGGTGGAAATTTTCTACGATGACAGTATCATCCTCAAGTGCGGTGTCAGAGATGCTACAAACCATGCGTGATGCTATCCATCTGTCAACATCATATTGGCTTCGCGGATCGTACTCTTCAGCCATTGATCTAGGTCCCAAGGAGTCTCGCCTAGGAGCATCACGATTTCTTTAAACCCGATTATCAATTGTGTTTATGAATTTGGCCTACTAAATTCCCTGTTCAACATGTTCTGGATCTTTGCTATCCCGACGTTTAGGTGGTCATTAGAGTGCTTGATATACCATGTTAATGTCCGATGCTGCAGCGCACTCACCAATGTAGCCTTCTTAATATTGTCATCTGTGACACCTTGTGCTTCCCATACTGCTCTTACCACGAACCAAAATTGGTCCGGATCTTCATTCCCCACTCCTCGGAATACTGGTAGTTTGATCACGCTCACCATACTGAATTGTGGAGGTGGTGGAGGTGGAGTGGGTGTTGATGGAGGTGAGGGAGGTGAAGTGGGTGGCGGTGTGGGTGGAGGTGGTAACTGCGAGATGCGTTGCCTTATCAAAATAACCATGCTTCTCGGAGAGACCTTAGTAAACTCCTCCTCGCTCTCTCGTGAGGGTGAAATTAAGGGATTGTTTTCTAACTCTTCACTACTTTTGTAGATTTTTCCGCTCTGCATATTCCCAAACATTAATCTATTCTCATGACCCTTTTTTCACACAATAGCATCTTAATCCAAGTATTCAAAGATTTAATATACTTACCTCATGGTCCTTTGAGAAAGCGTCACTCTGCCTTGTTGTAGCTCACGGTCGTGTCTACCGCAAAATCCCCCTATTATCTGGTCGAGCCAATGGTCCACAGCTCGTGCGATCTTATCTTCTGATGCCTCTAGTCTATGCACTAATTCTGAAGTCCACACTATTGGTTGGTCAAGCCTACACCTTCTCTGGCTGTCGGCTAACCTCATGATCCACTCATACATCTTAGGAGGAAAGGATGCAAAGAAAATCTCATGGATTTTCGTATACACGTAGAGCTCCAACCACTTTTCCTTAGATATTTGCGGATTTATGTTTTCCTGTGTCACGAACTTGTGATTCTTCTTGTCCAACCACTCTTCAATTTCCTTCTTTGTTGGGTTCCAATGGCACGACATCAGACATCCCTTATGCAGATCTCGGTCCCGACAATGGAACCATTTGTTGGCTTAGTGGGGCCTGAACCAGGTTCATACGTGTTTTAGCTAAGCAAATCCTGGTACTACTGGCCCTTTCGGCAACAGTCCACGGGACACGGACTAAGGTCTCACCCGAAGTAGTATGGGAGGCTGCTAGAACTAGGTTTCCGTACCCTGGGGATGTCTGATATGAGGTGATTGGTATGCAGTCCAACCTTCGCACTTACTGTGCTACACACACCTGCAGGCACCCCGCGCCTTGCGATACTACCTTCGCAAAGTTCTAGCCGCAGCGCAACCCATGTTGTTTACCCAAGTCTTTCTTAATTAGCCTCTATTAGCTGATTACTTAGATTAATTTCATATATAAGCATTCATACAAGTAATTATCAATTGCGCGCATTAAAATAAATAGAGTACAAGTAATGCATAACATCAAAATACAGATTCAAGAATAGATGCACAGAGTAAACTTTTCTTTATTAAATTTCAATCCCAAGTACAAACCCAACTCCACCCTGAGCACTCAGCTGCAGACTCTACTAGGCCTTTGCGCACTTAGCTGCAGAGCCTCTTCCTACTACTTTGACCCAGTACACTTTAGATTCCACTCTAACTTCGGACCATTCCTTCGCTATTCTATCTATTATTCGCATCTTTACACTTAGAGCCTCGCTCTATTTATACAATCCCATGGTCCACAGACCATGGGTAGGCCGACACAACTTTACATTAAATTACAATATTTTAGGGCGGACAACCCTATGACTCATCCCAGACTTCGCGCTCTGCGCCCGCAATTCGCTAAATCTTACAATCTTATTGACCAAAACTTCAGTTTTGAGCCCAAAAACATGCTGTGGGGGATCCCATGCCCAACACCTACACTATTTTGTTCTTCAACTGGTCAAAGGTAAGATTGGAAATATCCATGACCAAGTCATCTTGTACAGGAGATACTCCCATCTCACTAAATGGTATGTGGCCACCGGTAAGAGAAGGTGGAGGTAGATAGCTAGTATATCTTGTAATAGGCACAAATGTCTACCTCTTATTCATCCTCCTCCCATTTAGTTTCTATGTCTTGGGCTTGTATTTCTTCCTCCATCTCTTTTGCAAACTCTTCATCCTGATTCCTCTTACTGCTATAGGGATTAATGCATGGATGGTTGTGGCTAGAATACCCTCAAGGATCTTCCAGGGATCCAAGGCAAACCATTTCAGATTAACTGCAACTATCACAAAGAAGCATACATATATCTATATCAATGCATAATAATCAAAGCGAAGAAGAGAGATTACCTCAGTCCTTGGTGCAGCCCTGCTAGAGAACACAATGTAGCAAAGTGGAAGATCCCTCTGCTAGCTCCTAGATCAACACCTACACATAAAAAATATAGAGTAATCCTATAAAATATAAACTCTGGTAATTAAAGCATTCATACATAAAGATATAAGACAACATGCATCTAATCTACTTATAAATTATGGTATTGAATCAACATGTAAATAAACACTACATCAACACCATCAAGTAGACAACACAACAACAGATCTATATTATTAGATTGAAGAAGAATGATTACAACCATCTTGGTTGGATCAAGCTTCCTCTAGTCCTCAAGCTCCTCTCTCTCTCTCTCTCAACCTCTTGGAAACATAACAACTATATCTCATACAAAGTTTCAACAATCATTTGACAACCATTCGACCTCAATCACAATGCCCAAGCCTCCAATATATAGATGATGAGAGGCTTATCCTTGCCAATTCTCTCATGAGTTCCATTGAGGCAAAAGATAGGATGTTTCCTCACTTTATTTCTCTTTCCCTTTCCATGAGACTCCATTAGGAATAACAATGTCCTTAGTTAGGTCGGAGGTAGATATTTCCTTCTTTTCAAGCTAACATTTGAGTGAAAAGCAGAGTATCAGTCAGTCAACTCGCTCTTTGACCTCTAGAATCTCACAAATCTTGGGTAAAAATAAGAGGAGAAAAACAAATTCCATATAACATCTATAAAGGTAAGAAAGAAGAGCCTTAGTCTTATCCTTAGTTCCATGGACACTCTAGTTCAAGCTAGATGCAGTAGAGACTATTAGCTGTAGAGTTGATTAGCCTTAGTCGGTAGCCCTAGTTCAAGCCTTCGAGTTCAAGCCTTAGAGAGTGAAAGACTTACGGTAAGTGCCTAAAGGTGGACTAGCCTTAGCTTTAAGGTCAGTACTAGCTAGAAAGACTCCTTATGGATGTACTTGTTGGATTATTCTCTATAGCCAACCAGAAACTTTAGCAGAGATCCCAGGCCAGATTGAGGAACTAAAGACAAAACTCCATAAACATTTATGGATGGATAATTGTCAATTAGGAGAGCCTTGTTGGATGGGCTTCGATAACCAGACATGAAAAGGGAAATCAAACATTTCTTTTCTACTTTTTTTTTATTTTTCGCCCCCTCAAATCGAGGGCCACCCCAAATGAGCAAAGGGATGTAGTCACTCACTATTCATATGGTGAGGGAAACCTTGAAAAACCTCCGCCAAGGTGATAAGCCAAAAGAAGAGGGCCCCATATTACTTAGGGGTCACTCACTCATTCCGATGGGTGAGGGCTCGACCGACGGGAGAGGAACTTGAGTTGGGTGAAGAAAGGCAGGTTGTTCATCTTGTGTGACAGGCATGTTCACTATGACCAAAGCTTGGGCAACTGGTGAAGGTGAAGCAGGTGAGTCTGGGATTTCCACTATTGGTGTTGGGACTTCTGCCTTGCTTCTTTCCTCAGAATGAGTCCTCATATGAGTCTCTTGTTGCATTAGCCTTTCTCTATCATCAGCTGCTTTCATTTCTAAGGCTAATTGCTTAGCCTAGAACTTTTTATACTCCAACTCTTCCTTGGTGAGTGCATACTTCTTTGAAGGAGCTTCTAGTACCGTTTAGGCAAAACAGCGAGTTAACCTAGGGATTAATGCCCTTGGCTAGTGCATGGGGAGCATTCTAACTCCTCTTGCTTGTTTCTGGGGTGCGTTACCTTGGAAAATAGGCCTATGAATTAGGTCATGTCCTTAACCACACTATATTTCTCCTCTGAGATGATGAGGAGGTCATTTTCCTGTATAACACCTACTTTATTCTTCTTTTAACTACTTCTACTATTCTTCTTCTTCTTCCAACTTCTTTTGCCATTCTTCCTCTTCCTGATGATCGATGATTATGCCTATGCAGGCATGGATTACACAAAGGATCTGTAACTGATATTCCCACCTGGCACTTAGTGGGGGACACAAGGTAAAAGGATTTGATCAAAGTACCAAAAAGTATTTTCTAACTTTTGAAGTTTATGTAATGCTTTTTTATTATGGGTGAAAAATTATTGACACGAAGCGTTTTCTTGACACAGATGTGGCACCGATACATCCTGCAGGCATGCCCCACCATGCTAGGTGGGGTGATAAGCTACCTGGGGCTGGATCAGGTGCGACAACCGCCGAAGAGGGAGATGATAAGTAGAATCTCCACAAGGTTGCTAGGAACCTCGAGGGTTTAAGCATGGGTGTGTCGCCTCTTCCCATGAGAGAGATGTTGGTTGATATGCAGTGACACAGAGTGGGTGTGCCAGAGTGGCTTTTGGTTCCTCTTAGGAGGTTGGCTAGAGCTGTTATGAGTTATCATGAGTAACAGGCTCAACAGTAGTAGGGTATAGCCAGCAGGTGTCATAGCAAGGCTTAGCAGAGCCATTTTGTACTTAAAAACACCCAAGTTTTGGGAATTTTGATGTAAAAATACTGGAATCAATATATACACACACACACACACACACACACACAGATATTTTGGTGATTCATGGTGTATATTCTTGTTTTGATTTTTGTAATTTTTTAACTATGCAAAATTTTACATTTCATACATGTAACTATAATGAATGAGACAAATGCCAATCTAATACATAATTTTCCAATGAGTCAGCTAATGCATTAAATTCTCGAGGAATGTGTTCATATGTAATAAACTCAAATTGATGTTCCAAGAGTTGTACCCTTAAATAGTAACGTAACAATATTGGATTGCGAATGTGATAGTGATTAGTCAATTGCATAATGACTAGCTGAGAGTCTAACCTGACCACCAGATTGGAGATGTCCCGAGATGATGCTTCAGCAAGAAGTTCGATCACAGACATATACTCAACAATATTGTTGGTGGCAGTACCAAGAAAAACTCCCCCAGAACTAAGTAGTTCCGACTCAGGTGTGTAAAGGACCCAAGAAGTTGATGCAATGTGTCATGTGTGACAATTGGCACCATCCGTGTATCCTACATACGGTAAGGGTAGTGAAGACATCTACACAATGAGAGACGTGTATGAGACAAATACTCATGAAAATCCAAAAAATCCAGTCACAAAAAAAGAAGAAAAACTTATAAATACATAAAATTACAAAGAAAATTCCCAGTGAAACACTAGGCATAATACTTCTTCAGATAGAGCCCGTTGTGGGGCTCCACGAGTGGAATTCCATCACAGTCCTAAAGTTCATAGGCACCTTTTGAAAGGACCTTAGTAAAAATGTATGGACCGACCCATAATGGTTGAAGCATACCTGCCCCCAAGAGATCATGCTTTTGATCGTAAAGTAAAATGAGGTCACCCTCTTGGTAAGAATGAGGCTTGACATTTTTGTCATATTGGGCTTTGACTCGATGCTTATGGGCTTCGAGAGCCAGTGCGGCATATCAACGAGTCTCATCTAGTTGATTGAGGGATATCAAGCACTCTTCTTTGGCTGTGGTGTTGGGTAAGTTGTACAACTAATTTTAGGAAGGGAATATGGCACTCGATAGGAAGAACTGCTTCCAGGCTGTAAGAAAGTTGAAATGGTGTAAAGCCTGTAGCAGTTTTGACTGATGTTTGGTATGCCCAAAGAGTAGGATATAACATGTGGTGCCAACAAGTTTTATGATTTCCTACTAACTAGCGAATCATGGATTTTAGGATGCCATTGACAGCTTCCACTTGGCTATTAGCCTATGGGTAGTAAGAAGAAGAATTTTCTTGTCTAAAACCTAGCAACAATGTTAAGATAGGAAACGAGGAGTAATCTAGGGTGCAGAAGGACAATTGTTCCAATGTGACTATTCTCCCATCCAATGGAAAGGGATGAGGCGAAAGACTGAAGACACAATGATAGTCATGGTATACTACCAACTGCATCCCAAAAGCAGATTATAGTCGAGATGACGATCTACGACTTCAATGTCCACCATTACTATTTTCCCACTCAAAGTGATGGGGTAGTTGGCGAGGTACCATTTTGGGGTGAATGTATGGCCATCAAATGCTTTAAGGGAATTCAACGACAGAGAGAGGGTTGGAAAAACCAAGGCGAGCCAACATGAATTAGACATGACACAGGTCGAAGAACCTTTGTCAACGACCGTTCTGTGGATAGCTTTGCCTTTCGAAATAACCTGCACTTGAAATGTAAGTTGGTGGGAAAGGCAAGGCTTACATTTCTCCATGTTGAATATTGCTAGCATGGAATCCTAAGGTTCAACCCCACCATTGGCCGAAATCAAAGCTTTCCATTGTACTAGACAGGTTTGTAATACTTCGAGTGCAGACGTAGTTGACGGTGCTTACGCCAAATATTCTACAATACTGTAGTTCTGGGAAAAATGTGAAGAAGTATTGTGTGTCGTGTGAAAAAGTGCCCTTCTAGGGGGGAAATTACTAGATCAGAAACATGCCTTTCGATATGAAGATCGCTAGGCGATGATGGGTTTGAACTCGAGGCAACATCTTGATCATTAGCGACTAGTGCTCCATAAGTTTTGGTTCACGTTTGAAGATTATTCGTTTCGAAGGCATAAACGGTTGATGATCCTTCACCAAAGGAAGGATGGTTTGAAATGTCATTTCCCCCTTGTGGGGGTTGAGGCGGGTTCAAAATAAGATGTTGCTACTACTGAGAAGGGAAGGGGTTATGTAGGACTGTCGGGGTCCGTCCAGTGTCCTTTTGAGCAAGAAGATCAGTGCATTCTTGGAGACGCAAACATCGGTGTGTCATATGGTCTTCCACACAAATTTTGCAAGGGAACTTGACAATTTTTTCCTTTCCGCTGTCAGATTTGGTAGTAGCTTGTTATTTGGGGTTGGATTGCGTAGCAGGATACTCTTCAGAAGGATAGGTCTTTTTCTTGTTCTTCTTGTTTTTTCCACTGCGTTTTTGTGTAGACTGCATAGAGTTGATCACAGTAGTTGGAAGAGCAACCGATTGGGTATAAGTAGCGGTATCGACAGAAAACTGGGAACCGTGCCTGCTAAGTTGTTTTACAACAGCCCCAGAGGTAGCGCTAATGAGACTGTCAGTGCGTGCATCGAGTTACTGAAGTAGTAGGAGCATTGGAAGTTCGGGGGGCATTGGGGATTAAGTCGTATGGTGTGCCAGACTACGACTAAATAAAATATTAGTGTTGGGCACTATGAATGGATTAGTCATCAGTGATTGCACCACTTAAGGCAACGTCCTTGGAAATTTGGGGAAGAAGAGATTTGCAGAACCAATCTGCTAATAGGTAATCTAGAATGGGGGCCTTGACTAGCCTTCGCCTACGTCTCCATTCATGAATGTGATCAAAGATGTGGGTGGAGGTGTCTTGGCACAAGGTAGTAAGAAGTTCCGTCTCAGTTTCATAGCGGATGGGAAACTGAAGGTGCTTTAAAAGTTCCCATTCTAGGGCTCCAAAGGTATTAACTGACACGAATGGTATCTCAATGTACCACTTGGCGACATTGCCAGTAAGGTTGTGGGGGAAGAGCCAGAGCCGGATACTATCATCCACCATGGAGCTTGATACACACCATAGATGGTAGGTGGTGACATGTGTACCCGAATCATCCCCTTGATTCCCTTCAAACTTTGAGATGTCGATAGGTATGCGGGATTGGGGGCCAATGTAAGTTATGATAGATGGGGTCATTAGTCAGTTTATATAAATCAAGGATATCGAGTGTTGCCAAAAAAGGCAAAGTGTTTGGTGCCCCCGACTCTAACCAGGGAGATGAAGAATGACTTGAAGGACCTTGGGGTCCACCCATCATATTGTTACAAACAAGGTACATAGGATTTACTGGATAATAGCCTACTTGTTGTGGTGGAATAGTCATATACAACGACTATGCATAAGGGAAATTAGGATGGGGGGAAAAGACTGGTTTCCCCCAGGATAAAAGGTGCCCCCTTGACTCAATTGAGGTTGAGGAGCAGGTTCCCAGATAGATGGAGGAATGTTGCCCCCTGACATTTAACCCTAGGGGCTTGAACTTAACAAAGGATTCCAACCAAAAGGATTACTGAAGGGACCGATGCTAACAACGCTATTTGGAGCAATAGCTAAAGGTACAGGAGCAAACACAAAAGGGGCAGAAACTGACATGTACTAGGTTCCACTCATAGTAGGTGTAACTAGGTTTCTTAGACTTGGCATAGTCTGGATAAAATGGTACCCAATTAGTTGTGTGTTATTGACTATTAGTAGGGGAAGTGATGGTGGACCAAAGTTGTCCACGAAAGACCACGATCCATTAGTCGTCGAGGCGATGTTGGATATCGGTACTGTTGAAGACATGGAAGGTACAAGTGCTACCTAAATCAACGTTGGTCCCAGAGGATTAGTGAGGGGAGGATTATAAGGAGGTACAACTCCTTCAATGAAAAAGTCCTCAAACAGTATAGTTTCCTAGGAGGTTTTGTGTGATTCAGTGTTAGAAACTAGAGACTGATTTCCTGAAGAGGGGGAATCCGGGCCACCAAGGCTCAACTGATCCTTCACAGTCAGCAGAGGAAGACCTTGTTGTCACCTAGATTGACAACGAGGGCCATATGTAGCCACAGTGACCGATATATTTATCAAAAAAATTTATAGTGATATTTTATTATAGTATTAGTGATAAAAAACCAACACCTAAAAAATAAAAATAAAAATACTCTAAAAGTCAATCAGCAAGAAGTCAGGGGATATGACTTTGTCTGATAATCACTGTTTGCTAGAGTTGAAACCCAGTATCATAATTACTAAAAGGGAGAGTTGGCCAAATGTATAGTTACGATTTCTCTTGAGCTTCACCCAAACCTTATATTAAGGGGCCAAGTACTCTCATGAAGATGAGCACCCTCCCAAAAACCAAAGATAAAGTAGGTTTGTCTATTTAGGTACCAGGGTAGCCCACCCCAATCACCTTGTGTTCATCCCTGAAAACATCTGGCCACTATGGTTACCTCAAATCATAGACACTACCAGGGGGGACATGGTCATAGATAGTATGATGTGTGGGCGTGATACCTGAGTCCCCGGCTCAGCTCTGATATCCCTGAAGGGATCCCCGATACACAAAATACCCAATGGAGATGTAATCGAAGGTGGACTAGCGTCTATCACATTCCAATGTTGTCTCGCATTTAACTTTGCTTTGACTAGAGCAGTCTCGGATAGTATGAGTGCAACAGGATTTTACTCTCTTTAATGACACTAGTCTCAGTTTTATGATCTTGGGCAGTTAAATCACCACTTCCTATCCCAAGATCCTAGCCTAGACTAATATGTGTGTATGCTCAAAAAGAGTTGTTGATTGCTTTTATTATGGGATTGATTTTAAATGTACTTTATTAATGTCTTTAGAAGGGGTGTTGACGTATGGAGTTTTGTGAGACTTTGACGCAAACCATGCATAAAATATGCTTTGTAATTTCTATTCGATGAATGAGTTATTTCTACGAGAGAATCATTTATACATCAATTTAGCACCATGTATCCAATGCAGTAAACATATGCACAACTTGCAGACATGTAATGTTCTCTAACAACTAACCCAATATATAGATGCAAAATCTAACCAACTAAAATAGAAATAAACAATTTTTTTCATTTTTCTTTAAAAAAAAAAATGCACTTAAGTTATTTATCTAAAAAGAAAAAATTATGAGGAAACAAGAAACCAAACACAGTGCACAACTGAAAATCCTTGAAACAGAATAAAGTAGCTTCCCAACCCAAGAATTCATAGAGTAGGTTTTTTATCAAGATAATGGTAGGCTAACACACTTTAGGAGAGGCTACAAAGCTTAATGGTAGGACTAACGCTATGTTTGCAAGCCCAAGCATGTTATAACTCACTGGTTTGCACAAATAGGGTGCATTACAAGAGAAGAGGCTATAAGCAAAGTCCATGATCAAAGGCTGAGCATAATAAATAAGGTTGTGAAGTGTCCTGAGTGGTCAGAATGGGAACCAAGAAGAACAGGAAGGCCTAGAAATAAAGAGAGATCCGAGAACTTGGGAGGTAAAAACCGGGAACTAAGTATAGTCCCCAGTGGAGTCACCAATTCTACTATAGGGATTAATGCATGGGTGGTTGTGGCTGGAATACCCTCAAGGATCTTCCCGGGATCCAAGGCAAACCATTTCAGATTAACTGTAGCTGTCACAAAGAAGCATACATATCTATATCAATGCATAATTATCAAAGTGAAGAAGAGAGATTACCTCAATCCTTGGTGCAACCTTGCTGGAGAACACAATGTAGCAAAGTGGAAGACCCCTCTGCTAGCTCCTAGATCAACACCTGCACATAAACAAGACAGAGAGTAATCCTACAACATATAAACTCTGGAAATTAAAGAATTCATACATAAATATATAAGACAACATGCATCTAAGCTACTTATAAATTATGGTATTGAATCAACATGTAAATAAACACTACATCAACACCATCAAGTAGACAACACAACAACATATCTATATTATTAGATTGAAGAAGAATGATTACAACCATCTTGGTTGGATCAAGCTTCCTCTAGTCCTCAAGCTCCTCTCTCTCTCTCTCAACCTCTTGGTAGCATAACAACTATATCTCATACAAAGTTTCGAAAATCATTTGACAACCATTCAACCTCAATCACAATGCCCAAGCCTCCAATACATAGATGATGAGGGGCTTATCCTTGCCAATTGTCTCATGAGTTCCATTGAGGCAAAAGCTAGGATGTTTCCTCACATTATTTCTCTTTCTCTTTCCATGAGACTTCATTAGGAATAACAATGTCCTTAGTTAGGTTAGAGGTAGATGTTTCTTGCTTTTCAGGCTGACATTTGAGTGAAAAGCGGAGTGCCAGTTAGTCAACCTGCTCTTTGACCCTCTAGAATTTCACAAATCTTGGGTAACGTGGACCTTTAGGCAAAGTACTGAGTTAACCTAGGGATTAAAGCCCTTGGCTAGTGCACGTGGAGCGTTCTAATTCCCCTTGTCTGTTTTTGGGGTGCATTACCTTGGAAAATAGGCCTGTGAATTAGGTCATGTCCTTAACCAAACTGTCTTTCTCCTCTGAGATAATGAGGAGGTCATTTTCCTATATAACACCTACTTTCTTCTTCTTCTAACTACTTCTACTATTCTTCTTCTTATTCCAACTGCTTCTGTTGTTCTTCCTCTTCCAACTGCTTCTTCCATATTTCCTCCTATTCTTTCATTCTACTTTATGCTTACTCTTTCTTTATTAGCTTTTCTTGTCTTCTCTGCATCTCTTCTCTTTCCTTCTTTTCCTATTCTTCTTTCTTCTTCCATTCTTATTCTTGTTTATGATCCTCCTCTTGTTTTTGTTCTTCCTCCTGCCACTTCTTCCTTAATTCCTATAACTCCTTTCTCCTCTTTTCTGCTTCAATGTCCCCTTTAGTAGTAATAGGATCTACTCTAAACTTCCAGCTCCTCTCCACCTCAGAATCATGCACAAATTTCCTCTTAGACTTGGAAATTCTAATTGGAGTGGGAACTTCCTGCTAATTCCCATCCCGTACAACATCCTACTCATAAGTCGTATTGGAAGGGATTTCCTCATCATCAGGCACATGTGCTTGGGAAGCATTGTACCAATTCTTTATCTTTTCTTATTCTTTCTGACAATTAGAATTATATGGCCATGCAAAATGAAACTTGTCATAGTTTTGTTTACACACACCCTTGGGATCATATCTGTAAAAACCATCTAACCAAAATTTAAGGTATAAAATTTCCTCAACTTCCATTTCTATAGCCTTAAATCTCTTTAGCTCATAAGATCTCACTTGCAAAGGAAAGGGAGGTCAAGGTTCCTTCTTCTTCTTCTGCAAGAACTAAGATAGGCCTATGCTAAGTTGGTATCCAACCTCTTGCACGACCACTTTGTTAATCACATATCTTGGCATGAGATGTGGAGGCATATGAGAATTGGCACTCTAAGGTATGTGCCTTGAGGTGAAGCAAAGAAATCTACTATCTCTGCAAACTGTTATTCTAGCTTCATGAGGCATGCAAGGGGATTCTACTTCAAAGATCATCTGATGTAATGCATTGAATTTTATTTTTTCATAAACACCTCTGTAGTTTTATTCTAACAATAACCTGCATTGAACATTGATAAGGATTTCTCTTGTAGTCCACTTCCAAACTAGACCTTGGAACTCAGAGCAGGAACAAATACCATCTAGTAAGTAGGAAAAGAAATGGAACTGTGGTTTCTAATTTTCCCAATTAAATAGTTTTCCTTCTGTGACAAATGGATAAAACATGGAGATCCAACCCTTGTCATAGAATTCAGTGTTCTTCTTCCCCTATATCCCGCAACACAAAATCATCAGGTACAAATAAACCTTCCTCAAAGACTTAATCCTGTAGATACCATTTGGATTCTATCAAAACTTTGTATGTTCCTTCCACCATGACTTAATCACTTCTTTGGTGTTCAAATAACTCCAAGCGGCATAAAATTGGGAATTCAAATGTTGCTCCATCTTGGGTAACTTGTAATACGAGTGTAAGTCATGCAGCTAGTAAGAGGCAAGTTGTTGCCCACTACCACTGTTAAGCACCATTTTCTTGGTTTCTAGACCCTGTAGTATCCATCTAATTTCATCAGCACAAGTTAGTGCGAGACACCTACGAGCAACTTTGTGGAACCCATATTTTCTTAACATTATCATAAACTTCCCTATCTTCTAGATCCTATGGGAGATTCTTCATATTGAAGACATCATTGATGGTCAACCATGTAATAGTAGAATATTTATCAATAAAAAATTGAGTGTATGACAAGATGGGCACACCTGTCAAAGTACTATCCTCGATATTGTTATCTATAACCTCCTTTGATGTACCTTTTTTAGTAGTCAGAGGCATCGTGTTGGCAAATGATGAAAGACTGATATGATCTATGTCTACATTACCTGGTGAAATAGATGCGCTCATAGCAACAATAATTAAGTTCCACAAAATATAAGCTAACCTATCAATCAATCATAAGCAAAATATAGGCACTAAGAAGGGGAATTGCATAATACTTGAGCACAAGAGAGGTAAAGTGACTCACTAGTCACTGGAAATGCACGTTGTGTAGTGAGTGAGGGAGGATTGCATAGTTTCTTCTAACATAAGGAAAGGCTCGAGGTATACAAACTAAAGGGAGAAAGGTGAAACAAGGATGTGGATCAACTTGAGATTCAACCAAGTATGCATTCACATTAAGCGAAAAGAACAATGAAAGTAAGAAGACAAATATGTATTGATATACATCAAAAGCAATGACTACTGGCATATGAAAAGATATGGAATTCAAAATGACACTAGAAAAGAAACATATAATGGTAAAAGGACACATGAAAAACATAATATTAGAAAAAGTGACACTTGTTATGTGAAAATCAAGCAAAAATGACACTTACGAAAGAAAAAGCGACAAAAGCAAAAGCAGCAAACAGCGACAGTTAAGAAACTTACCCGGACAAGTGGCATAAATGAAACCAAAATCTCCTTGAGCTCATGAGAATAGATAAAGATCCAAATATGAGTGTGAGTATGACCTCTAGGATGGATTTTTATATAAATGAGCACTCAAAGAGTTAGGGTTAGGGTTTCGAGCATGCATGCCTAAAATCAAGGACTAAACTTAGTCAATTAACACACGTAAAGATAAAAAATTGAAAAATGTACCACACTACCATCCATAAGTGCAAATGGGATATCACTGGGAAGTGTGCACTTCCTATTTCCAAGGGATGCATAATTGTCTATCTCTGGGAGCTACATAGTTAATTGGCACAAGAGACTGCGCAGTGTTGAGAAATATAGGGGTAACAAGTGTAGGTGATTTCTCTTATAATGATAATTTCTTGTGAATAATTTTTACTTTTCTTAATTAGATCCTTATTTATCTTGAATAATATTCATCAAACAATGATTAAGAACATAAAGAAAAATGACACAAAGGGCACAGGATATAGGCAATCATCCAAGGCCAAAACCTCTCCAATATTGAGAGGAAAACCCACATAATTCTTCTTCTTATAGAACTATTGTTGCTGCTACAAAACCCTCCAAAATTTTGGCCTACACCCAAATTTCAGAGCCTACTTTGACTTTTCATGTTGTCATCGCAAGCATTAAGAGTTATTGCATGTGTTTTCTCTAAGTGTTCTTGTCCCATTTGCAAGAAAATCAAAGTGTCGTCTTTTAGCATGTGGAGTGTCGTACAATGCACAAAAGATAGTTTTGGTGGTTTAAAGGGGTAATATTTGTGTAAATGATTTGGTATTACCATGTAAACATGTGTCACACTCATTTCCAAAGTTTCAAGCATTGTCGCACAAGTATTGTCACATTCATTGCAAAGTGTATATTTGGTGTCACACTTGGTGTAAGTCATCGAAAAATTGTTGCATTGAGGAGAGGATGTTGTTCATATGTTCTAAGTGTTCCATGTTGTGTTATCAAATAATATAAGTGTGTGATCATGTCCAGAATAATGCATTTTTCCATCATTCTTTCATTGATCCAACACTTAGTCAAATTGGGAAAAATCCCCGACCGAGCCACTCAACCTCTCTCAGACAGCCTGAACTGCGCACTGTATAGTCTCAACCCTCAAGCAACATCCTTACCCCTTGGAATTGTGCAATGCACAGTTCCTACCTCCCAGGACTATGCACTATGCAATATCAGTTCTCAAGCCCAACCCCTTAACTCCAAAATTGCGTGATCTTCTTCTCCAATCAGCGCTGAAATGCACATTGTGCAGTCTCAGTCCTCAAGCCTCAACCTTGATATCCTTAACTACATAATTGTGTAATCACCTAGCCTCCCTGTCCTTCTAGCACTGTGCAGTGAGAATTCTCAGTGCTCAAGCCCTTAGCTTGGCTCCTTGAATCCCTTAACTGCACAATCCTTAAGCCCAGTCAACCTGAACTACACATTGTCCAGTCTGAAGGCTCAGATTTGACCCTCGACTAATTAAGTTGCACGATTATGCAATCACTAAGTCTCTCCCTCATCTTGCCACCGAGTTCCATCTCAGTAAGTGGACCATCATGCAACATCTTATAATAGGGGTTTATCGAACTAATGTCGTCTTGTCATGAGTGAATTGAAGATGCAAGTATTCTATCATGCTATGATAGGATGATGAAGAAGGAGATGGAGAAGGATACCATGCTAGAAGACACCTCTAAAGTAGCAAATACAAGTTGATCAATTGGGAGGAAGAAAAGGGACGTCAATTTGCGACAACAACTCAAGATCTAATAACATTGAAGACTCCTCATCTCTAGCCATATGGAGGTTGAAGAGGAGATAATGTTCTATCTTCAAGAAGACATAAAGAAAGCAGTAGCAAAGAATGGCTTGACATTGCCATGTCATCATGCAGTCCATGTCATCAATTTCATGTCATGAGTCATCATGTGCCACATAATTTTGTGGATTATGTAAATTATTATATGAAATACATTGTAAATTGAAAGTCCAAAGGACATGTATAGAATGTAAAGAGTCATGTGAGAGTTTAAAAGTCATAGGGAAGTCAAACAGTCATGAGGGTAGTCCAAGAGTCACAAGAGAGGTGAAGGGTCACCCCATTGGTTATATACACCCTCATTGTACAAGAAAAATACTTTTCACCTTGGATTCTCCCATAAGGCATCAGATAGATAGAGTTATTACTTTTGGGGAGCAAGTAGTGGCTCCAACACTCCACTATTGGAGTAAGTGATTATTGTTTTATACATGCATCTTGGGACTTTTACTTAATATTTGAAGCATGATGGCCAACACGTTTTCATACATGGATTGTGAATATTTGTAAGATTGTTCTGTAAATGTTTATGATTCATGTTTTCTTTTCACCTGTACTAAAGTAGTTGAACTATTTTGGTTATTTTAGTGCTTATCATATTGAGAATGTGTTGTAATTGTTGTAATTTTTGTCGCATATTTTTGGATTATTCATATGGATGTTAGATGAATATTTTATGTGTGTGTGTATTTCTACTAGAGTGGTACTATTACCTCTCTTTTAGAGGATCATTTCCTCTCCCCTTCATAGTAGAATAACCTTGATGTAATTGCAACCGAACATTCACCAGGCACTTTTATTTGCTTTTCAAAGGCACATATGTGATTCTCTCTCTTTCTTACATTTAGAACTAAGGAAAATATATAAGTAGACAACAATTAGGTTGTATTCCAAATGGGGATCCTACACCAAATGATGTTAGGTCTAATTGGTACCTTATATCAGGGAGACCCCTTGAATGTTGGTAGGCCCAACACTATCAACATTTCTAGCACTAGAAGGAGGGAAACCAGATTTTTATGGCTGATAACTCCACCCACCCACACCATACTACCTCTAGATAAGGCAACAACATTCCCAGCACCTCTCCGACTCATATTCCATAAATAGGCGAATCTTCTCATCCCATCCATTAACAGAGTTGTGAACTTTCTTATGAGCATATCTAGGCAATTCAACCCATAACCTATAAGTTTGCAAAAGTTATTGGATCGATTCTTGGAGCACATAATCTTCCTTATTTTCCAAAGAAGAAAGAAATGACCCCTACCAGGATAGTAGTTTCTACAGTGAAAGATTTAGTATTTTCTACCCTTGGAGAGTACGCAAAATTTTCATACAACACAAAAAACCAAAGAAACCTCCATCTTTAATGGGTGTGACAAAGATAACGTTGTGCTCTTAGATGACACTTTCCACGGGTTAGGTTGTCACGAAGAATATTCCTCATATTCTAAAGAAGAGGAGGAGTATATAGATGAAGACATGGTAAACCAAGGTTTGGATTGGATGACTCAGGGTCCACTTGCCCTTCTGGGAATTTTACATAAGATGCCAAGACACCCAGAAAAGTTGTTAACAAAATATGACCCTTACAAGGCAATAAAATTAGAAGACCATTTAGACATCTTCTACCTACACCTGCAGACACTCGAGGTAGGTTATGATGATGTTGCATGTAGAATCTTTCCTTGTACCTTATGTGGTGGAGTGGTTTCTTGGTATCATAGTCTTTCTGCAAATTTAATTCAGAATTGGAGGGGAGTTTTTAAGTTGTTCCTTGAAAAAATTGTTGATGATAAACCCAAACCATGTTATTAAAGGAGTTATGGAATTTGAAGATGGGGGAAAAAGAAAAGATAAACTATTTTAATTAGAGGTTCAATCAGGTATTAAACCATTTTCCTTCGGATACGACCCCTCATGCCTCCATCACAATCAATTACTACACTTCTACATTGTCGACAAGCATTTCAGAGTTTGTAAAGAGATATGCAAAAGTAAATTTGGTACAAAATTTTGAAGAAGTTATTTCATTTGAAAAGGACTTGCGTGAAATTGGAGTCATTGTTGACGATGAATCATCTAAAGAATCCAAGGACATAAGGAAAATGTTTCATGCCTCTTCAAACAAGGCCAAGGATAAAGAATCTATTGATCTAGAGAGCTTGTCCAAGACCATCAAGTCTTTGTCCAATGAGTTGGCAGAGTTAAAACAAAGGACAAGCAAGACCACTGTGAGTAGCAAGCCCCCGAATTTCAGCTTCCTGAAAAGGACCAGCAACAACAAAAACAATAGTAAACATCCGACTAAATCTGCATAGAGCTCGAATGTCATGTTGAATGTTGAAAGCATGGGCATGGACTAATATTTCTATTTTCATCAAGAATATCATTCAGAAAAGACATGCCCACAGTGGAATCACAACATGAACACTTTGGTTGCGCACATCATTGACACAATACTTTTGGATGAGCAGACTAAGGGGATAGAAGGAAAGGAAGAATTTGTTGCGACTGAAGAGACTGTGGGTATCAGACACACAGTGAATACTTTTAGTTGTGTGTTCACTACTAATAATAAGAAGGATGTCAAAGAACTACAACTGAATGAGGCCCCAAATCATAAACAAAATAGTCAATACAAGTTAAGAAGCCAAGGGCTTGTTCTTGAACAAGATTAAACCAAGAAAAAGATGAAGGAACACTTGTTAATAAATATCACACCGCCTATAAACTCGACTCAAAACACTTAAGACAAGTATTGAAAATCTGCCATCGCAAAGAACACTTATGCCAATTGTAAAAGCAAGTCCACCACTCCAGAAGTGTCAGACAAATATACTCCTCTAAACACTTCGGTAATGCCTGATAAGCTGGATTATAATATAGTGTATGACATGAAGAAATCCCACACAAATATTTTAATCTTTGAGCTTACGAGGATAGTTGGCTAGCGAGAACTGCTTCTCCGAGCCCTTGAACAACCTTCCTTAGGTAACGATGTTTCTTCTTCACAGAAGGGATCTGTAAGTCTTATGGTCCCCTATAATCAGTTCTTAATGCATTGATATTAGAAGTGAACACTCTATATCTTCCGTTTTTATTGACTTTCAAAAATTTCAATTAAAATGTTTACAATGGTTCAGTTGATTCTGGTGCAAGCATAAATGTAATTCCATTATCTATTTCCAACAAAATCTATGCCAAATGGGATAATTTTGACACACAAATAATTTAGCTAGACAAGACTCTTTTCCATGCTATTGGTGAACTCAGAAACATTCTTATCTGCCTATCATTTGATCACTGAGTTCACCAGTGCATAAACATAGTAATCGTGGAAATTTCAGAAGATGTATTGCTAAGTAGAGACTAGTATAGCAAACTACAGGGGTATTTTTCTACCAACTGGTAACATTTATGGCTTCTGTATAAGGGCAGGAAAAACCAAATATGGGTGGATTCAAAACTTTACATGAAACACATTGTTACACCCTTCGAAGGAAAAAATGAACCTGTTTCTTTCATAGATTTAATTTTTGGAAATTGCTTCTTGGGCGCTACCTTGCTTAACCTTCCCCAGTCCCACCAGACACATAGTTGGAATTCCTTCCTAGTCCAACTAGTCGAAATGACCTATTTATCGTAGATAGTAGTATTACTAGTGTAGGTCATAGCTATTGTATTTCTGATGTTTGGATTTTATATTTTGATGGTTCTAAGACACATGAGGGCTCCGAAGCTGGTTGTGTTTTAGTAGACCCGTAACAGAGGAAACACCTGATCTCTTATCGCTTGGAATTTGAATGCACTAATAACACTACAGAATACAAAGCACTCATCATGGGATTACATAAAGCCATTGACCTCAAAGTTGAGGCTCTTCAAGCAATAGGTGAGTCTAATATTGTTGTACAACATGTATGAAATACTATGCATTGTGTGTCACCTAATTTGAAAGTTTATCAACAAGAGGTATGACATTTGATTTCTCAATTCCAAGCTTTCAATATTATATTTGTTCATAGAATGCATAACACAGTTGCAAACACATAGAAAACGCTATTACTAGGTTGTCACGACTTAGGGATGGGTTTTCTATTGAAATTATATACAAGTCATTCGTCCCTGACAATATCACTAATTTACACATTTTTAATGATGACCAACAGATACTACATTTCATGGAAAATTTTGATGTGTTCAAAAGATGCATCTATTGACGAAGATGGGCACAAAAAAGCGTTGCAAGATGCAGCTCAAGCAAGCAAAGAGAAACCCATGTCGAAGGGTGTGGTATCACTAGAGAAGTTGTATGACTTGAAAAACTGCTTTAGAGGACCATTCAATGTCAAAACTCATAGTTCAACACTGTCGCACGAGCAGATCAATCTTGGAATGGAGAAAGATATGAATTTTGTTAATCTCGGTACTTGTTGCACACCCGCCTATTCAAGCAGTTTTGAGATGTATTCGCCTAGACATACAATGAGCTCAAAACTTATGACATACAAATAATCAAGCATGTTATTCCAATAAAGGAAGGGGCCAAGTCTTTTTAGAAGAAGTTGTGGAAGTTACATCCGATGCTTGAGCCCCTGATTCAGAAAGAGTTAAGGAAGCTACTGGATGCTCAGATCATTTACAAAGTGTGACATTCAACATGGGTTTCTAATATGGTCCCAGTGAGGAAGAAGTCTGGAGAAATACACTTGTGCATAGATTTCCAAAATCTCAACCGCACCTCGGAAAAAGACAAAAATGTTTTCTCTACTTGATGGATTTTCTGGCTACAACCAGGTTCTGGTCTCAGATCCTGATAGACTTAAAACCACATTTCGAACAAAGTAGGGAACACTCGCTTTTAGGAGAATGCCTTTTGGGTTGGTTAATGTCGGTGAAACCTTCCAACAGCGATGGACATCACATTTCATGGTTTGATTGGTCAAATCATGGTGGTGTATCTTGATGATGTCACAGTGTTTTAAAAGAAGAGATTCGACCTCCTATGTCACCTAAAGTAAATCTTTGAGCGATGTAAAAAATATAGATATCTCTTAATCCTAAGAAGAGAATTTTTGTAGTGTCTGAGGGAAATATCTTGGGACATATCATAGCAAAGAGTGGGATTAAAGTATACCCTGAAAGGGTCAAGGCTATCATGCAGATTCCCTTCCCAGTGAACAAGAAAGCCATGCAGTCCTTCTTGGGGAAGATAAAATTTCTCTGCAATTTCATCCCCAATTATGCACAAATAGTGAAACCCATGCAAGAGATGGTAGGGAAGGATGCAATATACAAGTGGGACAAAAGGGAAAAAGATGCATTTTCCTGTATTAAGCAAGCAACCACAGAAGCACTAGCCTTGTAAAACCCAGATTTCAACAAGTATTTTTTTCTCTAAATCTTTACTTCTGATACTTCTCTTACAACCGTGCTTACACAGAAATATGATCAAAATAATGAGTGTCCTATCTCTTTTATGAGTGCTAGCCTACAAGGACCCAAACTCAAATATCCTACCATTGATAAACATGCTTATGTGATCTATAAGGTGATGAATCACTTCTGACCCTATCTTTTGAAGAATCATTGTATTATGTTTGTGTTGCACCCATCGGTTAGCTAATTGTTTGTCCAATAAGAGATGGGTGAGAGAAAATAAAACTAGATTACTGGTTTACAAGAGTATGATATGGAATTCAAACAATTCACACAATCAAGGGCCATGGTCTATGCTAGCTAGCAGCAGAAGTAGTGAGTGCACTAGAAGATGATCCATCTAGATGGGAGCAGGAGATCGAGATGTACAATGTTGAGCGAGCTACCCCCACTACTATCTCAAACTCTTGGTATGCAGATGTGCATTAGTATCTTAAGCATGGTACTTTTCCCTCTCACTTATCTGCACGACAAAAAAGGGCAGTAATAATAAAAGATTTATCTTACCATTTAGTGCATGGGGTGCTTTTCAAAAAGCACCATAATAGAGTCCTGACCATATGCTTATAAGCACAGAATTTAGAAAAGGTGTTATAAGACCTCCATGATGGAACAACCGAAGGGAAAATCATGGGTGATACTACATTGCACAAATTTATGCTGGCTAGTTTTTATTGTCCCACATTATTCAAAGTTGCTCACGCGTATGCCTATAAGTGTATGGTCTGTCAGAAGTGTGCTATCCAAGGAAAGAAGTTAGTCACCCCATTGCATCCTATCACAGTGGAAGAACCATTTCAGCAATGGGGTTTGGATGTTATTAGTGAGATTTTTCTACACTCATCGAAGCATCACTGCTATATTCTCACTGCTACAAATTACTTTACGTAATGGAAAAAAGTAGTTCCACTCAAGCAAGTGAACGATCAGGAAGTCGTCAACTTCCTCAAGTAGAATATCATCTCCAACTTTGGCATTCCGACTTCACTTTTTTTTTACAATGTAGCATACTTTTCATCATTGAAATTATATGATTTTTCATCGAAAAATGGTATTATATTGAAACATTGTGTTAATCACTATCTGTAGACAAATATTCTTGTTGATTCCACTAATAAGAACCTGATCCACATCATTAAGAAGATTGTTTTCTCTGAGCAGAGGAACTGGCACTCTGCTTTGGTGAACTCCCTATGGCTGACCATGTCACACCTAAGCCTTCTCTAATTACGTGTCCTTACTTCCTGGTGTATGGAAAAGAAGCCATCCTACCCCTGAACATCTATTTGTATGCCCTTTAACTTTCACAAGAGTCCCAGGGTAAGCCATGCTTATTGGTTCAGAGTAGGATAGACACCCTTTGCAAGTTATAGGAAGAAAGACATAATGCTAAAGAATTTTTTTCCCTCCATTATAGTCATATCAAGAGATGGTTTGACAAGAATTTTACAAGGAAAAATGAATTCAGTGTGGGTGACCTGGTCTTAAAGTGGGACAAATCCCATGAAGACAAAGGGAAACACACTAAGTTCCAATCCCTGTGGATCAGACCGTATAACGTGCACGAGAAGCTTGACCGACACACATATCGTCTCCAATATTTAGATAGGAAGATTGAATCTCTTCCTGTTAATGGCCAAGATTTAAAACAATATTTTCAATGATGGTCTATGGTTGTGCCCTACCCTATGTACATAATTTTTTCTTTTGGTTGTTTTTTTTGTTTGGTCTTGTGTTTTTGTTTTCGTTTATGTAAATAAGCGTCGTGTGTAAATGTGTTTTATAGCTTCATTGTGTGTGGCTGAGTTGAAAAGAGTCTTGTGACACTATAACATTTGGCTGACCTTCAGTCCTTCTTCTTTGTTTTGGTTACATCTTTTGGGTCAATGATGTTATGACGTAAAAAACTATCCTTGTGTAAGGAGAGTTTTGTGTTGAACCATGATATCTATGTGTATTTTGGAAACCTTATGCTTGTACTCGGTTCTTTATGTTGCAGTCTTTCCTTGTTTAGCCAATCAAGTAGAGAAGGAAAAGGGGAAAAATCTAAATGAGCAAACCTAAATCAAAGGTCTCTATATGCTTCTCTGAAGGAACAACCTCTTCTTCTCTCAATAAATCAGGATCCCTCTTCCGGCCATGAAATGAATAAGTGCCTATGCACAGTCCTATATAAACATATAAATAAAGGGTGAAAGAAGAGAAGGAATTCCTACATAGAGAGGTTAAGCAGGAAACTTCGTTAGAGTTATGTCTAGGATTTTTGACAGCGGAGGAATGTTTTTGTTCCCGTAGTGACTCCATTGGGGTACTGTCTAGGCCTACTGGCATAGGAGAAACACCAGAGATGAAAAAATATACTCTGAAAATCTAAAGCTCACGAACCATACTACCCTTTCCTTACCCAAAAGTTTGTGATATTTATTGACCTTATGTTTGTGTTCAAACGAGAAGGGACAAAGGGGACTATTTTTATTCATGGGGTAAGTGGGAAAACCAAAGTGATCTCCATGATGAATAAATACTCCCTGAAGAACAAGACCTGCACAAAAGAATTAACTAAGGCAGAGAAGATGAAATACAACAAGTGTGTCACCAAGTGTTGTTGTTGCTCTAACACCCTCAAAATTTTGGCCTACACCCAAATTTCGGAGCCTACTTTAACTTTGCATGTTGTCGCCTCAAGCATTAAGAGATATTGCATCTGTTTCCTCTAAGTGTTCCTGTCCCATTTGCAAGAAAATCAAAGTGTCGTCTTTTAGCATATGGAGTGTTACACAAAGCATAAAATATAGTTTTGGTGGTTTCAAGGGGTAAATTTTGTGTAAATGAGTTGTTCTTACCATGTAAACATGTGTTTCACTCATTTCCAAAGTTTCAAGAACTATTGCACAAGTGTCATCATGGTTGTCGCAAAGTGTATCTTTGGTGTTGCACTTGGTGTAAGTCATCACAAAGTTATCACATTGAGGAGAGGATGTTTTTCATGTGTTCTGAGTGTTCCATGTTGTGTTTTCAAATAATATAAGTGTGTAACCATGTCCATAATCATGCTTTTTCCCATCTTTCTTTCACTGATCTGACACTTAGTCAAATTAGGAAAACTCCCCGATCGAGCCACTCAGCCTCTTTTAGTGAGCTTGGGTTGTACAGTGTGTAGTCTCAACCCTCAAGAAACAACATTTTCCCTTGGAAATGTGCAATGCGTAGTTCCTGCCTTTCATAACTGTGCACTGTGCAATCTCAGTGCTCAAGCCCAACCCCTGAGCTCCAAAACTACGCAATCTTCCTGTGATGTTAGCCTTGAACTATGCATTGCGTAGTATCAATCCTCAAGCCTCAACCTTGATCTCTTGAACTATGAAATTGTGTAATCACCCAGCTTCCCTATCCTTCCAGTACTGCATAATGGGAAATCTCAGTGCTCAAGCCCTCAACCTGGCTCCTTGGATCCCTCAACTATGCAATCTTCAAGCTCAGTCTTACCTGAACTATGCATTACACAGTCTTAAGGCTCATACCTGACCCTTGACTTCCTCAATTGCACAATTTCATAGTCACCGAGTCTCTCCCTCATCCTACCACACAGTTCCATCTCAGTTAGTGGGCCATCATGCAACATCTTAGACTAGGGGGTTTATCGAGCTGATGTTGTCTTATAATGAGTGAATTGCAAATGTAGGTACTCTATCATGCTATGATGTGATGATGAAGAAGGATATGGAGAAGGAGACCATCCTAGAAGACACCTCTGAAGCTGTAAATACAATTTGATCAATCAAGAGGAAGCAAAGGGACATCAATTTGCGAAAACAACTCAAGATCCAATAACACTGAAGACTCCTCATCTTTATCCATATGGAGGTTAAAGATGAGATAATGGTCTATCTTCAAGAAGACACAAATAAAGCAACAAAAAATAATGGATTGACATTTACATGTCACCATGCATTCCATGTAATCAGTATCATGTCATGAGTCATCATGTGCCACATCATTTTATGGATTATGTAAATCCTTATTCAAAATAAACTGTAAAGTGGAAGTCAAAAGGACATGTATAGAAGTTAAAGAGTCACGTCAGAGTTGAAAAGTCATAGGGAAGTCAAATAGTCATGAGGGTAGTCCAAGATTCACAAGAGAGGTGAAGGGTCACCCCATTGATTATATATATACCCTCATTGTACAAGAAAATGAATTTTCACCTTGGCTTATCCCATAAGGAATCAGAGAGGAAAAGTTAGTACTTTTGGGGAGCAAGTAGTGGCTCCAATGCTCTGGAGTTTTTAACCCTATACATAAATTACCTGAAAATGAATTCCTCAAACAGAAAAATAAACTATGGCGAGAACATAAAAACAAATATACACAAAGATTTTTCCCTGGATCCCAAAACTGGGACTACAAGATTTATTTTTCATTATTTTCCTTTCAATGTTACAATGCATATATATACATGTCAAAGCATTCATAAACCCAAATCCATTAATCTTGGATTAGAACATAGTCGTAGTTCCCTTGACTGGATCTACAAAATACCATGGGCAAAAAACCATCGTGCCCAAAACCATGTGCAAAACCCATGTAAAAAACCATAGGTAGGTTTGCCCACCATCTTTGGGTCTGCTCCCCATCCTGCAACATACAATGCATGCAGCTAGTCGCGGAAAGAATATAACACACACACAGCATGCTCCAATATTGGAGAAAGTGATGTTCGTTGTATACATGCATCTTCAGAATTTTACTTTATATTTAAAGCCTGATGGCCAACAAGTTTTCATACATGGATTGCAAATATTTGTAAGACTGTTTTGTAAATGTTTATGATTCATGTTTTCTTTTAACTTGTACTAACGTAGTTGAACTATTTTGGTTATTTTAGTTCTTATCATATTGAAAATGTGTTGTAATGGTTGTAATGTTCTTCACGTCTTTGTGAATTATTCATCTGGATGTTAGACAAATATTTTCTATGTGTGTGTATTTCTACTAGAGTGGTAATATGACCTCTCTTTCAGAGGATCACTTCCTCTCCCCTCCACAGTAGAAGAACCTTGATGTACTTGCAACCGAACATTCACCAAGCACACTTACTTGCTTTTCGAAGGCACCTATGTGATTCTCTCTCTTTCTTACATTTAGAGCCAAGGAAAATCTTTAAGTAGACAACAATCGAGTCGTATTCCATATTAGATTAAGTAGATGAATTTTTATGTAAGGTCATTGTTCTTTTCATTATGACTTCTTACAATACGTAACATGACCAAATGGGTCCTTCATACATGAAAATGATGTTAATTAATTATAGACTCAAATGACAAGATCCTAAAAATAAATTTCCCTTGATCATGAAACCCATGACTCAAGAACAATAATAATCAATTTATTTTTCTCTTGTTGGAATTATGATGCATGTGTTGTCCTTGATGGAAACTCACTTGTAGAAGAACAACTAACTTGTATATGGTAACTAGATGAATCTATAGGAAAAATATCAAAGATGACAGAATGAAGGAACACATAGATATCAGAGGTGACAGAATGATAGAACACATAGATATCAGAGGTCACAAAATGATGGAACAAAATAATGGTTAAAGGTTTGATAGAGGAATACTGTGTTAGTATTTTCCTTGATGACAACCTACTTGATGAATGGACTACTTGATGAAGGTATAAACAGGATGTGACAAAATACATGACAATTGTGTTTACAGCTATGAAAAAATGCAGAACAATTTAGAGGAATCAGTTCAGAAGTGATGTATGATGACAACTCACATTGTTCAGAGGTAACATAGTAATGGCACAGAAGAAAAGGATGATGGAACAAAGGATTACAGATCAGAATCAAGCAATTGAAGAAAAAGAATGTTTTAAGTTGTATTAAGTTGTATATGCGGGTTCACCTAGTCCAAGTAGCGTATACAAGCGGGTTCACAAAACAAAAGGAGTGTATACGTATGCACGCACTTTCAAAAGAGAAAAAATGCATATGGGATGGACAATTAAGCTTAATGAATACCAAGGGTCCATACCATGGTATTAGCCCACAATATTGAGCGGAATAACGATTACTTGAATCCGTTTAAGAATAACATAGGTTCTAAGTGTTGTTTCGGTCCGAGGTATTGAAAAAGGCTCTAAGTATATAAGGAGGTGAAGATCAAAATGTGAAGGAATGCAAGTAATGTATATCTTATGAAGAGTTAGATCAAAAGAAAATATGCATGTTATGGGTTTCTAATGCTTTGCTTGATCTGAACTAAGTATGCACGTGAGTGTTTGCTGATGGATGATATCTAATGATGGATCAAGATAATAAGACCTGAAATGAATTATCATTATGTGATCTAATAATGGATAAGCTAGATCTGAGTGCTAAAAATGTTTTGTCCTTTAAATGTTATGATGTGGGTATATCTGAAGTCTGGAATAGCTGTGAAGTTACAAGTTATTATTTGTAGATATATACACTAGTTCGCCTTGGTGAAGGTGCGTATACACGTTGGTTCGACACTTCCAAGTAGCGTATGGAAAAGAAAAGCTTGTTGTTCAGAGATGATTGATCTATCTAATCAGTGCTGTTGTTTTACTGTTGTTTTTCAATGATGTATTCATTAGATCTGAAAGTAAAACTGATTGTATAAGGAGATCGAGTCTGGTTGATTGATTGAGTGAGTGAGAAGGGTGATCTTTGCTACTAACTATTTAGAACTCTGTAATATGATATTAGATCTTCAGAATTTCACTGGTTGGTACATTTTTTGGTTCAGAGGTTTTATGATTCAATATCTTTAGAGGTATACACAGGTTGGGTTAAAGGAGGTAGCATATACATGCAGGTTGGCTTCACTAAAGTAACATATACATTCTGACATATGATTTTTAAGGTTCTAGTTGGTTTTGGTTGTTGATGTAGTTTTTTGGGTTTAGTTATGTGTTCTAGTTACAGTGATCTATCTATTCCAGTTGATTGGTTGAATTTTGTTTAAGTTTCGTTTGATTGATTTTTCAGTGATTGATTGATTCAATTGTGGTTGATTCTGATATTGATGATTGGGTTTCAGTGATTGGTTGATGCAGATGTATTTGATGACTATATTGCAGTGGTGATTGATTTTGAGCTTCAATGTTACTGATGGGTCCGGTATGAAAATTTGATGAAACATGGCCTACGTATTGTGTTGTTGTGTACCAGGAGTTGTGTACCAAGAGCATCCAGTCTGAAAATTTATGAAACATGGTCCCTGGAGGATGTTGAGGGTTGGAGCCTTCAATGAGGAAGTCGAAGCTTCCTACCAGTAGTAGCTGGTGAATAGATAAGGGGGTTGGAGCTCCCTTCCAATAGAAGCTGGAGAACGAGAGAAGGTTGTAGCATTCTGTAGGGGGGTTCCTGCGTATTGGTATGAGTCTGCACCAATACAAGATTGTAAAAAACTTTTTTATATTAAAAAGAAGACAGAGACAACAACAGTAGGTGGTTTTCTCTTGGATTGGGTTTTCACCTTAAATCTTGGTGTTCATGTGTGTTTCTTATGTGTGATGGTTTATTTATTACAGCACATGGTTAATTTTTATCTAATGGTTAATAAAGTACTAATGCACTAGCTGAAGATAAACATATGATGGATTAACTGAATTATAAGTTCATTGGATATATGCTAATTGGCTTAAGAACAGTTGCATGCACACGCAGGTTTGATTCAGTAAAGTCGCGTATAGAAATTTGAATATGAAATGTAAAAATTTATTGATTTGTAAATACTGATTCACCCCCCCTTTCAGTATTTTTCCCAACAATTGGTATCAGAGTGGGTCCTTTGGTAGAAGCTTGATCACTTGAAGGAGATCCGTTGTAACAATGGGAAAGAAGCAAAAGAAGAAAGCACCTTAGAAGAAGAAGACATCTCAAAGGAACAGTGACAATAGGAGAGACAATTGGCTATTAGGTGGAAGCAAGTATTTAGATTCAGAATCACTTCAGATTGAAGATGAACAAGCAAAAGAATTATCAAGTACAAATTTTTGGTCTTCTCGTGATACATTTCTCTGTTCATGCAATATTGATGATAATGAAAGTGGCAGTGAAACAACTGAATTTCTCTTATGGGTGAAAGTGAAAGAAGTATAGAGGAAGAAGTTAAAAGGCTCACTGACAAAATTAGAGATCAACAAGATCTATTTGACAAAAGGGAGTGTACCTACAAAGAAGAGATTACCAGGTTAAAAAATCAATTGAAGGAAGGAAAAAAAATAAAGAACTAGTATAAAGAAAAGGAAGATCAATGTCAAAGGTTGCAGGATGAAGTGACATCATTGAGAAATGAAGTGAATGAAAAGGATACAACAACCAAGGAACTTATAGAAAGAACCAGTTACTGTGAAGGTCTTGAAGCTGTGGTCGTCTCTCTAAAATAAGATCTTAAAAATTCAAATAAGAAGAATGAAGAACTACTTCAAGAATTTGAAGAACAAGAAAATGAGGTTCTCAAATTAAGGCAACAAGTGGAAGAATGAATACAAGTTGAAGAAATCATGAAGAAGTAGTATCTTGAAAAGGAAGAGCAATATCAGGTTGAGGTAAATATCCTAAAAAGTAAATTAGAAGAAAAGGATAAACTTTTACGATTTCAAGATAGTACTAAGATTTTGGATAATATTCTTAGTAGTCAAAGGTCTCATACCATCCAATCTGGTCTTGGTTTTCATGAAACTGTTAAAGGTGAATCTAGTTCACAAATTGAAGAAAGGAATTCTAATGAAAAATTTGAAATGCTCAACAAGGAGATAAGAGGTCAACCTCATCAATAACCAAGGAAAGAAAGTCTTCAAAGAAAATCATTTACTCCTAACTATGGAAGTTTTAATCAATTCTTTCCTCTAATGAATAATGTTGAATGTTTTAGATGTCATAATTTTGGACATGTTGCAGCTAGATGCAGAAGTAGAATGTTTCAAGCTAATAACCATCTCACAGAAAGATCATCAACTTCCAGGTACTTTAAGGGATATTTTTTTTCTTGCAATATGTTTGGTCACAAAGCCATTGATTGCTATAGAAGGAATATGAAACATATAAGATGTTATGCTTGTAACAAGTTTGGGCATATAGCAAAAGAATGTAGGGACAAGTCTATGGATCGTCGTAGACAATATGGTAAGCAATCAAATAAGAAGATTTATATTAGAAAATATGAAAAAGATGAATCCACCAAGAATCAAGAAAAGGAAGATCAGATAAGGTGTGATATTTCTCTCTGCTCATTCGAAGACAAATATGATAGTGGATGTGCTCATCACATGACTAGAGACAAGAGAAAATTGGAGTCTCTGATAAAGAACCATCATGATAATGATATTCTTGGAACTGATGCTTCAGCAAAAGTTCTAGGACTAGGTACAGTTAGAACAGACTTAGGAGAAATTGAAAATATGAAATTTCAGTGTTCTAATTTTCATACGCAGATATTATGAAGACAAGTACCGTATATACACGAGTTCAAATCTGCACAGTCGCATATATGTTGGTTTGATGAAGGAGCAATGGGATAGACTTAGAAAAAGGGTCTGATATGGTTCAAACAATTATCAATTGTCTTTTATGTCTTGATGATTAATGATTACAGATTGTTGATGATTTTTAGAAGTGCTTTTGGCTCTCACAAGTTATTGATGACTTGATGTATAACTAGTTGATGATGATGCCTTGATGATTCTTACTGATATATACAATGATTAGATCTGACAATGAACAATTGGCACAGGTTCAGGGGGATAATATGGTATGCTTCTAATAATAAATTATTGGCATTATGTTTAGAAGTATTTTGTACATAATGATTCTTATCAATGATGAGGATGCTTATGTTGCTGAAGTGTTTAAATGATACATCATGCTATGCTACGGTCATGGATGAAGTTTCAAATGGTACTTATATTGCTTGGGCAACATAATTGATATTCAAATCAGATTTATGGATGATTGTGGATGACTCTTTTGATGATTCATATAGTACATATGGTATGTTGCTTACATGGTGATCTTCACAAGGTCAAGGAGAAGAACAAATCTTGAGTACACAACTTCATTATTTGCTAAGTGTCACTCATTTCTTTTATGTTGCTGTCATCATGCCTTCAAAGTTACATAAATTTCATATGGTGCAGTTATGGATGAGGATTCCTATAGTTCTTAGCTTTCACATGGTATATTGTTTGAGGTTTGATGGTATCAAGAAAGTTTGACAAAATGACTGTGAGTTCTTGGTTTGCTTTTCACATTGATGAGAACCTAGATACACATAATGTTGGATACTTGGATGATTACTTAAGTTTCATATTGGTAAATATTGTTGGTTGGCCAAGAGAATGGTGTTATTGCAGGTTTCATGAATACATAACCATTTGAATACATGGATATTTGGAGACATGGCTTACTTAGTCACATAATTATGATGACATTTTACTTCATGATGATAGATTTGATACTCACATATGTTGATTATCATGATTGATGCTTATCAGATGTGGTATATTAGAAAACTCTCTAGTGAAGATACATGGTTGATATATTGAGGGTTGTTATGGAAAAATCATGCAGTTCTTGGTACAATGATGATGGTATAGTCATGGATGATGACTATGGTGTTTTCACATACATATGATATGTTGTGAATGGTTTTGTGTTACTGCTTGGAGATATGACATATGCTTAGTTGATTCATGGAAGGCTATGTTCTACTAAGGAAATAGAGAAAGTTGATCTTGATGAGATCAAGAGGATGAGTTGATATCTATATACAACATATTTTGTCATAGGTTGATGATATTAAAGGTACATTGTCTTATCTTGTGAACTGATGATGGACATATACAGGTTGTTGTTCTGGATGTTGCTAACAGATGCTTATGGTGCAGATCATATATGGTGTATGATAGTTGCTGATAACTATCATGGTCTTGTTTATATCTTTGGTATTTGTTATAAATGTCATGTATATCATTTGATGTAAAGGTCATGTAAAGACCTATGATGTAATAATTGTCATATTCAATCATGTATGGACTTTTAAGATCATGTCAAATATGTAAACCCACTTGGTTAGGTGGATGAGTCAAATTTGGTGTATCCCAACTTGGTTGGGAGATTAATGTTTGTATAAGTCATTGGTAATAGGAAGGTCATACTCACATAGTTGAGTTATAGAGTCATGTTATTCTTTTGGAAAATATTTCTACAGACTCTGCACTTGCTCATGGGGAGCATGGACAGTATGGTGCATCTCAACATGTACTAAGGGGGAGTTTGATTAGATAATTCAACATGTGCCTAGGGGGAGCATGATCAATGTTCATATTCAACAGTTCAGGTATGGAAGTCTTCATTTAACATTGGTTAGCCAACCCTTTGCCCTTGATGTCAAAGGGGGAGAGTAGCTTGGTGTTTGGAGAGTAGCTTGATGTTTAGAACATCTTGGTGCTTGTCTTGATGTTATTTCAAAGTTGTGGTGACCAAACACCAAATTAGTTTCCATCAAGTCCAAAGGGGGAGATTGTTGGCATTATGATGCATGTGTTTTCCTTGATGACAACTCACTTGTAGTAGAAAAACTCACTTGTATATGGTAACTAGATGAATCTATAGGACAAACATCAGAGATGACAGAATGATGGAACACAGAGATATCAGAGGTGACATAATGATGGAACATAAAGATATGATAGGTGAAAAAATGATGGAACATAATAATGGTTAAAGATTTGATAGAGGAATATTGTGTTAGTATTGTCCTTGATGACAACCTACTTGATGAAGGTATAAACAAGATGTGACATAATACATGGTAGTTATGTTTACAGCTATGACGAAATGTAGGATAGTTTAGAGGAATTAGTTCAGAAGTGATGTATGATGACAACTCACATTGTTCAGAGGTAACATAGTAATGGCATAGAAGAACATGATGATGGAACAAAGGATTATAGATCAGAATCAAGAAATTGAAGAAAACGAATGTTTTAAGTTGTATTAAGTTGTATACGTGAGTTCACCTAGTCCAGGTAGCATATACAAGCGAGTTCACAGAACAAAAGGAGCGTATACATATGCATGCACTTTCAAAAGAGGAAAAGCACACATGGGATGGAAAATTAAGGTTAATGAATACCAAGGGTCCATACCATGGTATTAGCCCACAATATTGAGCAGAATAATGGTTACTTGATCCCGTCTAAGAATACCATAGGTTCTAAGTGTTGTTTTGGTCTGAGGTATTGAAAAAGGCTCTAAGTATATAAGGAGGTGAAGATAAAAGTGTGAAGGAGTGCAAGTAATGTATATCTTATGAAGAGTTAGATCAAAATCAAATATGCATGTTATGGGTTTCTAATGCTTTGCTTGATCTGAACTAAGTATGCACCTAAGTGTTTGATGATGGATGAGATCTAATGATGGATCAGGATCATAAGACCTGAAATGACTTATCATTATGTGATCTGATAATGGATAGGCTAGATCTGAGTGCTAACAAATGTTTTGTCCTTTAAATGCTATGATATGGGTATATCTGAAGTCTGGAATAGCTGCGAAGTTATAAGTTATTATTTGCATATATATACATTGGTTTGCCTTGGTGAAAGCGTGTATACATGCTAGTTTGGCACTTCCAAGTAGTTTATGCAAAAGAAAATCTTCTTGTTCAAAGATGACTGATCTATTTGATCAGTGCTGCTATTTTACTGTTGTTTGTCAATGATGTCTTCATTAGATCTAAAAGTAGAATTGATTGTATAAGGAGATTGAGTCTAGTTGATTGATTGAGTGAGTGAGAAGGGTGAACTTTGATGCTAACTATTTAGAACTCTGTAATATGACAATAGATCTTCAGAATGTCATTGGTTGGTATAGTTTTTTGTTTAAAGGTTTTAAGATTCAATATCTTTAGAGGTATATGTAGGTTGGGTTAAAGGAAGTAGCATATACATGCAGATTGGCTTCACTAAAGTAGTGTATACATTCTGACATATGATTTTTAAGGTTGCAGTTGGTTCCGGTTATTGATGCAGTGTTATGGGTTTAGTTATGTGTTCTGGTTACAGTGATTTGTCTGTTCCATTTGATTGGTTGAATTTTGTTTAAGTGTCGGTGGATTGAGTTTTCAATGATTGATTGATTAAGATATTAATGATTGGGTTTCAATGATTGGTTGATGCAGATGTATTTGATGGTTATATTAAAATGGTGATTGATTTTGAGATTCAATGTTACTGATGGGTCCAGTATGAAAATATGATGAAACATGGCCTACATATTATGTTGTTGTGTACCAAGAGTATCCAATCTGAAAATTTATGAAAAATGGTCCCGGGAGGATGCTGAGGGTTGGAGCCTTCAATGAGGAAGTTGAAGCTTCCTACCAGTAGTAATTGGTGAATAGATAAGGGGGTTGGAGCTCCCTTCTAGTAGAAGCTAGAGAATGAGAGAAGGTTGTATCCTTCTGCAAGTGGGTGCCTATGTACTGGTATGATTCTACACCAGTACACGATTGTAAACAACTTTTTTATATTAAAAATAAGATATAGACAACAACAACAGGTGGTTTTCTCCCGCATTGGTTTTCCACCTTAAATCTTGGTGTTCATGTGTGTTGCTTATGCATGATGGTTTATTTATTACAGCACATGGTTAATAAAGTACTAATGCACTAGCTAAAGATAAACATATGATGGATTAACTAAATTATAAGTTCACTAGATATACACTAATTTGATTAAGAACAGTCGCATGCATGCGCAGGTTCGATTCAGTAAAATCACGTATAGGAATCTAAATATGAAATGTAAAAAGTTATTGATTTGTAAATATTGATTCACCCCCCCCCCCAACCAATATTTTTCCCAACATCTCTTTTCATTAAACACATAAAATCATGATTACATATGTCATTTGAAGACCAAACCTAGTCTAGTGTTTGAAGGGAATAAAGTGAGAACCAACCATATAAACCATATTTTACTTATGATTGGTTTTAATTACATATAAATCTCATTTAGAAGTATTCTATCCTCCCAAAGTGATGGAAATTCGTATATTTTGATTGGGAGAAAATGTAGGCTTGATCCTAGTGGGATTATTCCTCTAATTTATGAAATTTTTATTTCAAATTGTTGTACATACACAATATATTACATAAATGTGTTGTTGGGTTGCTATTTCACTCATATTTCATAGCCTTAGTATCAACACCCATATATGTGTGATCCTAGTGTGTTTCCACACTCAAAATGTTGCTTGAAAGACAATCTAAACTTGTGTTTTACATAGATATTCATCAAGGGTTGGAAGTGTAGTACACCATCAAGCTTGTCCTCTTTCAGGTCATAAAATTAAGAGGAATTTAAGGATAAACCTTTTCACTTGGTGTGTGGATACTTATCTCAACTTGTGACATTGAGGGTAGTATCTATTTGAGGTATTTCACACTTTCTCAAGTTCTGTTTTGTATGTTTTGCATTACTCATTTATGTATATGATTTGGAACTTATGTTTAATTAACTCCTAATCATCATCATAATATATGGTTTCTAGTAAATAGTCTACTAACTTATTGGTTAATCAATATAGGTACTGGGATACCCCAATGGAATTGTAGGTGTTAGCCTAAAGTGAGGATATTTTGCTAATGTGACAGTGGGTACATCTCCTACAAGCTTACTAATTATCACTTTAACTAGACCTTGTAGAGGCTACTAATCTAGGAGCTAACATTTTTTGGCTTTGTTTCTTGAGAGAAGGTTAATCATATTGAATTTCCAATTATGACATTGCATTTCAAATTTTGATTTGTCCTCTTGCATGGCTATTTTGGAATCATTGCTAGTGACCCAAGGACAATTACTTTGGTCATTCAACAACATTATTTCGAGGTGAAAATATTCCCTCACACTAATAACATATTTTGGTGCCATTGTTATGGATAAGGTCTATCAATCCAATCATCTTGGTGTTCCAATGACATTCTCTCAGTAAGCTTCTTTTGGTATTGTATCTTAGTGAGATTTGTACAACTAACTTGATAGGTCTCATCTAGTGACTCCACAACAACAAAACCCAAAAAAGAGGTACTTTGTAAGAAGAAACCCCTAATATAATCTTTTTATGTCCCTAAGCTTGAACTTGTCTATCAAATAAGAAAGTACAAAACATAGGTCAGGGAAGAAAATAATAGATTGAAATTTATAGCTATAAGTGATATAATAAGACTTTATGAACATTATTTAATTGCTTAATTTCTATTGGCTAATCCATGGTTGATAGATTCATTCAAACCATTTGATTTCACTAACATTATATGTCAACCTCGTATCATTCCCACTTCATTAAAAGAGATGCCCACCTTTAGTGGGGAAATGGTATTGGGGATAAATAACATTGGGATGCACTCATAGAGAAAATGACCACATTGGAATTTTTTCATTTATATGTCTTATTAAAATGTTGAACACCTTATCATTAAACAAATATGCTAGGAAATGGTTCTTAAGCTTTCCTAATGGTAGCATTGTATCATCTAATGCTTGTTGTGATACTTTATTTAATATATGGGTTGAGAAAAAGGATGTTTGTTTTCGTTTGAATGTTTTGACCAATATGAAAGGAATGAAAATGAATATATTTATGAATTTAATTCAATATTTGACAAGATTGTGCAGGAAATCCTACAAATGAATTAGCCTACTCAAAAACCACCTTAATACGTTACATGAATGAATTCGAGGTTTTCTTTAACTTCTTTATAAACAAAGCTAGACCCAACACATTGGCCAAAGCTAAAGAAAAGACAAAGATAATGGATGAAAAATGGGTGTTTTCAAGGAGACCAAATATCTAGCACCTTTAAAAGTGTGGATTGAACAAAAGAAAAAGGTTTTTCCTTAAACACCTCCTCTAACCTCTCGAAATTCTATATTATTCTTGTTTGAAAAATTCAAGGAACTAGAGCTCACCATCACGAAGAATGAAACTACTATGCAGGAAAGGATATTACAGTTGGATAAGGGTCAACAATAAAATATGTTTCCACCAAGGAACAAATTTTGATGGCCATATTTGAATCAAAGGCATCCTAACTCATTAGAACCAACAAACATGGTGGGGCATCTGCATCCACATTTTTGTAGACCTTGTAATGTTTTACATGATGAAGATACTTGTGTAATTTATTGGGAGAATACAAGGCCAGATGGTATAGGTTCCTTGGATACATGAAACATAATATTTGGAGGAAGGGATTTCCATAATGAATAAATACAATAGTCATAAGTGAGCATACTAGGAATAGACAAAGAAACATAACTATTTGTTGAAATGCCTATGCTAGAAGAAATCAAACAAATGTACACTAATAGGTTTAAAGGCATCACCATCAAATTCCCTAGAAAATGAAAATTAACCTAAAGCCCCTTATATTGAGAGTGTTAAATAAAATTCAACATATCCCTGAGAAATTCTTGATATAATAGGTTGGATAAATAATTAGAGGTAAAGGAAGTTTCAAGTATCAAAAAATCAAGAAACATATTGTGGAGTCATTAGGTTTCAAGATTAAAGAAGGTTTATATTCAAGTATATAATAAGTGGAATATGCCCCTATTATCTTGCAAACAATGACCAAAAAGGGGGCCATGAATCTAATGAGTAACCCTTTTTTCATCTCACTGATAGCTAGAGATTGGATATTTCATAATTGTATGTTGGATTTTGGAGCCATTATGAATGTGATGACCATTAAATTAATGAAGAAAATGGGATGGTGGAATTCAATGACTTACATAAATATTTGTGCAATGCATTCTTGGTAAGTTCCAATGTGTGATATTATCAAATATTTTTAGTTTCATTTGGTAGCACATCTAGACATATACTTAGTAATGAACATTATGTTTTTTGATGTTCCAACTACCTAAGGTATGCTTCTATTAATAAAATGGGTAGTTTATTTGGGTGGAAACATTATGTGGGGTTGAGGATCACCTTACCTACCTATGCCCCATGATCAACACACACCATGTCAAAAGATGACAAACTTACCACCTATCCCCCCCCTAGAGTAGGTCCAACAATCCACATTCATTACAAACAATACCTAGGGTTTTGTTTGCTCATTCCACTTTAAGGGGAAACCTTTGACCCTTTTAGTGCCCAAGAATGACACTCCAACCACTGTAATAGATATCCCTTGACCCAACCACTATTCCATGACAAAAAATACTCCCCCCTCCAATGAATCATGATTTTCACAATTTGAGAATATTCACTATATTTATTCATCATTATCATTGACATTTATCATTGCCTACTCATTTCTTACTGGTGTTGAGATAAGTTCCTCTGTGAATAATCCAACACCATCATGGACACATGTGCTAGTTCATTCCATTTTTTTTTCCACCTTTTTCGATATCATGAAACCTAACATAATGTCTCACACAAGTGATATGTTTAAAACCTCAACACACCTCCAACTAACTCCCTTGGTTCCATCCCACTGTTATCTCAAATATTTCACTCTAAATATATATATATATATATATATATATATATATATATATATTTGGAATTCATGAAAACACTTGATTACCCCTAGGATGCAATGAAACATCATTGATTTTTTCTTCCACAAGATGTATTCCAACCATCCACTACATCTACAATATGTATAACTTCTACCAAGTATTTAATCTCCCCTACAAATTTTGATTGGTTAACAACTCCATCAAAGCATTGAGTGCTTTCAAAGAAGGTAATATGTCAAATAAATCAGTTACCATCAAGGTAGATATATCCACAAAACTAGGCATGGTCAAACAAATATCACTAGTGGGAGATTATTTCTTGGAGTAAGTACTCACCTACAAGTGTCTCTTTTAGGAATTCACAGACATTTTTTCTTGGTCACATCCCGAGATGCTCGATCTAGACCTCACCATTGTGGAACACCATATTAACACATGGCTCGATGCTTCACCAATACAAAAGAAGCAATGTCCTCTACACCAATATAAACATATGGCTATCAAATCCAAGATTTATAAGCTCCATAAACTTGGATTCATCTACCCCATAGCCTACACTTCATAGGTTTCTAACCCTATCACTGTCATGAAAAAGTAGGGTACTATTGATATTTTTATTCATTTTAAAGATATAAAAAAATCTCGTCATAAGGAAAACTTCCCATGCCTTTTATCGAATATATTATTAATGCTTCCATAGGTCATAAGGCCATATCCTTAATGTATATCTTCTTTAGTTACAATTATATTCAAATTCACCATCCAAATCGGTATAAAATTTCTTTCACCGCACCCTCAAGAACTTTCACTTATCATGTTATGCTCTTTAGACTTTAGAATGTTGGAGCCACTTTCAAATACACCATTAATTACATATTTCACAACATTTCTCACCTCATAATTACATATTTAGGTGACCTCACTTCGCACTCGAGAAACTAATCTCAACATCTTGAGGACCTTCGACGTACAATATTTCAACGATGTCCACAATATAAGGTTTGCTTAAACCCTCTCAAATGCGCATTTTGCATATCAATTGGATTATTTCTTGGGTTTTATGTCCCAAAACAAAGAATCATCATAGATCCCTTCAATTTATAAGCCATTTACAAGATCCTCCCTACTAAAACTTTGTGACAATTACAAAGTTTTCAAGGCAAAGATAATTTCCTATGCCATTTTGTTCTTAATTATGCCACTTGTGATCATCGATTCCTACATATTTTACATCAATATATCCATTTACACTAGGAAAAATAGGCTCAACAGTCATTTGATGATTTGAAACATTCCTTGTAAAAAGCGCCCCCCCGGGCATTATTCCCCCTAAATTCAGAAAGGATTAAACCTTATACTTATCTACCTCTAATGTAGCCATTGCTAGGGGCACAACTATTAGGAACATGTTATTTACTATGTGAGAAAAAATTTATTGGGGCCACCCCTTATCAATGATTAGGATGAAAATATTTCCCTTCCTTTGGTCTATTCAATCCAGATGTTATATCAATAAATCTTATTACACACGACCAAGGTAGTGGCCAATTCTAACCCCATGCATTACTTTCTAAGTCATAGAATAATTAATATACCTTTTTCACGATGGATTGTTATCCTTCATGAATTTGGTTTCAATTTCACCTCTCTTAAGAGTAAAAATTCCCTTATACTAATTGAATTAATCACAAACTTGAAACTAGATATGAGTGTGTTGGGTCGTGCAACAGGTATAAATTTACCCTTGATTACATTATCTTTTTCCTTCTTTTTATGCATTTGTGCCATGATGTAATAAGGTTTTGATAGAATTTCGATAGAAAGTGAACGAAACTGCTATTGATATGATTTGACTGTCAAAACTAACTTTCGTGTTTTTTTTTTTTTTTTTTTTTGTAGAGATTAGCGAGTGTGACAATTGTTGTTCAATCTATTGAACATCAAAGGCTAAAAACAAGGAGAAAAGAGCACGTCTTGTGCAGTCAAGTTGAGAAGTGAATTGGAAGGATCAGTGCAGGACGAAAGATTGTTCTGGTAATAGTATTTGGTTGTGAATTCCTCAGGATCTCTTGATCCTGAGGAATTGCAGTTATCTCTTTTCCTCTTTGACTATAAGAGGGGAAAAACAAATAGAATAGAACAACTTTTTCCTTTTTACTTCAACTGTAATTTTAAGAGACAGAGCATTATTCTGAAGAACACATTGTTACTGTAATGACATTCAGAGTTAGTGAGTAATATATAATTTGTGTTTCTGTTTGCTCAGGATATTATGAGTAACTAGGCAATAATCACTAGCGGCTTGGGCCCGGTCACTGGTGGATTTCACTGCTTTTACCTGTGTTATATCTTTACCTTTTTACTGCAAGTCTAATTACTTTGTTTTATAGTTTTACGATTGATCTATTTGATATATAAATCATCAGTGTTGAGTTTGTGCATTCCGCGCATTATTTCTTATTTTTGTTGATTGGTTTCATTTATGTTGTAGAGTTACTCAATTATTAGATAAGATTTATTTCCTGTTAATTGAGAGATAGAGTATTATTGGTTAGATTAGGTGTATTACTATTATGTAGAAGTTTCTATTTAGTTGAAAGAGCTCTGTTACCACTACAGTGCACTCGGTTGATGTGCTTATGGCTTGTAATTGCAATTAGAGATTTTTTATTAAGATTGAGTTTTGATGCTTGAATAGTTTAATTTCTTTGAAGTTACAAGTTTGGTAGTTTATGGTTTGATCTGTTTACTCTTGTATTGAAATCAATAAGTTATCTTAAAGAATTACTCTTTGTAGATTCAATGATTTCCATCTCTTGCACATATTGTGTACACTCTTGAAACAAAAGGACTTACACAGGTCGATAATTAATGTGAGGCATTTAGGAGTTCTAAAAGACATCTTATATGCGCCCAAAATTTTGGCGCAATTTTCGGAGAGGGTGTTTCTATTTCAAAGAAGGTGATTTATGTGTGATATTTGTTTGTTGTGAAATAATTGGGTATTAAAAACAAAAGGTAAGAACCTACGTACGAGCAAGTAAAGTGCTTGCTCCTTTGCCCGCTTTTCAGCACAATTGCGTAGGAATTGAAGTAGAAATAAATGTTTGATGTTCGTTTGCTGTGAAAGAATTGGGTATTAAAAACGGAAGGTAAGAACCTGCGTACGAGCAAGTAAAGTGCTTGCTCCTTTGCCCGCTTTTCAACAAAATTGCGTAGGAATTGAAGTAGAAATAAATGTTTGTATTTCTGTATGAATGACTAAGAAGAAAAGAGTAGAAAAATATATAATTCCTCCGCCCAGATCTGAAAAATATAAGGGATCGGTGACCCTTGGATGATCAACCTTCATTGACGAAATCATAAGAAAAGCTGAGTCTCAGTCATCAGTAGGACCCTGAACCATTTCTACAAGAAATCCTACTGTAACCCTTCAGGCTGCAGGATCACCATCTGTAGCTGATGTTGAGATTCACAGTAAGACTGAAGGGTATGAATAGAGTTTTCTAAACACTAAAAATTTACAGCCTAGCCCTTTACAAGAAGGGAATTCTAGAAATCTCTGTGAAGAAGAAGGAGAAACAGGTAGTACTGAAAATATTAAATCATCAAAACCCAAATCTCTTGAAGTAGTGGTTGAACAAAGGACACCCAGTTTTCTGGACCAAGGTAGTGTTGTTAAAATCATTCTAAAAGTCTCTTCTAATCCACCCAGGAACAAATCTCCAGCTCTGGAAATCCCTGAAGGATATTGACTCATTTTTGACCAAATGGTTCATAATCAGCAACAACCTCAAACCTCTACATTACAATACCCTATTGTTGATACAATTGTCAATGCTCCCATGAAATATATTCCATTACAGAATATTCCTACCTTCCATGGGCTAACTTCAGAGGATCCTGATGCATTCCTTTTCTAATTTGATGTTTTATGTAGGGGATATGATTACACTACCGACCCCCAGAAGCTAAAACTATTCCCCTCTACTCTGAAGGGAGTAGCTCTGCATTGGTTTATGGGGCTTGGTGGAGGTACTTGTTATAGACATATTTGGGCACTGCAACCCCAATAATATATGTCCATAAACCAAGGGCTTCTAAGTCCCTAAAAGTGTTGTTTCATACCCTAAAGGAGCAAGGTCAGCTGATTACATCATCTCCCAGAAGTTCTCCATGAAAAACTACTCAGAACTGGTCAAAGCAAGACCATACAGACTGCCCAGTGCTAAGGGTGTGATGCATCTCACCTACCACATGCAAAAAGTGTGATGCATACTGGAAAGCCCTTCTGTAGGGTGTGATGAGCGAGAGCAGACAAATGGCACAAGAAGTTTGCTAGGTGGAGACCTTGAGAATCTTCTAGAAGTTGCTCATTTGACACTTGCCTCTCTGAATTCGCCTAAGGATGAGTAAGAGATCATGAAATTTCCAAGTGGAACCAAGAACTATCAGAGAGATGACACTAATCAAAATCCCAGAAGCTGACTCACCCCCCTGCAAGCATCTTAATATGGATCCCTCATCCCAGAGATCCGGAGGCTGGAATTTTGTAATTTGCAAGGAAGTGCTGTTGGTTTCTCTTTGAAGACATTGTTGGGTGATCTTTCTTTGTATGAGGTGAAGAGGGCTTTCATGCTGGGAGGATGGCACTGGGTCAGACCAAGTGGTTGTAATCCTCTCTTCTACTACTTCTATCAATAAAGCTATTTGAGTTTTCCTCCATATTCTTGTATATCTCTGAATATTGTGTTGATATATGCATTTGTATGGTCAATATATATCTGATCCTATGTTGTTTACGGTGATAGATCTCTATGCTTTGATGGTATTATGCTGCTTTGACTCTACAGGTGCTCTTTGAAGCGGGACAAGTAAGGAAGGAGTGGCGAGATTCTATCAAAGGGGAAAGGAAACAAGCAAGGAGCCAAGCGAAAGACTGAGGTTGGTACTCTCTACTTCTTTCTCATCTATCTCTCGTAAAGGAAAACACAAGTGACTTTAGTTTGTTTGTTTCTAAGATAGCTACCCATCTTAGTGGGACTAGCAGTTCTGAATAGACACTAGTTTTCCCGATAACAAAATGGCGACCATACTAGGGAGCAAATAGTTTGATTGCTTGTCTCTATTTGTTTGCTTCATAAACTACAGACGGAGCCTGAAGTTAAGCCAGCTAGCCTGCGAACTGCATTTGCTATGCAAGTGTAAAGTAGATCAACAATGATTCAATCAATCTTTGGGTTTGTTTATGAACTAAACAACTGACTTGCAAACATCCTAAGTGCCCTAGAGGTAGCTCAAGTAACCTCATTAGATCAGCCCCTATACTTTGTATTTACTGACTATCATTAGCTCGGCCTAAATCCCTGAACTAAGCTGCAAACTATGACCAAAAACCAAGTTAAAGTCTCGTCCCTTGACCATTGCATTGTCTCCTTTTGGCAGACTGGATGCATCGCACCTCCTATGTGCAATAGGTTGGATGCATCCCTGTTTCCCTGTGTTACAGGTGCGATGATCAGGTAAGACTATTTCTGCCTCTAGATTTTGGTTTTTTCTTCACTGTCTTCAGCTTTATTCAGGAGTTTTGCTGTCTGTGATCAGTATACCACTGTTGAAACCCCCTTCCTTTGCATTATTCAGCCTCCAATATACAAAGAATTGTGAATTTTTTTATGTATTTTTTTCCATTTACAATTCTCCTTTACAAAATAGTGACTTAATCAAACTGTCATCTTTTGATTTGAAAGTGTCACAAGTGTCGTTTTCAGTCAAAGAAAAGAATCCTTCTCTTTTTGATAGTCGATTACACTGTTACTCTTGTATTTGATCTGAATTTATAGTATTTCAAGTGTCGAAAGCAGTTTTCAATTCAAAATCGCAAAGTGTCGTCTTGTCTCCCTTTCATTTTTTGAAAAGAAAATCATTAGTACTGTCGCTTTGAAAGAAGAAATAATTTAGATTTGTATTGAGCGTTCATTTTGTCATTCACACATTAAGAAAACGGAAAACAAATAAATTCATGTGCATTTGCATTTAGATTGCTTGTTGATTTTGATTTATCACAGTGCATATAGTGTGTGCTCTCTTCTCTATGTTGAAAGAATTTCACTTCTCTTTCCTTAGTAGCTAGGATTTTCATTACGAAAAGAAGACTAAATGACTGTTTATCATCTTAGATTGCATATTTAGGAGTTGTATATCTACATCACGTGGTGAACCTTAAAGGCAAACTTCTTAAGAAAGATCAACTGTAAAATAAATTCAATGAACATAAAAACGCTTTGGAACCTAATGCACAACATCTAGAAGTCTAGGCTAGATACGTATTCCGGCGTCGTAAAGCCTGGTAACTGTCGCTTTCATCATAGGTTGGGTGATTCCTTCTCTTTGAGACGATAAGTGATAGTACGGACTTGTGCTCCCATGTACCGTCGAGTATATATTGGGAGACCACAATAGGCTATATCCTTTATCCTTAGGAAGCCGTATCTGCCGCCCTATCGATCGCAATGCACTGAACACAGAATTCGGGAAGATTGACTACCGTATCGTAAAAAGTATTCTACAGTTTTGCGATTGATTTGGTAATCCCTCTATCTAGATTTCCAGAGTAGTCTCTTTCGTTCCTTTTTAGACTCCTTAAAAGAAAATTTCCATTTGAGCACTTGTCACATCAGGCTCATTAAAAATCGAAGGCGACTATAGTCATCTTTAGCTTTTTCTCGACTCTTAAAAATTGAAAAAGCAAGTTTTGTCAATGCATCTAAAATTTATTTTAAATGGAATAACATCACTATTCCCTCGTTGATCTTAGGTTGAGAAAATGGAGTCCACTAATCAAGGATTTCCCCTTGGGGGAAATCCTAGTCCTTTCTCCTCTTGGGGAGATGTTGGTGCACCTCATATGGCCACATTGTCCCTTCCAGGATTGACAATTGGCCTGCCAGTATGGCTTTTCTTAACCTCTGTCGTTCAAAGCATCGTGATTCCTGAGCAATCAAATCAGCAACTAGATGATACTAGAGTTACCCCCCAACCTTCTAATTCGTTTGTTTCTCCCTCTCCTTCTTCCTCTTCACTTGGTGAAGCTAGTAAAACTAAAAACCAAGTAACTAAGAAGAAGAAGAAAGGGAAAGAGAAGAATAAGAAGGATCCAACGGCAAAAAGGGGCAACCATACATCATCTGGGGAAAATCCACACACTGCACCATCAAAACCTAAATCTCCATGTGTCATCTGTAAAGGGGACCACTATCATCGAGATTGTCCTTGCATCCCACAGATCTTAAGGGACTGGTCTCCCCGCTTGCACAATCTAGTGTCATCAACCTCTGACGATCATGTTGAGAGTACATGTCAACTAGTGAAAACGAAGTCATCGGAAAGAAAGGAAAATCTAAATTTCCTTGCAGACTGTGTGAAGGCGATCATGCCCTCCACCGTTGTCCCTTCCTGGATGAAGCTAAAAGAGTCTTGGATAACCGTCCTGCATCACCGCAGCGACTTCCTCCTGGATACAAGAAACTCTTGCCAAGTCCATTGCTAGTTGAAAATCCAACTAACACACCTTTGTTGTTGGTCAAAGCACCTATCATTGAAGATAAACCCTCTGAGTCCACATCGGACCAAAGTCAACAGGTCGAGACGGCAGTCGACCCCATCTTGTCTTCAGAGGATTTACCTTCAGATGATACAGTCACCAAAGAGAATGAGAACGACACCGTTCAAATTCTTTTCATAAACACAGACTCCGATGAACATGGGGGCAATCTACCCATTCCTTTACCTTAGGAAGGAAGTTTGTTGTTGGAAATAATACTGAGAGGGGGGGGTGAATCAGTGTTATCAAGTCAATAAAACTTTTTCATTTCCAAACTCTGATTCATATATTCTACTTCCACAACTTCTTATGATTAAGTTAATTGATCTTCAATGAGTGCATTAGAACATTATCAACCATATTATCAGTTAACAAATGTAATAACATAGAGTAGATCATCACACATAAGGCACACACATGAACACCATGATATAAGGTGGAAACCCAATGCGGGAGAAAACCACCTGCTGCAAGTTATCTCAATCTTCTTCTTAATAAGAAAATCCTTTTACAATATTTTGTACTGGTGCAGTCTTATACCAGTACGGGAGCTACAACCCCCTTTGCTCTTGTACTAGCCGATCCATTTACTAGTACGCAGGCTGCTACCTGCTACAATGCTCCAAAGATTTCCTTTAGCTCTTGTACTAGCTTAGATACTAGTACGTAGGTGCTGACCTACAATCTTCTCTCCTCCAGGTACCATGTTTCATCAATTTTCAAACTGGATACACTAAAGCACAACACATAATCTGAAAGGCCATATTTCATCCAATTTTCATACTGGACCCAACAACAACATTGAAGCTCATAACCAAACAACCTTCTGAATCACCCAATCACCAGATCAATACATATACAATGAGAGTTATCAACCAGATCTAGTCCACCAGATCATATAAGGATAAGTCATTATGAACCTGATCCATTCATCTATCAATACTGAAGCTAATCATAATCATTCAATCAATCACTGTTGTTATCAGAACATAATACCAGACATCACTTAACAACCCAGAATACTTCAGTAAACAACAGAAGCAGCTAAGACATATTCTAAGAAATGTACGCAGCTTCTCCAACGAAAACCTGCGGGTATCCGCCCCTGCACCAACTACCGACCCGCGGGTATCCGCAGCTAACAATCTGATTTTCTGCGGGCATACGCACTGTACCTTCTGTCTTTCTGCGTACCTCCGTGCAGATACGCACTTGTATATTCTATCGCGCCGCGTACTCCTAGGGCGCCTCCGCACCTGCGTCTTCTGTTGCGCCGCGTATCTCTCCTGTGCCTCCGCAACTGCGCCTTACGTCACGCCGCGTACCTCCGCACCCGTACCTTTGCTGCACTACGTGCGTCCGCACTGCGCCTATGGATCGCCTGCGTTCCTTACGCACATTCACCGTGTTGCGCCTGCGGTCCTGAGGTTATAGGTGTTTTTCAGACTTCAAGCATACCCCAGTCTATCAGATCTACAGATCTGATCTTGCGCCAAGTTGATCTTGACCCATCAGCAGATTCGCCTTGTAGATCTAGATATTATTCACCAAGAGATCATAGTATTTCAGATCTATCTCTCATAAGATATTCAACCCAAAAGCATACAATAGCCAAATGATTTCCTTCCTCTTTTATAGCCTTAGGCCTTTCACAATACCACGGGCCAAAACCACAATAACACAATACCGACGGGCTAAATACCAAGGGTTAAACATAAGAAACCCCACGTGTGCTTTTCTCTGCATGAAAGTGTGTGCACTTTAGGTCCGCACCTTTTACATGGTGCACATGCGGGTATGTACGCACTTTATCTGTGATATTCCTGCGGGTCCGCGCCTTTTGTACTATGTATCTGCATACTTCTTATTTCCTTCATTATTGTGAGCTAATCATCAATCTCTGCTACTGAACGGATGTACAGTGATCCATCACCTGTAAGAGTTGCCATCAAGGACAACACTTTAGCCATAATGCCAACAATCTCCCCCTTTGGACTTGATGGCAAAGCTTACTTGTGAACTGTCATCTGATCCCTTTGAACTGTCCTACATCCATGTATTATGTCATATCTGATATCTCTTATGTGGATTCATCTGAATGTATACAAGTGAGATGATCTTCTATGAGAGGGTTGCCATCAAGTACAACACATGCATCATAATGCCAACAATCTCCCCCTTTGGACTTGATGGCAACAACACCAAATCACTCTCCCCCTTTGACATCAAGGGCAAAGGGTTTTGCTCCCCCTAAGAACATGCTCCTCTTGACTATAAACCAGATCTGCTGAAGTCTCTGAATGAGCTCCCCCTTTGTATATGCCATGGTGCACCAATCTAATCATGCTCTTTCTGAGAACAAGCTGAAATGTCTGCTCTGCTATATAGTGTTGTTTATGCTCAAGCTTCCCTTGACTGTAAGCAAGGTCTGCAAAAAGATGTTCTATAAGAAGAACATGACTCTATATGACCTTCCTATCACCAAAAGACTCAATACATACATCCATCACCCAACCAAGTGGGGATACATCAGGAACTAAATACATTACATCTTCATCCCAGGCATAGTGGGGAAACCAACATAGGTCGTTACATGACCTGAAGAGATGACTACAATAGATAGAGACACACTATTACATCATGAGTCGTGATATGACATTTATAACAGAGACCAACAACAGCAACAACACTGTATGATCTGCTCCATAACATCTTTTATCATAAGGAGAAACACCAAAGCCATCCAGATCTGCATGGATCAAGTATCATCAATTGGGAATATCAATGAAACAAACTATCGTCATATATGTAAGAACTCATCATCATCATGTCTCCAACAATGCAACTTTGAATAATCATCCATGTATCCAGCCAACAATCCTCATCCATATATGTGCCAAGAACAATAGGAATCCTGCATCATAACTGTAATATATGATGCATATGACGACAACAGCATATGAGTGACTTATCATCAATTAAAGAAGATGTGAATTCAAGCTATGTACTTCTCCTTATCCTTATGAAGATCACCATGTAAGCACCATTAGAAGATCAACCACAAATCTGATCTAAATATCAACTATGTAACCCCAAGAATCATCTGAACAACTCATAACCATATCATAGCAAGATGAATCATTTGTCCATATAAGCATCATCACCAAGGACTATTAACCATAATGCCAACAATGCATTAAGAGCATATGCTCCCCCTAAACCTGTGCCATCTGTCAGATCTGATCATGCATATTAATAAGAAGTATCAAGACATCAACAATATCAAGTTAGAACCAAAATACTTCTAACCATCATACACATTATTAGCAAAATGCAACCATTATCAAAAACTGATCCTTTCCTTGAATCTGTCCCTACTGCCTTTCTTCAAACAATCATATACGCGACTGTGCAGTAACAAATTCGCGTATATATGCAACTTCACTTTATGGAGTTTGCATATGAGATTCAGGACACTGAAGTTTTGTACTTTCAGCTCCCTCTGATTCTGGTATGTCTGTACATTGTGTTGTGCTGCCTTTTTCTGACTGTACTTCCTTTTTCCTCCATATCTTCAAGCGTGATGATGTTTTCTCCTTTTGGTGTGATGTCCGTGCTTTGTTCCTGCATTCCTTTGCTATATGTCCAAGCTTGTTACATGCATAACATCTTACATGTTTCATATTCCTTTTGTAGCAATCAGCAGCTTTGTGACCATACATATTGCAAGCAAAGCAATATCCATTAAAGTACCTTGTATGAGATGATCTTTCTGCATGATGATCTTGAACCCTTCTTCTTCTACATCTGGCTGCAACATGTCCAAGATTATGACATACATAAAATTCAACATTATTCATAGGAGGAGTAAAAGATTTTCTTTGAAGCATCTCTTTCCTTGGTAGATGATGACATTGACCTTTCATCTCTTCATTGATCATTTTAGATTTCTCTTTAGAGTTCCTTGCCTCACCTTGTGAACTAGATTCACCTTCAACATTTTCATGAAAGCCAAGACCAGTTTTGGTAGCAGGAGACCTTTGACTATTAAGAATATCATCCAAGACTTTAGAAATATCTTGAAATCATAAAAGCTTATCCTTTTCTTCTAATTTACCTTTCAAGATATTTACCTCAACTTGAAGTTGTTCTTTCTTTTCTAGACATTGCTTCTTCATGTCTTCTTCAGCTTTTCTTCCTTCTTCCATTTGTTGCCTTAGTTTGAGTATCTCCTTTTCTTGTTCTTCATTCAGATCCTGCTGCATTTGACGAACTCTGAAGGCACATTCCAGATGGGATTTTAAGCTGATGACTTCGTTGTCTTGTTTTTCAATTGCTTGGTGTAGATCTTCATTCTGCTTCTTTGATTCTTCAAGATCTTCCTTTAGTGAGAGGATCGTGGCTTCAAGACTTTCATAATAACTGGATCGATCTCTGAGCTCCTTGATTGTTGTGTTCTTTTCAATGACTTCATTTCTTAGAGATGTTGCTTCAACCTGCAACTTTTGATACTTTTCCTTGAATAACTCTCGATGAGCTTTTTGTCTAGTAACAGCTTCTTTGAGGGCACCACTCTTTATGTTCAGAAGTCTTTCTTGTTCATTAATTTTGTTTGTCAGCCTATTAAATTCTGCCTCTATTTGATATCCTTCTTCCTCACCCATAAGAACACATTCAGTTGTTTCGTTATCACTTCCATCTTTTCCAAATGGATAGATAGCTGGAACATCAGAGGATAGCAAATTCACACTTGATAGTTCATCTTCATTCTGAAATGATTCCGAATCTGAATCTGAATCTGAAGAGCTTCTTATACCTAATCCCCAATCGATTCTCCCACTGTCATAGTTCTTCTGAGATGTCGTCTTCTTCTTATGAGCTTTCTTCTTAAGCTTCTTTCCCATTGTTCCATGGATCTCCTTCAGCGATCAAGCTTCTACCAAAGGACCTGCTCTGATACCAATTGTTGGAAATAATAATGAGAGGGGGGGGTGAATCAGTATTATCAAGTCAATAAAACTTTTCATTTCCAAACTCTGATTCATATATTCTACTTCCACAACTTCTTATGATTAAGTTAATTGATCTTCAATGAGTGCATTAGAACATTATCAACCATATTATCAGTTAACAGATGTAGTAACATAGAGTAGATCATCACACACATGAACACCATGATATAAGGTGGAAACCCAATGCGAGAGAAAACCACCTGCTGCAAGTTATCTCAATCTTCTTCTTAATAAGAAAATCCTTTTACAATATTTTGTACTGGTGCAGTCTTATACCAGTACGGGAGCTACAACCCCCTTTGCTCTTGTACTAGCCGATCCATTTACTAGTACGCAGGCTGCTACCTGCTACAATGCTCCAAAGATTTCCTTTAGCTCTTGTACTAGCTTAGATACTAGTACGTAGGTGCTGACCTACAATCTTCTCTCCTCCAGGTACCACGTTTCATCAATTTTCAAACTGGATACACTAAAGCACAACACATAATCTGAAAGGCCATATTTCATCCAATTTTCATACTGGACCCAACAACAACATTGAAGCTCATAACCAAACAACCTTCTGAATCACCCAATCACCAGATCAATACATATACAATGAGATTTATCAACCAGATCTAGTCCACCAGATCATATAAGGATAATTCACTATGAACCTGATCCATTCATCTATCAATACTGAAGCTAATCATAATCATTCAATCAATCACTGTTGTTATCAGAACATAATACCAGACATCACTTAACAACCCAGAATACTTCAGTAAACAACAGAAGCAGCTAAGATATATTCTAAGAGATGTACGCAGCTTGTCCAACGAAAACCTGCGGGTATCCGCCCCTGCACCAACTACCGACCCGTGGGTATCCGCAGCTAACAATCTGATTTTCTGCGGGCATACGCACTGTACCTTCTGTCTTTCTGCGTACCTCAGTGCAGATACGCACTTGTATATTCTATCGCGCCGCATACTCCTCAGGCGCCTCCGCACCTGCGTCTTCTGATGCGCCGCGTATCTCTCCTATGCCTCCGCAACTGCGCCTTACGTCACGCCGCGTACCTCCGCACCTGTACCTTTGCTGCGCTGCGTGCGTCCGCACTGCGCCTATGGATCGCCTGCGTTCCTTACGCACATTCACCGTGTTGCGCCTACGGTCCTGAGGTTATAGGTGTTTTTCAGACTTCAAGCATACCCCAGTCTATCAGATCTATAGATCTGATCTTGCGCCAAGTTGATCTTGACCCATCAGCAGATTCGCCTTGTAGATCTAGATATTATTCACCAAGAGATCATAGTATTTCAGATCTATCTCTCATAAGATATTCAACCCAAAAGCATACAATAGCCAAATGATTTCCTTCCTCTTTTATAGCCTTAGGCCTTTCACAATACCACGGGCCAAAACCACAATAACACAATACCGACGGGCTAAATACCAAGGGTTAAACATAAGAAACCCCACGTGTGCTTTTCTCTGCATGAAAGTGTGTGCACTTTAGGTCCGCACCTTTTACATGGTGCACATGCGGGTATGTACGCACTTTATCTGTGATATTCCTGCGGGTCCGTGCCTTTTGTACTATGTATCTGCGTACTTCTTATTTCCTTCATTATTGTGAGCTAATCATCAATCTCTGCTACTGAACGGATGTACAGTGATCCATCACCTGTAAGAGTTGCCATCAAGGACAACACTTTAGCCATAATGCCAACATTTGTTAGAGATCTATCCGGCCATTTATTTGATCCCACCTCCAAGTAACCTAGTCATCTCCTTCGATTGGAATCTACTAGGCAGACCCCGTCTACCATCTAATGTACCATTCTGAATCATAGTGCAAACTTACAGAATAATCATGGTTGGTACCACCATAGATGAAGGGGCTTCTGTGAGTATCCTTTCCTCAACTTCTTGGAAAGCGCTTGGTTCACCATCGCTTTTGCCTGAGATGCGAAATCTGACAGGCTTCGACAAAGGAACCAGTCGACCGTTAGGGATCCTTCCAAATTTGCCTATAACTTTGAGAAGGAAAACCATTTATCTGAACGTAATGGTAGTCCAAGGACATTTAGATTACAATCTACTCCTTGGGCGTGACTACATTTATATCATGGGAGCTATTGTTTCCTCACTCTTTCAAGTGATGTGTTTTCCACATGAAGGCAGAGTGGTCCAGCTCGTAGACCAACTTTCATTCCCCGGTTCACACATAGCTAATAGTCAAATGCCATCTCTAATAGGGCTTTTTGCGTAAGGAATGTCTCATCAATCTCCAGTCTGTCCACCTGATGAGCGCAACTGATTCGGTGGTTGTGACTGAAACCCAAGGGGCATGCACCCTGGTTTGCTTCAACAGGAAAACTTCAGGTATAGGGCAGGTTTCTGTGGAGGATATATGACTGGTCTGACACACCCGTCCGTTTAGGAAAATGGGATTATACCAGAATAAGATACCTCCGTCAGAAGGTATGCCTTTCCCGACAGAACAAATGTTTTGTCTGCAAATTGAAGGGTAACCTGGAAACTCTACTTCACTATACCTAGGGGGATGCAAACCTTTTTGCATGAAAGTGAAAAGCAACCATTTATTTTTTTAGTTTGTATATTCTTAACCCTTTAAACTCGTAGGATTGGTCGTTCCTAGCTTACATAATAAAAGGAGTCAGAGCAAAATTTCAAATGGTGCAAGCTCCCTAAAAAATGAACCTATCGATGAGACATCCTTATTATACGACTGGCACGAGCAGTTTTACGCGAATTTCAAGCTCGTTAAAAAATAAACCTAGCAATGAGCATATGTTCCACCAGAGTTTAATCTCATTAAAAAATGAACTCGCCTCCGGTAAATAACCATTGCATATGGAAACCCAAAGATTACTGTAAGTGAAAAAGATCCCACTTTCACAGGAAATTTTTGGGCATAATTGTTTCTTGTCATCCTCAATCTGATGGGAAAACTGAGATAGTGAACAAATTCTTGGAAGGATATCTTTGTTGCTTTGTATTTAATAAGAAAACATAATGGGTCAAGTGGTTACCTTTGGAAGAATGGTTGTATAACACTTCCTTCCATACCGCAGCAAAAATGACCTCATTTATGTCTCTTTATGGATATCATCCACCATCCATCACATCGTCTTTAAGAGACAATTCTAAGGTTCAAGCAGTGGAAGATCACATCGAGCATCAACAACAATTTCTCCAACTCTTAAAGGATAACTTGACTCTGGTGCATAATCGAATGAAACAACAAGAAGATCAACATCGCAGTGAGAGAAGTTTTGATGTGGGCGATTGGTTATTTTTACAGCTACAACCACACAAACAAATGTCCCTCAAGAAAGCTAAGAAGGATAATAAATTATCACCCAAGTAATATGGCCCTTACAAGGTGTTGCAAAATATTGGTACTAACTCATATAAATTGGAGTTGCCTACACCTTTGCGAGTACACCCAGTTTTCCATGTTTCATGCTTAAAGAAGGTTATTGGTGACAAGATCCCAGTTCAAACTATATTGCCAGAATTTGAAGAGGAAGGAAAAATCATATTGAAGCATGAAGCAATCATAGAAACAAGAATCTGATAGCTATGATCGATTTCAGAATATCTCATTAAGTGGAAGAACTTACCTGCTGAAGATTCTACATGGGAGGATGAGTATTTTATACAGAATCATTTAGAACTACTCAAGAATTGAGGACACCACTTTTTTGAAGGAGGGGCATGTTAGGTCCCTATAATACTAGTTTAGCCCAAATATTGTTATTGGTGTGCCCTTACAGTATTATCGTTATGTAGGCCCTAATTATATTTTGACCATTTAGACTCCTATATATACTAAGGAGGCCTTGTCCTTTGAATCATCCAGAAATTTTTCATTTATGTGATGTAAAAGGAGATTTCCCCTTTGAAGTGGTTTATTATCAAGTCATTGATCTATCTTTTCTTATGTTTTTGCATTATTTTGATATGGATACATAACATTTCTATAGAAAAACACTATATAACTAAATAATGGACATTGATGCTTTTGTATCCTTAGGGTTGGAAGGTTAGTTTTGCAATCCACTTTTCCCTTTTTGATGGTGGTTTTTTTTTTAGGTTTAAATTTGATTAAAGGGCCTTTATCTATGAAGATTCACAAAAGAGGTTAAATACTTATTAAAAAACAAACATATTGGTTTTTAGAAGGATTTTACTTATATTTCTACATGTAGATTCAATGCTCAAACCTTTTTGTTACTTAAATATGTTTTCAATAAATTCTTTCTAATTAAAAATCTATAGAAAAACAAGAGATAAATTAGTTTTCTTTTCAAGGCATAATTAGTCACACTTATTCTCTTTTCTTGTCACCTTAGGACGAAAATCTGTTATAAATAGAGAATATATGTACAATCATGGTGAAAAGATTAATTAGTTTGGTGTATCTTGTATTGAAGCACCAATACATTGTGACCCTAAAGGAATCCTATAAGAATACATGAAAACTAGGAAAATATAAAATGAATGGAATACAAGAATCTACAAGATGGAATATGATATATAGAACCCCTTTTATTAGAGTCGGGCTAGTAGGAGACTCAAGGGGAAGTTTCTAATGTTGAAAGTGATAATACTTTAATTTTTTAAGGATGTGAGTGGGGATGATGAAGAAAATGATCATAGTGAGGGTGATTATGAAAACATGGATGATCTACGATGACCCAATAAATAATGATTAAAAGGAATAACAAGAAGAGGTTGAATCACACAAATTCAAAACTACTTCTTAAGTTAACATAAATTTATGTCACCTACAAAAGGGACCTCTTCCATGAAAAGAATGGTAAAAAGAAAACACATATTTCTTTAAAAATTAGCGATGAATACCAAGAATACATAGCCTCAATTTTTTGTAAAAATATCCAACTCATAATAGAAAATCCATGAAAGCAATGAAAACAATCCATGGGTGGTGATAGCAGTGATAAGGATGATAACCCAAAGCAGGATAAAAAAAATAAAAGAATAATGGGGTGAAGAGAAATTGCCTCCTTCCAAGCCCATAATTTCTAAATTAACCAACTAAAGGGGACTTAAGCAAAGGAGTAGGAATATTAAGAACATAAGTATTAAACTCACCTCCAAACAAATGATTAAAAATATAACAATAACTTATATGTGAATCAAACAAGTTGGATTTGGTTTCTCTATCAATCATCCAAAAAATACAAGCCCATGTTCTATTTATCTTACAAGTATAGATCATCCTTTGTAGAATTAAAGTGTATTTACAATTTATTGTGAATCTAAAATCTAGCTTCTTGTTCTCTAGTTATCATTTAGGATGAAATGTTTTACCTTTCTTTTACTCTCAAACATGCTTTTTTTTTTTATTTTTTAATGTTAAGTCTAATACTTAACATTGAAAAAAACCTAATCATTCTTTAATTTACATTACAAAATACAACACTTAATTCATTAAGTGTATCTACCCATTCCCGCTATAGTGAAGCAATTGACTTAATTAATCACATATATTTTGATGTAATACTTTTGGATCCATCACATTATTTTTTTGAGTCGATGTTTTGGTCCAACAAGTGTGACTTATCATCAAGACATTGATGAGAAATTCGATCAAACTTCATTAAATAAATAAGTGAGAAATATTGAGTAAGAAACTAAAAAAAATGGAAAATTTTCAATTAATATTAAATAAAATAGGCTTTAAAAAACAAATCAAAATTACAAGATGTATTAAAATAACCCTAGAAATAAGGAAAACAATTAATAAAAAATAACTTAATATAAATAAATAAATTATAATCATATAAATAATTGAGTACTAACTTAATACAAATATATTAATATGTATATTCAAATAAATATATTAATATAAAACTAAATAATTATATAATGTTAATATAATTATTTAACTTATTATAGATATTGATTGGTATTCCCTTAATATAAGGTTATATATATATATATATATATATATATATAAAAGAATCTGCAACTAGGCTAGTCTTGTACTCGCATGACATAAGGTTGATTCTAACCACTGTCACTATAAAAACTAAGCATGTACATAGGTCTCTTTCCACACATATAAGGTGAATCAAGGGAAACTAGGCATGTACATAGGTCCCTTTCCACGCATATAAGGTGAATCAAGGGAAACTAGGCATGTACATAAGTCCCTTTCCACATATATAAAGTGAATCAAGGGGATTTGAACACCAAACTTTCTCACACATAATATTTTATTTACATGACCATCACCAATTGCATTGCCTCAAAATAACATTATTAATACTTAATTTAATTTTATTAACACTTATATTAATACTTATATATAATACATTAATAATTAATATTCATATTAATATTATTATAAGATTAATATAAAAAATATACAAATATTAATATATAAATATATATTATTGTTATATTATAATAATTAATAAAATAAAAAGATTAAATCAAATAATAAATATAACAAGAATAATATTTAAAAACTATTCTATAAGAATTTAGGGTTCTTATATGGTAAGAAACGAAAAGGACAAAGAAACCATTGAAGAGGGGATGATAAAGAGCGTAGGAATAAGTTAATCTAGATACATAAATAGATAAATTAATTAATATTAAAGGGAGAATAAAAATAAAATAAGGAAAAATATAGAGAAATTCTAAATTCCGGTTTGATTCAATTTTATTAATTTAATGTATTATTAGTTTATATATATAGATGATTATATTTTATATTATTTTATTTGATATAATATTTTAATCTCATATTAATATTTATTTATAAATATTAATATATTATACGTTAATAAGCTTTAATAAAATTATATGAAGTATTAATGTATTAATATAAATATGAATACAAGTATTAATATTATATGTATTGATCATGACCATAAAAATATTATATTATATTAAGCCAATACAAACCAATACGTTGAATACTTTTATTAATGCTTTAGTTATTTATATTATTATTTAATTGATATACATTATAATATAGTTGTAGTAATATATAAATTATTATTTATATATTAAAATATTTGTAGTTGTAGTAATATATACATTATTATTAATATAGTAATATCTTTGTATCATAATATTTATATGATTATAATTGATTTATTTATATTAATATAATTATTTTAATGTAATTTTGATTTTTGATTTTTTTAATATTTTTTTATTTATAATAATTAAAAAAAAAAAAAAAAAAAAATTCACTCAATATCTCTCACCTATTTATTTAATAAAATTTGAATAGATTTTTTTTAGATTATAAATCTTTATGGGTAACCAAAACATCAACTCAAAAACAAAAACATAATGTAATAGATCCAAAAATATTACAAAATTACTCACATGACAAAACCCTGAACTTAAACATAATTACATATACCTACTTATTCCCCATATATTCTAACACTAAAAACAAAAGACATTGATTCATTATATATTTACAATCACCCCAGCCATGAGGCACTAACGATACAGACATAATTATAATTAAAAACCCATTCAAAGGTGGTTTTAAGTGATAGACATAACTATATTTAAAAACTCATTCAAAGGTTGTTTAAGGTGATTGGGCACCATTTGATTTAGCGGTGATTCAATTGCCTGTGTATTGGTGAAAAAATGTTAAAACAGACCCAACAATGGTCGTAGGTGAGAGTTAAGGGTTTTTAAAGAGTATAATGCCATGAGGTAACAATGGGCGTAGGTGAGAATTAGGATTTTTTTATTATAAATAATGCATAGGTGTGGCTACATATGGTTCAATTTTGAATCCAATTTAAATCGACCAATCACCAATAGATTATATAAAGATTATTAAAATACCTATATAAAGATTATTAGAATACCTATATTTATTATATAGTGATTATTAGAATGCCTATGATTATTATATACCACTCGCTCAAAGAGCTCGATCACTACAACGAATCCAAAGAACATGTTTTCAAGGTTCAAGGATCTGCATGCAATTTTTATTGTAATAAAAAGTGACTAGGTGACTTTATCATATAATATCAAACTTGAATGTTATTAAAATTTCCTTAATTGAGTAATCTTATCATATAACATCAAACTTAAATGTTAATTTCTTTAATTGTTATATTAAGGCTAAATAAATCAACCACTAATATAGTGGAAGTTATCATTATAAAAGAAAATTATATTGAAAATAAAGACAAGTATAAATGAGGCAAAAGAAAAATGAAACTTTTATTCTAGTGGCTATGGTTGCAAAATCTGCCTCCTATAGACCATCCACAATTATAAATAGCGAAATATATAGAAATATTCAATTTGTAATGCCCTTTGTGAAGAGTTTTAATGGGGTGATCATAAGAGTGGCTGAAGACAAGGCTGGGTCGTTATTCATTTTTGGAATGTTTTTTATAAATGAGTGGGGTAAAATTAGTAAGGTAATTTTTGGATATTTGGAAATAGGTAAAAAAAGATGAAGTTTTATTGAAATCATGCAAAAGTTTTTATTTAGCAAGTTGTTATCTTATAGGGTGAAGCTATAAGACAAAAATAGTAAAGTAATTTTTGGATATTTGGAAATGGGTGAAAGAAGGATGAAGTTTTGTTGAAACCATGCTGAAGTTTGTATTTAACAAGTTGTTATCTTATAGGGTAAAGTTAGATGTTAGATATTTTTTAATGAAAATAAATCAAAGTGTTTTTGTTGTATAGTGTTAAACTTCATTTTTTCATATTGGTACTTTTTCCATGTTTATATCGAAAGTGAAAAATTATATGATGAAAAATATTATGAATAATTGTATTTATATTTGTTTTAAAAATGATAAAATAATAAAAAAGAGAAGAAATTAAGAAGAGAACTAAATATTCAAAAATATATATTTAACTAGCAAGTTTCATAACAATATATATTGATATTGATATTTAACTAGCAAGTTTCGTAACAACATATATTTATATGGATGAAATCATAGTATTCTATTTAAGGTAACCAAATAATGTATGCAACATCAAGGAGGCTTGAATCATTACATACTAGATGAAAAAGTGTTAAACATAATGATCTAATACCATTAGGATAAAGAGGAGACTTGCAATACTAAAATCCAAAATATTTAGGTAGGTAAGCAAAAAGTGTTATTATTTCATTAATTAGTCAATTTAGTTATAACTACTCTAATTCTTCTACTTTTCAACAAAATACACAAAATATTAAGATATTAACAATAACTATAAAATAGATAGTAGGGCATTTTTTTTTGTGCACGCAACAACCCAGCCTGCGCCTGCGCTGACCTAGCCGCCACTGCCACTGCAGATCCATCTCTCGGCAGCCTCTTGCTACTGAGGCCAACTAGACCATGCAGCCCTCTGAGGAGGGAGATCCTCACTCTTCCACGCAGACAGGGAATGAAGAAAATGCAGAAGCTTTCGCATCTTTGATCGCAAAGAATGGAGCTCCAAGGAACAGGCCATCAGTCAATAAATTTGTAAAGAAACTTGAAAGTATCCCAGAGATTTCCCTCCCTCCAGCACTTCCAAGAATAGTAGCCATCTCTTTGGCAGAATGCGGCCTTGTTGGACAGTTCAAAGGGTTATGGCCTTCACCCAAATCAGTGCAAAAATGGGTGGAAAGAAACTGGAATACAACCACACAGGGGAAGATAGCAATACGATTTTATGGAAGGGGTTACTATCCCTTTGTCTTTGAAACAAAGGAGGACACAGATCTGATATTTAGGAACGGACCTTACTTCATGGACTCCAAAGGTTTATACCTGAACAGGTGGACGCCAGATTTTGATCTGGAGATGGATGTCCCAAACGCAGTGCCTGTGTGGGTCAGGCTCCCGCATCTTTCTCTTCACTACTAGGGAGATGAATCTGTAAAGGCTATAGGAAACACAATGGGCAAATATATTGACATAAGTGAGCCAAAAGACAACATGCACGCATGCGCAAGAATATGTGTGGAAGTAGATCTCAGAAAAGGCCTCCCAAAGGCAATAAAGATCAAGGTCAACCAATGGACACACATTCAGCAGTTGGATTACAAGAAAATACCATTTAAATGCAAGGTATGTCACGGGTATGGTCATTTTTCAAATAGGTGCCTTAAAAAAATAGAGCATGAAAATGTAGAAGAGCAAGAACCTACATGGGAACAAGTGAAAAAGGACAAAACCTACCAATAAGCAAACTACACCAAATATTAATCAGTCCCATATAGCAAATGAAACAACCTCCCAGCCTCCAGCGAAGGTTACTCCTCTGGATCACACAACTCCGAATCCTTTTGAGCCATTAGAAGACTCCTTGGATCCACCCTCTCCCAGATCCCCATCCTCAAACCCTATAGCCCTCATATCCACCCCCAACCCAATATCCTCCCTGCCTCCTCCCTTAGTGGACCGCATTCTAACTAGAAACAAAGCTAAAGAAATCCCCCAAGCCTGGGATCAACAAAAAAAGTGGGAAGGAAATCCAATAAAGAAATCAAAGATGAGGCAACAGCTAAAGAAATGGCCCTAGGAACGCAACAGCCAATGGATTCATTCCTTGGGAAACAAAGAGGAAGTCATGAAAAAACTCAACAAAAAGAAAATGGTCGATCACACCAACACAACAGTAAATAATGATAGTGGTCTCTTGGAATTGTCGTGGCCTTGGCACCTCCTTTAAAGTCAATGCAGCTAGAGAAATTTTAGCCAAGGAACAACCAGATATATATATATATATATATATATATATATATATATATATATATATGATCCAAGAGACCAAACTAAACAAGCAAGAAAATCAAAAAATGATTCAAAAACTAAAAAATTATGAAGAAGTAGCGTTAGAAGCCACAGGAGTATCAGGAAGAATCAGCACCATTTGGGATAAAAGAAAATGGGAAATAATGACCCACAAAACTAGTGAACACTGGATTCGAACAGAGTTGAGGAATCTCAATACAAAAGAACAGTATAGCATTATAGATGTGTATTCTGCAAATCACTATAGAGAGAAAGAATAATGTTGGAAATCAGTTAAAGAAGAAATAGCAGAGAGACAAAGTGGGCACTTAATCCTAGGAGGGGATTTAAATCTGATAAGGAACACAAAAGAAAAATTTGACGGAACCTTCCATAATGATCCATCAAGAGAAGCTCTTGAAGGAATAATAGAAGAATACAAATTAATAGACATTCCGCCAAGCAATGGAAAATACACTTGGAATAACAAAAGAATTGGAAAAAACAACATAAAAGAAAGGTTGGACAGAATTCTTGTTCATGAAAGCATAGCAACTACGTACACTCTTGTGAAAAGTAAAATTGTTCACAAGTCAGTGGTACTAGCATTGGGAAAGCTGGAAAATCAAGGACCCCTTCCCTTCAGATATAATCCAATTTGGGACAGCAAGGAAGATTTTGGCAAACAAATAAAGGACAGCTGGAAAAAAAGTGTCACAGGATCTCCCCAGTATGTTTGGGAAACTAAGCTAGAGAACCTAAGGATTCACTTAAAAAACTAGGCAAGAGAAAATGATCTTTGAGACAAAGCTAGGAAGATCGAATTGCAAAAAAAAATGGATAACTTTTGCAAGGAAAAAGAGAACAAGGAAGAAAGTAAGCAAGATCAAATACAAGAAAAGGAAATATATATGGAAATATATAAGCAAAATAGGCAACAAGAAGAAGAAACTAGACTGAAATCAAGATGTCTCTGGCTAAAATCTGGAGACAAAAATACAGCCTTCTTCCACAATACAATGAAAATAAGGAGGTCAAAAAATCAAATAGAACAAATTCAAGTAAATGGTCAAGAAATAAAAGGAGTAGAAGCAGTAAAAAACGCAACACATAAACACTTTAAAGAACTCCTCTCAACAAGTGACCAACAGGCAACTAATGAAGAAATTTTGTAGCATATAAAAAAAAATAAGCGACCAGCAAAATAGGGAATTAGACAAAGAAATTACTGAGGAAGAAGTCAGAGAAGCTGTGTGGAACCTCCACCCTGATAAGGCTCTAGGTCAAGATGGGTTTACACTAGCCTTTTACAGACAGCATTGGGAAATTATCAGAAAAGACCTAATGAGAATGCTCAAAAATGCTTTCAAAAAAAAAGATTGGAGGAAATACAAAATCCTCCTTCCTAGCCCTCATTCCCAAAGAACCCAATCCTACAACTTTTAACAGATATAGGCCAATCTCCCTTTGCAACTCGTCTTATAAGATACTTACCAAAATTCTAGCAAACAGAATGAAGAAATTACTTCATAAAATAATTTCAGAAAACCAAGGAGGATTTGTCCCCAAGAGGCAAATCACAAACAATGTGATAATTGTACAGGAGGCTATCCACAGCAGTATCCAAAGAAAAGAGAGAGGAATGATTGTTAAGTTAGATATGGCTAATGCTTTTGATAGAGTTAACCATAACTTTCTTGCAGCAACTCTCAAAAGGTTTGGCTTCTCAACAAATTTCATAGAGATTATCCAGGCATGTATATCAAATCCTTGGATAGCTCCTTTAATCAATGGTCGACCCAGTAAATTTTTCCAAAGCACTCGAGGGTTGAGGCAAGGTTGTCTGCTTTCTCCATTCTTGTACATCATCATGGCTGAATCGTTGAGTGCTATGCTGGAAAATCAAAGAAAAGAGAAAAAAATAACAAGGATCCAAATATCGAGAGGAGTCAAAGATATAAACCATTCTCTCTTTGCAGATGATACCCTTCTCATAGGCGGAGCATCCTACATTATAGAAAAATGATTCAAAAAAGTATTGGATGAATTTCTTCTAGCTTTAGGAGGAATCTTAAACAACTCCAAATGCAGAATATATTGTTGGAATACCCCAACAAAAACAATGCAACGTATCTCACAAATACTGGAAATACCTTTACAAATAAATTGGAGCCACTTCACTTATCTTGGGCTGCCCTTAGCAAAAAAAGTGGTAAAATTAGAAGTCTGGAACAAGCAAGTAGAGAAAATGAAGGGAAAAATTCAGAATTGGGGAGTGATGTGGCTCAACCTGGCAGGAAGAGTGACACTGATTAAAGCACTTCTCTCGGCCTTGCCTATATATCAGTATGTAATCATTATGGCTGAGTAGCCTCCGACAAGCGCCCACAAGCAAATGGAACTGATAATTAGAAGCTTTCTTTGGCAAGGAGGAAAGCAAGATAATAAAAAATTCAGCCTTGTTAAATGGGAGCAAGTTACTCTTCCCTATGAAAAAGGAGGTATAGCAATACGACTGCCAGGACTAATGAACATTGCTCTAGGGACAAAAATTATCTAGAGAATGATAAATGGGAATGGCCACTGGTGGTCAAAAGTTCTAACAATGAAATACTTAAATTGTCATAGAACAAAGTTGCTCACTGAAACTATTCCAGACAGGCCATGCACCCAAATCTGGAAATTGGTTAAAAGGATAATTCCTCTCATTAGAGATCAAATATCCAAAAATCCAGGGAATGGCAAAACAATTTCTATCTGGGAGGATAGAATAATGGGGGAAAATCCCTTAAATCAGCAACAAAACTTAAGGGGACTTCAGAGATGGATGGAAGAGCAAAGTTTTAACACTCTTTATTCTATTTCGGATTGGGATCAGAATAACTGGGTAAGATGGAAAAAGCTGGCAACACCACCAAGACTAAAAAGTAAGTGGGAAATTTTAAAAGCCCATCTAGCAGGGGCCCCATCAACATAGAAGAGCAAGATGACTTTGTTTGGGATCCAAATGGAGGGGATTACACAGTGAAATCGGGGTACAACCTCCTCCAAAAACTCCACAATCAAAATGATTGGAGCCTTTGGAAGGCAGCTCGAAATTCAGAGAGTCTGCCAAAATTAAAGTCTTCACATGGACACTTCTCAAAGGTAAAATTATTACCTCTGAAAATTTTAAAAAAAAAAAAAGGAATACAAGGGCCCTCAAAATGTGTCATGTGTCAAAAGGAGGAAGAATCAATCCAACACCTCTTCATTAACTGTATGGTGGTGAGAGAGTGCTGGAAACAAGCAACAAGTCCTTTGGAAATAAACATAAATCCAACAATTCAGTTGACAACTCTTCATAAAAATTGGGATAAAAGCTACCCATATACAAAGAAAAAAAAGGCAACAATAAATAGGATATGGAAATGCCTCCCTTCAATCCTGTGTTGGCAAATTTGGTTAGCCCGAAACAAATGCATTTTCAAAGAACAAAAGCCAAATCTAGGCAAGATCCTAGCAAAAACTTGGAGCCAAGTTGCAGAGATAATAAGTACAAATGGAATCTCAAAAATGGACCAGAATGACTTACAACAAGAAGAGAAAGACTGGTACAGCAAAGCAATGTTAGAAAACAAAGCAAAAGCAGCAGCTATAGCAAAAAATAAAGAATTTCACACAAACAAGAATTGGAAATTAAGATTGGATGATAAAGAATTTGCAAAATGGATAAAAGAACAAAAGAGACACATTCTCTTTTTTGATGGAGCTGCAAAAAATAACCCAGGTAAAGCAGGGGCAGGAGGAGTTATTCTAGATCCAAATGGGAAAAAAATAATAACCTATGAATGGAGCCTTGGAGAAATGACAAATAACAGGGCTACCTTCTCCTAGGCACAAGGCTTTTAAAAAAAAATGAAATCAAGGACCCTATAATAATAGGGGACTCGGCTATCATAATAGCAGCATTGGATGCCAAAAGGGACTTCAAAAGCATAGCCATCAACAAAATCTATCAAAGGATCAGAAAAAACTTTGAAACCCTGGGAAAAATAACCATAAAGCATGTCCTGAGAAATCAAAATAAGGACACTGATAGCCATGCCAACAAAGCAATTGACAGACCAATTGGGATTGTCAAAGAGAATAATGAAGTTTATGAAGAAAGTATACCATGACCCCACACCCAGTATGAGGATCGAGAAAGAATATATAGATCTAAAGAATATCACAAGAAATTTTACAGGGGGGAAAATAAAAAAGAAGAATCAAAACATCAATTCAAGATGGAGATTGCATGAGGAAAGCAGAGAATATATGTCAGCAGAGGTTCTCAACTGTAATCATCCTAGCTTAGAGCACTCAACTCTCATAATCCCAACAAGCTACACTATATGAAGAAACAAGATTTCAATTGTCCTCCTCTCCTGGGTGAGGTCAGCTTTAGTCGTGTCAACCATGAACGCCTGGACCGTAACGGTATTGCAAGCAACAGTCAGGTCTCCAAGTTCGCCTGCGCAAGCTCCCAGGTGACCCGAGACAGTAAGGCATTCAATAGCAGCAAGTCTCCCCTCAACAGAGACCAATACATTAGGACCAGAAACCACAAAACATTGAAGATTTGCCGCAAAGAAAGCGTGAGGAGATAGATGAAGAACCCTTGCATAGGAACTGCTGGATTCGGAGATCAACGAATAAGGAATGACATCAGAAGTATCGGGAGAGGAACTCGATGGAGGCAGATCAAGGGTCATCAGGCACTAACTTGCGCAAGACTTAGTCAAAGAGAAAAGGCGGGAATACGCAGGAGTGGTTTATCGGGAGGTGATTAAGCGATAAGTGGTTTCAGGAGGGAACCCCCCGATTCCACTCACCGTTGGACACGTAGCAAGCAGGTGGGGTGAGAATACCGCTTTATCGGGCGGGTATTCTCCGCGTGGTTTGCCCACCCAAAATCCTTGCTCGCCGTTAGATCTATTGTGTGGGGATCGACGGTAGTGGAGAGACGTGCAATTTGAATGATCGAAGTTAGGTGGTGTCCGTCAGATTTGATGGAGGAAATCTACAGTGGAGATTGAGCCTAATAAAGGTCAGTTTAGATATTTGCGCCAAGGTTGTGGAAAAGCAGAACTTTAGTCCCATGTGTTTGTATTGTTGTCCGCCTTTTCCAAAGTTAAGTGCGGGTTTTTGGTTAAGTCCGTTGTTTCAATGATAAGTGCGGGTTTGGTCTCTTCGCAAGGCCTTCAGTGTTCAAGTCACATTTTGTATTTTTTGAAGTTTTTAAGAAACAGGGTTGTTAAAGTAGCTGTGGGGACTGCGCTTCCTATTGTGCTCTACTTTGATCCAACCCTCCTCGGATTGTACAAGGACTAGCTTCCTTTCCCTTTTTTTACAATATATAAAAAGTAACCAATTGTGTTAAAAAAAAAAACAATAACTATAAATATCAACTCTTACCTTTAATTTTATTAGGTATTTTTGCCTTATTGTCTTCTTAATTTTGAATATTTTACACATAGTAATAATGAAGCAAGAAAATAATATAACAATAATGCAAAGTCAATTTTATTTAGTATCAAGACATATATTTATACATAAATGAGAATTTTCTTATGAAACAATTAACTCTTATAATAACTCAAAAAACACTCCTTAAATTCACTTATGTTAATGTCAAATTATCTCTACACAATATATGCACTTTAATAGCTTTAACAATTATTCTTAATTAAACTAAGAACAATCCAAATGATTCATTAACCCAACATTTATCCCTCATTAAATGATCACCTGGGGAAATTCCAAGATCATCTCTCAATTTGTAGAACTTGTCCTTTGGTACTAACTCTTGAGCACACCTTGTTGACCAAAATCTCAAACAAAATGATACTATATATCTATATGTTTGGTTTTGTTGTGAATTACTAGGCTCTTAGGCATATAAATAGCATTTTGACAATCATAAGTCAAGTATGTTGGTTATTCCTACCACCAATATATATCCTACAAAATTCTTCTCTACCACTTCACATGTTGTTATATTATGTTACTTTGTATTGTGTGTTTTCCATGGAGAGTGAAACTATAGGTTGCTTCTTAGTACTCCAAGAAACTATTGATGAACTCATGCTAAATGTATAAATTATAGGTTTTTTTCATCCATCCTGCCCAATCTCGATCTGTGTAGCCAATCAATCTAAAATCATATATATGTATATATATAATAATAATAAAACCAACTATACCACATACATAATTTAAAATGTTCTTAGTTGTTTCCTAATATATCTCGGGGTTCTAATGTAAATCTCAATACCATGTTGACTACAAAATCTATATATGGTAGAGTTGTATTTAGGTAGATCAAACTTCTAACTAATTGATGATATAGATATTAATAACTAGATTGGAGTCATCATTTCTATATATCTTCAACTTGACTCAAAAGGATTTGTGCCTAGCTTGTAACTCATTTTTTTGAATTTCTTCAAAATATCAAAAGTGTACCTAGATTGTGACATAAATATGTTATCTTCTTCTTGACACTCTAATGCCTAAGAAATAATGCAACTCACTAAGATCTATCATCTCAAATTCAATAAACATATGTGACTTAAACTTCTAAAATGATTCAAGGTTGTTCCTTGTATAAATTAAGTCATGAACATGTAATGGTACTATAAGAACTTCCAATCCTCACTAAAAGATAAATAGGTTGGGTTCAAATGAACTCTTAACTAGACCATGATCCTGAAAGTATTTATTAAGATTGGAACATCATGCTATTGGTTCTTGAATGTGATTTGGGTTGTACAAAGAGTGAAATAAAAGGAAAGAAAGGAATACGAACACACATAAATATAGAAAGTGCACTATAATAGAGTGAAAACCGTAATGGGGAAGCAATGGTCCCCATTATGTTAGGTTCATGTTAGAATAATGAGTGTTGTTGATAAATGACAACAAGAAATTCCAGTTTAATTTGTCCTTGAATTAAAATCAAATTCTATTCTCATAGCAACTTGTAAATAGTTAATTATGTTTAATTAACTTAATTAGCTTAGGAATTTCAAGTTGGAAGTAATTTTGAAGTCATGTATATGTTCTCCCTATATTATAGGGGTACAGGATGAGTTAAGTATGAGTTGTAATTAGTTAACTCAATTTACTAAGTTAAGTCCAGTTAAATTAGTTCCAAATTGTTTGAGGAACTAATAGTGAGTTAACAGTCAGTTGGTGCACTAATGCATTAACTAGTGCTACTCCAATTAACTGAAGATTCCCTCATCAGAAACTCATGCATGTCAATTCTGAGAAAGACCTAGTTGAGACCAGAGTGCAAGGACAATGTACTATTTGTTGTAGAATTTTTTGAATTGTACAGATGGTGCAAGCAATCAAGAACTGAGCCTAGAAGGGATTGCGTAGTTTTGGATGCATTGATTTCCCTTTAATATGGGCTAATCATCCATACGAATTGCGCAAGGAAATAGGGACTTGGAGAGTAGGAGAATTGGATAAGTGTTGGCCAAGAGTTTTCTTGTGAGTTGGAGATTGATTTTACTGAGTGTTGGGATTGTTCTTGTGAGAACAAGCATTGTAATCTCATATTGATTTTCTAATAAATGAAATACAGATAGTGAGGTTTTGAATTGTGGCTTTTCTCAAATAGTTATTGTGTTATGTGCCATTGATTTTTCTTCCTCTTGCTATTATTTTTTTCATCGATCTATTGGCTTCCGCTGGTTGAAAGTAGAAGTAGATTCGTGTCCTATGCTTTGGTAAATTTCATGAGCTTGTGAATCTACAGGAAATTCTACATGGTATTGGAGCTGAGAACATTATACTAGAGGAGATTTCAAAGTTTTTGAGTTCCATATTACAGGTGAAATTCAAATTTTCATTTCATACTTCAGGATCGTGGCGTTCTACGGTTTGTGGCTCGAGTATGTCTTGGAAGGCAGCTTGAATTTTATAGTCTGGAGGGACAAGATGGAGGTTGTGCTTGAAGATAATGGCTTGAAGGAATTCATTGATCAAGAAGTTCCCAAGCCAGTAGCATCGAACACACAGAACTTGGCTGAATGGAAGAAGTGGGTGGTGAAGGCAAGGCGGATAATCCTTGAGGGAGTTCGAGACCACATTGTCTCGAATCTCCATGGCAAGGAAACTCCGCATGTTATGTGGAAAACATTGATAGATTTGTATCAAAACAATAGTGACCAAATGAAATTGGCATTGAAGGACAAACTTCAAAAAATCAAAATGGAGAAAGGTGAGACTATTTCAAAATACTAGACCAAGTTTACTCAATGTCGTGATGAACTTGGAAGTGTTGGAATCACGGTTGCTGAGGAGGATATGGTGAGTCTTGCTCTTTTAGGACTCCCAAAGAGTTGGCATAGTTATCAAGACTCTGTCAATGGTTGGGAGAAACTACCAGATTGGGAATGATTGTGGTCGGATTTGATGTAGGAGGAAATCAGGAGGAACACCAAGGATGGCTCTTCATCAAAGACTGATGATGAAGAAAACTGCTCCTTAGCGATTAAGGCAAGGAAGGGAAAAGGGAAAGATTCCCGTTCCAAATTGGATTCTTATCATGGAGGTAAGAAAAAAGATATGACAAAAGTTAAATGCTTTCATTGTCATAAGATGGTGTTTTGGGAAGTTTTAGTGTCTATAGATAAATGCTTAAACCCCTAGACTAGTAGCTAAGTCTAGAACAACAGTGCAAAGCATTCTCTACTTTTTCTATGACCAATAGATTAAATAAGATAGTAAAGAATCCTACCTAAAGCTTTCGCTTACTCCTTATCTCCCTTGACCAATTCTGTCGCTCCTTTCCATACTTAATCTGCTTGAAAAGTACCTGCACATAGACAGAAGACAAAAACCGATCAAAGCATATGATAATGATCTATTGATTAAACATAGCATGGAATCAAGTACATAGTACACATATGAAAGCATCAATGAATAACACAATCATATGGAAAAAGCTTTGAACACTTTATTAGTAAAAGGAAGAGTTACAACCCAATTTTCTTGATTCAACATCACTCCTCCAGTTCAATCCCATCCTCTCCTCATAACAAGCAAGACATTTTGACATCATTACAATACTTGAAATCAACTCAAGTCTCATACTAATAGCATCTCCCTATAATTCAATGATTTCCAGCCCCTAATCACTTAGATGAGTGGTCTTTTATAGGTGAATGAAGGAAGTTATGCCATAAATGGTGATAATGAATGCCCTCCCAAACTTAGGATTTAGTTCCATGGAGGAAGGGATAAAGGGATTGATGTTCCTTAACTCCCTACCTCATCCAAATTCGAGCCCAAAGGAGTAGATAAACTTGGGAAACTTCTAGATGCATCCAATGGATAAGAATATTCCCAAACCCCAATGAAATTTCGCTCAAATTGCCTAGCGCAGGCCAAAGAGGGCTTAAGTGCGTTGCATAGCACCCTAGCAGTGTACTGGACTGCACTGTAGCGCACCTTGATGAAGGCCTGCCTACGTTGATCTTCCTAGAGGTAGTTTTTGGATGATTTCAGTCATGAAACTTCTTAGGAAGCTAGGCATTCTGATGGTTGACTTCTTTAGGGCATGTAACAACTGAATTAGGGTTTGATGGGCCCTAATAGTACTGATCTATAAGTTGGGTTTGATGTGCCCAAATGGATCTGTAACAGTTTTCCCCTAAAGCATGAAGTCATAAATATGTATGTCGAGTGAAATGCTTTATCATATGGAGAGGAGGTTTCGAAGCGAAAGGTGGCCTGCATTGATTACAATACATATATCATGATAGTTTGAATTTTTCTCATGAACTTGCTGAGGGAAGGCATACCCATGCTCAGCTCATAAAATTTCATTACATGTACAAATATGGTCGTCTACAGATATAGGCTCATGAATGGATGACCATGAATGTAAGGCCATTGTACATTTGATTTAGTACTCCTGAAAATATCGCAGCCCGGATGGATGAAACTAGATCTGGGGTCTTCAATCTCGTTCAATATTTTGCTCAAGTACAAGTATAACCATGTGAATAGATGATCTAAAGTCGAACATGGGAAGACATCGTCTGATTACCAGCCAATGATGTAAGCCGTTAACAGACGCAAGAGGAATCACCAATAATGATAATGACCCTCAAGGTACTACAGTACATTTCGCATGGTGTGAATAAATGATTTGATGTCGAACACCATACAAAGTATTTCAGTCGAAGGCCAGTGATGTCAACCTATCGTCGGAAGCAAGAAACCTTCCATTGAAGTATGCAAGCCTCAAGGCACTGAAGGGGTGTTTCTAAGTCAACTTCTTGGATAATGTACTGATGTCGACAAGAAGCGACTCGTCGTAGGAGGGCCTTGATGTATCCCACATCAACGACACGAAATGAGGTAAATGATTTTGGAGATGAAAAATGACTGACGATAGAAGGTTCAGGAATGGTGGTCATGAAAATGAAGGTTTACAGTATTGCAAAGGATGAAGTTTGAACTGAATGACTTCTCTTGAACATGTCGGTGACACTAAAATGAATTGGTAGCATTGACCCAAAACAAATTAATGGATGGTATGATAGACCAATGGTGTGATAACCATCAAGCTAAATGACCCAACCCACATAGTCATGGTGATGAGGTGAAAGTGTCATGTTCAAGAGCGACTTGCTACCATAAAGTGTTCTCCCCTTTTTCCCATTTTCCCCAGTCATTGCTGACCAGTACCTCTTTATTTTTATCAAGCTTGAGGAGGATAACATATGCTTGTTGTATAATTCCACCCTTCGGGTGAATCCATCGCTATTTGATGCTTTAACGAGTCTAGCGAAGGTGAAACTCGGTCTTGTCTAGATGGAAAAGTTTGTCGCTATTTGATGTTTTTAACAAGTTTAATGACAAAGATAACTCGGTCCTTTTCATGTTTAGAGAGTTTGAAAAGGGACGAAAAGGAAACTCCAAAAGTTCTTTTTCGTAGATTTGTCTCTCAAGTCCGAAAAAGCATAAAACAATACGAGAGAGAACCTATTGATCATGTTCGATCAACGTATTCCTTTTTCATAGTTAATCTATCTCAGCCCGAAAAAGGGTTAAACTTATACTAAGTAGATATCAATTCCAATCCGTTAACGAGCTAGAAATGACAAGCGCTCGGCAATCTTTTCATGTTTAGAGAGTCTGAAAAGAGCTTAAAGAGGACTCCATTTTGAGGAACGAGTGGTGTCTTAGGTAGCAACTGGTGCCAATGATGTTGGAACTTCTCAAAACATGTTGATTTATGTGAAGGGGCTGGCTAATAAGACCACTCATTGCAACTGTTCCTCAAAAAGGGTAAACAACCAAGTGAAAGCGTATGATCGACCAAAGGGATGGTGGCGATGGGATGAAAACAACCAAGGCTCATCTGACGAAAAGGCTGATAGAATGGCAATCACAAGGGTTAAAATGGAAATGGGTTCATTTTTACACAAGCTTGAACCATAGGGAACTATGCTTGGATTCAATTTCATGTTTACACAAGCTTGAAACGAAAAACTATGCTTAAATTCAGTTTCATTTTTACACAAGCCTAAAACGAAAAACTATGCTTGAGATTGGTTTACATGCCCCCGGCATGATGAAAGGGAGAGTCTCCTGTAACCAGATGGAAGTCGTTGCAGTGAAGCAAGACGATTATCCAACACCTTTTTGGCTTCATCCAGATAGGGACAAAGGTGAATGGGGTGATTCCCTTCACATAGCCTACAGGGAAACTTAACTTTACCACTAGGTGCATACCCCCCAAGCTTCATTACATTCACCTAAGTAGACTACTCGTGGCTATTAAGTGGATGGAATGAAGGTTCTTTTATGAGATCAAGTGAAAGAATCAACTGGGATTTTACGAGATCTAATCAAAGACTCGAATTGGAACTTTGCTCCAGGGGTCCTTGTGTCATTTTTTAATGAGATTGACACAAGACAAGGAACTCTGCTCATATTCCTTGTTTCATTTTTTAACGAGCTTGAAACAAGACAAGGAACTATGCTCATACTCCTTGTTTCATTTTTTTAACGAGGTTGACACATGACCAGGAACTATCCTCATACTCCTTGTTTCATTTTTTAATGAGGTTGACACAAGACAAAGAACTCTCCTCGTATTCCTTGCTTCATTTTTAACGAGGTCGACACAAGACTAGGAACTATCCTCATGGGGGTTTCTTCATTTTTTAGTGAGGTTGACACAGTAAAAGAACTATCCTCATAGACCCTTGTTTCATTTTTTAACAAGGTTGACACAAGACAAGGAACTATCCTCATTGACCTATTTCATTTTTTAATGAGGTTGACACAGCAAAAGAACTATCCTCATAGGAACTGTTTCATTTTTTAATGAGGTTGACACAATTAAAGAACCATCCTCATATCCTTGGTTTCACGACCCATACGAGGTCATGAAGGAGAGATCTGGTTCCAATGCCCCTAGTACATGTTGTACAACATCACTGAATTGATCGTCAGTTGATGTAGGTATGGAACAGATTGCCACATAATTAACCCATGGTGGGGATGATACCATTGGTACAAAAGGACCATTTAGGGAAGATGGTTGACTAGAAGCCATATTTGGACTGGGAAATGAAAGCTGGTCAACGGTGTCAATTCTGTCTTCATGCGGGAAACAAATCACTCGAAAGAGTGTTGAAACAATATCTCCCATGCCATAAACATAGTCGCACCCAAGAAGTAAATTGTAATATAAAGGACCTGGGACTACCATCACATTTAGATAAACAATTTTTCCTCCCAAAGTAATGGGTAACCAAGGGCGGATCCCTAATGGTTGACTGGTTCCTCTGTTAAAAGCCAACAGACTCTGGGTAACTGGCACAAGCGGCGGCAAACCGAGCACTTGACAAGTAGTTGAGGAAAGGATGCTCACTGATGCACCTTATTCTATAATAGTGCCAGATACAATCATATTACAAACTTGTACTATGATCTGGAAAGGCACTTAGGAAGAAAGGTAGAATCTTGCCAGTCGATTCCAATCAAAGGAAGTGACCAGACTACTTGGAGGGGGTCCCATAGAAACGGGAGAATTAACCCCTTGAGTTACGAGAACGGGAGGATTTTCCTCCTGTCTTGATGGAATAGGCAAATTGAACCCAATCTCATTTGAATCTAAAGAAAAAAAAATAACTTGATTGGTATCATATTCACTCTCTTCGGGAAAGGTATGATTTACTGAAGGTGAAATCGGGTCAACTGTTATCACGACTTATTGATTTGGGTCGGGTATAGACTCATAGGATTCACTTTCAGAGAGAGTGGGTTTGATCGACGGTTGATTTTGTTCAGTCAATTCATCTACTAGTGAAGGATTTAAAGATAGTTTCCTGTAACCAGATGGAAGTCGCTTCGATGAAGCGGGATGGTTATCCAACACCTTTTTGGCTTCATCTAGATAGGGACAAAGGTGAATGGGGTGATTCCCTTCACATAACCTACTGGGAAACTTAACTTTACCCTTGGTTCCATGAACTTTACTACCAATAGTTGATGGTGTGTCACCAAAATGATCTCCATAAGTTGATGACACAGGATGATGTGAACGAGAAGACCATTCTTCTAAGATTTGAGGAATATCAGGACAATTTCGAAGAAGATGGTCTCCCACAAAAAGTTTGCATGGATATCAAACTTTGTGAGGCTTGATGGATGGTTTCTCACCAGATGTTGCATTCAAAGCAACGGTTGCTTGGTTGTCCCTATACTAAATTTACTTCTTCTTCTTCTTCTTCTTCCCTTTCTTCTTCTTCTTAGCCACCTGGTTACTAGTACCAATACTTTCACCAAGCGAAGAATAAGAAGGGGAGGAAGAAACAACCGAGGAAGAAGGAAAAGGGTCAACTTTAGGATCAACTGGAGGTTGATTTTGTCCAGTTGGAGTGGTACTCGATTGCAGAGAAATCGCGACATTTTGAACCAAGGAGGTTGAAAACAACCATACTAGCAAGCCAATGGTAAGTCCCGAAAGGGACAATGTAGCCATATAAGGAGCACCAATATTTCTGAAAGAAGGAAAAGGACTAAGATTCCCATCAAAAGGAATTCCTTGATCAGTGGACTCTAGATTCGTCGCCATATGTCTCAACCTAAGATCAACTAAGGAGTGAGTGTGGAGGATGTTATCCGCGGTCAATTAATTTAATCTTAATCAAAGTAAAAAAACAAAACAAAAGATGGATGTTCTAGGTAAAAGGATTACCAAGTAACTGTGAATTGCAAAATACCTCCTGGCAAACCAAGAAGTACGGGCAGGCAATCTCCCCAAATGTTGTGTTCGGTGTATCACAGTGTACAAGGCGGCTGACTCAGTTACCTAAGGATGGATAGAAACCTAGTGTTGTCCTCCCATATATACCCGAAATTACGTGGAGGCCTAATTCGTATAAGCGTTGTCTAATGAAAAACCGCACAGTGAGAGCATTCCCATATACTTTACATACTGTAACATCGCCCTACATACCCAAAGGTACGTGGACAAGCTATGATATACTCACGTACGTGGAATGAGGTATCACACTCGGGATGTATTGCAGACAAGTTAGTGACAACTGCTTTGTTTTACGACACCGGAACACGTCTCTAGCCTAGAACCACTAAATGTTCTCGTTAATGACAATGCTCCATTAGGTAAATTGATGTTTATTTTAAGTTGATATTGCTTAGGAATTTGCCTTTCAAGTTCACCACATGATGTATTCTAAAATTCCTAGGAATGCAACTATCATGATAAGCATTCTTTCCATTCAATTTAACGATGAAAATCCTAGCTACTTAGGGATAGAGCAATCAGATTTCTTTTGATCAAAGAGCAAAGAGCACAATCTAAATGCAAATTCCCTACACTATTCCTATTAGCACACACAAACTTTTCAATGCAACATGCATGTATTTCTTTTCAATTTCCCTTAATGTGAATGAACAAAAAGGAAAACTAATGCACAATCGATCAATAAACTCTTTTCATAAAAATGATGATTTTGCGACAATTTCTTTTCAAGAAAAGGAAAACTTTACGACACTTTCGTTTTCAAAGAAATCAGGAATTATGACACTTTCAAAGAAAAGACTAATCATATGTACACATCAATCAATTGATCTTTCATGAATGAATATTTTACGACAATTCAATTTTCGAAGGAAAAGACGATTTTACGACACTTTCTTTCGCCAAAGATCAATCGACCAAAAACTAACTTTTGACTATAGATTGAAAATGACAAAGTAAATACATAAGAAACATTTATCAATCCTAGTCTAAGTAGGGCCAGGTAAGGAGATGAAAAACTATTTTCAGAGACAAGACATCATTGACATTCAGCAAATCATTCAAACAGGAGAAAATTGGCAAAAAACTTCAGCTCCTAGATGGGAAACTGACCCTCAAGGGATCAGCGCAGGCAACAGTGAGAGACAGTGTGCTTCAATGCACTGGCTCTATGCGGGAAGTGCATTGCAGCACATTGTGTCCTTCATTGGGCTGTGCTGGTGACAGTAAGCCATTTTGAAGGCAATTTTGACACAGTTTTGACTCAATTTTCAATGAAAGAAGACTGAAATTCAATCAACGACCACAAGTACAGTATGTAGAAATGTCTTAAGAGGATGATAAGCTACTAAGATGGATGATCATTCCCTAGTATGGTCGCCAATTTTTTTTGGGAAGTTTTAGTGTCTACGGATAAACGCTTAAACCCCTAGACTAGTAGCTAAGTCTAGAACAACAGTGCAAAGCATTCTTTACTTTTTCTATGACCAATAGATTAAATAAGACAGTAAAGAAGCCTACTTGAAGCTTTTTCTTACTCCTTATCTCCCTCGACCAATTCTTTCGCTCCTTTCCATACTTAATCCACTTGAAGAGTACATGCACACAGTCATAAGACAAAAACCAATCAAAGCATATGATAATGATCTATTGATTAAACATAGCATGGAATCAAGTACATGGTACACATATGAAAGCATCAATGAATAACACAAGCATATGGAAAAAGCTTTGAACACTTTATTAGTAAAAGGAAGAGTTACAACCCAATTTGCTTGATTCAGCATCACTCCTCCAGTTCAATCCCATCCTCTCCTCATAACAAGCAAGACATTTTGACATCATTACAATACTTGAAATCAACTCAAGTCTCATACTAACAACATCTCCCTATAATTCAATGATTTCCAACCCCTGATCACTTAGATGAGTGGTCTTTTTATAGGTGAATGAAGGAAGTTATGCCATAAATGGTGATAATGAATGCCCTCCCAAACTTAGGATTTAGTTCCATGGAGGAAGGGATAAAGGGATTGATGTTCCTTAACTCCCTACCTCATCCAAATTTGAGCCCAAAGGAGTAGATAAACTTGGGAAACTTCTAGATGCATCCAATGGATAAGAATATTCCCAAACCCCAATGCAATTTCGCTCAAATTCACCCAGCGTAGGCCAAAGAGGGCTTAAGTGCGTTGCATAGCACCCTAGCAGTGTACTGGACTGCACTGCAGTGCACCCTGATGAAGGCCTACCTGCGTTGATCTTCTTAGAGGCAGTTTTTGGATGATTTCAGTCATGGAACTTCTTGGGAAGCTAGGAATTCTGATGGTTGACTTCTTTAGGGCATGTAACAACTGAATTAGGGTTTGATGGGCCCTAATAGTACTGATCTGTAAGTTGGGGTTGATGTGCCCAAATGGATCTATAATAGATGGGACATTTTGTTACAAATTGTCCACTCAAGAAGTCCAAGGAGAAGTCCTTAGGAGGAGCGGCAGGTGAGGCTTTGGCCTCTAAATTCGAATTGGACTTTTCCCTCATTGCATGCATGGTGTCATCAATGTTGGGAAGTGTATGATACTTAGACAGTGGAGCTTCATTCCACATGACTGGAGACAGAGTTATTCACTGACCTGGAGGAGAAAGATCTTCATATGCATATCAAGATGGGTGATGACGGGAAGTATAGTGTTATTGGAATGGGCACGATTGCTTTTCAGAGAGAGCATGGGGCTCCACTATGTACCCAGGCTTAAGAGGAACTTGATATCTGTTGCCATGCTTGAGGATAAAGGCTATGATGTGATCTTCTCAAAAGGAAAGGCATTCCTTTGACACATAGCCACAGGTCAAGTAAAGAAGATAGGGATTCGTGTGAACAATCTCTATAAGTTGGAGGTAGAGGAGTGTGTTGCTTTGAGTTCAAAAGTAGAAAAGATGCAGAGACAAGACATTGGTGAGTTGTGGCACAGGCAATTGGGCCACTTGCATCATGGGGCTTTGAAGATATTGCAGCAGATCTCTATCAATCTTCCCAAAGGTACGCTTGAGCAAGTTGATACATGCAAGGGGTGTACTTTGGGAAAATACACCAAGTATTCCTTTGGAGACAGAGACAGTTGAGCAGAATCTATTCTAGAGAGAGTCCATTCAGATGTGTGTGGACCATTCTCTACAAGATCCACAGCCGACCACATGTATTATGCTATATTTGTTGATGACTATTCTCGTAAATGTTGGATATTTTTCATGTAGAAAAAGGATCAAACTTTCACAAATTTTTGTGAGTTCAAAACATTGGTAGAGAAAGAGTCATGCAAGAAGGTTAAAGCTCTATGAAGTGATAATGGTGATGAGTATGTCTCAAATGAGTTTAAGAATTTCTATACAGCAGAAGGGATTAAACAAGAGTTGACGGCACCCCATAACCCTCAACAGAATGGGGTGGCTGAGAGGAAGAATAGAAGCATAGTAGGGACAGCGAGGGCAATGTTGCATGATCAGGGCCTACCACTACACTTGTGGGTTGAGGGATAAAACACAACTGTTTATGTTCAGAATCATAGCCCACATTGGATACTTGAGATGAAGACACTAGAGGAGGCTTATTCTGGTAAAAGGCTAGATGTTGGTCACTTCGGGATTTTTGGGTCATCGGTATATTTCCATGTGTCAAAAGATGCATGGAATAACCTTGACCCGACAATAGAGTTGGGGATATTTGTGGGGTACATTGATACACCTCACAACTATTGAGTGTACATGTCGACCAGTCGGATGACAGTGGTTCGCAGGGATATCAGATTCGATGAGGAGAAGGCCATGTGAGTTTCCCTTGAGAGGGAGCTTGAGCTACATGCGGATGAGGAGCTTTTAGCTCCTAAGGTTGAGGAGCCTCAGATTGATGTGGAGCAGCCACATGCAGAGGTTCCAGGAGTGGAGACATCCACTCAAGCAAAGTCTTCCATAGAGGGAAGAAAGCACACTAGAGAGGCTGACAGATTGTTGGATGATGCACGGGATAATGTGGGAGCACCCACTTCTCAATGCAGGCAGAGGAGGTCACCTGATAGGTACACTGGATACATGGATCTTATGGGTGCATGTGTTTTGACAAAACCATATTCCTTTCAGGAAGTAGTGCAGCATCCCATTTCGATTGATGCGATGGTGGAGGAGTATGACTCCATAGTTCGAAACAGTGTTTGGGATGTGGTCCCAAGACAGGAGGATAAATCAGTAGTGAGCTCCCATTGGATTTACAAGGTAAAGCAAGTTGTAGATGGTAGTGTGGAGAAGCATAAGGCCATATTTGTGGCCCGTGGCTTTTCACAGGTAGAGAGGATTGACTATGATGAGACCTTTGATCCTATTGCAAGGTACTCGTCAATCAAATCTATATTGCCACTATCATCACAGATGGGTTGGAAGATCCATCAGATGGATGTGAAGACAACCTTCCTCAATGGAAATATTGAGGAAGAGGTGTACATAGAGTAGCTTGAAGGTTTTGAAACCTTTGACCGTGAGTCACATGTGTGTCAATTCAAGAGAGTGTTGTATGGGTTGAAGCAAGCACCCCATGCTTGGTACACCAGGATAGATAACTGCTTCACTAGGTTGGGATTTACAAAGAGTGAAGCAGATGCGAACATGTACCACATCATGGTGGAAGGTAAGATGTTGATCATTGTACTATATGTTGATGATCTCATACTGACAGGTGATGAGAAGCTGATAAAATATTGCAAGGAGGACCTTGCAAGAGATTTTGAGATGAATGACATGGGGCTCATGCATTACTTTGTTGGCATGGAGATATGGCATGGAGATGGGGAGTTGTTTGTATCTCAGGGAAAGTATGCTAATGATATACTGAGGAGATTCTACATGGAGAGTAGTAAACCCATGGAGACTCCTCTAGCTAGTAACTGGAGGAATGATGATGCTACTTTAGGGGAAGTAGTGGAAGCTATTGTTTACAAGTAGCTTGTGGGTTCACTCATGTACTTGGTGAACACATGACCAGATATCTGCTATGCAATTAACCAGCTTAGTCAAGCGATGGTTAGGCCTACCAAACTGTATTGGAAGGTGACAAAACATGTGTTGAGATACCTCAGGGGCACTACTCAGTTTGGGTTATGGTAAAGATGGACAGAGGGAGTGAAGCTTCAAGTCTTCACCGATGTAGATTGGGTAGAGATTCCATCCGACAAGAAGAGAACATCAAGAGGGATCTTCGATATTAAGTCAGCGACAGTTTTTTGGTACAACAAGAAACAAAGATTGGTTGAACTCAGTTCGGTAGAGGCAAATTACATGGCTACAACTCAGGCAACATGTGAGGCTATCTAGATGAGGAAGATCCTGGTTGGTTTGTTTGGTCAGCAGATGGATCCTATTGTGATTTACTGCGATAACCAGAGTTGTATCAAGCTCTCTTTTTTCATGATCAGTCCAAGCATATTGATATCCGATATCATCATCTTAGAGATTGTGTATTGAGGTGGATCTTGTTATTAGATTACATTCGCACGAAGGAGCAAGATGCTGACATCTTGACAAAGGCATTGTCAAGATGTAAATTCGAGTTTCACAGAGACAAGATTGGGGTAGTTGATAATCCCTTTCTTGTTGAGATGGAGTGTTGAGAAATGGTAACAAGAAATTTTAGTTTAATTTGTCCTTGAATTAAACTGTGAATTAAAATCGAATTATTGCTCATAGCAACATGTAAATAGTTAATTAAGTTTAATTAATTTAATTAGCTTAGGAATTTCGAGTTGGAAGTCTTTTTGAAGTCATGTATATGTTCTCCCTATATTATATGGGTTCAGGATGAGTTAATTATGAGTTGTAATTAGTTAACTCATTTTACTGAGTTAAGTCCAGTTAAATTAGTTCCAAACTGTATGAGGAACTAATAGTGAGTTAACAGTGAGTTGGTGCACTAATGCATTAACTAGTGCTACTCCAGTTAAATGAATATTCCCTCATCATAAACTCATCCATGTCGATTCTGAGAAAGACCCAGTTGAGACTAGAGTGCAGGGATAATGTACTATTTGTTGTAGAATTTTTTGAGTTGTACAAATGGTGCATGCAATCAGGAACTAGGCCTAGAAGGGATTGTGCAGTTTTGGATGCACTGATTTCCCTTTAAGATGGACTAATAAGCCATAGGAATTACACAAGGAAATAGGGACTTGGAGAGCAAGATAATTGGCTTAGTGTTGGCCAAGAGTTTTCTTATGAGTTGGAGATTGATTTTACTGAGTACTCGGATTGTTCTTTTGAGAACAAGCATTGTAATCTCATCTTGATTTTCTGATATATGCATTACAAAGAGTGCGTTTTTTAGATGTGGCTTTCCCCAGATATTTTTTTTTTTTATGTGCCATTTATTTATCTTCCTCTTTCTATTATTGTTTTCATCGATCTATTGGCTTCCGCTGGTTGAAAGTAGAAGTAGATTCTTGTCCTATGTTTTAGTAAATTGCATGAGCTTGTGAATCTACAAGAAATTCTAAAAGTGCACCGTGTACTTTAGATAATGAAGGGTTGGCCCCTTTTCATTACTATCACATTTGGTGATTTTATTTATTTCCTCCTTTCCTTCTCACTATCCACTCTCAGCTACTCTGATCTACTATGAGGGGGTTGACCCCTTGTCTTTTTTATTATAAAGAAAGAGATCCAAAAAGGGAGTTTAATTGGGCTTACTCGAGAGAAGTATTATTAATATATAATATAAGATAATAATTATTTGGAAATATATATTATCAAATAAGAAACCATCTTAGTAAATTCTCACTTAATTGATATAAAGGAGATAGATTCTATGAAGGGCCATTGAGGAGGACTCTCTAGCTTTGACTCTTAAAATTCTACAAATTAACAATGTATAATGTATAATTGAAATAAACATCAATCCATCCACATGGTGATATCATGTATTACTTACACAATCATGTCTCTTGGTCAATAGAAAATCTCTCTCTCTCTCTCTCTCAAAGATTTATTGTTGAAAAATGAGAGTTTATGAATGGTCAAATAAATCCCTTATTTGTTTTGTTTTTTGATGTGTATGTTTTTTGGTATTATGTGTGGACCATGTTAGGTCCAGTCAAATGAAAATGATAAATTAGCATAAAATATTTAAACATAAAAATAGTACTAGTTCACCATCCCTACTAATTATCCATAGTAGTTATGATGTTAGGGTAACCCAACGATCACTAAATCATAGAGTTACTCATCTTTCATCTTCCACTCAGGTGTCACAACATTTATGAAGTTTAATACAAAAAACATTTAAAAATAAATAAATACAAATATATGATAGCCACCATAAAATAATGGATTTGAAGCTCTTTTATGAGCCACATAGCCACCATGTGCAAGAAGACCCCAATTGGTTCCTTGTTTAGTAGGATGAAAGCCTATCTATATGAGTGAACATTGTTTTGAAACTAGAAGAAAATGTAATAATGATGTGTTTGTTGAAAATATTATTTTCATTGATGTCAAAGATAGACTAATCCTACTTATGTCCAAGATAAATATTGGAAAATAAAGATTGTTGGAAATATATTTTTTGGACTTTTGACACCCCATTTGGATATCGTATCTTTGAATGAATTTTTACTCCAATTAATTATAGCATATATGGTTGGAAATATTATTCTGATACCTTTCCAACAGTATATGTAACTCCCTCTAATTCCATAGAAATGAGGATATATGAAACATTTCATCAAGATAACCCAACCAAAGTACAAGCAGGTCGATCCAACCAGTTTTATAAGTCAGCCCCATAAGTGAACATGAAAACACTATAAATAAAGGTAATATGAGTTTATTTTAACACCAATCCATTGAATAACATATATGAGGTTGCAAGAGGATCCGAGAAATAATTTTTGGGGTGATTCTTGGAATCTAAAGGTGGAAGCAAAATATGATTTATGGGGTGAACAAGTCATTTGGGAATTTTTGCTATAACTTTTCTTCTAGGATGTTTTTGAATGTAAAACTAGGAGGATACAAAAGGAATATAATCACATACCTCTGGTTCAAATTACAAACCTTAATCCACTATAATTTTTGAAATATGGTCTAAAGAAGTTAGGATTCCTAAATGCTCCTGAAATCTTCTTCAAACATGTCATCTTTGAATTTTCACTATAAAATTTCTTTTGTGATGTTTCAAAATTAGAAACTTGGAGGATACATTTAGAATACCTTCATGTATCTATGGTTCAAATTTCATACCTTGATTCACTATAATTTTAGAGATATGGTCAAAGGAAGTCAAGATTCCTAATGCTCTTGAAATCTTCTTCAAATAGGTTAGCTTGGCTTTTTTGCTATAACTTTTGTTCAAGGATGTTTTAGACTGTGAAACTTGAAGGATACATATAGAAGACCCCATGCACCTATGGTTAAAATTATAGAACTTGGTTCACTATAAGTTATTAGATATGTTGTAAGGAATTTAGGCTTCTTGAATGCTCTTGAAATTTTCTTCAAACCAGTCAGCTTGGTATTTTCGCTATATATTTCCTTTTATCATGTTTCATAATTTGAAATTTGGAGACAAAGGAGAATCTCAAGGTACCTATGGAAAAAATTTCAGACCCTATTTCACTACAATTTCATAGATATGATTTGGGAATTTAGTGTTCTTGAATGCTCATGAAACATGTTTCAAATAGGTTAGCTTGTCATTTTTGCTATAACTTTCTTTCTGAGATGTTTCAGAATGTGAAATTTGGATGAGACAGAGAAGATATATCTAGGTACCTGTGGTATAAATTCATAACCATATTTGAAAAATTGGAAATGTGGCATGTGATGCAAATTCATTCTTGGGAAGAAGCCAAAAGTAACAAGTTTTCGGAGAAGTAGATTTGGTGAAGGAAGAAGCAATAGTCAGACTTGGTGAAAGTAGAAGAAACTAATAGGCATTGTGAAGAAGTAATAAATTAGGTTGGTTCCTATCAATATTTTCAATAGTGGAGACTGGTGTCTCCTATAGGTTGATGCCTGCAAATGTTGAAACAAAGGGGATAGTTGTCTCATGCAGGTTGGTGCTTATAAAATAGTATAGGGGATTGGTGTCTCCTGTAGGTTGTTGCCTACAAAGCAACAAAGGGGATTGGTTTCTCTTGTAGGCTTGTGCATATAAAAAAGAAGAGGGGATTCGTGTCTCTTGTAGGTTGTTTCCTACATAACAATAGAGGGGATTGGTGTCTCTTGTAGGTTAGTTCCTACAAAGTAGCAGAGGGGATTGTTGTCTCATGTAGGTTGGTACTTACAAATTGATGTATTAGTAGGTTGGTTCCTACAATATATTTCATATAAAAATCGCTTTGTGGGTTTCCACTTTTATCATGTATTACTTGTTCAATTTATGAGATTGATGTTTTATGATGGCATTAAATAAGTAAAATTTGTCATTATACTAATTCACCCCCCCCCCCACCTCTCAGCATAATTGTGAATTCCAACTTACTATTAAGCATATATCCACCATGTGCAAGAAGACATCAATTGGTTCCTTAGTTAGTAGGATGAAAGTGTAGATATACAAGTGAAAATTATTTTGAAACAAGAAGAAAATGTAATTATGATGTGTGTGATGGGCAAATAAAATCAAAGAAAGTGCAAAATATGGAAACATGAGATATTTTATTATGCTTCCTATTTTTTTGACTTGCTACCTCAAACATGGCTTCAAATGCTTCCTTACCACCTAGGAGAAGTAACGAGGGTAATTGGTTAATTTCCTAGTAGGTGATGGGGTCAGATAATGCATATAATATAGGCCCATTGTTGCATGGAAAATCCCCTAAGACTAGGGTTGAAATCCCCATCATAATGGAAATAGAAAATTAACAAAGAACACTTAGAACATCACATAACTTGAATAAAATTAATAAAAGAGAAAACGAGGACTCACAAGTGGGCCTACGTTTGATTTTGATCCATAGGGTTCAAACCCTCATTCTCACATCAGAGATGCAGAACTACAATATCAACAAAGAAACACATATCATAACAACAAACTCCAATGTATACAAGTATACATGATAAATTAGTCCATAAACAATTACATTATATATTCATAACATAAGAAATAACAATAGAAATAGGAAAAAACATGAGTTTCTTTTATTGATAATAGCAGTAGGCAGGTTGTTACAAGACCACCCTATCTTGGTTGCCAACACCAAGTGGAACCCTCTTCTGGATCCTCCCTTCATAAGCCAATGAAGGTATCCTCCTCCAATAGAAGCTAGATAGATGTGAGATAGAAATGGATCAATATCACAACATGGAAACAAGGGTTTCTTGGAGATATGGGGAGTGCTTAAAAGTGCAAGAACAATAGGCCTAATCCAGGGAAATTTTTCCAGAGTGATGATATGAAGGTTAAAATGGTTATCATGAGGGCCACCCAAGGTGTGTATTTATACAACCATAAATCGATTTGGGTGGTTATGGCACGAGCTCTTGCATGTATGTGTCTAGTGTAACTCATAAACCTTGCCCAAAAAATCACATTTTTTATTTTTTTCAATATATTTAAATCCATCTATGATTTTCTTTAGGAATATTTCATACATGTGTGAATTTCATGTGGGAATCTCGCATATAGAATTTTGGAAAAACTTTTTTAAGATAAACTTAGGTGTACATAGGGGAAAGGGATCCTTCCCTGGCCAATAAATGCATCTGATGATAGGTGACGTAAAAGATGTTATAACACCCATGATCCAGGTGTATATTAGTGGGCACCTACCTATTCCACTTGGACCCCCAACACCGTTTCCTTTTAGTTACTATTTTCCAGCATACTTTCTAATTTTAGTATTTTTTTTTGCGTCCTAAACTTTCAGAGTTGTTTTGAGTCCCTAAACAATGTTTTTTGGGGAAACAAACAAATGGGGATCAATGGCTAGTTATTTGTGGTAAAACGTTGTTGTCCTCAAATAGACCTTTATAACAGGATATCGTACATGCCAAATATAGATCTTATACCAAAGTTACGACCTTGAAAAGTTAATGTTCAAACTAACCCCATCAAGGCCCACAAACTTTTGGTGCTTCATCTCCTAGGGTTAGGTTTTTGGATGTTTAGTTTTTCTCTTTGTTTTGTCATGATAAAAAGGCCTCAGACCCTCATTGTAAATCAATTCAAAAGGAATGTATCTATCACATCTCTTCTCATAGATAAGCTACCAATGTCTGGGCTAGTTTGTTTCTTTTCTGCATGTAAACAATTTTCAGCTTTTGTTATTGATTAATTGAAGTTTTATTTCATTGTATCTCTGTGTTTTTTTTCAATATTCCATTTCGTTCCTTCATAAATCTGGATTAGTGGTATTAGAGTGCTCTACTCTTTCTTTGTTTTTCTGTGCATGTCCCCAACGAGGTCGTGGTATAAGTAATTGGTATTCGAATTGGTTGAACCCTTAAAAAATCGATGCCATTGACCCCGACGATCTTTCATGGCAAAAAAAAAGATGAGGAAGCATGAGATCCTTTCAAAATGTTTCTTGAAGAGGCCCTCGAATGACAAAGGAATGAGATGATGGGCAATTTTTCCTAGATCCTTCAATGGTGATCAGCATGCAAAGCATATTCATCCAACAGTCGCTTTGGAGGTGCCACCCCGTTTAAGGTACAAGTTAACTTTGACATTCCTATATTTGAAGGCTAGATATACACAGATTCCCATAGATGTTTAAATTTGCTGGAAGGATATTTTTAGCGGTCCATAATTTTTCCAATAGGGAAAATATTAAATTTTCATTCCTCATAGCTTTCCCCAATGTCAAGGACTGGTGGTAAACTTACTATTAGTAGAGGGACGAGGATGAACCCTCACTATTTTCAGTTGCACCCTCCTGGAATTATTTTAGAGATGTCATCAAGTAACAATATTACCCTGTTGGGAGCTATGAAGATAAGTACATAAAGTGGACTACACTGTGGAAGAAAAGGGACCAATATGTGTCAGAGTTCACGAACATTTTCCATACCCTACGCACGAAGTTGGGTATCAAGGATTCTAAGCGGTATCTAATACTCAAGTATCGTGGTTGTCTACACATATATATATAGGTAGAAATGGAGTTCCTAGAAAAGGCACCTCCAAACCACATAATTAAGGATAGATTCAAGGTGGAGCGACCTAGGATAACCCATTGAAGCCACAAGCAAAGAATAACACCATAAATATGAAGGACACTGAAAAGTGGTGTGATTTCCACAAGAGTCCCACCCACAACACAAATGAGTGTTGCACCAAGCACTCACTGGTGGTCGAGATAAAAGCTTCAGAGTCATATGCATGTTATGATTTTGAGCCAGAACTCGACAAGGGGAACGATAAGGGGAAGCATATCATTGATGTGAAACCTAGTGTCATTGTTACCACCATCAAGGTCCAAAATATTGAGCCCAAAGATCCAGAGGAGGGGGAGTGTCTCTTCCACTCATAGATGTGGGTGAAGGGTTCTCTATTATAGTTCATTGTTGATAGTGGGAGCCAAAAGAGCCTCATATTAGTAAAGATTTTTAAGAATTTAGGCCTGCCGACCACACTACACCTGCAACCATACACCATCGGGTGGCTCCACCAAGGATGAGATCTTTGTGTCAGTCAGCAGTGTCACCTTCCCTACAACATCAAGCCCTTCACAAACAAGGTACTTTGTGATGTTTCTCCTCTTGAATTCTGTGATGTTTTATTAGGCCAACCATACTTGTGGAAGCATCATGTTGTGTATGAGTCTAGAACTCACACAATTATTATTACTTTGGGAAGAAAATTATATAGGATACAAGAGATAGCCTTACTACTACCATTTCTTTAATATCTACTAAGAAATGCAGTAAGATCATTTCCCAAACTAGGAAATTTGTTTTCTTTCTAATTCACTCTCAAATTAAGGGGGAGATCATGGCCCCCCAAAAAGGTTTCCTCCATGCAACAGAAGCAAGTTGATAAGGTTATGGAGGAGTACAGGGACATCTTCTCCTCACCCAAGGGGGTACCCGTACATTGTGTTGATGGCCAAAAATGACCTCATCAACATGTAAGGGATACGACACAGTCAGAGTCTAAAATCATACCCTTTTCCATTTGTGTTGGTGGTTCTCATTGGTTCTATTGGGTCCATCTACCCATCCTCCCTCCTTGTTGGCTTCTGATGTCTCTAATTTATAATCAACAAGAAGAGGAAATTGAACTTGTTGTCACTCACTACATTATGAGTTTCAATTGGTCAAGATTTCCCAAGGGTAGTGAAGTTTGGAGACACTTTCCTAGGCAACAGAAGTTCTCAGACCTTAACCAGACCCTCTCTAATGCCTAGTTCTCAGAAAGAGCTTTCCAATGGTATATAGAAGTCCAAAAAAGGACTCTTGGATCAAAAGTTAGAGCCTGTTGAAGATTACCTTTGGAAAGCCTAGAAAACCAAGAAAATGGCTAAGTATGAGGGCATCTCGCAATCCCGCATCCTACAAATTGGCAGTCCCACAGTCACAGCAGTCCTGCATGGCCCCCGCAATACCTAATGGGCCATCCTTAAGGAATTGCGGGGGGTAGGATCTATGATAGTCTTAAAGCGTCGGGGAGGGAAGAGGTTGATTTACACTAAAAATCAATGAAAAACAAAGGTCAGGCCACCCCCTTCTACCTCCTCCACATGGTGAAATGTGGTAAATCTTACATCCCGCAATCCTACAATATCAGTGGATCAATGGGGTTCTTACTTAATAGACCTCGCGGGGGCCAATTCTGTGATACAATGTAAAAGTCTTGAGGGAGGCCGAATTTATTTTACATAGGAAACCTATGCAAAAATTGGGCTGGCCTGCCCCCTTTCTCTCTCCTCCACGTGGCAGTCCGGAAAGTGATGTGGCTGTACGGGGGACACGTGTCACCCAATTTCAGCTTTTTCAGGGGTGAAATGGGGCCATTTCTGGGTGCCACGTGTCACCACTCATAGGGTGACACGTGGCAGCAATGACATCACCTCGCAGATCAGCGATCACAACTGTTAAGGGGAAAATTTAAAGGTAAGGTGCCTGCGATCGCGATATACATGGGATCCTCTCAGATGTAATAGGACAGGTGCTATATTGTATAAGGATTTTGCATCTGGACTGTCAACCCACACTAAGGAAAAAGGTAAAGGGTCCCCCTCTCTTGCAGTGCGATTGCGATGTCCTAGGTAGGCTCGATCCTACAGATCAACGATCGTAGTTGTCTAGGGAAGAATCTTAAGGTAAAGTAAGGTAATGCGCCGATATGCAGGATTTTGCTTTACAAAAGAAAAAGTCTCCCAAACATGGGTCTGATGGCCTTAGCGCCTGAGGGCTAAGCCCCTCGTTCTAGCCCCCAGCCATGAGGAAAGCCATATGAGGGGCTATAATAAAGGGGGGCCGAGTGGGAAATCAAAAGTGCTCATTTCGCCTATTTTAGAGGAACAAAGCCCGCACTTGAGAGACTATGTTGTTACACTGTAAGACATATCACTCGCTACATCAAGGCACCAATAGTGCAGGACAGATTTTTAATGGGAAGATGGGTCGATAGCTAAAGACTTAAATGGAGCATGGCGCAGCAATGGAGCAGTACACAAGACTCCAGAAGATTAATGGATTAACATGGAGCCCCATCCATCTACACAACAAAAGATCACAAATACGGGCACTTACAGTCAACCCAACCCCTACTCCACAGAACAAGGCATCCGAGCAGTAAAGGAAGAAGCGATGGGGTCAATTGAGCAGCATAGGAGGCCATACCATGAGCAAATTATAGCCTAAAGCAGAGGCAATCATAGGATTGGCACAGAGACTCTTCGTTTACTTTTTTGTATGGTTATTTACTTATTTTTGTCCTGTAACATGCCTTCCTTTCAATGAGTCTTCCAATTTTGTAAGGTTTTGGGCCATAGAGCCTTCTTTGACTGAGATAGTTAGTCGACCTGACCGCTGAGTCTAGACTAGAGATATTTTGTTGGAATGAATTTTCTTGCTCCCCTCTCCAGATAAATAGGGGAAAGAAAGACTTAACAAAGGTTCAAAAATTCTATAGAAAAGGCTACATACCATTTTCAGACAATTTTTGCTTTATAACTTAGACCCTTTTCAGAATATCAAGGATATGGTGGTGGTTCCCCCTTCAAGTATTACAATATGTGTTCCTTCTGTTAAATCTCATTTTATGTTCATATTTCCTCTCTATATTCATGAAAATTATTACTGCTAGAAATGTTTCAAGCTTCCTCATAGATTTATTTGTATTGGTATGTGAATGCAAGTGCCTATAATTATATCGCATATTCACTTGTCTCAATATTGTTGATTCATATACCTGTGTGGGCTATTGAAATCATATCTTTAAATTTGCAACACATGAATCGTAGCATTCCGCCCCTCCTTCACCCATTATTTCTGCTTGCAACTCAAATAAGTATAGAAATCCTTAATGCCTCAAGGTCTATGTGTTAAGTGTAGAATGCTTGAAGCCTTATGCTCTATGTGATGAGTTGCTCCTTCTCTTTGTCCTCTCTCATCTGCTCTGCAAAATCTTATTAAGCTGTAAGCCCTTGAATTACTCGACCTCCACTATTGTTATGCATATTTCTGAGATCTGAGCCTGTGAAGAAGTACCAGAAATCCATGTCTTATTTCTTTGGATAAATGAACCAACCTATTTCCTATATATATATATATATATAGAGAGAGAGAGAGAGAGAGAGAGAGAACGTAAGTGATGTCTCCAATTTCCTGTAAATCATTTGAGACACACAAATCTAGATGTGCCCAGGCACTGATCTTGTAAGCAATCCAAGGCTATCTCTGGGAGCCACCACATATTTTGGCGTCGTTGTCGAGGAGCTTATTGAAGGATTTTTCCCCTGGGATACGACAAATTGAGCACCCTTTGTGTAGGTGAGTGAAGTATGTTCTTATTGCATTCATATCACCTTGGCGACTCCACACCCCCCTCATTATCATTCATAACCCTGGATTTTAAAAGGCCTCATACTCGCTCATATACATCCCAACAGAAAGCCCCATTTGTATCTGACCCTAAAAAAATAATTTCCAAGCAAATATGGAAAGAGAAAACTCCCCCTTACTGTGCTACCATCTCACCAGCCTTTGAAGTACCCACATCCAGTTCTCAACCTACTTCTGCTCATTATTCAGGACTTACTCCTAAGGCCCTAACATACCCTTTTTCCCCTCCAAACATTGTGGTCTTGACCCCAGTTCCTCAAGAAAATTTTAATCCCCCTCCACTAATCCAGATGGCTCTTCCAGGATTTTTGTTAAATAAGTATGCACCTCTTGATCTACCTCAACCCTTAAGTGTCATGCCCCAAGATTACCTCAAGCTTCTGCCTAGATTCAATGGGGAAGATGACAACCCAGCACAAAGACACATAGAAACCTTTTGTGCCTTTGCTGAGAACCTGAATGTGGAACAACTGGATGTGGTCATGAGACTTTTTGTATAAAGTCTTGATGGAGAAGCCAGAAAGTGGTTCAAAGGCCTACCAAATGCCTCCATCACTACCTAGGAGGAGATGGAAAATGATTTCACCTAGAAATGGGGAGAAAAGAGGAATCATGAGTACCTCCTCACTGAGTTTAATTCCATAAGAAAAAGACCGAAGGAGGATACTTCAGAATTTATCAAAATATTCAATAAGCAGTACAATAACCTATCAGCCGACATAAAGCCTCCTCCAGCTATAGCTCATGTGGTTTTCTTGGGAGATTTTGAGTCCGATGTTGGTTTTAACTTGAGAGAAAGGAAGTCTCTCACTCTAGACCAACTTCAGATCGATGCTCTCGAGGTAGAAGCAAATCTGGTTTCAGCAGGAAAGTCAAGGATAAAGCAAGAACCTACTAAACCTAAAAGAGGGAAAGAAGAGGCATCCTCCTCTGGTTGAGATGGAGAATCATCAGACCCGAAGTGGGACGATCTGGACAAACTCATCAAGAGTTTATCACAAAAGGTTGGAAAGCTTGAAATTGAGAACAAGAACCTCTCCAGACAGAATGCTCAAGTTAACAACCAGGGCTATAACCTGCAATATAGAAGACCTCCAATGTAACTACTTCCAAGGGAAAGAAAGGAACAACTTGATCAAATATATCACCCCTTACACTTGGAATATGGTCCCGACGAACAATCGTTGGATACACAAGAGATGCAGGTAAATATATATTCTGGTTTGCTGAAGAAGAACATGAGAATATGGCTCACCAGGAGGCAAATCATTATAAATAAGTAGCAGCAAATGAGGAAGATATGGATTATTATTGCAAACAGTTTGCAGAGTTCACTAAACACAGCCCCAACATAAGTATAATCTAAGATCTTCAAAGAAGAGGATGAGAGAACCAGAACAGAAAGGGGAAGTTTCTCCCCAAGTGGTTCCTCCAGCACTAGACAAAGGGAAAGGTAAGCTCCATCCTGACCCACCCAAGACAAGAGTCTCTGCAGATAAGGAAAGCAATGGTCCTAAGGGGCACACAAAAAAGGAGGCACTTGTTCTACTAATAACTGCCAGCAGGAAGGGAGAAAGAATAGAGCCAAGAGATACAAAAAAGGCCCAACACACATTCAATCTCCAGAAGGAGCTTGAAAAGGTAAAAATTATTGTTCCTCTAACTGAGCTTCTAAAGCAACCTCATTACAAAGCTCAAGTCTCTCAATTCATGCATCCAACCACCTCAACATCATCCCATGATAGTTTGAACCTCCAAGAGGAGAGGCCCATGGTTGTTTTCGGGCCGCATGTGGAAGAGTTGGACCCTTCTACTACACCTTTCTATGTGACTTTGGTGATCCATGACCTTTTTTGCATAATTGCATGTTGGATTCCGGGGCCTCACACAACCTCATGCCACTATCAGTAATGGAACAACTAGGTTTAGAGATCATCTGACCATACAAGTACCTGTACTCCTTTGAACCCAAGAGAGTCAAATACTTAGGCATGATAAAGGATATGGTGGTAAACCTGGCTCAAATCCTGGTGAAAAGCGTGGTAATGGATATGGTGGTGGTTGATATACCTCCTCATTTTGGAATGCTCTTATCTAGATCTTTGGGTTCCAAGGTGGGTGGCTCTATCAATCTCTATATGACTTATGCCACCATTACCACTTTTGGAGGTGAGCAAAGGAGGTTGTACAGAGAATCCAGGTTTGTGAAAACTGTGACCCCAGCTAAAGGCTCAAAAAAATCCCCAATGCATGGGAAGGATAGCAACATCTCCTGCCTACTCTTAGAAGAAGATGAGAACCCCTTAGAAGAAGCATTAGTACAATTGAGGAGGTAGTCGAAATACCAACACTTAAATGAAAACGAAGTATGGAAATTGTACTTCGACGGAGCAAACTCAAAGGAGGGACATGGAGCTAGAATATTGTTGGTATCTGCGGAACGAAGCATGATACCCCTCTCATCCAAGCTCGAATTTGAGGTGACCAACAATGTGCTGGAGTACGAAGCATTGCTCCTGGGATTAAAAATGGCAAGAAATATGAACATTGAATGCCTATCGGTCTATGGAGACTCTGAGCTAGTCCTAAGGCAGATCCAAGACCAATGCCAATCCAAACACCCCGGGCTGAGGATGTATCGAAATGAAGTGTGGGACTTAATCGACAATTTCTTCCTGGCCATTAACATCTATTTTCTACCCAGGGAATAAAACAAGATGGTTGAATCTCTTGCGTAACTGCAAGCACTTTCAGGCCGCCACAAAATCCACTCCTCTCATATGAGATAGAAGTCAAACACGGGCCTTCAATACCTACTAATGTCAAACACTAGCATTTATTTGAGTTGGGCAGTTTTCCCATGCCACCATCGATCAAGAAGAAGAAGAAGCAAAACAAGAAGCCACTTCGTGGAAAGACACAATGGCTGGGAAAACAATTTTGCAACTAAAAGGGAACACCATCCCTCATGGACTTGTTCCACTAGAAAGACTATTTAATAAAGATGACATAGCTTCCAAACAAATGGCCCCAGATAAGGATGAGCAAGTTGAAGACTGCAACATCGGATCAGAGGAGGAACCCCAGATGATCAGGTTGTCCAAAGGAATCCCCTTGCAATACAAACAGAGGTATTTAGATCTATTCAAAACTTACAAATATGTATTTGCTTGGTCTTATGATGAGTTGAAATCATTTGATACTAATATTATTCAGCATAAGATTCCTTTGAAGAGTGGGATAAAGCCATGCAAACAAAAACTCAGACAAATAAATCCACTCTTACTCCCCTCCATTGAAAAGGAGGTAAGGAAGTTGTTGCAGGCCAAGATCATAGTACCTTTAAGATACTCTGAGTGGGTGGCTAATTTTGTCCCTGTCTAGAAAAATAACAGAGAGATAAGGCTATGTGTGGACTTTAGGAATCTAGAGAGGGCATCTATAAAAGTTAACTACCCTCTTCCCAAGATGGATAATATATTGCAGAAGGTAGTGGGTGCAGCCAGAATGTCCATGATGGACGGATTCTCCGGATATAACCAAGTGGAAGTCCACCCCGAGGACCAGAAAAATACTACTTTCACCACCCCATGGGGAACATTCATGTACACTCGCATGCCATTTGGGTTGATAAATGCAAGGGCCACATTTTAGAGAGATATGGACATAGCTTTCGTAGGTGTGCAAGATAAATTTGTGGTAGTCTACTTAAACGAAATCACAGCCTTTTCTAAGACTGATGAAGAGCATATCCTCCATATAAATCTCACCTTCGAGAAGTACGGGAGGTATGGCCTCTCTCTAAATCCTAAGAAATCTCAGTTCACCCTGAGTGAGAGGAAGTTGCTTGGACACATAGTAGCGCAGGAAGTAATAAAGATTGATCCTGAACGATTCAAAGCCATCAGCCTTATTCCCTTGCCCATAAACAAGAAAGAAGTCCAAGAATTTTTGGGGAGGATAAATTTCTTAAGGTGATTCATACCCAACTATGCTAAGAGAGTCAAAGGCATCACAAACATGCTAAAGAAGGAGAATGAAGTTAAGTGGAGCTCTATCCCCCGTGATTCTTTCACTAGGATTAAAGAATCTTTGGTTGAGGCCCTAGCGCAAGTCAACCCCAACTATTCAGTGCCTTTCTACATCTTTTATTTTGCCTCTCCACATACCATTGTTGTTGTGTTATTACAGAAAAATAAATAAGGTTACGAGCAGCCCATTGCCTTTTTCAGCCAAGTCCTAAGGGACATTAAGCTGAAGTATAATATATTGGAGAAACAAGCCTATGCATTGGTCAAGGCACTGAAGTCATTTCGTATGTATGTGTTGCAATCAGAAATCACAGCATTCATCCCAACAACTGCAGTCAAGGAAATCCTAGTGCAAGGAGACAGTGAAGGAAAGAGGGGCAGGTGGATAGCTAAAATACAAGAATATGAGCTAGAAATAAAGCCTACCACACTCATCAAAGGCCAGGGGTTGGCCAAGATTTTGTCTGAATCCAAGTGCCAAGCTATAGGGATAAACCTGATCACAGAGGAAGGCAGACTAGAGGATCACCACAGCAGAATTAAAATAGCTGAGCAGAAGATCTATGCCAAGTATGAGGGATCGCCCAGGTATAAGAACATTGTTCATTACCTCTTATTCCTAAGATTCCCATTGGGACTGGATAGATATAAATACCGGAGTCTGAGATTGCAAGCACAGAAATACATCATATCCAATGGACTGCTCTATTGGAAGGACCCAGTGGGGGTATTACTGCTATGTTTGGTTGAGGGAGAAACCCATGAAGTGATCGAGGATTTCCATGGGGGAGTTTGTGGAGGACACTACAGTTGGAAGAAAACAACACACAAAATCCTCAAGGCAAGATTCTACTGGCCCACGTTGTTTGGAGATGTTTATTCTCAGGTCAGGTCGTGCCAGAAATGCCAATTGTTTGCTGAAAGACAGAAGTTTGCTCCTCTCCCCCTGATTCTTGTGCATGTAGAGGAGCCTTTTAGATAGTGGGGATTGGACTTCATTGGAGAAATAAACCCACCTTCTAGTGGCCAACACAAATGGATTTTAACAACCATTGACTATTTCACCAAGTGGGTAGAGGCTATCCCAGCTAGAAATGCTACTGACTCAGTGGTGATAAAATTCATGGAGGAGAACATACTATCCCGCTTTGGGTGTCCTTTTAAAATTATCACTGATAATGCACAAGTCTTCAAATCTTCCAAGTTCACCAACTTCTGCCATAAATTCAATATCATTATTGGACACTCCACTACATACTACCCTCAAGGGAATGGCTTGGTTGAGTCTTCTAATAAAACTGTGGTGAGGGTTCTAAAGAAGACCATCACTGAAAATCAAAGGAACTGGGACTCCCAACTGAAGTTTTCTCTATGGGCTAACCGTGTAACGCCCAAACGATCCACTGGGAAATCACCTTTTGAGCTAGTATATGGCAAGGTTGTTGTCTTCTCGATCCAATTAGCAATGCCAGTAGCTAAGTTGCTACAAGAAGCCGAGGAAGAGCCTAGCGCCTTGACTAGAAGGATAAATTAGTTGGTGGAGCTTCACGAGAACAGAGAGAAGGTGGGGACCAAGTTTTCAAGCTACCAACAAAGGATGAAATCTCTGTTTGGCAAGAAGGCTAAGGACAAACCTCTTCAGCAAGGAGATTTAGTTCTCAAGTGGGATGTTCGACGAGAAGACAAAGGAAAACATGGGAAGTTTGATCTACTATGGTTTGGCCCCTTCAAGATTTCATAAGAAAGGGGGAATAACACTTACATGCTTGAAAACTTGGATGGTGAACTGCTGGAACCGCCTGTAAATGGCCAGTTCCTAAAATTTTATTTTCAAAATTAGAGATATCTGTCTGTTGCTCATTGTAAATATCTAGTGTGTGACTTGAGATTGTTATTTGAATTTTTCAGTTTATTATAAAATAAGTCATTTTTCACATAATTATAGTTTTTTTAAGAATAAATCCATGCCCAATGGAAGGAAAGGCTACTGATCTGCAGGTCCTTATCACCTTGGCAGCAAGGCATTGTCCCCAGTTGGGGCCAATGTTGTCACTCACTGCATTATGGGTTTCAATTGGTCAAGGTTTCCTAAGAGAAGTGAAGTTTGGAGCCACTTTCCTAGGCCATAGAAGATCTCAAAGCTTAATTAGACCCTCTCCAGTGCCTAGTGCTCAAAAAGAGATTTCCAATGGTATATAGAAGTCCAAAAAAGGACTCTTGGATCAGAAGTTAGAGCCTGTTGAAGATTGCCTTTGGAAAGCCTAGAAAACCAAGAAAATGGCTAAGTATGAGGGCATCCCGCAATCCCGCATCTCTCAAATCGCCAGTCCCGCAGTCACAACAGTATCGCATCCCGCAGTCTCGCATGGCCCCCGCAATACCTTATGGGCCATCCTTAAGGAATTACGAGGGGGGATATCGTCGATAGTGTTAGAGCGTTAGGGAGGGCAGAGGCCGATTTACACTAAAAATCAATGAAAAACAAAGGTCGGGCTACCCTCTTCTCACTCCTCCACATGGAGAAATGTGGTAAATCTCGCAATATCAGTGGATCGGCGGGGTTCTGACTTAATAGACCTCACGACGGCCTATTGCGATATAATGCAAAAGTCTCGAGGGAGGCCGAATTTATTTTACACGGGAAACCTCTGCAAAAAAAGGGTCGGGCAGCCCCATTTCTCTCTCCTCCACGTGGCAGTACGACAAGTGACGTGGCAGTACAACGAGTGATGTGGCAGTACGGAGGGTGACGTGGGCATACGAGGGACACGTGTCACCTAGTTTTGGCATTTTCAGGGGTGAAATGGGGCCATTTCTAAGTGCCACATGTCACCACTCATAGGGTGACACGTGGCAACAATGACGTCACCCAGCAAATCGGCAATCACATCTGTTAAGGGGAAAAGCTAAAGGTAAGGTGCCTGCGATTGCGATATGTGGGGGATCCTCCCGGATGCGATACGATATGTGTTATATTGTATAAGGATTTCACGCCCGGACTGTTGGCCCATGCTAAGGAAAAAGGTAAAGGGTCCCCCTCTCCTACAGTGCGATTGCAATGTCCTAGGTGGGCCCGATCCTACAGATCGGTGATCGTAGTTGTCTAGGGAAGAAGCTTAAGGTAAAGCATGGTAATGCGCCGATATGCAGGATTTTTCTTTACAAAAGAAAAAGGCTCCCAGACACAGGTCTGATGGCCTTAGTGCTTGAGGGCTAAGCCCCTGGTTCCAGCCCCGGTCATATGAGGAAAGCCACATGAGGGGCTATAATAAAGGGGGGCTAAGGGGGAAATCAAAAGTGCCTGTTTCACCTGTTTTAGAGGAAAAAAGCTCGCACCTGAGAGACTGTGTTGTTACACTATAATACATATCACCCACTACATCAAGGCACCAATAGTGCAGGACAGAGTTTTAATGGGAAGATGGGTCGATAGCTAAAGACTTAAATGGAGCATGGCGCAGCAATGGAGCAGTACACGGGACTCAGGAATATTAATGGCTCAGCATGGAGCCCCATCCCTCTACACAAAAAAAGACCGCAAATACGGGCACTTACAGTCGACCCAACCCCTACTCCACAGAACAAGGCATCCGAGTAGTAAAGGTAGAAGCGACGGGGTCAGTTGAGCAGCACAGGAGGCCATACCATGAGCAAATTACAGCCTGAAGCAGAGGCGATCACAGGATGGGCACAAAGACTCTTCATTTACTTTTCTGTCTAGTTATTTACTTATTTTTGTCCTGTAACATGCCTTCCTTTCAATGAGGCTTTTAATTCTGTAATGTTTTGGGCCACAAAGCCATCTCTGACTGAGACAGCTAGTCGACCTGACAACTGAGTCTAGACTAGAGATATTTTTTTGTAATGAATGTTCTTTCTCCCCTCTCCAGATAAATAGGGGAAAGCAAGACTTAACAAAGGTTCAAAAATTCTATAGAAAATACTACATGCCATTTTCAGATTATTTTTTCTTTGTAACTCAAATCTTTTTCAGAATATCAAGGATATGGTGGTGATTCCCCCTTCAATTATTACAATATGTGTTCCTTCTGTTAAATATCATTTTACATTCATCTTTCCTCTATGTATTCATGCAAATTATTTCTGCTAGAAATGTTTCAAGCTTCCTCGTAGATTTATTTGTATTGATATGTGAATGCAAGTGCCTGTAATTATATCACAGATTCATTTGTCTCAATATTGTTGATGCATATACCTGTGTGGGTTATTGAAACCATATCTTTAAATCTGCAACACATGAATTGTAACATTCTACCCCTCCTTCACCCATTATTTCTTCTTGCAACTCAAATAAGTATAGAAATCCTTAATGCCTCAAGGTCTATGTGTTAAGTGTAGGATGCTTGAAGCCTTATGCTCTATGGGATGAGTTGTTCCTTCTCTTTGTCCTCTATCATCTGCTTTACAAAAGCTTATTAAGTTGTAAGCCCTTGAATTACTCGGCCTCCACTATTTTTATGCATATTTCTGAGATCTGAACCTGTGAAGAAGTACAAGAAATCCATGTCTTATTTCTTTGGATAAATGAACCAACCTATTTCCTATATGTGTGTGTGTGTGTGTGTGTAGAACATAAGTGATGTCTCCAGTTTCCTGTAAATCATTTGAGACACACAAATCTAGATGTGCCCAGACACTGGTCTTGTAAGCAATTTGAGGTTGTCTCTGGGAGCCACCACAGAACCTACCCTCTTGCTTCATGCTTGGAAGAAAGAAGTCCTTAAGCCGAATTGAGGGCTCAACCAAGCCACACCTAAGGTTGCTCCTGCATGAGGAGACTTCTAAAACAAATGAGAACTAAATCTGAAATTACATCTAAAGCAATCCTACTTACTATTGCAGAAAAGTAAAGGAAACTAACCTAACTCGATGCCTAGGAGATAACTCCCAAATACCAAGTGCAAGAATTCAATTAACATGGGGATTTAACATGCTTTGAATGATGAATGCCCAATTGTTGAAGAATTTCTAACATCTAATATTATGAATACCATGTATGCTCTAATTTAGAAATCAACCTAATGAAATATTATCCATTAAAATGCAGGAATAGTTCATACAATTCAATGATAGCTAAATCGAATTAATGTGGCAAATTTCCGAGTAAATAGTTACTCAAAAATTTGATTAAGTACAATAGAAAATTGGAAATTAAAATAACAGATCAATGCATACACAAGATCGGGTAGTTGATCTTATAAACAATCATTCTCACAATTAACAAAAGTGTGCAATATGAAATAATTGGCACAGATATTCCATTGAAAAGAATGTGATTTGCATTAAGAAATAAAAGTACTTGGAAATATAATCAATAAAATCTAATTCCCTTGCTCTTTTTTTAATGGATCTTCAACAGTCCTTCCAAAATGATCAATTCTGCTAGAAAAAAGAAAAGTTGCAAAAGTGCAAGTTCTACCTCTCTAACAAAGGTTTAATTTTGAAAGGAAAACCCCCAATACACTCAAATCTAAGTATTCCTCTTGACCTACAACTCAAATTCCCCTCACAATAGTTCTCAAAGTCTCAAAATTTCATAAAAGAGGAACCCCTTCCTCCTTCTCAACACTGATATTTATAAATTACAAAAGAATCTTCAAAAGGAGAGTTGTTGAAATCAATTTAGATCCACCAATTTTGGAGCTACAAATCCTCTTTTTTTTCTTTGTTGGTGCAATTTCATTGCTTCAAATCCTTTGCTTCATCTCCTTACAACAATTCTCCAGCAAAAACCAATCAAAATTATAATTGAAACCAATTAAAATTGTACATGAAAATCACAATATCAAAATTGGGAAAAAAACTCTCAAACTAAAATCTAATTAAATAAATAAAACACAAATAAATGTGTGCTTCTCATTGATTTCTATAAAATATTCCTTGACCCAAGAAGGCATTCTTCGAACGAATTTGCAACAACAAGACTTTTAGCCAATGAAATTCCAAAACACAACTAGAAAATGGTTTCTTGTTGCAAATTTAGAGCTCCAACTTTTGCTAAATTTTATGCATATTAAATGACTAGATTGTTCTCCATAATTTTATCTTTCCAACAAACTATCCTTAATTTCATTTGGCTAAATAAAATTCAAGTTAGAGCCTTCCAAAATCTAGACATCAAAGATGTCAAAATGCTAGTAATTACATTTCTAAGCAATTTTATAAAAAAACGGTTTATTAAAACACAAAAAAAAATGCTAATAAAATTAAAATTTGAATAATAAAAATAAACTAATTAACATTAAAATCTATTTTATATAAATATATATAAAATAAAACAAATTTAATTAATCATAAATAAAATTACATAAAACAACATAGACAATATAATCGAACATAACATAAAGAATGAAAAATAAAACGTGACTCCTCCGAGATTAAACGAAATGGTGTCTTTTATTACGGTTAATGCGAGCGGAGGGGAGGGAGAGTTACAGCGAGTATAAGGGAAGTGAAATGTATGGGGAAGAAAGGTGGAAGAGTAAGAGAGTGGAGGAGGGGATTTATGTGGGACTTTCTTTATATTCTTAGGTTTTTTTAGTCTAACAATTATATAAGTTTCTCATTTAAAAAAGTCAGGCTTCTAACATTCGCGGATAGCAGCTAGAGATGGCTGTCCTCACTGTTGGTTTGATAAACTGAGTTTGATAGGTTTTTCCACCTTTTGAAAAAAAAAAAAAAAAAGTCAGGCTTTAGTTTAGTTTAATTAGATTATTTTTTTGTCTTAAAAATTATAGAAATTTCTGCAATATTTTGATAAAATCTGGCATGGATTTTTACAAATCTAGGTTACAATTGTCAAAATTCAAGATTTTGGCTGTTTTTAAGGTTTTTGATGGTGTTGAATCCATTTCCACCATCAAAAACATGATTCAAACATTGTTATTGCAATATTTCTAGAATTCTTTTTGCCCGAATTGTAGCCACTTTTAACTGTCCGGGCAATTCCTCCGCCTTAGTAGAGGACTTCAATATTTTTTTGTTGTTGTTTTTTTTAATTATGGGCCCAATGAAAATTATCCCATATGCGTTTTTTTTTTCTACGTAAAGGCTAAATCTATTAAAAAGAGAAAAATATTTACAGAGAGGTTAAGACCTCAGAGGAGGCTGTAGCCATTCCACAACCAGATATCTTGATAGACATATACCCCTGTGACAACAATCCCGGGATTGAGAAAACTCAAGACATGTTTTCCAGAGCCCTTACAGACAAAAGTGCGAACCAAAGTTGTGAACATCACTGCAAAACTATCGAGGACTATGGCGTTACTAATAACTGTTCTGCCCTGATAGCCATATACAAAATTTAGCAAAAACAATGGCTTTCTGAGCCATGACCTGATACAACGCATTAGACTATAATGGCTAGTATCGATACCCAGCCAGGACTTGATACAGAACAGAATTGACATAATCCAAAGAAGCATAGCAAAATGATATAAAGACCAGAAGGGAGACTGCCATCAGTAGGCGCTGTACCGTAAAAATCAAGCATGTTTCAGAGAGTCCGGAGCATCCTTTTCCACCTGGCAAGGAGAGCCCATCCACATGTCAACGGCATTGTCCCCATCTCCCATGTCGCCGCCACCTGGAGGAGCTACCAAATTCAGATTGCCGCGAGAAGGGTGATCTGGTTCGACCACAGGCAAATTGCGTTGAGCAGAATCAACTGGAGGCTGAGGTACCTCAGGCACATTCCCCGCTTCCTGCAAATCTTCACAATTGAACACAGTTCCAACCACGTCTCCCTGAAGCACACTGTCGTCCTGAGACTGCGACGGTGAGGTATGAACAGAGCTGCTGGGCTTATCTTCCTCCTCAGCCAAAATAACCGTAATGCTGGCTGAGAGAACGGGTTTATTGAGCCGACTGTGAAATTTGAAACGGGTGGTTTGAAAAGAGTTGTGCAGGAAGGGCCTGCCATGATCAGAGGACGGGGAAGCCGAAGCCAGCGGAATGATATTCTGGGGAGCAGGCTGAGAGACATGACCACGATTACCACTGGTGCCTCCACGGCGAGAAACACCACGGCGTCGCACCATCTTCAGAAAGACAGAGAGACCTGAGAAGGGGATTAAACAAGACCAGACAGAATAGGGCCAAGAGTGGGCGAACCAGGTAAAGAACAGACTCCGGATAAGCCCCCAAGCTGCCAGAGCAAAACAGGGATGCAGGAAAAATGGCAGACGGATATGGAAAGACCCGATGAGAGCGATAGCTAGAACCAGAAGCTGAGCCATGAATAAAACAGCCTGTGCGGGATCTCGAACAGGGCGCGCATTCATTATCGAATGCTTAACGATCAGCCTGTACCTCAATACATTCATATCAATCGCGGTGAGGTTGTGGGAGCCGTGCCGGATCGCCAGGTGCGAAGCCAGCTGCCGGCGGAGAGTTAACCCGCCTTAAATGCACCTCGGGAACACCCGCATCCGGGTTTATCCCATATGCGTTGTGCAAATAGAATAGGTAGAATTTATATAGCGAATGATATGGAATAACGACAAGGAATATGGAAAGGGTAAGCTTCATGTTGTGGTAGGCATTAGGTTGGTACCAGTCTAAGGGCCCGAGGTCGGCAAAATAACATTCTTGTTGGTTTGAATGTACAATATAATATAAATATTATATAGATGTGAAAAAAAAAATTGCGTTTATGTTTTTATATTTATTTGTTTACATATCAATATATATTTATATATTTTACAATATATTATTAAAAATATTACATATATAATATATATTTTTATATTATATTATTTATTTTTATATTTATATATTTTACATTATATTATTAAAAATATTACATTTATAATATATATAACATATATTTCTATACTATATTATTTAAAATAAAAGTAAAGTGTAATTAGTTTCTATACAATTGTTTATAATATAAGAGTATATGTGTTTTTTAATTACTAATTTGTCTCTTTTTAATGTAGGAATGTATCAAGCAATAAGAAAGGAGATGCCAATATATACACTCAAACACAAAGTATGAGATGATCTGGCAACTGAAGGTGCAATGTCACTTTTTTGTGACCATCAAGAGAATATTGTCATGAACTAAAATAGTGACCTTACAAGGAGAAAAGAGAGCCAAGAGATAGCAAACAAATCAAAAATCTAATGCAAGCAAAGAATTAGCCAAATTTAGTGAAGGATCCCCACAGATGTTTTGAAAATAGATAGGGGGGATGTGGCCACAAAATGTGGCTTAGAAAATCAACAAGTGAATAGTAACAACTATCATTAGATGTATCAGTGAAAACATTGTCAATAGAATGATAGCTACTACAACCACTGATTTGATTAGATTTGACATTTAGCACATAAGACTCTTCGTGGATTAAGAATCTGGATGAATCAAATGAAGGACTTCCTTGAACATTTAGAGCTCTAAAATGTTCCTCCTTGCATATTAAAAATGGGAAATTAAACAAATCATGAACAATGGATTCAATATTTCCATCTCCTAATTGTGAAACAACAGCATCTGTACCTAATCATAATCGTGGCGAGCAAGGTAGAGATCTAAAGGATTTAGAGAAACAACTAGTGTAACATACTCATCAAACATGTATGGGTACAATGAATAGTGTGTTAAAGAGGAAGGAGGATGTAAAGACTCAGGTGGGGAAACATCAATAACAATTGAATTTGATTCAAAATTCAAATTATACTCTGATATCAGCCTACAAAAACAACAGATCAACATGCATGTTATGCTCTGTGAAATTATTTGGACATCCATTGTCACCTAAGAGAAAACCTTAGTCATGACAGGGAGGCGAAGGTAAGAGCATCTCATGAAAAGATGGAGGATTAACTAGATCAACATAACTTTCTTCAACATCATAATCTAAAGGGACGGTAAACTAATACGGTTTTCATATTGACCTTTCCCTACTTCAATGGGGTTCACTAGTGCTCTAGAAGCATAACAACATGGTTCCTTTTCTTGCACAATTTCTTCATTACCTAATTCATTAGAAATAGAAATTTCAATGTTAGTACAAGAATCTATTCCATTGGGTAATGAAGATAGTGGAGGATGAGAGGAGCTAAAGGAAACCATCTCCTCTTCCAAGGCATGAGATTCCCTTTGAGTTTCATTAGAAACACAAGTTGGCATAAGAGAAGAAGAAATAAAATCTTGTTGATTTGTAGATGGAAAATTGTTAAAGTCATCAACCTTTAGTTCTAATTCAAACTTCTCTAGAGAAAGGTGAACCAATTTTAAACATTTTTCCCACAAATAATTCCAATCCACATCTCTCTTAGGAAAATTATAATAAATATTATTAAATCTACATAGAAAATCATCCAATAATTCACTTGGTTTCATTCTAAGCCCATTGATATTTTTGAAAAATTTATGGTAACTATATCCCTCAAAAGAAAAAAGGAACTCATCGATGAATTGTTGAATCAAATGAATAGAAGCAGATGGCAAAGTTTGAGACTATACTTTGACATGACCTTCAAATGTAAGAGAGAGAAGTCTACATATTACCACTTCATCCAATAAATTATTCAAGATACAACCTTCAAGAAATTGAGCAAGATTTCATGATGTAGAAATTTCACCCTCGCCATTAAACTTATCTTTTGACAAGAGACAAGTTTCGACAGAAGTTTGAGAACTTATTTCTCCAGAAACACAAGTCCGAACATAAGGTTCAGAAGAAGTCATTAGAAGACATAAAAATTAAACTAGGGTCATCTTGTCATCTGCCCTCCTTCTAGTGCCAAAAAGTGTTGACGGTGTTGGATAATCCGCCAACACTAACGGGGTCTCCTCGGTATGAAGTCGCAATAAGACCTTGCACTCTTTGGGATAGGAGCCCCATTTGGGATACCAACTCGACTACCACTGTGTCTGTGTTTTTCTCTTGGATATTGAATACAGAGAGTTGAATGTGAGACCAAGTGTAAAATGTTAGAAGAATGAGGACGAGATCAACTCTCCATTAATATCTTGTGAAACATAATATAAGAATACAACAACATAATGAGCAAGAGCATGCCTTAAGAAAGAACCAATACATACACATCGAGAAAGTGTTAGAAATTGACCGGAAATTAGTTCAACATCAACTTCTAGCACAAAATTGAATGAAGAGCAAAGATTCAAAGTAAAATCACAAGCTGTATGAAGCGAATTAGTTGATAAACATGTAACCAATGTGTAAACCACATGTATAAACAACAAAAGCATGGATATCCATTACAAGTGTCATTAACATGCATGAGAATCAATGCCATAAGAAGAAACATTCTTATTAATACTTCCACGCATTCAAATACATGTAGAATAAGCTCGTCAAAACCAAATAGTGGGATGAGAGCAATTCATATCATCTTCATAATATAGCACTAGCCTCACAATCCCTCCACCTATAAGCTACCAAGAAAAAATGCTTTCAGTTCTTCAAGCACAAAGTAGCAATACTAGTCTCGCTTAAGTGTTAAAAGTCCTATTGAATGATGCATGAGGTTACATTTATAGAAAAGAGGAGAGTGACCTTTCACCTTCTCCTATGACTCTTGGACTTCCCCAAGACCTTTCGACTTCCAATTAACCCTTTATCTCCCCTAAGACTTTCCGTTGTGCGTTGGTGCTTGCTTGCACAATGGTTAAAGGCAAGGGATCAAGACTAGGATTTGAAAATGCACAGTGCGCTTACATATGATGGCTTCCAATGCATTTGTTTGTGCAACATCTATCACATCGTATTATTTCAGCTTCTATCACATTCATAGAGTGTGAAAAGGCTCAGTCTCAATCGCACTATTGTTTAAGGCCCCCTTGTGTAGCTTAGTATGTAAGATTCATCGTATGCGAGCGCTAGCGCTTTGATATATTAGCATATTAGCGTTCAGTGAACCTTTTAAAGTCATGTTTGAAAATATCCATTTAACATTTGATTTAGGTCATTGTTGCAATCACAACGCAGTTGTGTTTGCACTTTGCATTTGGTGCAGTGCATCCTTTGTTTCAAACGTATGCTTGTAATGCATTTGTTTGTAATGGTTTCGATAACACTACACATTTCATAAGATTCCTCAACGCAGTGTTATATTGCTGCAAGCCGCTTGTTTGCATTATGAATGTGTCATTTGTATTTACTTTCCAACGTAACACTTTGGATATATTCAATGCATTTAGATTATCATATCCATCATTCCAATGGTGAATTTAATCTTTAAATATGACCTTTGTTGTGCCCTTTCATGTAGTGTTTGATATAAAGTTGCATTGTTTTGGCATTGCTCATTCATCGCATTAGTCCTCATTTCAACGCATTACTCAATATCACTTTTCATTACACCAAAATGTCATTTTGATGCCCCTTTTCTATTGTCCCCTTAATGCATTATCTTAGCGATTGATGCTACATGGGCGAACTTCTGAAATCTTTCATGGTGTATTCTTGATCAATGCCCTTTTACATTTTTATTGTATGGTTTCCTTCAAGTCTCCCTTGCACTATTGTGAAGGCATATTCGTGGTCACTACTATCACATTGTTTTTTGTTGCTTTTTGTTGGAGCCTCAAGCTGCCCTTACACTTTGATATATTATTTAATTTTTCATGTAAGATATAATTCCAACCCTCATTCTACATTGTATCCTTTCAAACCTATGGTGTTGTCACAATTATTAGTGCATTGATATACCATGCAGCGTTTAAATATCTTTCCAGCATGCACCATAATATGGAATTTCTTCACAATAGCATATTTTCCTTGGTTTATCTTCAATGCATTGCCCATTTGAATAGTGTAGCTTCCAATGTTTTAACGATGACCTTTCAATGGTTACCCAACACATTGTTTTAAATGTCTTCAATGCTACATTGGGTGGTATTTCGCTCTAATGGAAACTATCCCTGCAATTAAACAAATAAAACCCCTTTTATTAACTGAAATTTAAACAATCACATTCCTAAAGTGAACATTTATTCTTTCAATAAAGGGTTTCTTATGCAAGCTTTATGATATGTGGGTTACTCGTACAGTGAAAGCTACACATAGTTGTGGAGGGATGGCTGCTGATTAAAAAGGGAGTTTAACACAATGTGTCTATTTAGAGGCTTCAACTTTGAATGCAAGACTACATTTTACCCAAAACCACTACAACATTCAATCATGACATTGATATTCCAGGAAGCTTCTTAATATAATGGTGTAATAATATAACTAAATATGTTATAAATTCTCATGAGGGTCTGGGTTGGGGATGCAAATTCAAAATTGAGGATCAAGTCAAAATTCGCTTAGTCCCTCACTCGTAATCATGATAGTCTAGGTTTTCTTTAAAGATACATGGGAAAGATGACAATCTCATAAACCCTAATGCATTTGAAAAGATGAGGACCAAGGTGAAATATGGTTATCAACATAAGACACTTGCCTAACATTTGAAATGCCTCCCATGAATGCATTAGGCTAAAAAATGAGTTCCCTAATACATTTGATAGAATGATAATTAGGATAAATCGAAGGAATATGCATCATGAAGGCATAAGCATCAATAAGGTTTGATGAAAATGATTCATTGAAAAGCTTTACCAATTCAAAGACATAGACAGATCAGTTAGGCCTTGAGAGGCAAAGGAGGGGGGACCCAAAATTTAGATATGGTTGAAACTTTTTGGGTGTTGTTGTAGAGGCTACAACATGAAGGTAAGCTTCTAGGATTCATTGTATCCAAATTATGCATGATGATCGAGCCTGAAAAGATGGAAGCAATATAAAATCTCAAACTCCCTTGCAGTAAGAGAGAAATGCAGTCCTTTCTCGGAAAAATCAACTTTGTGAGGTGATTTATACCTAATTTTGTGGAAATAGTAAAGCCTTTGTAAGAAATGATTCAGAAATATGCAAATTTTAAATGGAAACCTAAGCAAAAATGAGGCTTTAAAAAATAAAAGAAGCGATCATTGAAGCACTAGCCCTTCTGAGTCCAGATTATAACTAAGATTTCATTTTATACACATTTTCCTTCGAAGAATAATATGCCATAGTCTTAACTGAAAAGGATCCAAAAGGTAATGAATTCCCGGTCGCTTTCATGAGTTCTGAACTCTAAGGGGGAGAACTCAAATGTCTAAAGGTTGAAAAAAAAGCCTTTCCAGTCTTTAGAGTAGTTAAACATTTTATACCATATCTTCTCAAATCAAAAACCAAAGTGATTGTTCCTTATCTTGCAGTTATAATTACCAATAAAAAATACTTAGATGAGCAAGGGAACATCAGGATGACATCGTTGCAAGAACATGACCTGCATATAAAGCCTTCCAAAACAATTAGAGGACAAGGTTTATGCAAGTTGGTAGTAGAAAACAAACATAGCTAGAATATTGATGAAGGATTGGAGGATGAAACATCCATGATTGAAGAAGAAAATTTCTACATTCCTGCCCTAACTAATTTATGGTATTATGAACTCAAGTATTATATTACTCATGGTTCGACCCCTACACGTCATTACTCCTAATAAATGAAGGTCCATAAGACTCAAAGATGCTTCATAACCACTTGTCAATGGGATCATTTTTTATTGAAATTATGATTATCTACTTCTCAAATGTTTATAGAATTATGATTTTGTTTACAATGTTGGATACTGCCAACATATAGAGGATCTACCCAATATGAGGTCCCAAATAGACCTCACATCGTTTGGTGTAGGAGTCCCATATGGAATATGGCTCAACTTCCATTTACTTAAAGATATGCCTTGGATTTAGTTGTTAGCGCAAGAGAGAAGCACACATGTGCTTTTGAATTAGCAAGTGAATGTGCCTTGTGAATGTTCGATTGCAAATGTATGAAGGTTCTTTTACTACAAAAGGGGGAGTAAAGTGAACCTCTAAGAGAGAAGTAATAGTACTACCCTAATGGAGACACACGTGAATGAGAAAGGCTCGCCTGACATCAAGTGAAATAGTTCACATAGATGTGAAGATCGTTATAAACATTACAACACATTTCCAATAGGTTAAGTATCAAAGTCACTGAAATAATTATATTACTTTTGTACATGTGAAAGAAAACATGAATCATAAAAATACAAAGAATAGTCTTAGAAACATCCACAATCCATGTGTGAAAATGTGTTGGCTTGAAAGGCTTCAAGTATTAAGAAAAAGTTCCAAGCACTAGTAAAAATGACTAATTAGTTACTAAAAAAACAACTAAAATTTGCATATAAACGACCATTTTTCAATTGGTGACCAATAGTAGCTAACTCACAATATCTTATAACGCGACCAACTTTTAGTCATTTTTAGCTTAGTCATTACTTCATTTCCTCAATTTTACGAACTAGTAGTATATTTGGTCATTAATTTTTCATTGGATTAGTCATTAATTGTCACAATTAATGATCAAATATACAACAAAATATATTACTATATGAATCCTCGAGAAAACCAATTAATGACCAAAAAAATATGACCAAAATGTTGGCCGTGTTATAAGATACTATAAATTAGCTACTAATAATCACATATATGCAAATTTTAGTCATCATTTGAAACCAATTAATGACCAAATAAATATGAATAAATTTTAGTCGTGTTATAAGATACCGTAAATTAACTATTAATAGTCGTATATATGCAAAATTTAGTCATCATTTTAATAAAAAAAATTATCATTTACAGTGGTCATTTATCTTTTTTTGATATTTTCATATTCATTATATAAATGACTTATTTAGTAGTTTCTATTCATTTCATTTAATTTAATTCATAATCATTATAAACGACTAATTTAGTCATATATTCATTTTATTCATGTTCATCATTAATTAATATAAACTACTAATTTAGTAGTTTTAGATTGATTTTATGTGTTCATTATTAATCAACATAAATTAATTAGTATGATTTTGCGACTAAATTTTAAAAAAATGTCATACAATGTGCATGTTTATCTAATATGATAACACAAAGTTACATATGTTAATTACAAGACTAAATAATATCAAGTGCAAATAAAAATAATTTCAACCATATAAAATTTATTATATAAAATATCAAGTATTACAATATGAGTTTCCAACTTAATATCAGTTGGAGTACAATTTACACATGAAATATTGTTTTATCATTTCAAAACATTATCATTATGTTGCCCAAGCATTTGTTGGGATGGGGTCCCCTAGGTCAGTTTTGGGGTTAAGATAACCCAAGTTTTGGTATAGTTTTTGTAAATAATGTAAAGTCTCCATGATTTGTGGATGCGGAGCGCGTAGATGAATAGGAGTCAAAGGGGTTTATCCCCTTGTTTTATGTAAAGTTTGAGTTGGTTTTGAGATTCACCCATGGTCTGTGGACCATGGCATTGTATGAAAAAGACTATAAATAGGTGTGTCTTAGAGAGTCTAAGGAAGGGAGGAAGTAGTATGAGGAAGTGACAGCAAAGAGAAGTGGGTAAGATAGAAGAAGAAAGGCTCTGTAGCTGAGTGCGCAGAGGCCTAGGTAGAGTCCGCAACTGAGTGCGCAGACCCCTGCAACTGTGTGCGCAGGGCAGTTTTGAGTCTGTAACCTTGAATTGAAGATCAATAAAGACAGTTTCCGAAGAATTATTGCGTATTTATGTTTATTCTTGTTAATGTTATATGATTTCGATGAATGATGTGTTTTATATAATATTGATTGAATGTTACGAGATTCTCTTGAATGAGTGTTAATGATGTACACAATGCATGTTTAAGTATTTTTGCAAAGACTGAAGAATTCTCTGATGTTTACTAATAACTTAAGCAAATCTACGCGAACCCTAATTTAGGACTACTCTTTGATGTGCGTAAGTAGACAAATTGATCGTTAAAGGTCCGCAAGGACTGATCATAGACCTTCACGAAGGTCTGGAGGCTATTTTAACAGAATTGCAGCAGTGTGCCCTAAGAGTGTATTGATATGTGCGAAGGTAGATCTGAGGTGCGAGAAGACATCACACTAGTCTATGGATGCAGAAACTTGGTTCTTTCATCCCCCCATACTGCGTTGGGTGAGACTGCAACCTGCGCTATGTAGGTTTTTGCCGAAAGGGCCAGTAATGTAGGGTTTTGTTGGTTGACGCAACTAACTCTAAACCTGGGTCAGGACCCCCTAATCCAACAAATGGTTATGTCGCCGGGACCAGAATCTTCTTGAAAGAGATGTGTGATGTTGCATCATTGGAATCCGACCAAGAAAGAAATTGAAAAGTGGTTGGATCAGAATCCACGCATGAAAACAAGAATCCACACCTGTCGAGTGAAGAGTGGTTGAACATGTATATGTATACAGAGATACACGAGATATTCTTATGCACTTTTCCCATTGAACTGTATGAATGATTAGCTAAATTAACAGACAGTCAAGGAAGGTGGAAGCTCAATAGTCCTATAGTATGGACTCCATAATTAGTGCGACGATTAGAAGCTTCTGAAAACAAGATTGTGTGGGTTGTTGATCATTGGGTCTATCGAATTCTGGGAGGATTTGTTACATAATTTGCAGTTGATACCTCGGTCATTTATAGTGAAGCGGAGTGGTGATTTTTCAAAGGACCACGAGGTAAGTATTTAATATCATTAAATACCTGAATTAAAATGATGTTATGTGAAAAACGGGTGATTCCATTACCTTGATGTTCAGAGCTACACGAAGTGGTCGATTCTTTAGAAATCGTGAAGGATCGGGACCGGAGTATAGTCCGTTGATTGGACCTCCTTTAAGTGACAACAAAGGGGCGGAACGGACCCTGCCATGAAGCATTGTTCATCTAATCACTCAGGGGATTCCTCGAGTAAATCGTCTGTCCACCCCACCTCCACCCCCACCTCCACTGCATACACCTTCGCCCACACCTCCACTTCCACCACCACCATTCAACATGGCGAACGCGATGAAGATGTTGATTTTCAAGGGCATAGGGAGTGAAGATACAAAGCAGTTTTGGTTTTTTGCGAATGTTGTATGGACAACGCAACAGATTACTAATGACAATATAAAGAAGGCACAGTTGGTTACTGCTTTGCAGGATCGCGCGCTAACTTGGTATATTAAGTATTGTTCTGATAATCCTCTTGCATCACTAGCAAAGACTAGGGTAGCTTTAAATAAGGAGTTTAGTAAGCCTAAGTCTAACTCACAGTCAGTAATTGGATTCAAAGAAATCATGATGAGGGTCGATGAGACGCCTTAGGAATTAGATCAAAGGTTGAAGTGTCAAATTCGAGAAGCTAACATGCAGCTCACAGATAGTTAGCATTGTGAATGGTTTATAGCTTCGCTTCTGCCCCACCTGAGAATTTCTTTGTCACAACAGAAGATAGGAACACAGGCAGAAGCCTTGGAAATCATGATGAGGTTACATGCATCACCTATTCAGGATGCAACCTTAGGGGTACAACAAATCCACTCTTAGTTATAGAGCTTACACTTAGAACTGCAGAGTTTGAAGAAAGACAAGGAGACTAAACCAGAAGAGTGCATGGAAGTCTCATGTTTGAAGTGCAAGAGCCAAGGGCGAGATAAAGACTATTGTCTAGTATATGTGAATGATATTAGAAGAGGGGGGTCGATTCCCCTGAAGGCAGAAGCCCTAGCAGGACCGAGTGTGGGGCCTACGCTATGGTGCACTATTTGTCAGGTTGTTGGACAACATGCGACGGCTAATTGTCATTTACTTCAAAAGTTCGTCCAGACACCACAGAAGTTGTTCTGTAACTTCTACAAATTGGTGGGCCACGATGATTGCCATTATTGCAGCTATGATATGATGATGGAAAGAACACCTACATACCAAATGCAAGTAGAAACTTGGCCTCCAGAACAGGGCGCCAGAGGAACGCATGGAGGTTATCAGGGTCAAGGACAGGGTCGAGGAGGAGGAGGACACGGTAGAGGTTGTGGTCATATCATCTGCTACAACTATTGGCAGTCAAGGCACTATGCACGAGAGTGTTAGAAGCAGACACGCTTGTTATGTCAATACTGCAGCCAGTTTGACCATACTATAGAAGAATGTCCGGTGTTGATAGCTAAGATGCAGGAGAAGAAAGCGCAGCCTCAGCAACCTATGCGGAACTTATAGATGATGAGAGCTAAGCCCCACGAGGAGGATCAAAGAATGAGTATAGTGTTGAGAAGTGGAATAACAACTAGCGATGATAAGGGTAAATAGCCTAAAGAGGAAGGATGGGTATGCAAAATGTCAGAGAAAGAAGATGGCTTTGATGTAGAGTGCGCTAGAGAAACATTTATGGAATCCAAGAAGAGCTTTGTTGAGGCCTCCCAAGACAAGGTGCAAGAAACCAGCGCGCCTGCAGAGGTTGATCCCTCTGTACTCACTACTTTTTTGGAGACTTGAATAAAACTATTGCGCGATAGCAAAGATGTGGAAGGCCTACAGGAATTAATAAATAAATGTGCCAATAAAGAGAAGGTCCCTGATGGACACCGAGTGGTCATAAAAATTGGCAAACATAAGGCATGAACAGGGTGTGAGATGAGGCTCACCGCGCAAATCGGTGATTATGAGGTGGACTGGATCATCTTGGATCTGAGGTTCGATGTGAACGTATTACCAAAACAAACATGGGAAAGAATGGGGAGACCTGCACTACAGTGGTCTCTGATTCAACTTAGAATGGTGAACCAACAGAAAATCATCCCCATGGGACGATTATATGGAGTAACCATTGATATAGAAGGTGCGAGTGCGATGGCTGACTTTGAGGTTATAGAGATCGTCGATGATAGTAATCCATACCCCGTGCTCCTGGGAATTGACTGGGCCATTGATATGAATGGGGTCATCAATTTGAAGAAGAGGACAATGTCGTTTGAAAGAAAATCACTTTGGGTTGTAGTACCGTTGGACTCTACAGAGGGGGTACGATATATTGAACTAGTCCGTGATTATGAAGAAAGTGAGGATGAACTAGATCAAATCTACAAAATAACAATGCGAGATCAGGACTGGATCAATCCGACGGTAGATGGATGGATTTCATGGGATCGGGAGAGTTCCTACACCTCTGATTCAGATGAAGAGTTGGAGCATTGGCATAATCGCTTGCATGAAGTATCTACACTGCGATGCAATATGATGACGAAGTTTCTACGCTGTGTTTCGTCAGAGGTAAGGAGACTACGCTATTATGATGGTTTAACTGATGTAGATATCATTTTGGATGAATTTGAGCGTGAATTCCATAAGGATCACCGCTTCCAAGCACTAGAATTGGCACTACGCACTATGCCTACATGATGGTGGTGAACTCATAAGGATAGCTTTGCTGGATGGCGAGATTATAGAAGAAGGATGAGGTTGCAGTTTGGGTGTGTTAACACCAGAATGACCGAGAAATATAATGGAAGGGACGATTCATGTGATCACCTAGCAAAATGGACTAAAGCATGGGGGACAGAACCGCAGCCAGAGTGGGTACACATATTTTTCCATACTTTGGATACAATTCCCATGAACTGGTATCTGGAAACGGAACTTTGTGAGGGCACGATGGAATGGGATATATTGAGGGAAGGGTTCTTATTGACCTTCAGCTTTGAATATGGCTTCGCAAGAATTGATGACGCACTACAAGATATTAAGGTGGTTATCTCCAGAACGTCACAAGAGCCTATGGAATGAACCCAACCAGATTGGAGCACCTAGTTGCGTCATGCGTTGGAATGCTATAATGTGACCGCTGAAGAGGAGGATGAAGATCTAAGAAAAATTAATATTCCAGAGGTAGAAGGACATCGCAAAGTCGAAGGCCCACAAATAGAAAACCCAAAAATATCTGCGTCATTGAAGACAAAGCAAGTAAACATCGGTACTGAAGCAGAACTGAAGTTCGCAAAGATTGGGGATTATTAGGACGACGCTACCGTGGAGAAACTTGCTGAGTTACTCCGCGAATACCAGGATATCTTCCCTACTAAGTTTTTGGATTTGAAGGGCATAGTTGGCGATTTGGGCGTTATGAAGATCACCCTGAAGCTGGACGCGAAGCCTATTAAATAGAGGTCGTATTGCCTTAATCCTAAATACAAGGAAAAGGTTTGCCAAGAGCTGGACAAGATGCTGGAGGTAGGCATCATAAAACCTGTTGAAGAATCTGATTGGGTGAGCTTGATGGTGGTTCAGGAGAAGAAACAAAAAGGTGAAATAAGGATTTGCATAGATCTGCAGAAGCTTAATGATGCGTGTGTCCACGACCCATTCCCAATGCTATTTATAGATGAAGTGTTGGACAATGTTGGAGGGAAATAGGTTTATTCCTTTACTGGTGGTTTTTTTGGGTATCATCAGATTAAGATCACACCTGAGGATAGGAGAAAAATGACCTTCGCAACAGAGTGGGGTTGTTTTCAATACACTATGATTCCATTTGGACTCAAGAACGCGCCTGCAATATTTTCCCGTGTAGTCATAGCAGTGTCTAAGGAGTTCATCCATAAGTTCCTGGAAGTATACTTTGATGATTGGACGGTGTTTGGATTAGTGAAGCACCATGTAGCAAGTCTACGCCTAATGTTGGATACGTGTCACAGATACCAGATCGCGCTGAACTTGAAGAAATGCATATTTTGTGTTCCTTTCGAGATCTTACTGGGTCATGTGGTGTGCAAGCAAGGATTGATGGTGGACCCTACAAATATGGCAGTAATAGTGAATTTGGAGGCCCCTAGGAATGTTAAGCAACTACACGTGACATTGGGGCATACGGGATATTATAGAAAATTTATCAAAGCATATGATCAAATTACTGTGCCCATGGAGAAATTGTTGAAGAAGGACGCAACATTATGTTGGGAAGAAGAATGCCAGCTCATCTTAGATGTGTTGAAGGAAAAGATGGTCACTGCGCCGATCTCGGTATCCCTAATTGGAAAAAGGAGTTTCACATACATGTGGATGTCTCTTGCATTGCATTGGGTGCAGTGTTAATGCAGGTCGGTGAAGGAGAAATGGACCATCCTATATCCTTCGCGAGTAGGAAATTATTGAAGGTTGAGAAGAATTATTCAACGACTAAGCGCAAAGGATTGGCCATGGTGTACATGCTGCAAAAATTCAAACATTATATGTTAGGAGAGCATTTCAAGATGTACACAGATCATTCTGACTTGAAATACTTGGTCAATAAGCCTGTGTTGGGGGGGAAGATCTGTAGATGGTTGCTATTATTTTAGGAGTATGACTTTGAAGTCATTGTGAAGCCAGGGAGGTTAAATACAGGACCTGACCATCTGTCATGGATCGAAATAGGAGAGGAGCCTAATAATCTAGAGGAAGGGTTTCCAGATGCGTAGCTCTTTGTGGTGTGCATAGTGGATGATCATTTTGCTGATATTATTCACTTCTTGACTACAGGGATGGCACCAGAAGGATATACAAGTCAGCAAAAGAAGGAATTAGTAGTGCGCGTGACAGATTTTTTAGTTATTGCGGGACATTTGTATAAGATGGGTACAGATGAAATATTGCGAAGATATGTGCCGAATTTTGGGCAAGATAATATTCTCACTAAATCTCATGGGGGAGTTGCGGGAGATCATTACACAGGTAAGGCAACTGCGCAAAAGATTTTACGCGCAGGTCTATGGTGGCCAACCTTACACAAGGATTCCAAGGTGTATTGTAAGGCATGTGATGCATGTTAAAGAACTGGAAGACCATCACAAAGGGATGAGTTGCCACTACATCCTCAAGTATCTTTGCAGTCATTTGAGAAATGGGTGATTTATTTCGTTGGGCCAATTCAGCCCCCGGGAAAGAAAACGGGTGCGCACTATATTATCACAGCGACAGAATATCTCACCAGATGGGTGAAAGCACAGCCGGTTAAGGATTGTACAAGGGCTATGGAATCAAATTTTTTGTTTGAGTATGTCTTAACCAGATTCGATTTCCCAAAGGTGTTGATGAGTGACAGGGGTATTCACTTTCTGAACGAGACGATTAGCGCCTTGACTGAATAATTCCAAGTCTACCATCAGAAGAGTACACCATATCACCCGCAGGCCAATGGAACTGTTGAAGCCTTTAATAATATTTTGGAGAATGCGCTTACGAAGATCTGAAACTCACAGTGGAATGACTGGGATGTACGCATACCTGCAGTACTATGGGCTTATAGCACTACTTGTAAGAAGCCGACAGGGCAAACGTCGTTCAAATTAGTATATGGGGTTGAAGTTATAATGCCGATGGAGTACATTGTGCCTAGTCTGCGCATAACAACTCTCACTGGTATGGCAGATCACGAGGTCTTGGAGGAATGGCTCGCACAACTGATGGAGCTCGAAGAAGATCAATTTTTGGTAGGATTCCACCAACAAGTACAAAAGGAATGTGAAAAAGCATGGCACGATCACCATATCAAGCTTCGCACTTTCAAGGTAAACAATATAGTCCTGTTATATGATAGCAAATTCACTAAATTTCTAGGTAAATTCCATATGCATTGGTTAGGGCCATATATTGTCAAAGAAATTATAGATGGAGGCGCAGTTCAGCTCACAAAGTTGAATGGGGAACCCTTCCCAAGAAGAGTGAATGGGAGCAGATTGAAGTTGTATACAGGGGATCCTTCACAATAATTATACGGCAGTGGGATAATCTTAGTGCTCCCAGCAGTTGCAAGGGTGTGTGGGACTATAAACTACACTGCCCAATTTGGAGAACAACGCAGTGAGCAGGCTACGCAGAAAATGACGAAGATACAACTCAGGAAGTTGCGCTCAGGAAGTTGCACCATGGGGGACGGTACCACGCAACACAACAGGGAAAGTGATTGTTGGAGTTAATGTTCGTGATTTTATGGCCAATAGATGGTTAAGAGAAGCAGGTTGGCGGAATTTAAGGCAAAAATATTTGAAGATCTACTTCCAAAACAACAATTATTATCAGAAATTTGGGGGAACGGTTAGATTTGAATTCAAAACTCCTTATAAATTGTGTGTGCCAGTCCAACAGAGAACACTTTGCACTCTCGGAATTGTTAGTGAATTTCGTTGTCTGTTGCCTATGAGCCAAGCGTTTTGGGAGGATTCATTGTGAGCCCCACGTTTGCTATGTTTCCTGCGATAAACCAAAAGTTTATTCTTGACAAAATGTTTGCACCAAATCCTATTGAAATTGTTAGCACTGGCGATGTTTCCTCTAAGACCATTGCCACGGAAGTTGTAAGTATGGAAGCTCCGGCTCCTGTGCCTATAGCGGCGAGGTCGCCTAGGCCGAAGCCTACCCCTCCTAGAGAAACCCAACCAGCCAAATCAAAGCAATCCACAAAGGACAAGTAGAAGAAGCTAGTGTCGGTGCACGCATCCCCAAGGAAGCATACAGAAATGCAAAAGCAGAAGACAGATAAGCAACTGGAGAAAGTAGTGGACCTGTAGGTAGAAGAAGCCCAGGGAATAGAAGATATTGATGTTGAAGGCATGGAACCCATAACAAGGCTACTCGAGTATATCCCTCCACGGAAGGGAAAAGAAAAGGTCACAAAGGACCCGGATTTTGAGAAGTTCACCATATCTATTCCCCTACTACCTGAGTAGGTTCCATTTGAAGGTCCTCAACTCGCGCAGATCCCGCTGTTGAAAATGGAGGATTGGGACCTCATAGATCACACTAGGTTTCCACACTTGGCAATAGACAAGTATATGAGAAGGGTCTATTATGCAGAATCAGGTGTTACAACGTTGGAAACGGAGGAATGGGTCCGTGGTGTCGAGCACTAAGGGTTACTCAATTTTCTATGGGTGCCACATTACCACTGCACCCCCATTAATATAATATGTGTGCGCCAGCTACTCACATTTGTGCATGATGGCTGTTTATGGCTAGGAGGGCCTATTCCCATTATAGACATGCTCATTCACAGAATCACGCACCTGCCTTATAAAGGTGCGAACTCAGCTAAGGATTTTGACAGAAGGACTGGGAAAAAGACCTCGTAGAAAGGATGAAGAGGGATTATGGCCTCCTTAAGAAGTCACGAGGGTATTCAATTATTTCTATAACAGACCCGACAGTTCAATTGGCTACCCATATTTTAGCAGGGAAGGTGATGAGAAAATGTTGTGCAGATGAGGTTCCAGCGCCAGCAGTTTCCCTTGGTGTGCATTGCACGAAAGGTGTATCGTTTAATTGGGCAAGATACCTCTATCAAGATTTCCTAGTGAACTACTGCAAGGCCCAAGATGAAACCAAGTCGTTTCACTACGCTTGGTTGTTACTGTCAATTGTGCTTGTTGCATGGAAATTGTCAGAGCATAGCCAATTTCCTTCCCTTAAGGAAGGATTATCAGAGGCGGCGCAATTCGCTTCCTTATGGTCTACAAAGGATGTCGCGCAGATTGCAGAGACGAAGATATTTTTGGTTCTTATGGAAATGGATCTTTGCATGGCTATTAATCAGCATCCGAGGTTGTCCCCAACCTTGTTCATGCAGCTGTCAGCCTACGTGGCATTCAAGGTTGACTTCCACAGAGTATACATCCAAGCACAAAAGGATCTAGAGAAAAAATGGCATGACTTTCCCTATTTCGTGACAGAAACGGATGTGTAGGAGATTGTAGCGAAATGGCTTGCAAAGTGGCGCACCCCGTCCAACTTAGCTGCTAGACCAAGCACAGGTGTGGGAAGTTCTGTTGCACATAAAATAAAGGAGGAAACTAAGCAGGTTACCCATACCCTAGAAGAACAGAAAAAGAAGCCACAAAAAAGGCTCGTGTGGAGCAAGAACGCACTGCCAAGGAGCAAGCAGAACAGGAACAACGCAAGTCATAAAAAGGTGACAAGTCACCTTCGCCGGAGACAGAGGAAGAAGAACTTTCCAGACAAGATGACGGAGGTGATGAGGGGCAGAGCACCCCATTTATTTTTAAACAACGTGGCAAGGAGAAACAGGGTGGAACACGGAAAAAGCAGAAATAAGATAAATCACAGGTTGATCTCATTGTGTTAACAGAAGGCGATCTTGATGAGATCAATGATAAAATTAGGGATACCACAACCGAAGTGTTGAAGAAGTTTGAGAAGAAATACATGTAGACGTTGGGGAGCATCCAAAAGGATCTGTGTGAGCTGCAGATCTAAGAAAGAAGAATATATGTGGGCACCAAATAAGCGAGTGCGAACCAAGCGAGCCTGGCAACCAGGACAAGCCAAGTAGCAGAGCTAGTAAGGACCCTAGACACCAGAACTATACCATTACCAGACGGGTCCATTCGTGCAAAGTCCGCTGAAAATCACATTATCCTGAGTACAATCAAGAATATTGGACTGAATATAGCGGCACTCTCCAATGAGACCCTCCACGCGCTGCATACAAGGGTGGCAGATGAATTGAGAACCAGGGAGCAGCACGCCTTCAACCTCATCAGTGAGTACAAAGTGAACAATGAGGAAATGTTCGATGAAAAGACATAGGCTTTGAAGGAAAATGAGGCACTTCAGACGCGTAGTTCCAGTCTGGAGTCAACAGTAGTAGAGGCATGCAAGACAGTGCCTGAGCTTCACATCCCAGAGGATGCACAACCAGAAACCAAAATCAGAAAACTAGTTGCTGGTGTGTGTGAAGCTAAAGCAGAAGTTGGACGGGTAACCTTTGAGTTCAACATGAAAATTGTAGAGCTGCAGTTGAATTTGCAGCCCATGACTCCACCTGAGGTATGGGATCATCGCAGAGCTGCAATAAAGGAAGGCATGGCTACCTTGGATGCCACAGTCACTGACTGTGTGACATTGTTTGAGCAGGCTATGGAGCTCGTGACCAATCTGCAGGAGGATCTGAACCTGCAGACATTGAACACAGAGGTAAGGGAGTTACAACAAAAATATGATGAAGTCAGGGCGATTGCGCGCTCCTTAGCACCAACGCAACGCCTTTCCAAATTACAGGAAGGAAAGCAGCTACTAGCACAGGTGGAGGAAGAATAGAAGAAGGAGGCCTTGCTAAAGGCCAGGTTGCAACCTTGGTTGGAGGAGGCTTATCAAGTCACAAATACCATTCAGGATAAGCTTAAAGGGTTGCAGCAGAAACAATAATGATGAGGTTGGCCGTAGAAGAACCAGCCACAGGAAAATTTATCGAGGAAGTCAAGCAGGAAGCAACGCAGAGCGCTGTCGAAGTTGCAATGATCCAGGTGGAGCTAGGGGATTTTTGTAGTAAGATCGCAATGCCGGCAGAGTGACACGAGGGTGAGTCATGATCTTTGTGTTGGGGGCCTACTGGGATGGGGTCCCCTAGGTCAGTTTTGGGGTTAAGATAACCCAAATTTTGGTACAGTTTTTGTAAATAATGTAAAGTCTCCGTGATTTGTGGATGCAGAGCACGTAGATGAATAGGAGTCAAAGGGGTTTAGCCCCTTGTTTTATGTAAAGTTTGAGTCAGTTTTGAGATTCACCCATGGTCCGCGGACCATGGAATTATATGAAAAAGGCTATAAATAGGTGTGTCTTAGAGAGTCTAAGGAAGGGAGGAAGTAGTATGAGGAAGTCACAGCGAAGAGAAATAGGTAAGATAGAAGAAGAAAGGCTCTACAGCTGATTGCGTAGAGGCCTAGGTATAGTCCGTAGCTGAGTGCGCAGAGCCCTATAGCTGTGTGCGCAGGGTAGTTTTGTGTTTGTAACCTTGAATTGAAGAGTAATAAAGACAGTTTCCGAAGAATTCTTACGTATTTCTGTTTATTCCTATTAATGTTATATGTTTTCAATGAATGATGTGTTTTATGGAATATTGATTGAATGTTACACGATTCTCTTGAATGAGTGTTAATGACATACGCAACGCATGTTTAAGTATTTTCACAAAGACTCTGATGAATTCTCTAATGTTTACTAATAACTTAAGTAAATCTGCGTGAACCCTAATTTAGGACTGCTCTCTGATGCACGTAAGTAGACAGATTGACCAAGGTCTGCAAGGACTGATCATAGACCTCCGCGAAGATCTGAAGGCTATTTTAACAAAATTGCAGTAGTGTGCCCTAAGAGTGTATCGATTTGCGCGAAGGTAGATCTGAGGCGCAGGAAGACATAACACTAGCCTCTGGATGCACAAACTTAGTTCTTTCATCCTCCCATACTACTTCGGGTGAGACTATAGCCTGCACTATGAAGGTTGATGCTGAAAGCGCCAGTAGTGTAGGGTTTTTTTGGTTGGCGCAACTAACTCTGAACCTGGGTTAGGACCCCCTAAACCAACAGAATTTCAAGTGAATTCACCAACTCTGAAGGCTTGACTATCAGTCTCTATGAGTGTGTCTTATGCAAGATATTGGCCCTAAGGGTATCACTAGACAAATTCTCTTCCCTCTCTCATTTTTCATTTGTTGCTCCAGTGTTATTGTTCTCCTCTTTCTTCAATTGTTGCTTCTTACCATCAATAATGAGTTCCTTTCCTGAAAATGAAAGAAGATACAATGCAGAGTATAAGACATAAAAGACAACAAATACTTGAATATAAAATAAAGTAGACTATAAAACATTTATATGACATATACCTCAACATTCGATAGTGGCCACTATGTGGCTAGATGGCCTATATAAACAAAACAAATAAAACGTCATCATAGAAAATAACACCTTAGTAACTTAATATTCAACCTTCAACAAAACCTTAGGCACAATCATACCAACTAAGTTACATGTTAAAAATATTAGGCAATAGATCACTTGTGAAAACAAATGGAAAAAAAAAATATCATTGTAAAAGATATCCTTATTGCTTGTTCTAAAAGAGTCATGTTCCTTAAATTTGGATATTCTTTTTCCCACAGTAAAATTTCCTCGCTATTATGACCTATGTTTTTAGGATCATGAGATTGATCCAACATCAGATTTGATTGTGGAGACAAAATGATTCAACTTTCCAAGATGAGTACCTTTCTTGATTGAATGAAGGTGCTAGTTGTGAGTAGTGTCAAAACCTTAGGGAAGAAAAACACTAAGGCCTAAGAAAATATATCACCACTTGTCCACTGAAAGAAAAAATTTCAATCCCACAATGGCCTCTGGGAGTACATTTCGTTGGATGGATATCACACTTTGAGAGATGATTATCTAATACAGTGAGAAGTGTACATATATTGTCACAATTCCCCTCACAGTCAGACCCTATAGTTGTGTCCTATAATATTAATCATATTATATTATTTAATTATAAATTATGACTATCAAATAATTATTAGTTTGAATAATTAGTCTGAAATTTCGTTTTAGGTATTTCTGTATACATGAAAATATTCGGAAAAATAAATAAATAAATAAATAAAATAAAATAAAATAAAAAAATAAAAAATAAAATAAAAATAAATAAAAATAAAAAATAAAAAAAATGGAGTACTTTTTGTGACTAGTTAATTTCGAGTGAATCTAAATAGACAAGAAATTATGGTGCCTTGGTGTTTCTCTAATGGTTATCTGCTCATTGTACCAATTTCTCCCATGTCCTCTACTGCTTTTGCTGAATTCCTCTTTGATGATGTCCAATGCCAATGCAATGGACATTTATCCTCAATGTTTTTCTGAGCCAAAGGGAGGATCCACAAGTAACAACCAAAAAGTAACCTGAAATATATTATTGGGGGCCAAAATGCAGTAATTATATGACAAGACAAGAAACACTACACCTTAATCATCTTCCCTTTAATATTGATTAATAATTTCTTTGCATGATCATGTAATACTAAAGTGTCAAGTAGGGACATTTAAAGTTAGTCATCCATCAATATCACCTTTGAGAGTGCTTAGTAGTTAATACTTCCTATTACACACACAGTATATCACCAACTTCAAGAATAGGAATATAAACACAACAAAAATGAAATTAAAAGAAATGCTAGGAAGTTGAATGCGACTAATCTTAAGAGTCAAGAAAATACCAACCCCTTCACATTAGCAAGGCATTCTTAGGCACTAAAACAGAAAATCCTTCCATTGTATCATTTTCACCTTTTCTTTAATTTCTTTAATTGAGAACATAACTTTTAGAAGAAAAAAAATAAAATAAACTAAATAAATAAAATTAATTAATTAATTAATATATATATATATAAAATAAAAAATAAAAATAAAAATTCATTGAAAAAGGTCTCAAAATCCTAACAAATGCTCAAGTGATTTTCGTATCAATTAAACGGAAAGGTAATTGTTCAATATGCTTTTAACTTGCAAATATATTGAAGAATATGAATCTTTCTCATCCCTTTCTCCTAATCAAATTGTAATCCGCGGGTTCCAATCAAATAATCAATTTTCCTCCAAGATAGTTAAGAGATCACTTTGGAGAAGGACTTCTAGAAGCATTGGGATAGTAGAAATGGAATTAACTAGGAGTAAAATGAAGCACTTTAGTGGGTTCTCCAAAATATTTGAACACAATTGAAAATGATTTTATATTCCCTCCACACATTTTAAAACAGAAACCATTCAGCTGCATCTCATTTATTTTCCACCTTTCTGTAATATGTAATTCTTTGAGCAAGAATAGAGCATTCATAAATATTGTCATGAAAGAGGAATCTTCATAATCCTAATAAGTTGGACTCTAACAAATAAACAATTTCATGTAGTGAATAAATCTTACATGGTATATTTTAGTGATTAAAATGACAACTTTATTCTTAATCTCATTACAACAAAAATAAATTCAACCCTAACTAGTTGGGATCTAACAAATCAAGAATTTCATGTAGTAAAGTAAACTTACATGGTAGATCCCAATTATTTGCAATGACAATTTTATTCTTGATCTTATTACAACATAGATAAATTCAAGAGTACATACATATTTCCTTATCTGAGACAAACTTTGAACACATTCCGAGATTTCATAGAAATATAATGATATGATTTACCTATAGGATATGAGAAAGCTATCTACATCTAGCACCCGTCACTGGACAATAGTGTTATTGAGACACCATCTCATGGAATTAGAATCATGTATATAGATAGTGTTATAGAGATACCTTGCAACACCTATTCAACACTACCTTCAAGCTTCAAATTCATCAATTGGTCTACTTTAATAGCAAATTCTAGTGGGATTTCATTAAATACAACCTGACAAAATCCATTTATGATAGCTGTCATTTCCTTCTCTGGATCTATACCCCTCTGGATATATAATAACTGATATTCCCCAATTTTTGAGGTACTTTCTTCATGTTCAACATGGGCTATTGGTTTCTTCACCTGGAAAAGGTTGCAAATATTAGATGTATAATCGAAACAAGCATGCAATTCAAGGTTGCTCCTAAAGTCTCTTGGGTGAATTATAATACACCATCTACTTAAAACATGATATATGGTAGTAACAAAAACCTACCCAAGATCCGACTTAAGAATTCAAAAGGTTGCAAATAGGAGATGTCTTAAACAATATCAACTATTTAATTATTTAATTGCATAATCACACTAAAGTAGACAAATCTTCAAAATGTTGAAAAGTGTGAAAAAAATGGAGTTGGAATATTATAGTTATGTAAAGGTAGATATAAAGATGTGAAATGTAACTTCTATCTAAAACATGTAAATGTAACTTATATAGCTACATGAAATGTAACTTCTATATAAGAAATGAGTTGGAATATTATAGTTACGTCAGGGTAGATATAGCTACGTGAAATGTGACTTTTATATAACATTCTAAATATCCTTTTTTTCAGTCATTTAAGAGACTAACATTTTTTTTATCTTCAATTAATAACTTAATAATCCACTAGAAATAGCATTGAATTGGTTCTTCACCAACCAAGGGGAAATTTTAAACCAGTGTGAAAATGCTTACTCATTCCCCTGTCATTCTGATATTTTATTTGTGTGCGTATTTAAGCTAGTGTAATGTAACTTCTACATATTTGACAATTTAAATGTAAAAAATTACCTAGATTGAAGTTATAAAATTAACATATGCACAATAAGATACAATATGCATGAGTTATAAGTAATATGATGTTTACATGTTATATCAAGACAAACTTTTTCTCATCTCATTAACTGTTATCTTATAGTTGGTGATGGATATAGCCTTTAAAATTATGAGTCATCCTTGTCATATCTTATATTTAATGATGGATATAGCTTTTAAAAGCATCAAACTTGTTTGTTATTTTATGTACGGTCAATTTAAATGGAAGTGCTCATAATTTTATTCAATATTATCTTGTACAACTGGAAATAAAATGATGTGGGGGTGGTGTTTCTAGTTATTTTCAAACTTGTTTTAATTACCTAAATTTAGCCTATTTAAAGTAAATAGTTGAACTCACCATCTTATCTTCAAGTCAGTTACTTTGCTTGAGGGCATCTTCATGACATCCACCATCTTTGAAAATTATGAAATATTATTAGTATCTTGCACTAAATAGACAATGTTGGCATAAAATGTTTTATTGTGTTTTTTTACTTCGTGTCACAAATTTATTGATATTTTATGATTCCTGGTTTTGATTTCCATGCTAAGACTGGATTCATCATGCCTACTAGGATTTTTAGTTTTGCACACATAATATTGCTCACTTCCAATTGTCTCAAATATAGAGAGTATGCACAATGACATGTAGTGACATGTAGGTGTCTATTTTAGTCAATGATATGCTTGATTTTTTAACCCATTCCAATCCTACCACAATGAAATTAAGAGAGACAAGGACACAAGGACTATCAATAAATGAAATTAGAGACTTTAGAATGCAACTCAAATTGTACCTAAATGTAACGATAAGTATTTACAACTGCCTAGTCACCGATGAGTATCGAATCACACTGTGAAAATTTCCTGGCATTATGAGAATTTGGTTGCACCTGCACTAATCCTCTATAGTAGTTACTTGACTTGCCTATAGATGTAATTTTAGAAACAATCCTACTCCTGAAATTCTCCCCTATAAGGATCATCTTTGTCCCCCTATTGATAGTTATTTTTCAAGGCAATAGAATAGAACTCACCAATTGCATCATCACCTTTTAAAACAATGCTTGAGTATTTACAGATGATTGTCGAACCAGTCTCTACTCAGGTCCACGAAATCCTTGATTTGTCTCCATCACACAAACCTCTTTTTGTAATAAAATTATAAATCCCACGTCTGCATTCCTCGTCCCCGACATACCAATTCTTCATAGTGGAATACTTTATTGTTGCTCCCTCGGTGCAATAGAGATCCACTACTGTGGCATGGAGATGATTGGTGTCATAAAATGGTGTAGTGCATCCTTCAATATATGTCACAGAACTCCTCTCACCTCACATAACTCCTCTCGTCTACAACAATAAGAGTCATCTCAAACTTCCTGGTCTCCATCTCATTCATCCTGGAATAAGTGTATATTTCCATGGGTGACAAAATGTGCTTGGGGATTTAATAGAAGGAGTTATCACTAAAAACAAAATACAATGCAGCATAATAGTTATCAGCAGGAGGAACAACCCTGCCAAGCTACTTCCTAACTAGATCAAGATACTCTCGAATTACCTCTTATAACAAACAAAAGATAACCTCAACTTCATATAGAGTCTACCTATGCATGGTAGCAATGAAAACATTACTTCCTAACTAGATCAAGATACTCCCGAATTACCTCTTATAACAAACAAAAGATAACCTCAACTTCCTATAGAGTCTACCTATGCATGGTAGCAATGAAAACACTGTCAAAAACAACATCTACAACAACGTTGGTCAATCTCTTCTTCTAGTCAAGGGCATGCCCAACTTTTGAAAAGTATCAAGCAGGTCAAGGTCCACCTCATCTAGGCTCCTCTTCTTCTTCTACTCTCTCTGTTTAGGTTCAGAATAATAGCAAAGATCTTGAAAATTGATGAGTGGGTAAAATTTATCAGACCATTTGGGTTCTTCCATTTTTAATCATTGTCTGTAAGCATTGAGTCTAAATTGCAAAAGCCATTCAGGTTCCTTCTTTTTAGCTGAAATTAACCTAAGATTTGGAGAGTTGTAAGGTTTAATGGATCTAAGTATATTCTACTTAAAATATAGTAACATGGTTTAAAAATGTAGGCATTGAGATCAAAATTTAAGGATGAAACAGAAAAAAATTAAGTTCATGATTACAAGAAATTTTAATTTCATGTAATGAAGTTTGAGGAAGGTCTAGTATTTTCATCCTACCAGAAAATTTGCTTGCATCACTCGATCCCTTTGAATTTGGGCATGGTAGAGTCCATTACACAAACAATCAACCACTAAAAAAAAAGGTGAAAAGAAAAAACAAAGTTTCATGCATTCTGACCCTAGAAAAGTTAAGGAGGAGTGAACTGATATGTACAATAAGGACATGCAAAATGCTTACTTGTCCATTATCTTTTGATGAATTGTTGGCTGCAATCAAGATCTGCATTATCATAATCATTAAACCCTTTGTACAATAAGGACATGCAAAATGCTTATCATAATCATTAAACCCTCAACTCTAGATGAAATTTATGCTTTGATCATATAAACACTCGAAATTTTTTACCCATAAGAACAAAAATCATCTTTAGTAAAAAGGAAGAACTCTCCAAAGTCCAAATTCATACCCATGTACAAATGGCCAAAATCTCCACGCCCAATGACCTTGCCCTTCCTCCATCTAATCATTGATGCCCTCCCAAGGTGTTCCATGTGCAAACTCCATCTAGGGTTCGAATCCCATGAAATCCCCTCCTAAGGTTTTTTTCATGCAAACTCCATCTAGGGTTCGAATCCCATGAAATCCATAGATCACGTTGATGGTCTTCCTTCTTCTGGAATTTCCACACAACTATCAACAAGGTAGAGAAAAATGCAGTGCTACATTGTGATGTTGTAATCTATAAATATTTTATTTTAACCTAGTGCTAAATTGGAAATGAAAAAGAAAAGAAATATTTATAATGGAAAAAATAAAGAAATATTTATAATATAAAATAAAATATATAAATTGAAATTGGGTTAAATGATTTATTTTTAATAAGACTTTGTTATTTTTGGGTAAGACGCTAAATTAAAATAAATAAATAAAAGGTTTAAAATGATATTGGGATGAGTGTAAACATTTAAATATGGCCACAATTAATAATAAAAAGTTAAATTAATAAAAATAATAAAATTCAATTTTTTATATTTTTATTTTGTTATTAACTTGTGAATAGGTTTTGTTACAATACCATGGGCCAATACCAACCATAACTTATTTCACAACCAAAATATTTTATAGCAATATGACAAGATGCTTAACCGTGGATATTCACCCTCACATTAAGGTAGATATTATTAACTTGTAAAAAATAGCCTTTGTTACAATACCATGGGTCAATACCATGGATTATCAATACCACATGCCCAAAAAACATAAATTATTTCACAATCAAAATATTTTATAACAATATGACAATATTGTTAACCATGAATATTCACCCTGGCTTTACCATGGCTATGAAGTTGTAAATTGGCTTTGTTACAATAGCATGGGCCGATAACATGTATACATTATTTTATTTTATTTTAACATGATTGATCCAAAATATAGGTTTAATAGTTTACAACCAATTAAGTTTTTATAATTTAGATAATATCTTAAACACAATACAATGTGATCAAATTTAAGAGAGAGTTGGAGACCGGGTGGAGAGAGGGAGGGAGATAGTGAAAAAGTTGGAGGGTAGAGAGAGAGAGAGAGAGAGAGAGAGAGAGTGATGGGGGGGAGAGAGAGTGAGGTGGGAGAGAGGGAGCGAGAGGAAGGAAGAGAGAGAGAGAGAGATGGAGTTGGAGTGGGAGAGAGAGGGAGGAAATAACAAAGACATAGAGAGATAGAGGTGGAGATCGAGAGGAGTGAGAAGGGAGAGATGGAGAGAGAGTGAGGGAGAGAGGAGAGGAGGGTAGAGAAATAAGAGGAGAGGACAGAGATAGGGAGAGAAGGGGAAGGGAGAGATATGGAGACATAGAGATGGAGAAGGACAGGGAGGGGGAGATAGTGATAGAGTTGGACGGAAGAGAGAGAGAGAGAGAGAGAGAGGGAGAGTAATTTGGGGGGAGAGATAGAGGGAGGTGGGAGATAAGGGATAGAGAGGAAGGAAAATAGAGATGGGGAGAGAGAGATGGAATTGGGGGGAACAAGAGAAGGAGGGAACAAGAAAAACATAGAGGGAGAAAGGTGGAGAGAGAGAGGGCATGACAAGGGAATCATGGAGAGAGAGTGAGGGAGAGAGGAGAGAGGAAGGGAATAGAGAGAATGATATAGATAGAGAGGAAGAGAAGGGGAAAAGAGATATAGACAGATAAGGGAAAGAGAGGGAGAGAGAGTGTGTGTATTTTTGGGGGTGAGATAGAGAGAGAGAATAACAAAGAGACACAAATACATGTTGGGTGTGGAGCCTGATTATCTTCTTTATTTAGAGGTATCACCACATTGGACCCCAGTTTGTAATGTGGCGGCAACACTGCCCGTAATATTTGTGCTGCAAAGGGGGTCCAGGGGGGGTGGCAGCGATCTTTAGGAGCCCCCCCCTGGTGGGGGATCGGGGGCAGCACCCCCCGAAGCCAAAAATAGATGTGAAATTGCCTTGTAAATGTTGTAATTTCGTAGTCAATCTGGGTTGTTCATTAGGCGGAGATCTGACGGTAAAAGTTATGTTTAATTTAGGGTTTTTTTCCCTAGAAGGAAACCCCTTGCTATATATGATGGAATTGTATTGCTTTTATGTAGATCTGTATTCTGAGTGAGAAAGAGAAAGGAGATTGTGTAAGAGCAAAGAGGGAATTACAACAGATCTGTTGTAGGTTGTATCTCTTCAGTTTGTTGGATAATATAAAAGGAAGGACTGGTTGTTTCTCCGTGGACGTAGCCCAAGCTGGGTGAACCATGTATATCTATGTCTCTCTTGTTTTATGTATTTTCTATGTTTATATTTTTGCAATATATTTTATGTGTTCCATTGCTCTGTAATATATAATTTCCTAACTGGTATCAGAGTCGAAGGTCTATTTGGCTGATAAACTCACAGGAATGAAGGGTTCCTGGTTCGAGTGAGAGAAATGACGGAAGATGGTAGGTTTAGGGTCGAAAAATTTAATGGCCAAAACTACCAGCTATGGAAGATGCAGATGGAAGATTATTTGTACCAAAAGCATCTCTACCAACGATTGAGTGGAAATACAAAGAAGCTGACGAGTATGACAAAAATAGAATGGGAAATTCTCGACAGAAAGGCACTTGGAACAATACAGTTGTGCCTAGCAGCGTCAGTAGCCTTTAATATTTCAAAGGAAACGACAACAGAAGTTTTAATGTCGACATTGGCCAAACTATATGAAAAACCCTCGGCCTCAAATAAGGTATTTCTTATGAAGCGTTTATTTAATATGAAGATGTTAGAAGGTGGATCTGTTGCTAACCATTTAAATGAATTTAATACAGTTACCAGCCAGTTAAGTTCTGTAGGGGTAACTTTTGATGATGAAGTTAGGGCTCTATTATTTCTGTGCTCATTTCAAAAAAGTTTGAATGGTTTAGTTATGGCCATTAGTAACTCTGTCTCTGGATCTAGGACTTTAAAGTTTGATGATGTTGTCGGTGCAATCCTTAGCGAGGAAATGCGACATAAAAGCTCCGGTGAGACATCAGGTAATGCTTTGACTGCAGAGACTAGGGGAAGAAAAATGGAAAGAGGAAAGGGCCCAGGATATTGTAGTAAGTCAAGGAAAGGAAGATCCAAGTCCAAATCGGGGATAGTGTGCTGGAAATGTAGGAAGAAAGGACACTTGAAGAAAGACTGCAAGTCTCGGAAGGGAAAAGAAGGAGACGCGCAACAAGAAAACAATCATGAAGCAAATGTGACAGGTGATGTGTTTCAAGATGCTTTGATTCTTTCATTAGAAAATATTATTGATGCTTGGGTGGTAGATTCAGGGGCCTCATTCCATGCCACACCTGATAGGAAACATTTTCATGATTATGTTCAAGGAGATTTTGGACAAGTTTGATTGGGTGATGATAAACCCTGTAAAATCATTGGAATGGGTACAGTTTTCATAAAACAACAGAACGGAAACCAATGGCTATTGAAGGAGGTAAGGCATGTTCCATATCTGAAGAAAAATCTTATTTCAAAAAGGCAGTTGAAAGGTGAAGGCTGTGTGACTACTTTTATAGATAAAACCTGGAAGGTCACTAAAGGAGCCCTGGTAATAGCAGAAGGAGAAAAGGTTGGTACATTGTATTTATGTAATGGTATTTCTAATTCTGTTAATGCTTTAACCTCAACAGGAGAAGATATGACATTGTGGCATCATAGGCTTAGGCACATGAGTGAGAAGGAGATGCAAATTCTTCACTCAAGAAATTTTTTGCCAGGTTTGAAGCATGTTGATTTAAAATTCTATGAGAATCGTGTTTATGGAAAATAGAAGAGAGTCAAATTCCTCAGAGTTGGGAAAGAAAATAAGAGTGAAAAATTAGAGCTTATGCATACAGGTGTATGGGGACCTACTCAAGTATCATCTCTCGGTGGCTCTCATTATTATGTTACTTTTATTAATGATGCAACCAGAAAAACCTGGATTTATTGTATTCGAAATAAATTTGATGTATTTGATACTTTCAAGAAATGGAAAGCTTTGGTTGAAAATGAGACAGGAAAAAGGTTGAAGTGTCTTAGATCAGACAATGGAGGTGAATATTGCAGCAAAGAGTTTGATAGGTACTATTCAGAGAATGGAATTTGCAGAGAAAAGACAGTTCTAGGAACACCACAAGAAAATGGTGTGTTAGAAATGATGAACAGAACAATCATGGAGCGTGCAAGGTGCATAATATTGCATGCGGGATTTCCTTTACAATTTTGGGCAGATGTTGTAGATACTGTTGTTTATCTAATAAACAGAGGCCCTTAAAGTTCCTTTGATGGTGGTATTCCAGAGGAGGCATGGACAGGTAAAAAGGTAAACTACTCATTTTTAAAGACTTTTGGTTTTGAAGCCTTTGAAGACTTGGATATGTTGTTAATGATTTTGGTTATCACTTTTATGATTATGAAAAACACAAAATTATTAGGAGCAGAGATGTCATATTCAATGAAAAGGTTTTGTATAAGGATCATATGCAGGAAAAGAAACAGGAAAAACTAAACAGAGAGTACACGGTGCTTGATGAGATCACAGAAAAAGTGAAGGTGCCTAGAGATCATAATGATCAACTGCCAGAACAACAACAACAACCACAACATCAATAAGCACCTCAAACACCTGAAAGTGGTGTTAGAAGCTCTACCAGGATAAGTAGACCCCCTAAACGATACTCTCCTTCATTATATTTTGTATTGTTGACTGATTCTGGTGAACCAGAATGTTATGAAGAAGCAGTGCAGGTAGAAACCAGGAAGAAGTGTGAGCAAGCCATGAAAGAAGAGATGGACTCCATAACACATAATCAGGCTTACGACCTATTCAGGTTGCCTGTAGGTAAAACAACATTGCAGAATAAATGGGGTTACAGGTTAAAGGAAGAAGATGAAGGTAGAAAAAGGTATAAATCTAGACTTGTGGTGAAGGGGTTTGCACAGAAAAAGGGTATAGACTTTGATGAGATATTTTCTCTTGTTGTTAAAATGAATTCAATTAGAACAATTTTAAGTCTAGTAGTAGCTCAAGATTTGCATCTTGAGCAGTTAGATGTAAATACAGCCTTTCTCCATGGGGATTTGGAGGAAGAGATATATATGTAGCAACCACAAGGATATGAGGTAAAAGGGAAGGAGAAACTAGTCTGCAGGTCGAAGAAGAGCTTGTATGGCTTAAAACAGGCTCCAAGGTAGTGGTATCTAAAATTTGAAAGGTTTATGTCTAAACAAGGTTATACTAGACGTCACTCTGATCATTGTGTTTATCTCAAAAGGAAAAATGATGGTAGCTATATTATATTGTTATTGTATGTAGATGAAATGCTTGTTGCAGGTTCTAACATGCAGGAAATAAAGGTGCTCAAAAGAAAATTGGCAAACTCATTTGCAATGAAGGATTTGGGTGCTGCAAAACAAATCCTTGGTATGAGAATAACTAGAGACAGAAAGAATCAAAAAAGAACATTGTCTCAGAGTGAGTACATAGAAAAGGTGTTGAAAAGATTTAATATGCAGAATGAAAAACCAGTTAGTATACCTTTGGCTAGCCATTTCAAACTAAGTAAGGAGGTGTGTCCTAAGACTCAGGAATAAATGGCTTATATGTCTAAATTTCCATATGCATCAGCAGTTGGAAGCTTAATGTATGCAATGGTCTGCACAAGGCCTGATATTACATATGCGGTGGGAGTTGTAAGCAGGTACATGAACAATCCAAGAAAAGAACATTGGATGGTGGTGAAGTGAATTCTCAGGTATTTGAGAGGTACCATAAATCAAGCATTATGCTTTGATGGTTCAAACATTGCTCTGTGGGGATATGTTGATGTAGATATGGCAAGTGATAGAGATAACAGGAGGAGCACAATAGGGTATGTGTTCACTGTAGGTGGAATAGCTATCAGTTGGGTTTCAAAACTGCAAAGTGTTGTTGCACTCTCAACAACGAAAGAAGAGTATTTTTCTGCTAAAGAGGCTAGTAAAGAAATGATTTGGTTACAAAGTTTTCTGGATGAATTGGGTAAGAAGTAGGAGTTGGGCAGGTTATACAGTGACAACCAAAGTGCCATACATCTTGCAAAGAACTATGCATTTCATTCCAAGACAAAACATATACAACTCAAGTATCATTTCATACGGTCAGTGTTGGAAGATGGACAGTTGAAGTTGGAAAAGATACACACTAGCCAGAATCCTATAGATATGTTAACAAAAGTTATAACCAGGGAGAAACTGAGATTATGCTCAGTTTCAATTGGTCTTCAAGTATGATGAAGAATATGAGAAACAACCAGGTCCAAAGTGGAGTCATTGTCCAACAAATGAAGCAGCGGTGGAGTTGCTATAATCAGTTTCCAAGTGGGAGATTGTTGGGTGTGGAGCCTGATTATCTTCTTTATTCAGAGGTATCACCACATTGGACCCCAGTTTGTAATGTGGCGGCAACACTTCCCGTAATATTTGCGCTGCAAGGGGGGTCCATGGGGGTGGCAGCGATCTTTAGGAGGCCCCCTGGTGGGGGATTGGGGGCGCTGCCCCCGAAGCTAAAAATAGATGTAAAATTGCCTTGTAAAATGTTGTAATTTCGTAGTCAATCTGGACCATTCATTAGGTGAAGATCTGAATGTAGAAGTTATGTTTAATTTAGGGTTTTTTTCCCTAGAAGGAAACCCCTCGCTATATATGAGGGAATTGTATTGTATCTATGTAGATCTGTATTCTGAGTGAGAAAGAGAGAGGAGATTGTGTGAGAGAGAAGAGGGAATTACAACAGATCTGCTATAGGTTGTATCTCTTCATTTTGTTGGATAATATAAAAGGAATGACTGGTTGTTTCTCTGTGGAAGTAGGCCAAACTGGGTGAACCACGTATATCTTTGTCTCTCTTGTTTTATGTGTTTTTTGTGTTTATATTTTTGCAATATATTTTATGTGTTCCATTGCTCTGTAATATATAATTTCCTAACAATACAAATATAGATATTATATAGTATTATATAACCAACCTAGATCCATATTAACCCTATAACTATCAAGTGCCGAGAGGGATCCAATCTCTCAAGGTGCAAACCTTTCCTCAAGTTTTGCACTAGAAAAAAAAGTTTGCACCTCGAGAGATTGGATCCCTCTCGGCGCTTGATAGATCCAGGGTTAATATGGATCTAGGTCGGTTAATATGAAATTAAAGTAGTTTTTATTTGATATTATAGTCTTAAAAATTAAAATTTCTCTTCAAATTAATTTCAAATTGGAACTAGATCCAATTAGATTCAATGAATAGATTTTTAAAAAATACATAAAATATTTTTTTTATTAAAAAATATATTTTTAAAATTACAAATTATTAGAGATAAATAATGCAAAGTTGGCTCACCTATACACCATGTGAGGATGAAGAAGTGTTTAAGGAAGGATAACCTTTCAACCAATATTTAATAGCCTTTCAATCCCCTATCACTTGTAAGTTTAGATTGCTTGACACAATTAAGATGACTAACATAAAAAATTGATTCATATTATTGTAGTACTTGTTAGGTAGTTGTACTTTTTTTCTTAGAATAAATTAGGCATTCATATTAGTCATTTTTAGTTGTATTACTTATTAGCTAGTCACATATTTTAACCCGTGACTAAATTAGTGATTTATGTTAGTTGTTTTTAGTTCGGTCACTTAAGATTGCTCATTTTTGGTAGTATTTCACTTGGAAAAGTTGTGGTGACTAACTTTTTTAGTCACCTAGTCACTAATTTCTCATTTTATACTAGTGAAATATTTGGTAGTATTTCACTTGGAAAATTTGTGGTGACTAACTTTCTTAGTCACCTGGTCACTAATTTCTCATTTTATACTAGTGAAGATACATAAATACAATGAACATCACTAGCTCCAATAGTGGAGCGTTAGAGCCACTACTTTCTCCCCAAAGTACTAATGTTGTCTTTGTAATGCTTTGTTGTAGAAGCCAAGGTTAAGGGTCCTTTACATGAGTAATTAGGATCCATTTATAACTTGAGGCATGACATTTCACATCCCCATGACTCTTGAATTTCCAACTCCTTATGACCTTTGGGCTTCTACAACCTTTGGACATCCAAATGACTTTTGGAATTACATATCACTTGGTATTTTATGTCCTTTGGACTTCCATGACTCTTTTGTCCATAAATGACTCTTGGACTTCCACTTATTTGTCTTTACAATGATTACATTATTACATCATAACTTCCACATCATCATGTGATGAAGACGTGATTTGTCACTATCCTTGATGACCGGGACTAATAGTGACTAATGACATAGAATTTCTTTAATCGAGACATGGCCACTACTCGTGTCTTCATTCTTCATGCGGCTACCAATCCTTGATGTCTTCACCCTCCAAAGGGTCTTTCATCTAATGGAGTCTTCAGGGTGCTTTGATCATCAATATTTCAATGTGTTCTTTGTTCTTCAACGCTCCTTTATTTTCCTTCTTTTCCCAGTCTTCCTCATGCATGCTTGTCATGTTTTTCCTGGAATAACTATATCTGCAATCACTCATAACAAGCAACCATCAGCCTGAAAATATCCTATTCTAACATTTTTTATGTTGATTTTATGTTCATGCCTAATCAATGCACTTAAAAGGAACAAGGAGTGCTTATGGGAACAAGGGCGCACTTTGAAAGGATAAAGGGTTGAAAGTAAGAGGCTACAGGCCTTGGCATGTGCTCATGCACTCAAAGGAAAAGGAAAACAAGGTAAGGTTCATGGCTCAAGTCTGAAGGATGAAGGAGAAGGCTTTGGGCTTCCCAAGTGCATTGTGCACTCAAAGTAGAGAAGGAGTTCTCAGGACGCACTCCTAAAGGTTGAAGTGGGAGGCTTTAGGCCTTTGTAGTGCGCTCATGTGCTCAAGAGACCTAAGAGGGTGCATGATGCAAGTCTGAAGGCTGAAAGATGAAGTTTCGTGCCTTCGAAGTGTGCACAAGCACTAAAGGGTCAAGGGACCGCATGGAACATTATGAAGTTTGAAGGGTGGATCTTAAGGTCTTTGCGGTGTGCTCATGCGCTCAAGGAGGGCGCATTCTTTTGGGTCAAAGGAGTGCACTCAAAGGAATACTTGGTCTCTCAAGGGCGCACTTCAGAATAAGGAAGGGGAAAATGTTTAAGGAACATGATTTTCACTCTTGGAGGGCATATGGCACACTTCCGAACAACGAAGGTTTCCTGATCAAGGCTTCAAAGTGCGCTCATGTGCTCTTTGCCTTAATGGGTTCACTTTGAAATCAAAGTTTGTTTATCTAGAATATAGGAAAATGGGAGAAAACAATGAGTTTAAACATAGAATCAAATGCGACACATATCAAATCATCAAGAAAACTTAGGAAATATTTTATAATGATAAGTAAACATAAAAACACCACTTTATAGACATTCCCCAAGCACAACAGGTGAAGTGTGTGCGCTACAACCAAAAGTGTCATTTTACAACAACAAATATGTTACAATCATGAAATACACCAAAGTTGTTCTAATCAATACGATGACACTTGAGAACACTCAAGAACATGTGAAACACATAGGATGACATGAAATGACACTTCACACAATGATAAAGTAGGCTCCAAAATTTGAATGTACTGAAATTTTGGAGGTTGTTGTAGTAGCAAGAACACTTGGCAACATAGTGGGCGAGCTTCAGTTTCTTTGTTTAGGAATATCTTTCAGTTAAAGTGTCAGTCCTTCAGGAAGTATTGATTCACCAATTAGAATCCCCCTACTTCCTCTTTTGACCAAGTTATACACATTGTACCTCACTTTCTTCGACTTGGTTGAACACACGAAAGATAAACCATATCACAATCATTTCAATCCAGGAGAGGGTAATGTACACAACAAGTTTATGATATTTAGAGTATGAGTTTTCATCTCTAGTGTTTCTTTACTGCCAATCAGCCTGGGAAGTGCCCCTATGGAGTCAGTTTAGGAGCACAAAAGCTGCTTCACTACTAGTAGGCATGTGTAGTACCCTAACGAAGTCATTTGCTTCACCTCACTATGCAGGAAGCATTTCCCTTATTTCACCCTATAGTTATTTATTTAATAGAATTTTCTTCGACACTTATTATTTTCAATGGGTAGAAGAGGGATCCCGACTTGTTGAGACCAGAGGAAGTTTCCTCTTCAGATAAGTATTTTTAATACCTTTGATATAGGTTTTCTCGCTTTAAATTTTCCCTTGCTCCTTTCTCTACTAGATTGGACAAGTGTTAACTCACAAGTAGACTTACACCAAGTTGAGTAGTTTAGATACTAGAATAGGTGTGGAACTAATAGGTTCCTTCAAGTTTATCATTTTGGACATATTGTGAATATGAGTGTGTCCAAATGAGGCTAAGTCACCTTCTATTTATATGTGACTTTGAGGATGAATAAACGTGACTTTTGGGCTTTTGAGCCTACAGAAGTTTGTTGGCCGACCTTGACAATTTGACCATAATCAAAATAAATTCATAACTTCATTTGTACATGTCAGAATTGGATGATCTTTAGATCAATCATACACCTCTCAGAGAGAGGAATCCAAGAAAAATATCAATTGTCATAAATAATATGACCAATGTGGAGTTTGGCCCTAGTTTCCAATTTTAAAAAAAGGTATATATTCTATTGCAAGTACTAGTTCTTCCAGCAAGCCCATTGAAACTCAAAATGAAAAACAAAGAATTGAGCTTTTCCATGTCAGAGTCATAACAAAACATAACAAAGTAGATACTCTGTTTGATAGTGGATCCCAAGCCAACCTTATTTTAGAGGCCATTTTCAAGAAACTAAACTTGGAAACCATTCCTCATCTTTGGGTTGGGTATGTGACAATGCACAATTTCAAGTGACAAGAAAATGCATACTTAAATTTGCCATCACTGCAAATTTTATTGATGCGTTAGAACTTGATGTAGTACCACTTGACATATGCGGGATTTTTTTTGGGAAGCCCATATCTATATGATAGGAAAGCCATCTTTCATCGCCATGAAAACAAGTATCATTTGTTTAAATATGGGATTGAATATATTATTAGAGCACATCCCAAGAAATTGAATTCGTCTCTTGTGAATGTTGGACAAATGAAGAGGCTTGTTAATGTTAGTAAGAATTTTGTACTATTGATGATCAAACCCAAAGATGATACTGAAAATGAAGCCTTATAAGGATGTGATGAAAAAATTAAATTTGATTTTGGTGAGGTTGTTAACACATGATATGATAAGATGTTTCAGGACCTAAAGGATTTCCTCCTAAAAGAGGAATCCAACATGAGATCCAATTGCAATAGGATGATCCTCTTCCAAACATTGGAATGTACGGGATGTCAGTTATGGAGAATGCAGAAATTAAGAAACAAATCCAAGAGTTATTAGATAAATGGGTCATTAGACCAAGCACATATCCTTGTGGGTCTCCTAATGTTTTGGCTCTAAATAAGGATGGTACATGGCGATGGCCATCACAGTGTGTGGATTTTGGAGCTTTGAACAAAATCATGGTAAAGAATCGTTATCCTCTTCCTTGCATTGATGTTTTGTTAAATCAATTGAAGGATGTTGTTTATTTCACTAAGTTGAACTTGCGAAGTGGTTACCATCAAATAAGACTTGTTGAAGGTGATACATGGAAAAATGATTTCAAGACAAAGCTAGCTTCATTGCATGCTTTGACAAGGGTGAAACATGTCTCTCAATGGGGAGGCAAGCAATAGAAATCCTTCAATGCATTGAAAGGTAAAATCAGTACAACATCAATTTTTGCGTCAGATCTTAATCAACCATTATAGATTCAATTGGTGAATCAGATGGTACAAGAACATTTGGTGAAGAGTCAAGCCAAGTACAAGGCTAGACATGATAAGTATCGTGTTGACCATAGTTTTCAAGTTGGAGATGAAGTAAGGCTTTGCATCAGCAATGAAAATCTCCAAGGTGAAGAAAACTTGAAATTGTGAGATCCTTATTTGATTGATATCAAGAAGAGAATGTTCATATTCCTTCAATAGAATATTTATTTCTTGAATATCTAAAATAATTGCAACAAGATATTATCCTTGACAGGGAAACAAGAACTTCAACAGGAGGGAACGTGGACTACCTTCGTGTGGTGCTAAAAGGAACAAATCCAAGCAAGGAAAAATGGATTAAGGTTGAAAGGGTGAGGGAACTGTACCCTCATCTATTTTTTGACTGAAAATGATCTTTTGGAGGTCCAAAAGCTTCCAGTGGGGAGGAGTGATCCAAGGGATCAATAAAGTGCTAAAAAATGAAAGTGTTCAAAATTGCTTGAAATTGGTGCCAAAACGTAGATCTCACCATCCTGAATCCAACACAACTTGAATCACTCAAAATTGATATTATATGCTCCAGATATCGCGTTTTGATCATTTTCCTAAACAGGTAAAAATTTTGTAGGTTGAAGTACAAGACTGCTGACTGGGAAGTCTGTATGATGACTGAGCAAGTTGATGGTGTACCTCGGGCCAAAGGTAGGTTGCCAAGTGGCTACACCTAATTGGTTCATGGCTGTCAATTTTTTATTGGATGATTGGTTTGCTTTGATGGATCAATGATTGGTGCCACATGGCCCAATCACGGGCTGCCACGTGGTAACCCAAAACAATGCAAAAATTTTTAAGGGTTGAGCTAGCCACCACTAGGTGCAAACCAATGACCTCAGAGCAAACAAGGCAGCACTTTACCAATGTGTTGTTGGTGGTTCTTATTAAACATTGTGGCGAATTAATATTTAAAGGTTCTGAAAATCATGTTTTGGGAATGGGGTTAGGGCTAAGCCCTGTCCCCCGGTCACCACACGCCCACAGAACCGAAGGCAAAGAAAATGAGGGCTCGAGGATTAGTCCTGAACCAAGGTCACACCACATGGCATATAACCAATAGCAGTGGAGATTGGCGTTAACGGGAAGGGGGCTTTGCATAGGCCCTAGGTCGAGATCTTATCCCTTGCCACAAAACCGAGCCCCAACGGATCTAGCACTAATGTGGAAGGGGGGTTGGGTAAGACCCGACCCTAGAGCACATGCAGAGTACATGACCAAGGAAGGAGGCTCCAATTGTTGAGAGGTGAGGTGGCTTGGAAATAGCCCTGGCCCAGGTCATATGTGATTGTCAGATCCCTAGCACGAAATCAAAAGGTGCTAAACAACCAGGTGCAAAAATTCAAGGGTCAGCCTAAGGTTTTGTGCGGCATGGAACCATGGCCAAAATATTCGAGGGCTATGCAAACGGGGGTGGGCGGTTAGCCTCGGCCCCTGAGTGCATGGACCCATGTGGTCCTATTTTTCCGCCATAAGGGGTCATTGTGCATTTAAACGGATCGACGATTTCCACCTGAAACGAAGGGAATCTCACCGACGCCAGGAAAAAATGTCGCTTCATGGTTCCTGGAATGGCAGAATTCGTAGAACAGTTAGACAGAGGAACCATTTTGTAGAGCAGTTAGCAGCAAAAATTCTCTAGAGCATAACTTTCTCAGTTTTTTGCCAAATTGAGCCCAACAAGAGCTCATCTTGGGGTTTTTGGGTGTTTTGGAGCCATTTGAGATATTATTTTTACATTCTAGTTATTGTAAATCCATGAAATCATAGATTTGAGCACTTAATGAAAGAGGCCCAACATTGGAAGTTGGACCAGGAGATGTAGCCTAGGAGGGGTGAACTCCTTTATCATTTTTTTGTCTTGTGTCACTGTGTATGGTATATTTGTCTCAATTTTTATGCTACAAACTGAGTTTAAAAACCATTAATTTATGTACTTTTTCAAATTGATTCATTTCCTAAAAGACATAAAAATTTACTTGCAAATTTTCCATAAACCTTCAAGTTTGTAATTCAGATCAGATATAGATTTGACATTGTTTTCCGGGATGCAACAAAATGATGTGTAACAAACTCTCTTTGATTCCCTTGGGGCTAGGCCCCATAATTATGGCTGACGTTTTAGTTGGTTTACTATCCTTGAAATGTGGTGAAGTACTTAGGGGTGTATATATATATATAACCAACATGCATCTATCGGAGAGGGATCAAATATCTTGAAGTGCAATCTTTTTTTCAAGGTTTACATTCTAGAAGAAAAGAGGTATGCACATAATGAGATTTGACCCCTCTTAGCCCTTGATAAATCAAAATTAAAATGAATGCACTTTTGCTTTCATACTAAATAAAACACTTTTCATGTCGTCAAAATACGTATATTTTATATACATATTATAAACACTTAAAATTTAGTATTACTTATGATATATATATATATATATATATATAGAGAGAGAGAGAGAGAGAGAGAGAGAGAGAGAGAGAGAGAGAGAATAGTTCTATAAATTTATAATGGTATAGATTTTTCTTTAATCTCAATTGAAGATATTATATTAAGAAATCTACACTTGGGAATGCAACATTATAAAAAGTAAAAATTTAGGTTATCAGGTCCTAAGTGTTCAAAACCATTGGTATCATAGTTTGATTTTGATAACACGACTTCCATATTATAAATCCTAGTAGTGTAAATTCTTCAATACAACCTAAATATCAAACAAAATTTAACTTCCATACAATACTAAGTCTAAGTATTTTGTTATTCTTCCACTTGGAGATTCACTGACTCCATTAAAGAAATTTTCCATATATACAAAAATGTCACTTCCCTGACAACTTTCCAATTCCAACACTCACCTCCATGTGCCATCCTATTATGGAATATATGCAAGTGACTCACCCTCTAATTTACAAGAAGAATGACAATTTCTAATGATGTCCCCTTATTTGTTAATTGGTCCTCTATAGAGTTTGTAACAACCCCTGGTTGATTTTCTATGTAAATAAAATAAGACCAAGGTCATGGGACATGTATTCCAAGTTGAATGGTGGGTGAAACACTTTAGTGGGCATCACTTTTGATTAATTAATGGCTATATAAATATGCATAGGCAAAGAGACGATAATTGAAATTTATTTATGCAAATAAAGGAAAATAGAAGAAAAGGGAGGTGAAGAGACACATATTTGCATGTAAGGGAAATTAGAGGAAAAATGAAGGAAAATGAAAAAAATAGAGGCAACAATGATTAAAAGGCATCAAAGGATCAGTTCACAGCTTTTGTCAGTTCAATTTTGGCTCTCTCATTTCATTCTCTCATACTCTTGCACACATAGAGAATTCTTGGAGCATTCTTGGAGCACTTTCGTATTCACTTGGTTTTGCAGAAAGAAGGAAAAGGAAAGCAGGGAGCACAAGGAAACAATTGGATCAACAACTACATTTTGATTTCTGCAGGTAACGGGTTGCATGCGTGATTCCTTTATGGTTTTTGGATGCATGGTATATGCATGTGATTCCTTGGTTATGTGTTGTCATTGGCATGGAGATTTTCATGGATTGATAGTGGTTTCTACCTTGCCTTGCCATTTTCTGGATAGCCATGGTGTTGTGGGTTTTTCCACTTGTTTTTTCAATTGGTACTTAGGTTCCCAATGGTTGTGGGTTAGAACAAACACTCTGGAAGTCCTGGAATAGTTTGAGTTGAGTTACTAGTTCTTGGAGCCGTAGGCTGGGACAAACGCTTTGGAGCCCTTGGTGCATTCAGTTACTAGTCTATGAGACTAAAAATTGGAAAAAATGTTCTAGAGACCTGGAAGTATATGGATTTAGTTACTAATTCCTGGAGCCTTGGACAGCTTGGGTAGAGATGGATCTAGTTGATATTAGTGATTTCCATACCGTAGAGGTGGAATCATTGTGGCTGAGGGTTAAGGTGGTTTGGCCTCTAGAAGCCCTAGTTGGTTTTATCTTGGTTTATTCCATGAGATCCCACATGTTGAAATATGGCAACAAGAATATTCCAATTTAATTTGTCCTTGAATTAAATTGTGAATTAAAATCGAATTTAGTCTTAACAGCTACTTGGAAATAATTAATTTATTATTTTAAATTAATTAGTTGGAGAAATTAAAGTTAGAAGTCTTTCTGAAGTCATGCAAGATTTATCCCTTAAATTAAGGAGATAAGATTGAGTTATGTTTGAGTTGTAATTAGTTAACTTAGTTTACTGAGTTAAGTTCAGTTAAATTAGTTCCAAACTGTTTGAGGAACTAATAGTGAGTTAACAGTCAGTTGATGCATGCATGCACTCAACTAGTGCTACTCCAGTTAACTGAAGATTCCCTCATCAGAAACTGATGCATGTCTATTCTAAGAAAGACCTAGTTGAGATTAAAGTCAAGGATAGTGTATTATCAGTTGCATGTGTTTTCTCATGGAGAAAACTCATGCATGTAGTCAAGGATTTATCCTTGAGGATTGCGCAGTTTTGGAGGAAGAGTTTTCCACTTGGTAATAGGAGATCATCCACAAGGAACAGCGCAATGAAATAGGAGCTTGGAGGGCAGAGAGGAAGGTTGGAGAGAAGCCAAGATTGCCTGTCAGCATCTGTGAGGATTGTACTAAGAGCTGGCTAGCTATGAGAGCTAAGGCTTTGTATAATTCCTATGTATTTCCACCATGTATGATATTACAATAGTGTGGGGTTTTTAGCTGAGGCTTTCCCCAAAGTATTTTCATGTGTATTGTGCATTGATTCTTCTTCTTCTGGTTATATTGTTCAGCTCGATATTTAAGCTTCCGCAAATTGATAGTAGAAGTAGGTTATAGCATTTTGCGTTGATTTATATCGCATTATCGAGTTAACCTACACAGATTTTTACACCACATTCATGCTTGGAATATGACATGGGGGTGATTAGCTGAAATAAGGATTTGTTTCAGCCCAATCTATGGTCGGGTGGTACGTGGAAGTCCCTAACTTTTTTGGAATTTTCATATTCTAATAAGAGTTATTTTAGTACTGTGATTTATGAATACTTGCACTAGTTATGATGTTGATATTATGGTTGAATTGCCATGCTTTCTATGTTGGTTATTTGTTGGATAAATGTTGGTTATATGATGTAATATATCTATGGATCTTGACATGTGTTTATAAGTTATTGAATGGTTGATGAATGCATGGACTAACAAGTGTTATTACATATTAGAATGTATATTTTCACAGCCATAAATTTGATGTAGATGAAATCGTATGGAATGTTGTGTGTTATCACTAGGTATACCAGTGATAACACACAACATTCCATAATATTTCATCTACATCAAGGGTTATTGTATCTATTTAGAGAGGGCTTAGAGGCTACTTGGTGATTCCCAAATGAAGACTATCAATTTATGATCAAATATGCATTCATGACCTGTAGCTTACATGTTTTGGATATGTTTGACAAAATTTCTGTTACAGAATAGGCATCTTTTGGTCAAGTTCTTGTTTGAGTTTTGATTGGATGGCTTTGTCATTACTTTTGATTGCATTATGGAAAGTTACAGGAAATTCTGAGAAGTGGTCTAGAGGCTAGCCTAAAAAGGTGGCACAGATCCTAGAACCACATGCTTAGAACTGGAAGATTTATGCCATAACTACATGGAAGAAGTCTTGTGCATGTAGTTGGGGCCTCATAACCACACTCTTGCCTTGTTGTGTGTGCAGTTGGGGTTTTAGGTTAGAGAAAAAGGGTTCCAACTCAGGGATTGATCACTTGGGGTGATTTTCTAGCTCCTGAGTGATTTTTAGTCCCGGTAGGATGTCAGTGAATGTTGAGTTTGTAGGCCCCACTTCCTTAACTCAAACTTGGAGGTCAGGCCATGCCATAGTGACACTCTTATCATGCTTACCCTCACAAGCTAGTGAATTTGGGTAAATGTGGAGGAGGCATTACAGAGTGGTATCAGAGCAGGTTTCATTCTATTTGGGTGATATATTGTACCACAGGGTGGTATCAGAGCTTCCAGATTCAAACACTTGGACTGGATGGGCTAGATGTGATTGTTATGCTTGCATGCTATTTGTTTATATAGTTGATATGCATGCATTGTGATAGCCATTGTTGCAACCTTATGTCGTCATGTTGATGTTGAGATGATTGATATGTTTATTTCATTATGTGTATATATATTATACTAATCTGGATTGATTGAGTAGACGAGATAACATCCCCTAAACTACACATTGAGGTTTGATTTTGATTACATCTATATTTTGTTTATCTAACATGGTATGTTTGCAGGAAGTAAAAGATCAAAGATGACGAGCATAATGGTGGATTATAGTTCATGTGACTCTCCTTATAGGTCAGTTGAGCAACAAGGAGATGAGTACTCTTCTGATATAGTAGATACTCTGAGAAGCTTAAAGGTAGAGATCAAAAGTTGTAAGGTAGATAATGACAGGATAATTCAATCACATGAAAGACTTACCAGAAATCAAGAAAAACAAGCAGAGGTCAATGCAGTGATCCTTCATAGCTTGTCAGGTTTGTAGAGACATGGAAAACCAAGAAGCAGTCATGGATATGAGTGTCACGGGCTATTTTGTCACATCCAATCAAATGGCCTCAAACCAAGATCATTCAACATCCTTTAACACTTAGCATTCATCCCCTGCAAAGTCTAGAACACCTTCTCTCTAAAAGGTTAAAGAATTTTGGGTTAAACAACTCAACATCCTATTTTTTGGCTCCGTCGCACTTTCCCTTCATGCAACTTGCAATGCTGCAAGTTGTACACATAGCATCTGCACTGACCAACACATGTTTCCTTCACAGTAAGTGTGATGGCTCTTGAATTTTGGTAAAAAAATAAAAAAATAAATAAAATAAAAATTGAATCTTCTCTTTCCGGAAGCTTCCTGAGTGGTTTTAACTATTTATTGTTAGACCAATATCTTGAAATCATGTAATTTAGGTCTTATCTCTTATCCCTAGGACTTATCCTCCCTCATATGTGGATATAGTTCCTATATTGGTAAATCCCAAACCATCCCATTTACCCTATAAATGAATTGCCTCCCATAGAGTTTGGGTTGGCTTTTGGAGACTATTAGTTATGCCCTCATGTTGTTGCTTTGAGCTTAGGGATCAATTATCCATCCATGCACTTGAGTTTTGATTGAAGGCTTGATTTGTGGCAAAGGAATGACAAGATAATTGGGAGACATCTACAAGGTCAAGATCTGAAAGGGTTGTATCTTCTCTTACATTCATTAATATAAAAAATGCTTTATGTTCCTATACTTATGTCTGATTTAAAGCATTTGTAGAAAAATGCCTTCTTGACTCATTGTTTATAGATGTTAGTATATGTTATTTGTATATGTTGGTTCTCTTTCTTGTTTTAGTTGTTTTGCAGGTTCCACTTATATCATTTGGAGTTGGAGCTAGAGCTTACAAGCAAGGAGAAGAGGAGATCTTGCATTGGATTCTAGGTAAGTCTTTCTTCCATATTCTAAACTCTCTAAGGAAAACATAAGTATTTTTGTCTTTGTTGTTTCTAGATCAAGCCACTAGATCTAGGGAGTTTGCTTCTATCCGTAGAAGGAAATTATCCACCAAATAACTTGGCGACTCCACTGGGGAACGATATGTTCCTTTAGTGGTTTCCTTTGCCTAGTCTTTTAGGACTTTTGAAAAATGCTCAATTTGACTTATTTAGACAGTTATCAATCTTAGGAAAGTAGTTTTTTTCCTTGCTTTGAATTATGTTTTGATTGTAGTGATTTTTCCTGAGTCTCTGAACTTATCAAAGTCTTTATGAAGCCGATAGTTTGTTTAAATTGAGTTTGTTTTCCTTTTTGATAAGAGTTTGCTTCATTTTTTCTTCTTATTGTCAATTAGGATTTTTTATCACTTGCCTTGATTGTTGATTTGATAAAAGACTTTCATTTTCAATTCCATTCTGTATGAATTCTTCTTATGCATTTCATTTGTCATTGCATCTGAAAATTGAAAAGGAAAGAAAAATAAAAAGAAAATCCTTTTCTTCATGCATTAGGGCTTTGAATTGAATTGGAATAGTACAATTGAATATATTAATTAGGAAGTTCGTGTTTTCTGCATCATTGTTTGAAACACCTTCCTTCCCTTAGATAGATATTCATTGAATGGAAAATAGTCTTTTTAATCATGCTAGCTGCATTATAGGAAGTTCAGGTGAATTCGTTTCATGAGCCTTGAAAGTGAAACTTAAATCAAGATCAAATTTAAAATTTATGAATTAACCAAAGGATCACTTGGAATATTAACGACACATTTAGTGGTCTAGGCTAAAAACGTGTTTCGACGTCATTAAACATAGGAGTTGTTGTTATTTTTCAGTGCTACATCTCGGGGATGATGATTGGTTTTCCACATACATTGGAGTATATCAGAATGTTCTTCCACGTACCTTTTGGTATCTAGGACGATTCTCCATGTACATTTGAGTATATCATAACGCCCCCATCATATGGTTATGCATTAAACAACACGCTTCCATGTACCTTCGGGTATATTTTGGAAGTCCCCACTAGGTTACAAATCCTACCATAGGTAACCAAGTTAGCCACCTTGTTAACTATGATACACCGAACACAACATTTGGGGATATTTCTTGCACGTGCCAACAATAGTATATTGCAGTTCACAATGGCTTGGTAATCCTTATATTCCTAGTTACACCTTTTTGTTTTTAATTGTGTCTTTAATTTCTAAGATCAATTAATCACTTGTGGGACAACATCCTCATCATGGAACAATTCCTTAGTGGATCTTAGGTTGAACCTGATGGCAACAGTTCTTGAGTCTACCAGTCAAGTAAACCCCACTAACGGGAATCCTGGTCCTTTTCCTCCTTTTGGAAATATTGGTGCTCCTTATATGGCTACGTTGTCCCTTTCCGTATTTGCCATAGGTTTAATAGTTTGGTTGTTTTCAGCCTCCTTGGTTCTAAACGTCCAAACTACTCCACAACCAAGTCCTCCACCTAAAAAATATCAACCTCATGTTGATCCTCAAGTTGACCCTTTGTCTTCTTCTCCCAATTTCTCTTCCTCCCATTCTTCTTCCTCTCCTCGTGAAAGTATTAGTGCTAGTAACCAGGAGGCTAAGAACAAGAAAAGGACAAAGAAAAAGAATCCAAATAAGCAAGGGGGCAACCAAGCAAACATTTTTATGAATGTAGCTAATGTCGAAAAACCTTCCAACCAACCTCGTAAAGTTAAATTACCTTACATGTTATGTAAGGGTGATCACCTTCTTAGAGATTTTCCTGGTATTCCTCAGGTATTAGAAGTGTGGTATGTGGGCTCATATAAGCCCTTGTCGTTAGCCTTTGGAGATCATGTTGGTGACCAATCATTGACTAGTGCTAATAAGGTCCATGAAAAGAAGGGTAAGGTTAATTTTCCATGTAATTTATGTGAAGGGAACCATCCAATTCACTTTTTCCCTTGTTTGGATGATGCCTCCAAACATTTGGAAACCCTTACTGCTTCTCAACAACAACTTCTAGCTGGTTACTGAAAATTTCCCCAAATCCTCCACTAGTTGATCAAGTACTTGACTCGAATTTGTCTTCAGCCAATCCCACTCTCTCTGAATGTGAATCCCATGAGTTTGTTCCCAACCAATAATTGGTTGAGAAAGCGATTAACCCGATCACACTTCTCTCATAGAGAGTGAACTTCATATTGCTCAAGTTCTTCTCGTTTCTTTTGATCCTACCAAACAAGGAGGCATTTCTCTCTTTGTCACGGAACACCCTACAAGTAATGTGGTCATTGCCTTTGAATTGAATCAATTGACAGAACCTCATCTCCCTTCTTACATTCCCTTCCAAATCAGGGTGATGTCTTGCGATAAGAATATATACTGTTGTAGATGAGGGTGCTTTTGTTAGCATTATGTCTGTGACCACTTGGAAAGCTTTGGGTTCCCCTTAGTTTGTGTCCACCGCTTCGAAACTGTTGGATTTTAATAGAAGAACAATCAAAATTTAGAGATCCTTCCTCAGTTTCATGTTACCATGGAAGGAAAATTTGTATGTATTGATGTTATGGTAGTCATGGGCCCCTTGGATTTCAATTTTCTCCTGGGGCAAGACCATGTTTATGTTATGAATGTTGTCGTGTCCACACTCTTTTGAGTGATGTGTTTCCCGCATGATGGAAAAATTGTGACTATTGATCAAATTTCATTCGTTGGCCTTGATTTGACTACCATTAATCCAACTTCCCTAAATGTTACAAATATGCAAGTGGTATATCCCCCACCATAGGACAATTATGTGGAAGCCTGCCCTATGCTCATAACTATTTTCAAAGAAGAGCCTCTCACCGATTACTCAACTTCTTTTGACCTTGATCCAGTAGGTGATATGGTACATCATTTACTGGGGGCATTGGAGCCTGATATTTCCATTAGATCCTTTGATACCTTCCAGAGCATTATTACCCCATATAATGAGAAACACTTGGAAACCATGGCATTTTGGGGGCCATGATCAAGATAAACCTATGAGCAAATTTCTTTTTCTTGTGTCAAGCTCGTTAAAAAATGAAACAAGGTTCTTGGAGAAGGGTTCCTTTTCTTGTGTCAATCTCATTAAAAAATGAAACAAGGCATTGACCGAGCATAGTTCTTTTACTTTGTTAAGCTCGTTAAAAAAATGAAACAGGTCACCCCGAGCATAGTTATTTTACTATGTCAAGATCATTAAAAGATGAAACATTTCACCTTGAGAATAATTTATTTTATGTTTCTACCTCGCATAAACATGAAATAACCCTATGAACATACTTCTTTTTCAGTGATAGCTTCATTTCATCCTCACATGATCCTCTTCCTTTCTTTCTGGTGAACACATTTGTATTAGTAACCAAAAACCTCTCTAAGTCCATGAGAAGAGTTGGAAGATGAAATGAAGCTGGGGGGGCATGCCTCTGCCATTATGTTGGGGTGAAATATATTTATCTCAAGAGTTGTTTTTCCTTTGTTTCAAGCTTGTGTAAAAATCAAACCACTCTCAAGCAAAGTTTTTCTCTGTTTCAAGCTTGTGTAAAAATGAACCTATTCTTGTGATTGCCATTTTTTACCAGCCTATTTTTGCAATATGAGCCTTGGTTTTCTCATTCCATTGTCACCATTTGATTGGATGATTATTCACTTTCACTTGGTGTTTTCCCCTTTCCTAAGGAACCACTACAACGAGTGGTCTTATTAGCCTGCCTCTTGATCTCTACGTGTTTTGAGCAGTTCCATCATGACCAGAACTAGTTGCTACCCTTTATACCACTCATTCCTCCACGTGGAGTCCTATTTAAGCTCTTTCCAGACTCCAAAAACATGAAAATATCGTCAAGCACTTGTCTTGTTGAACTCGTTAAAGTAAAAGAAAATATGTTTCCCCAATATAAGTTTAACCATTTTCTGGACAAGATAGACTATTTATGAAAAAGGAAAAATTTATTCGAACATGGCTAAAAGGTTCTCTTTGGTATTGTTTTACACCTTTTCAGGTCCAAGGGAATTTTTTTTAAAAAGGAACATCTTGGAGTTTTATTTTTCACCTCTTTTTCAAACTCTCTAAACATGAAAAAGAAGTCGAGTTATACCTTCGCTAGATTTGTAAAACTATTAAACAACATTGGACTCATCAAGCATGATGAGACCAACCACTTCTTCTCAGGGTTCATTAAAAATACTTAGAAGAATTCATCTGAAGGATGAACTTGTAGATCAAGCATATGTTATCCTCCCCAAGCTTGTCAAAAATAAAGAGGTACTAGCTAGAATTGGTTGGGAAGTTGGTAAAATAGGGCATCAAACCTATTAATGGTAGTGAGTGGTTTTTGAACATGACACTCTTTCACTTCATCTACATGACTACTTTGGGTTGGGGAATCTACTTTCCCCTCTGTTGATCACACCTTAACGAAAGAATTCATGATGGGTCTTTGAGTCAATGCTACCAACTCCATAAAGTGTCGCTAATATGTTCAAGAGAAAGTCCACCCTCAGTTAACATCTATTATAATATCCTTAATTCTTACTTCATGTATATCGATCATGAACCAACTATGCATCATCACATTATGTCACGAATCTTGATAATTGTTTCATGTTGTTGATGGGGGATACATAAAGGCCCTCCTGTGATGGGTCACTTCTTGTCAACATTAACTCATTATCCATGAAGTTGACTTAGAAACTCCCTTCGGCACCTTGGAGCTTGCATACCTCAATGGTAAGTTTCCTCACTTTCAGCGATAGGTTCTCATCATTGACCTTTGACTAAAAGATTTTGTGTGGTGTTCAACTTCAACTCATTTATTCACATTGCATATATTATACTGCAGTACCTTGAGATCCATTATCATTATCAGTGGTTCCTCTCGCATTTGTCAGTGGCTTACATCATTGGTTGGTAATCAGATGGTGTCTACCATGTTTGACTCCAACACATTTATTCACATTGTTAGACTCGTACTATCGAGTGACGAGGTAGAAGACTATTGATTTGAGGCTTCTGCGATTTATATTTTGTGTGGTGTCATCTTCCGGAGTCATTGCATTCATATTTTTGGAAATGACGTTTTGAACCATCCTCTGAGGTAGAAGACCATGGATCTAGTTTCATCCATCCAGGTTTCTATTTTAGAATTCATACAATATTACAAATTATGATGGCTATGACCATTCACAAATCTATCCAAGCATGGGTTCACAATCTATCATTAGTCGACGTGATTCTAATTCTTGTACATGTACATGTAAATTGGCTTTATGCTGAGTATGGGTATGCATACCTTAGTAATGATATCATGATGATTATGTCTTGTAACAAATAGTTGATGAGCTCGACCAATCTATTCTTGACCCGAACTTGTCACATAGTAAAGCACTTCAGTCCTTATAAGCCATTGCTTCTAACTTTGTACTTTAGGGGCAATCTATTACAAGTCATTTTTTCACATCCAATAAAATGGCCTGAAACGAGGATCAATAGACATCCTTTAAAACTTTTCATTCATCCCCTGCAAATCCTAGAAGATCTTCTCTCCAAAAAGTCCAAGAAATCTGGGTTAAACAACTCAAAATCCTAATTTTTGGCCCCATCGCACTTTCCCTTCATGAAACCTATACTATTGCAAGTTGTACACATAACATATGCACTGAATAGTGGATGTTGCTTTCACAGTAAGTGCGATGGCTCTTGAATTTTGGTAAAAAAAAATTAAAAAATTGAATCTTCTCTTTCTAGAATATTCCTGAGTGGTTTTAACTATTTACTGTTAGATCAAGATCTCGAACTCTTATACTTGAGGTCTTATTTTTTATCCCTAAAACATATCCTCCCTCATATGTGGATCTAAGTCTTAGATTGGTAAATACCAAACCTCCCCATTTACCCTATAAATTTGCTTCCTCCCATACAGTCTGGGTTGGATTTTGGAGACTTAGTTATTCCCTCATGTTGTCGCTTTGAGCTTGAGGATCCTTTATCCATCCATGCACTTGAGTTGTGATTGAAGGCTTGATTTGTGGCAAAGGAAGGACAAGATAGTTGGAAGACATCTACAAGGTCAAAACCTGAAAGATTTGAATCTTCTCCTACATTCATTAATACAAAAAGTGCTTTGTGTTCCTATATGTATGTATCATTTAATGCATATGTTGAACAATGTCTTCTTAAATCATTGTTTAGAGATGTTAGTATATGTTGTCTCTCTTGCTTTTTTTAATTGTTTTGCAAGTTCCACTTATAGCATTTGGAGTTGGAGCTAAAGATTACAAGCAAGGAGAAGGGAGATCTTGCGTTGGATTCTAGGTAAGTCTTTCTTCAATATTCTAAACTCTCTAAGGAAAACATAAGTATTTTTGTCTCTATTGTTTATAGAGTAGGCCACTAGATCTATGGAGTTTTCTTTTGTTCATAGAAGGAAATTATCTGTCAAAGAGGAAAGGACTAATGGGGCATATGGCAACAAGTTTTGATCAGGATATAGATTGGAAAAGGATGACACAATCAGAGGTGGAAGATGGTTGGATACCCCTGATATAAGAGGTAGTGGTTATGTATTTTATTCTAGTTTTGGTTTAGAGAGACATCATGGTCATCATCGCCATCATCCTTATAGGAGGAGTGAGAAGAAATACTTGCTAGATGAGTTCAAGAAATCCAAGCCTCCTATATTTAATGGGGATGTGAAGAAACCAGAAGATGCAGAAGCATGGCTACTTGGGATGAATAATTTTTTCGAGCTGCATGATTATTTAGAGAATATGAAAGCCAGGATAACTATTTTCAGTCTCAAGGGAAGAACAAACATCTGGTGGGAATATGTGAATCATGTCGAGGCATCAAGATAAACGAGTTGAGTTGGCATGAGTTCAAAAGACTCTTCAGAAAGAAGTACTTATCCGAGAGGCATTATGACATAATGTCCAAGGAGTTCTATGAGATTAAGATGGGATCTATGACAGATGAAGAGTATGCGACTAATTTTTTGGAGTTGTTGAGGTATGTACCATATCTTAAGGATGAGAAGACAAAGGTCCAAAGATTCATTAGTGGGTTTCCTTTAGCATTCAAGGATCAAATTGAGTATGATGAGCCTTGGTCATTGGAGGAAATCATTGGAAAGTTGAAGCATTGTTATGAGAAGTCTAAGTGTAAGTATGAGCCTAAGCGTGATTGGAAAGGGAATAACAAGACTAAAGAAAAGTTGGCTAAAAAACGAAGAAGACCTCAGGATGCAGGTGACAAGGAGAATGTAGCATTGTATAAGAAGTTCAATGCAGTTGATAGAGGAAATGGGTTTCAGAATGAGGAGAAGAACAAAGGAAATGAGAGGAAGCTTTTGTAGTGTTGGACTTGTGGTGGAGATAATCGTAGGAGAGATTTTCCACAACATCAGGGTGGTAGACCTTAGATTTATAGTTCTCAGGAGGCACATAAAGTTGGGGATGTCGGGCAAAGTATTCCTTGGATTTATGCAACACTTGATAAAGGTAGGCTGATCATGGGGCATCTATTATTGAGATGGAAAGTAAGATTTGTGCTCAAGTTGTTTCTATTTTTATTGATCCTGGATCTAACTATAGTTATATCATTCCTTACTAGGTGGATAAGTGTTGCATGAGTAAAGAAATGCATGTAGATACTTAATTGGTGTAGTTGGCTATAGGGACCAAGAAAAGAGTTCATCATTGGGTAAGATCTTGTGCATTTGAGTTGAATGGTATGCATACATCAACACATCTAAATGTACTTCCTTTGGGATCATACAATATGCTTTTTGGGCATGGATTGGTTATACATTCACATGACTAAGGTAGATTTCCATGACAAGGCTATTGAGTGCCTGGATGATGATGGAGAGAGGAGAATCTTGCAAGGAAAGAAGAAGCCTACATTAGTTAGAATGGTTACAACTAAGCAGGAAAAGTGCAGTTGCTGAAAGGGATGTGTATTGTTTGCAGTTCATATTTCTAGTGATAAAGGGAAGGAAGATGAGGATGATGAAGTTCTGAAGAAGTATTCGGTTTTGTTGTAGTTTCAGGATGTGTTTCCAGTAGAGATTTCAGATTTTCCTCCTCATAGAGAGGTTGACTTTTCTATTGAGTTGGTACCATGAGTAGCACCAATGTCAAAGGTGCCTTACATGATGAGCACTCCAGAATTGGTGGAATTGAATTTGCATATTAAGGGAATGCTTGATAAGGAATACATTAGGCCAAGTGTTTTGAAGATTACTATGAAGTATGAACTTTGTTCGTTACATTGGTATCAAAGCATTCCTATGAGTATACAAACTTTGTTTGTTACAGATAATTTTGGCCATAACCTTAATGCATATTACAATGGAAATAACTCATGCCCTGGAACAAAGTAATCGAGCAATTTAAAGTGCAATGGAAGCAATTTGGGCTCGATGAAGCTACATGGGAGATGGTTGATCAAATGCGAGCTTTATATCCTTCATTATTTGTTGGTATAAGCAAATGAGTTTTTGGTATATGTACATGTATATGGATGTTGTTGTAAATACTACAATGAGTTGTGTTATAAATCTCCAACAAGTGATATGTTTGTTTTTTTTTCTTCAGCAGGATGTTATTTTAAATACTGCATTGAGCTATGTTATAAAGGTCCATAGGCACTGTGTGTTGTTTTCAATGGTTGGTTGGTCATAGGTGTCATTAAACACTGAGGACGGTGTTCCCCTAAGGGGGAGGGATTTGTAACAACCCCTGGTTGATTTTCTATGTAAATAAAATTAGACCAAGGTCATGGGACACATATTCCAAGTTGAATATTGGGGAAAACACTTGTAATTAATTAATAGCTATGGAAATTGGCAAAGGCATTGGCAAAGGAAAAGAGGCAATAATTGGAATTTATTTATGAAAATAAAGGAAAATAAGAGAAAAGGGAGGTGAAGAAACAAAAATTCGCATGAAAGGGAAATTAGAGGCAAAATGAAGAAAATAGAGGCATCTATGATAAAAATGCATCAAAGGATTAGTTCACGGCTTCTGTTGGTCTAGCTTTTTCCAGTTTAGTCATGCCCCTCTCATTTCATTCTCTCATTCTCTCATACTCTTGCACACTTATATAATTCTTGGAGAATTCTAGGAGCACTTTGGTATTCACTTGGATTTGGAGAAGAAGCAAAAGGAAAGTAGGGAGCACATGGAAAAAATTGGATTAACAACTACATGTAGATTTCTTTGTAGGCAATAGGTTGCATGTGTGATTTCCTTGTTGATTTTTGAATGCATGGTATATGTATGTGATTCCTTGGTTATGTGATATCATTGACATGGAAATTTGCATGGATTGACAGTGGTTTCAACCTTGCCTTGCCATTTCCTGGATAGCCATGGTGTTGTAGGTTTTTCCACTTGTTTTTTTTTATTGGTGCTCAGGTTCCCGGTGGCTGTGGGTTGGAAAAACAAATTGGAAGCCCGAAAACATTTTGGGTTGAATTACTAGTTATTGTAGCTATAGGTTTGGACAAACGCTCTCGAGCCCTTGGTGGTTTAAGTTACTAGTCCCTGGAGTCGTCGTTGGAACAAACACTTTGGAGCCCTAGAAGAATGTGGGTTGAGTTACTAGTTCTTGGAGCCCTTAATAGCTTGGGTAGAGACCAATTTGGTTGATGTTAGTGTTTTCCATACCATAGAGGTGGAATCATTGTGGTTGAGGGTTGAGGTTCTTTGGCCTCTGGAAGCCCTAGTTGGTTTTGTCTTGGTTTATTCCATGAGGTCCTACATTCATTCTTGGAATATAGCACGAGGATGATTGGTTGAAAGAGAGATTTGGTTCAGCGCTATCTATGGTCGGGTGGTACGTGGAAGTCCTTGACTTGGTTTTAATTTTCATATGTTAATAAGAGCTATTTTCGTACTATGATTTATGGAAACTTGCACTGGTTATGATGTTGATATTATGGCTAAATTCCCATGGTTTCTATGTTGGTTATTTCTAGTTAAATGTTGGTTATATGATGTATTAATCTATGGATCTTGACATGTGTTCATAAGTTATTGAATGGTTGATGAATGCATGGACTAACAAGTGGTAATGTAGCTAGCTAGAGAGGGCTTAAAGCCTTCTTCGTGATTCACAAATGAAGACTATTAGTTTATGATTAGATATGCCTTCATGACCTGCAATTTACATGTTTTCCATATGTTTTACGAAATGTCTGTTATAGATTATGCATATTTGGGTCAAGTTCTTGATTGAGTTTTGATTGGATGGCTTTGTCATTACCTTTGATTGCATTTTGGAAAGTTACAGGCAATTCTAGGCAGTGATCTAGAGGCTGGACTAAAAATGTGACACGGATCCCGGAACCGCATGCTTAGAATTGGAAGATTTAGGCAATAACTGCATGGAATAAGGCTTGTGTGTGCAGTTGGGACCTCATAACCACACTTCCTCCTTGTTGTGAGTGCGGTTAGAGTGTTAGGTTAGAGAGAAAGGGTTCCGACTTAAGGATTAATCATGTAGGGTGGTTGTCAAACTCCTGAGTGATCTATAGTCCTTGTGGGATGCCAGTACATGTTTAGTTTGTAGGACCCACTTCCTTAACTTGAACTTGGAGGTTGGGTCATGTCATAGTGACACTCGTCTCATGTTTAACCTGGAAAGCTAATGAATTTGGATAAATGTGGGAGGAGGCGTTATAAGTTGTTATGCCTCAAAACATGAACCACTATGAAGTCATTGAATATTAAGTGAGATGGATTGGAGTAACCATTAAAATAGTATGGGAAACACTTGGGGGGGATTCAATATTTCATTAATTTTGAAAAAAATTCACTTTGTTAACGTTGAAATTGAATTCACATAACATAATCAATCATCCACAATATATGAACATAGAGATTAAAGTGAAAACCAAAATTTGAAGAAGAAATACTAAAAAATAATCTTTAATTAATTATTACAATCTCTTATGAGGACACCAATCCTCTGTAAGAACCAACTTACAAAAATTGTAGGCTCCAACTTGTCAAGGAGATGAAGGCACCAATCCTTAATAAGCACCAACTTACAGTAATTATAGGCTCCAACCTAAACTTAGCCTTCAATGCACTAGAAATTGGACTTCAAATCAGGATTGAGCTTGGCCTTCAAGACACCAAGACTTGGCCTTCAAAGTAGGCCTAAACTAGATCTTCAAATAACAAAACTCAACCTTGAAACTCGACCTTCAAATAATAGAACTCGTCCCCTGAAACTCAACCTTCAAACAATAGTACTCAACCCTAAAAAACACACCTAAAACAAACTAGAATCCCTTCCCAATAATAATCCCAGAAAAACACTTCAAAATATGTGCCAAAACCCTTCCATATAATGTTGCTTCAACTTGGCTTCACTTCACTTCTTCTTAGTTCATGAGGTACAAAATTTGGACCTACTCCTTTAGTCTCCTAAACATAGAACCAAATGCTTGAGTTAAGTGGTTATAAATTCTCCTTCTCACACTTATTTATAGTGTGTTTGGACATTGGTTTAGGGATGACTTGTCCACTGGTTAGGTAAATTGGTGTAATTAGCAAAATGTATAGTGAATATTCAAAAATTCGTTTCTCTTCAACCAAGATACATTAGAAGGCATGTCATATATTGCTAGAAAGGGCTCATAATAAGCTTTTGAATGATATATACTATGCTCCTATTTGAGCTATGTAATTAGCGTAAAAACACCTTCAAAGATAGGGCATCCAAATGGGACCCGCTTGTACTTTGGTTGGGTCATCTTAAAAAAAGATTCAATATCTCCTCACTCTTATGGGATTAGAGGGAGTTCCATATACCAGTGGAAAGGCATTAGAATATGTTATTTGATAATGTAATTTCCTCTTTCATTTGGATATCCTTTAACATCAATAACAACCATTTTCAACAACCTCCCCCTTTGTTATTGATGGAAACACTTTGATACTTGCTTCTTCCAATGACTTATCCCCCTATCCACATTCGCTTCATACTTATCTTCAACTTCTCCCCTTGTTTGAAATCTCTCCCACTTTAACATCAATAACAAAGGGTGCTCCCCTTGAGTTGGTGCTTCCTTTTCTGAGATAAAGGGGAGATCACTCCCAACTTTTGCCTAAGATATTCAAAAGTTTCTCTAGGCAGATGTTTGGTAAATATGTCAACAATCTATTATTCGGTGCTAATATATTCCATCTTGACATTCTATTCAACAACTTTTTCTTTGAATAAATGATACTTGATTGGAATATGCTTTGAATAGGATTTTTTGAGGTATTGACTACACTAGTGTTGTTTCAGAAAATAAAAATGGGTTGTTAATATTCCACTTTGATGTCTTGTAAAGTTTATTTCACGTAGAGAACTTGGGTCAACAATATGTTGTTGTTATGTATTTGGATTCAATTGTAGAAATATAAATTGATGATTTCTTTATGCTTGACCAGTATGTAAGGAAATATCCTAAGAAAAATGCACTCCCACTAGTGCTTTTTCCGTCATCAATGCTACTTGCCCAATCAACATATGTGTATGTTGTTAATGTGAAATATGTACTCTTGCGATACCAAAGCCCAAAATTGAGTGTACCCTTTAAGTATCTAAATAACCCTTTCATTGCTTGCATATGTAATTCCTTTGTTGTTTATTGAAACATTGTAACCATTCCAAATGCTTGCATAATGTTTGATCTTGAAGTTGTCATGTGTAGTAGTCTCCCAATCATAGATCTGTAAAGTGTTGATTTGACTTTAGGAGATTCATCATCCTTACTTGACCATCTTTTAATCATAGGGGTACCAACTAGTGCACATTCTTCTTCCAAAACACTTGAGAATATCCTTGAGATATTTGGTTTGTGCAATGAATATTCCTTCATTGATTTGAGAAACTTGTGGTTTAAGAAAGAAGGACAATTCTCTAATCATTGGCATTTCCTAGGAAAATCCATGACTCATATTATTGTTATTTCTTCCAAAGATGATATCATCCACATAAACAAGTGTAATTAATAAATTGTTCTCTTCCATATTTATGTATAACTTATTGTCAGGAATCCCTCTTTTTAGACCTTGTTGTTGAAGATATTGGTCCAGCCTCCCATACCAAGCTATTGGAGATTGCTTTAACCAATAAAGAGTTTCCTTCAATTTACACACAGTCTTTATTTTTGGACAAGTCAATATATTTTGGTTGTTTGATGTACACTTCATCCTTTAAGTCTCCATTTAGAAAGGAAGAATTAACATCCTTTTGATAAACTTTGAAGCCTTTTGAACATGAGAATTCCAAGAACATTCTTATTGCTTCTAATCTGGTGATTGGAGCTAAAGTTTCTTCGAAATCAATTCCTTTAATTTTTACATAGCCCTTACAAACAATTCCTACCTTTGTTTTTGATAATTTGTCCCTCTTCATTCATATTGTTTTTTAATACCCACTTAGTTCCAATCACATTTTTATCTTTGGTCGTGGCACAAGTTGCGAGGTTCCATTTTGTCAATTTCATTATATTCTTCTTCCATAGCATTTAACCAATATTGGTCCTTATTAGCTTCTCTATTTTGGATAGCAAAGCAAGATTGTGTTTTCTTTGCGAATTGTTCATTCTTCTCCAAGTTTGTATTCCTTCATCAACATATCCAATAATTTGGTTCTCTAGGTGATGTTTTTGCACAAATTTAAAAGTTTCCTTGGATGGAGACTGTTATTCCTTTGTATTAATATCTTCTTGGTCCATGTAGATGGTATCTTCTAAATTCTCATTTGTTTTTTATGCTTCTTTCTTTGTCCAAGCTTCATATATTCTTACATCAATACATTCCACAACTTTGCGTAACCTTTTATTGTAGTATTTGTAATCTTTCCTTCCGCAAATAATTAACTGAAGTTGGTCCACCTTTCCATAGCTGATATGGTGTCTTGTCACTATTAACTCAGAGTTCTACTCTATTCATGATGTAAATTGTTGCAACAACTGCTTCTTTCCAAAACTTATCTAGTAATTTGGCTTCCAACAACATTGTTCTCACTGTCTCTTGTAATAATATGTCCTTTCTTTCTATGACTCCATTTTTTTGTGGAGTTCTTGCAACCAAAATTTGTATCTTGATTCCATACTTCTCACATAATTGATTAAAATCATTTGAGGTAAATTCACTTCCTCTATCTTATCTTAGGAATTTGGATCTTAGATCACTTTCATTTTCAACTAAGGATTTGAATGATTTGAAAGTATCTAGTACTTATGATTTTGATTTAAGAAATGAACCACAAAAAATCCTAGTATAACCATCAATAAACAACATAAAATACCTTTCACCTTGTAGGGATGATTTTCTTGTTGGTCCACATAGATCTATGTGAACAAACTCAGCGGTCATAATGCCAAGAACCCCTTTATCTTGAAGCTCACTCTTGTCCATTTCTCTTGTTGGCCAGATGGCAGATGGCACTTTTTGATTTCAAGATTTTGGGCATATCTCTCACTACTTGTGTTTTGTTAATTTTTACCAAACTATTAAAGCTCAAGTGTCCTAGCCTTTTATGCCATAACCAACCCTCATTTGTGTTTCTAATATTACATTTTTCTCCTCAAATTTCATCTAAAATATATGCATTTCCTGGAGTCCTTATCACTCTTCCCACTACTCTTACTTATTTCACAATATTCAGCACAAAAAGTGGGATCACAATCTTGATTGCACATCTGGTAGACACAAAAGATTATGTTTGATTCCTTTGACATACAAAACATTTGTGCTTTAGTCTTACTATTTTCAAGGATTACAATACATTTTCCAATCATTTTTGTAGATCCATTGTCCCCAAATGACACATTTCCTCCTTTTTCTTCTTTTAGAGTAATAAATTTATTATGATCTCCAGTCATGTGTCTAAAGCACTTTATATCAACAAACCATTGACTTCAATTGTTTCAAGCATACATAAATAGTCTGCATTTTTCTTGTTGGTGGTTCTTCCCATTTTCTCTTCCAAAACCCTTCTCTTGATCTTGTAGGACAATCTCATGCCATATGTCCAAAATTGTTGAATCTATAGCACTCTACACTATACTTGGATAATGGTGCAAATGAATTATGATTTATGCTACCATAAGTATCTTTGATTCCAATGTATAGTACATTTTTATTTTTAAAGGTTTGATGAGACCCTCTTTCATAATCATTTATCACATAAGATTTACAATCTCTTGCGTGATGACTAAAATTTTTGCATGAAAAACAATGACCTAGAAAATTATTTTGATACATGGTTGAATACGGCTGCCTTCATGGAATATATCTTCTGAATTTAATCTACTTTAGAGATGATTCAAATATTTGTTAGTCCTTGTCACTTATCATATTGCTTCTTGCATTATGAATGGACCCCTTGAAAGCATCAACATAGCTTTTTGGTGTAGCAGTGTTTCCAGACTCCTCCCATCTCTTATCCTTGCTCTTGCTAAGATTGGAACTTTTAGGTTTTTCTTCAACTTCCTTATCTCGTGAGTTGGTGTTTTCATCTTCTTTGTATGAGGTCTCACCCATATAACCAAGACCAATATTGTCATATGGTGATATTTGAATGTTGAGAATAACATCTAAGGTTTGAGAGCTTTTCATGTTTTTGTTGAGCTTATCTAGCTCTTTCCTTAATGAGACAATTTCTGCTTCAAGCTTTTCACAATTTTCTTCCTTTTCTTTTAGCTAACTATTCAACACTTCTTCCACTCTTTTTTCTTCCTCTCTTTCAGTCTTGATGAAGATGATTTCCTTGGATAGTCTCTTGTTCTTCTTCCTGAGGTTATCAATTTCTTCTAATGCATTGATAATTTTTGCTTCAAGATCCACTATGCCTTCAATACTTTCTCCTTCTACTTTTTCTTTTTTCTCCTTTGATTTGTCTATGTTATATTCCTCATTTGTAGCTAAAAATAGGATCTATCTTATATCGTCATTAGAATCATATTCTTCTTCTTACTTCGAAAAATCATTATCCTCTTTGGAATATATATTTTTCTTTTTCGAATATTTTCCTTTGAAGACCCTTTTTTCTAAGTTCTTCTTCATCATCATTATCTTCCCTATAAGGACACTTAGTAGCAAAATGTCCTATCTTACCACAATTAAAACAGATGAGAGGTAAATTACCTTTGAATTTTGATTTTCTCTTTAGTTTTTTTACTAGTTGATCCATTTATGTATTAGATTCATTACTATAACAATCACCAAACTTGTATTTTCTTCAATTCTTATATGATTTGAATGTTGCTTCCTTATGTAATGAGTTTCCTATCCTAATTTTGTATGCAGTGAGAATTTTGTGAAGCTCATCCATTTTCAGATTATCCAAATCTCTTAATTCTTCTATGGCAGATACCTTGACATTAAAACAAAAATGAAGAGAAATTAATTTTTTGAACAACTATTGTTTCTTTAACTTATTCACCAAATACTTTGAGAGAATCAACTACTTCATCTACTTGAATAAAATAAGCAACACCATCTTCTTCATTATTCATTTCAAGGATTTCAAATTATCTCTGGAAAGTCTGAGGCTTTACCATCTCCCTCATAGTTGTTTATAAGCTTGTCCCATATCTCTTTAGTTGATTCACACTGCATAACTTTAACAAATTATGAATCTGACAAACCACTTAAAATTGAGTTCATAGCTTTTGCATTGGATACATAATCCTTCTCCTATCTTGATCAATTGGAGGAGAGGATGGGAGCTTATATCTATCTGTAACAAATTTCCAAACTTCAGCACCAAGAGACATTAAGTGCATTCTCATTCTTATCTTCCAAAATACAAAATTTGTTCCATCAAAGAAAGGAATTTTGATTGATTCTTATCCACTGGCGATGGCCCCCTATATTATCTTCTCCCAACTATTAGATTGTTCTTGAAGTAGCCTGATCTGATACCAATTATTGGAAATACTGGAGGGTGAATCAATATTTTGCCATAGTTTTGACAAATTTTCACTTAGTTAATCTTGAAACTTAATTCACATCACATAATCAATCACCCATAATGTATAAACATAAAGATTAAAGTGCAAATCAAAATTTGAAGAAGAAATACTCGAAAATAGTCTTTAATTTATTACAATCTCTTCTAAGGATACCAATCCTCGGTAAGCACCAACTTACAAAATTTTAGGCTCCAACCTATCAAGAAGATGAGGACACAAATCCCTAGTAAGCATCAACATACAATAATTACAAGCTCCAACCTGAACTCAACCTTCAATACACCAAAACTTGGACTTCAAAATAGGTTTGGACACGGCTTTCAATGCATCAAGACTTGGCCTTCAAATTATGCCTAAGCTAGACCTTCAAATAACATAACTTAGCCTTGAAACTCAACCTTAAAAAAATAGAACCTGTCCCCTGAAACTCTGCCTTTAGAATACAATACTCAACCCTTAAAAATAGACCAAAACAAACCAGAAACCCTTCCCAAGAACAATCCCAAACAAACTCTTCAAAAGATGTGCCAAAACCCTTCCACAAGAGGTTACTTCAACTCAAGTTTAGTTCACTTCTTCTTAGTTCATGAGGTATGAAATTCAAACATGCTCCTTTGCTCTCCTAAGAATAGAAACAAATGCTTGAGTCGAGTGGTTAGAAATTATCCTTATCATGCCTATTTGTGTGTAGTGTGTTTGGACACTGGATCAGGGTTGGTTGGTGCAACTGGTAGAATGTATAGTGAATATTCAAAAAATAATTTTCCCTCAACCATGAGGAGTTAGAAGGCATGTTATATATCGTTGAAAATGTATTGGAATAATATTCCCAACCATATATCCTATGCTTCTATTTAAGCTAAGTAATTGGAGTAAAAATTCCTTCAAAGATAAGGTATCCAAATGGGGCCTGCTTGTACTTTGGTTGGGTCATCTTGACAAAATATTCCATATTTCCTCATTCCTATGGAATTAGAGGAAGTGCCGTATACCGTTGGAAAGGTCTCATAATATGTTATTTATTTATGTAATTTCCTCTTTCATTTGGATATCCTTTGATATCAATAACAACCTTTTTCAACAAATAGAGCATAAGCCTTTGCTTGGTTGTTGGTAGCTTGCATAATACTATATGAAAATGATAATTCAACTTTCCCACTAAGGTACATTCACATTCCATGCTCCCCCCTATTCCCAATTATAATAATATAGATTATAATTTAAATGTCTTAGGAACAAGTTATTTTCAATCATTTAAATTATGATATAAGAAATAGGTAATAAAGTTTAAAATATGATTAAAAAAAACATTATAATTAGTAGCATTGATGATATCACTCATCAACATTGTTTAATTTAATTATGAAATCAAATTTCAATAATGACAAATTCGAAAATGTCATAATTGTAAAATACTTAACCTTTTTATAATATATTTGAGATTTATCTTGATAATAACAAATTAAAAACCATTAAAATTATAAAAATTTAACTTTCTTCTCAATGTATCTGAGATATGTTAATTAATTTATTTTTTCCATATGATAAAGCAACATGAAGCCATTAAAATAATATACTCAATATAAATTTATCACATTGTGAACTGAATTTGAGTAGGAATCCATTATTCCTCATAACCATCTAAGATAAAGCAAATTAACATTACTAAAAATATCATATAAACGTTATATTGTATTTTGAAATATAAATTGTTTCTTTATATTTTTGTATTTTATATATTTTTAAGTTAATCAATTTTGTTAATTATAATTATATATAATATGCCATAAATATAGTTAACATTGTCAATTTTTATAAATTAAGAAATCATTTTTTTAATATTTCTTTAATTATAATTTTATTATCAATATTATTAAAAAATAAATATCGATATTGAATAACATAATTTTATATAAACTAAATAATTAAAAGCAAAAAATATATATTTTATTTTTGTAAATATTTTAATATAAACTTTAAATACAATATTTAAATATCTATATTAGTAAATATATTTTAATATCAATTCCATATAATACATATAAAGGATGAAAGTAAGTATATATATATATATTTCATTCCATGCTTAATATAAAGTTTGATAATTAAAAATTTTAATATAAAACTATACATAAAATATTTCAATATATACAATTAAGTAGTATTTGAATATTATATGGAGAGACATTTCCTAGTGTGAAAGAAATATATATTTAAAAATATATTAATAACAAAAAAACAGTTTAATGTACGTAATATGTATCATAAATAAAATAGTTCACTATTTATATTGAATAAAACATTTCAATTTCAACTATCTATAATATTAGAAAAATAAATAAAAAATAAAAAAATATCTTATGTTAAAATTTTTCTAGTAGTTTAACTAATTTATGTTTTGTATTTTCTTTAGGGATATTTTTGTGTCAATTTTGTTGGAAATCTAGCAAGGATTTGATAGAATCCCAAGTTTAAGTTGTGTAGTCTACACAATCCTCGTGCCCAATGATATTTTCAAGGCAATGAATCCATTTACCCATTCAAAAATGCAAATTAAACAACCAAAAATTACAATCTCATGAAGAATTGTATCCATGTAACATTTTATCGGTGTGTTGCTCAAACTGAAATAAACGTACAATTCATTTCATGCTCAACATAAAGTGTGTGTGTGCGTGTGAATTCCAGAGTGATCAAATATCTTGAGCTGCAAATCTTTGTTCAAGTTTTGCATTCTATAAAAAGTTTGCAGCTCAAGAAATTTTATCCCTCTCAACCTTTGATAAATCCAAACAAAAATGAATCTATAATAGTTAGATAACACATTTTTACACTTATACTTTAATACTAAATGAAACACTTTCCATATGATCAAAATACATACATTTTATATACTTGTTAAACCAACATAAATTTAATATTACTTATCATTCTTTTATATATAAAATAGTTATATAAATTTATAATATTATAAATTTCTTTTTGAATTTTATTTGAAAATATTATATTAAGAAAATTACATTGGGGATTATGCATTACAAGAAATAAAAATTCAAATTATCAAGTTCTAAATATTCAAAACCCCTGGTATCATAGTTTGATTTTAATGATAAGACTTCCATATTATATATAAGTAGTATAAATTCTTCAATATAGCCTTAATATTAAACAAAATTTAACTTGTTTTTGGTGTTCTTCCACTTGGAGATTCATTGGATCTATTAACTTGATTTTAATAATAAGATTTCCATATTATAAATATAAGTAGTGTAAATTCTCCAATATCACCTTAATATTAAAAGAAAATTTAACTTCCACACAATGCTAAGTTTAAGTATTTTGGTATTTTTCCACTTGGAAATTCATTGGATCCATTAACCTCCATCTACCAGAATACCCACCCTGGCATTTACAATGACCCACCCTCTCATTTACAAGAAGAGTGCCAATTTCTAATAATCCCCTTTGTTTGCTAATTGGTCCACTATATAGCCCTTACGCCTAGCAACATGGACCGTTGTATTATGGAATTTGCGGATGACCCACCCTCTCATTTACAAAAAGAGTGCCAATTTCTAATAGTCTCCCTTGTTTGCTAATTGATCCACTATATAGTTCATATGCCTAGAAACATGGACTGTTGTGAAGTCATTCAAAATTGAGTGAGATAAATTAGAGTAACCCTAAAAATATAACATAAGTTTTTACTTGGTTGTTATGAAAAAGATAATTCAACTTGCCGACCAAAACATATTAGCATTCTATGTCCTCCTTCCATTTTATAATAATATAAATTATAATTTAAATATCTTTGCAACTAGTTATTTTTAATTTTAAAATATGATATAAGAAATATGTATTTTTACTTTAAAATATAATTAAAAAATATTATAAGTAGTGCCATTGAAGATATCAATGGTCAACGTTATCTAATTTAGTTATGGAATCAAATTTCGACAATTAAAAATTCGAAAATGTCATTACTGTAAAATCTTTAACCTTTTACCTAATATGTCGAGATCTATTTTGATAATGACAAATTGGAAACTATTGAAATTATAAAATATTTAACTTTTGTCTTAATGTATTTGAGATATATTTGTTGATTAATTTATTTTTTTCGTATGACAAAACAATCTAAAGTTATTAAAATAATATACTCAATATGAATTTGAGTATTATGAATTAAATTTATATGGGAATCAATCACTTCTCTTAACTATTTAAAATAAACTCAATTAATTTATTTTTTATATATTTTTAAATTAAATATTTTGTTAATTATAATTGTATACTATATATATAATAGATATAATTAACTTTATAAAGATTTATATATGATATAATTAATTTTATAAAGATTTATTTTAAATATTAGTTTAATTATGATATTACTTAAAATATTATAATTATTAAAATATATATTATATAAATAAATTAAATATAAAATAATAATATAGAAAAAATAGTGTGTATATATATAATTTTATATATATATATATATATATATAATGATATTTTTTAAAACTTAATATATTATTCTAATTATGATTTAAAATAATTATATATAAAATTTGAGAATAAAAGATAACTTTTTCTATTCATGTCATGAGTTAATTATTTTTATTTTTTATTTTTTTCCTTAAACAAAAATATAATTTTATTTTATAAATACACACGTGTGTATTCAATGGGATTTGCTTATATCTCTTAGTGAAATACAAACAAAGTTTCTTACAAGACTTAAACATCTAAAGATAATGATAATTGACTTATATAAGAGAAAAACAACCCTTGTGCAAAGGAAACTATCTTACATGGTCAAAACCCCAAAATAAACAACAACCCTTGTGCAAAGGAAACTACCTTACATGGTTAAAACCCCAAAATAAATAGCACGACAAAAATTATCCAAGAGAACACCAAAGAAGACCATAAAAGCCCACATATAATAAACCATAGAGTCCACACAAATGATGCTTCTGGGTAATCTCGCAGACTGAACTGTGAGAAACACAAACTCGGAGCAAATACATGAAGCAAGATGACGAACACACCCACAACATCTAGAAGCAAACGAAGAACTAGCTATAAGGTAGACCCGCCTGAAATGGTGATGATGCCAACAACAACATCTAGTAAGCCATCGGAAAAGTCTAAGGCACCAAACCAACAACGATGGCTACAGAAAATCCCCACCAAGGCCCACATAAATGACAAAATGATGAAAAACATACCAATAGAGCGAAGGCTACAAAACACTTGAGTCTCAAGTGAAACACAAAAAACCAGCTTCAACATCATAAACTAGAACTCTACAAGCATACACGGCAACAGGGAATAGAGGCCCTCAAGGGTTTCCCCTACCACCTTATATGTTATATATACATACACATAACAACGTGAAATAAAGACATAGAGTTTCTCCTACTACCATATATATATATATAATTTAAATTCATAAATTGTAAATATTAATATCATATTATTTTTTTAAAAATATTATATTTACATATTGATGATGATGATGGTTAATGTCCATTGAGACCAAACTTTGGTCTATCGCACCTAAAGAAACGAATTATTTAGTTTGATTTAAGATGATATCTAAATTATAAATATATTAAATAATTATAAATATATTAAATAATTATAAATAACTTAACTATTAAAGTAAAGCGATTGATATTTTTTATATAAATACATAAAATATAATATCATCTATATACACACTAATTTTGTTAATTAAAATTCATAAATTGTAAATATTAATATCATATATATTTTTTAAATATTATATTTACATATTAAATATATTTAAATTATAAATATATTAAATAATTATAAATAACTTAACTATTAAAATAAAGTGATTAATATTTTTTTATATAAAATATAATATCATAAATTTATTGACAAAAATAAAATAAAATATTTGAACATATTAAAATTGAATAAATAATTGTAATTTTTCTTTTAACAGTGAGAAAACTAACAATGAAAATAATCATTTATGATTGTTATTTATAAATGTAAGTTAACTTATCACCATTATTTATTGAAATGTAGTCCATCAAAAACAAACTTTCACTCTTTACCATTACCTTATTCCCTTAAAAAAAAACTAATTCTTAACTAAATAAAATAAAAATAAAAATAAAAAATATTAAAAAAATTATTAATCAAATTAAAATATATAACTAATAAAAATACAAAATCACCTTTAAAATGCAAAAGCATATTTTTAAAAATTAAATAATATATATCCCATAATCACAATAAAGGATTATATTCTTAGATATACTGCAAAAGCGACTTATTCTTATAATTAAAAAAAAAAAACCCCAAAAAATTGAAAACCTCATTCGAGAAAGGAAATTTAAAATTTAAACTAATTTTAATTAAAATATTAGAAATTATTTTAATTAATATAAAATATAAATAATAAATTAATCAATTTAAGGGGAGGTACACTACCAAAATTTATATATGTTAGTGATTTTATAAAGTGTGGTTATTCATGCGTGTAATATAATTTTCATTTTGATATATTGAAATTTTTTTCCCATAAATAAATTTAATAAAAATATATTGTTTACCCTATTATAATATTTAATTTATTTAATTTTAATTAAATAATATATATTATTAAAATAAATAATTTATCTTAATAATAAAATACGTTAGATAGTTCGAAATACGTAGACACATAAATTTTAATGTAATTTTCTCAAAAAATTTCTTACACTTAAAATATAAATTACAAAAACCTAAATTCTAATATAAAAAAATTATTACATTAAAAAAATAAAATTATTATAATAAAAATATAAATTAATAATTAAATACAAAATATTAATAACAAATTAATCAACTTGAATATAAGTAAAACAGGTTGGACACAACAACTCAACCTTCTAAACCCACCTAATATTCAATTGAAAATATTGGGATGCTTAATATCTATCACTTTTTTCCCAAACACGTTAAGGTCTTGAGTACACCTCTTAATAATACACAGAAAAGCAAAAACATATAGAGATGGGAAGGCATCTTGTCCATGTTCGTTCAATGCTAATTTGTCCCTACCTAGCCAAAGGGTCATGGCCTTCAATGTGGCCCCACTGGAGTAGAATAACTCAAAAAGAAACAAAATAGCCATATGAGCCACCCCTTTTATGCTAATTCCATATGCCTTTGGATATGGTTAGAGTCCTAGTCCATTTGAGAATCAACTCTTTATGGATATACATATTCACATTCACTCACATTTTGTATTCCTTTACTATGAATTGACCACATATCAATCCATTGCCTAAGCATTTCAAAAGTGCTAAAAGTGTGGAATGAAGTAAAAAACATGCAATGTTTATATTAGAAAAATTATGATACCACGTGGAAGAATAAATTCATGTTTACATTGACAATTGACAAGTGAATGTGTTTTAATTTGATTTTGGTTGTGGAGAAACACAGAGCTTTGCCTTTTTGTTTAGAGGTCATGGAGAATGTCATGGTAGGGTAGGGCATATATATATGTTTTTTATTTTATTGATTTTAATAAAATAATAAATATTAGGTTAATTGAGATTTTTTTTGGATAGTTCGGGAAAGGAATGAAATCTTTCGATATAATATGATAAATATTGACCATATCTGTATATTCTTTATATAAAATATATAATAGTATATGTATAAAAAAAATTTATATAAAACTAAAAAGATATATTAAAAAATTAATATATATTTTTTATTATTTTTTTTAAGTTACGGTAGTACTTTTCTTTTTTATTTATAAAATTAAGTTGTTTCCATATACAACAGTTTGGTGGCCTCAACTTGCCCATACGGAAAACCAAGTCTGTTGGCCACCTGAGTCTATTATACGCCATCCAATAGCAAAATTTTATTAGTCTTTCAATCCAAGCTAAGTAAACTGCACATCTAAAAATACTAATAATGTTCCAGTCTAACATAAAACAACTGAGGAGGAAATGCTATCCGCAAAAAGATCAAACTAAAAATTGCAAAGGAACTAATCCTTTCTGTCATCTTTGTCAGAATCCACAGTTGCAGGTGCTGCCGCCGAGTCACCTGGTGCTGGAGATAGCTTCATCAACCGTTGTTGGATCTCATCCAGCTTGCTGTCTTGCATAATCATGATGATTTGCAGGTTTTTCATATCCTTTTTAATGTTTGGCATCCCCTGGGCTATTTCTGCCACTTCACTCGCCACCTGCTCCAGAGCCCTGGCTAGTAGGCGCTTCAAAACCCAGTACACATGCAGGGCTTGCCTGTAAAGTGTCATCCGGCCTCTGGTGTGCCCTGGGTCGGGGATAATATCCCCCCATTCCTCCATCTCTGGTTCCGAGTCCTCTTCCATGACATTGTCTTCCATCTCCTGAATTAGCTAACGAATGTCAGCGTCCATCCCCTCTCTGTATGCACGCGCTGCTTCTTGAACAGCCGTCCAGATGGATTTCCTTCCTCGCCTCTGACTTGTTGGTGCCGAGGTCGTCAGATCGCTTCTACCTAGCTGGCTCTGACGTCCTCTGCCTCCACGACCCCTGCCTCTGCCTAGGCGAGCCATCTTCTTCTTTACTGCCTCCCGGATTTACGCTTTACCACAGAAATTCCCAAGGCCCGTGCTGCTCCGATCTCCTCCTTTCTTCGCTGCATACTGGGCTCTCTGCCCACCCTAGCCACCCTCATGAACCTCCTCCCAGCTGTCCTGTGTCCCATCCCACTACCGTCGTCGTTTCTTACCTCCTTTCCCCCCTCTCTCCTGCCACTTCTTTGCCTCGATACTCCCGCAGGCATGCAGGACGCCACCACGTCCGTTTGATCTATGATGAGGGCAGTTGGTGGCCGTCCTGACCATCCTCTCCCCTTCATTGTCCTTCTGTTCGTACGCTCCGCGTTCACCACCCCGATCGCGGGATATATTTTTTATTAATTTACTTATATTAAAATAGAGTAAAATATTTATAATTTTTTAATAGATTTGATTTTGCATGAGACACACCCAACATAAAGAAGACATATATTAATTAAATAATATATATATATATATATATATAGACATATATTAATTAAATAATATAAAAAATTAATAATTAATATATATATATATATATATTATTAATTTATTTATATTAAAATAGAGTAAAATATTTATAATTTTTTAATAGATTTAATTTTGTATGAGATACACTCAATATAAGGAAGATGTATGTTATTTAATTAACATAGAAAGAAGAAAGAATTTTTTTTTAACGTTTACGAGGCTAAATATAGCCTATGGGACATATTGCTTCTTCATTTGCTTGATGTATTCAACCTTTTTTCTATGAAGCTTCAAAATAAATGCTCCCAGCTTTTGGACAAACCCCTCGCTAAATAGATTATCCCAAGAGCTAGCTGCCAACATATCTGCATAACTTTCCCTGTTGTCTTTGAAGCCCTCACATTCTAAAATGAAATGTTTTTTTGTTTCCACTTTTTCGGAATAACAAAAAATGCATACTCTTTCCTCCCACACTTCCTTTGGCCTTTTCTAGCGCCCTATTTCACAACGAAGTTGATGAGAATTAGTCCTTAACTCAACAATAAGAATTTTGGCTCTCCAAGAGATATTGGCCTCTATGTATGCTTTTGGTTGATAACTATGAGTGGGATTAAACACTTCAATATAGTACTTTTTCTTTCTTCCTAGCTCCTTATCTCAAGTACGCTTGTGGAACTTTTTCGTAACAAAAACTTTTATCTCTTTGTTGTTTATGGGACACACGTTTAAACAAATACCCCATTTACTAAACCATTTATTATTTTGTTGCATCCAAGTTTTTTTGCTCTTGCACAATCTATCATTAAAGACAACCTTAGGCCATCTACCCTCTTCCATTTGCTTAATTTTTTAAAAATACCTTATGACTCGCACCATAGCAATTGCTTCAATAGAAGCAGTCCATGTTTCACTTAACAAGATAACATAAGGAACTGACTTTTAATCTTAAATTTGTTTGTAATCAAATGCTTCTGAATTATCTCAATTTTTCTCCATTGCATGTGGGATGTACTGTTGGCCCATAGTTCACAACCATAGAGAATCACCGAAATCACTGGAAGCCCCAAAAAGAGTTTGAGTGGTTTTCCAATCCTATAAATCTACGTCTCTACACCTATTTTGAAAAGCATAAAATGCTTTCCAACACCCCAAAGTTCTTTTCTTTCTACAACCATTCCAGCTTAGATTTTTGTGGAAGTCAATTCCGAGATATTTGTGATCCGCAACTTCTTCCAGAATGTTGCCTTCAAAGTAGAACTTATGCTGGTTATGTTTTCTTTTCTTAGAGAAAGCCACTACTTTCGTTTTGCTGATATTGACTTGCATCCCCACACTTCTACAAAAATGCTCAAGGGATGGTAAGTGCTCTTGCAAACCACGAGCCGATTTTAGCAATCAGAATAAGGTCATCTGCATACAAAAGAAGCCTTATAACAAACTTGCCCAAATAGATATCATCACCCCCTTGCGAATTTAACCACTCCTCAAGCTTGTCGATATATAAACCAAAAAGGGTAGGAGACACTGGACAACCTTGCTTGACCCCAATATCGCTTCTAAAACTTCCAGAAATGTCCGCTGAAGTTCTAATTTTGACTTTCACCTCCTCATACAGCCTATGCATAGTTGCTCTCAAAAGTTTAGGAACCCCAAGTTCCTCCATTCTGTGCTAAAGCTTATCCCTAGGAACTAAGTCAAACGCTTTTCTGAAATCAACAAAGCAACAAAAGACTTCTTCCTTTTTCTCCCAAACTTTTTCAATGACGTGCCTTAAAGTTATACAATGATCAATTGTGGAATGTTTAGGTCGAAAACCTGCTTTCCCTTTAGCACGCTTATCTCTTTCTTCTGCGCACTTGCTAATTTTGTTTTCTAGCATGCTTCCAAATAGCTTTGCAAACAAAGGGCTTATCATGATGGTCCTGTAATTGGAGGGATTATTGACGTCATTGCTCTTGAAAATAGGTATTGCTAGACTAGTTGACCAATCTGTGGGGAGTCCCTGTTTTATGATGTTGTTGAAGATTTTTGTAATGTGAGGTGCAAGAATCTTTGAGCCCTACTTTAGATATTATTCTTGGAGTTCAACTAAGTCTTTTGCTTTTCCAACACCCAACTTCTTGATACCCATCTCTACCTCTTGTACCGTGAAGAGTTTAGTATCAGTGTTGACCAGGGGGGAGGGTCAACTTTGGGAACCTGCTCATAGAGTTGTCTTACATAGTCAAACCATTTAGAAACTGTAATATTATTTCCAATTTGTATCCTTTTCAGTTGGAGCTCCTTCCAAAATAATTTAGGATTATTTTTCCCAAGGAAGATTAGTTCTTCCCTCCTTGAAACCATGAAATTGACCTTTTTCTTGCTTAATAACTGCTTGTAAGCTTTGAGCTTTATGTTATCCTTGTTTGGCTCTTTCCACATTCTCCTTGCCTTTTTGCATTCCTCGTCAAACCAAGCATTAACCGGAAAGCAATTTGTTTCAGACTTCTTAATTTTTGCTCTTTTGCACTTTGCAAGTGCGCATTGAATTAAATGTGTTAATTCATGACTATGAAGGCTGTGAATTGTAATTTTCTCTTTCTCGAAAAGCCTCTCTAGCGTCATTTTGAAGGTATTACAATTTTCTGGGTTCAAAAGAATTCTGCCCCGTGGGAGATTTTGTTGGACATGCTGAATTTTTGACTCTAATTGTTTCTTTCCAATCCAAGATAAACATAAATAAATTGGTTTGTGATCTGATTTCAAGTCCCACAACTGATTTCCAATCAAAACTTCCTCTATTTTCTCACACAAACCATGCGAGCAAATTACATAATCTACCACACTTGCTCCATTGTAAGTATTGCAAGTGAAATTACCGGACTTTGTCCATCTAGTCAAGCCATTACAAATGACTACATCAAAGGCCCCACATAGAGTAAGCAATTGTTCACCAAAAAAATTGTTAATTTATTTATATTAAAATAGAGTAAAATATTTATGATTTTTTAATAGATTTGATTTTGTATGAGCTACACTCAATATGAGGAAGATGATTGATTAGAGATATTTGTGATTGTTTTATTATAAAGAGATGTTGATTATATTTAATTTGCTATTAGGTTGAAATAAAAATCATAATTAATATTGTTTTTAGTTTTAGTTAGAGTGGTTACCAGTAATATTATTTTGGGTTTTTAAATTAGGTAATTGAAAAGGCCCTCCACTTGAAGAATTTCATATCTCATGTATACCTAATGATGTTTAAATCTTTGTTAAGCTATAAGTTTCATATTGTTACACTTAACTTAATTGCTAGTTACATAAATATTCTAAAATTGACTGGACAAGAAAACTTAAATCTTTGTTAAGTTATAAGTTTCTTAGGACTACATTTAACTTAATTGCTAATTTCAAAAATATTCCAAAATTGATTGCTATTTTTTTTTAACTAGTTTAACTTTTAATAGAAACACAATTTTCGAATATTTTCTTTTGATAAATGAATTTAAAAATAATGAACCATTCTTTGCCATGGTGCAATCTCAAGTATCTAAATACGATGCAATTTCAAGCATCATGCAACTTTAAAACTGATTTAAAAAGTTGAACGTCTTTAAAAAAAAAATGTGAGTGCTCATAACTGTTATGAGCTCAGGTCCATGAAGAAAAACTTCAACTCTTCGAATACTGGTGTTTAATACGTTACTGTGCATCGTTATTATAGACCTTTCTTAGATATGTCATACTCCGTCATAAACCTCAGCCACAATTATTAGTTAATTGATTGCTGTCACGATTTGATTTAATTTTTTGCAGCCATAAAAGTTTAAAAAAGGTAACTGATAAACCAAGACAGAATCCGAGTGGATTCATACCATCACGCCGGTGCGTTTGTGGGCCGGTTTAGTAATGGAAAGCGATGATTCGATCGATTCCCGCGGACCAAATTAACGGCCCGTGGCAATGCGAACACATACTATCGAGCCGAATTTGGATGATCATGATGATGATGGTGAGCATTCGTGAAGTTCAAGTTTGATTCCTTAGAGTCTCAGCTGCACGCTCTGCTGGCACATAAGAGTTGGGAGGCTTTTCATCATCCGCAAAGATGGAGATTGACCGTGAAACAGAAATGAGCGGTAGTTGCAGTGGCGGTGGCAGAGGGCGCATATGGTCTCTGGACCAGAAAATCGACGAGCCCATTAAAGATGCAGAGGCTGGACATGTCACAGCCATGGACGCAAGGAAGGTCAGTAAAAAAACAAAGTAAAATTTATGGTTGCTGCAAACTGGCTTAATTCTAACTCCAAATAAACTACCTACCCTCCAGATTAAAATAAACCAGAGGAGATAAATTTCTTAGACTACTGAATGAGCTCAGGTGACATTCAATTAAGTTAGGCATATCCATCCCTTGAAACAAGTACAGGGAAAAGTAACGAAGATGGTCTGAAACAGAAAAAGAAAAAAGAAAAAAGAAAAAAAAGTGCATTCAATGTGCACTAAATTTAGAAGATTCTTCATTTCCTAAATTAATGGATAGACTGAATCATTTACAAACCACAATAACTGCAATCTTTAATGTCATTTATAATCTTAAATTGTTTTTGCTGGAGTCGACTATTATTCACCCAGTACTGTCGTAAATTGCATATGCCTAAAAGGTTGTATAGTTATTATGAAGCCTTGCGTGTTAAATTCTTTGCCAGCAATTTTAAATATCAAAGCAGTAAAATCCGGATTCTGTATTGCATGTGCAGGAATTGTCAGCGTTTATGATTTTGCGTCTTGCATTTCACAGCTTTGGGGTTGTATATGGAGACTTGGGAACGTCTCCACTATATGTTTTTAGCAGCACATTTCCGGACGGCATCCAGGATTCTGAAGATGTGATGGGGGCTCTTTCATTAATCATATATACTCTTACACTAATTCCTCTTCTGAAATATGTTTTTGTGGTCATGAGGGCTAATGACAATGGAGAAGGTAACATAAGACCTTGAATCTTCTTTTCTTTAAAGGAAAAGGGAAAAATCTCATGGAGAACTTATAGGCACTTCCATCGAGTCATGCACACAACAGAAACAGCCAACCCAGGGATTGACCCTGAGACCTCATGCATAATGCTTAAAACACTCATCACTCAAACTAACTCACTAGAATATAAGACCATGAATCTACATAAACACTGCATATGATAAAATAAAAAAGTCTTGCATTTTTCAGGCTTAGTACAGAAATGTTGCTATCTCGTGTCCTGTGTGAATTTTGTACTCTATTAGACTTGGCTTCTAAGCCTCGTTGGGTGATTCTAATTTCTAATGAAACCCAATATAACTTTCCAGAGTTTTAGGTGAAACTTTATTTTAATTCTCTATATACCTTTCCAGAGTTTTAGGGAAACCATCATTATTATTCTTTTTATGAATTTCACTTCGCCTTTATGTCTATAAAGCTATCCTAAAAAGCCTCCCGTCTCTTGCTTCTTACATATAAATGCAATTTTATCAAGGGTCTGTAAGAAATTATGTTGTTGTGATGTAGGTGGAACATTTGCCTTGTATTCATTACTCTGTCGGCATGCTAAAATGAATACTATTCCAAATCAACACCGCACGGATGAAGAACTCACAACCTATAGCAGACAAACAATTAAAGATAAGTCATTTGCAGCAAGAACAAAGAAATGGTTAGAAGCAAAGGTCTACCGGAAAAATGCACTTCTTCTACTTGTACTGATAGGCACTTGCATGGTCATTGGTGATGGAATTTTTACTCCGGCTATCTCAGGTCATGCTTCTCTTATTTCAGTCGTAATGATTTACATTTTGTTCTTTATTTTTATTGGCTTGGTTGAGATTGTTCAACTGGATACTCGTCATTCCAGGTGGAAAAATGGTTGCATTGTTAACAATTTTCGCTCGCAAATATTAAGATTGAATCTATTCTTATGTCTTCTTGCAGTAGTCTTAGAATTTAGAATGGTGTACAACTCTTTCGATAAGGAGGGACTCTATTCAATACTAGAGGCTTTAGACTTATGAAGTCGATGCCTGTTATAAATTCAGTTCAGTGTAGAACCCTTGAGTATTATAGACATACATTGTCTTTTGATCCGATCACCACTTTAATAGGATTCTGCAAGTCCTAAGAGAGATGAAAAAGGGATAGAATAAAACTATATAATTTTATTAATGTCCTTGAAACATAGCCTATGGGAAATCTAAGCTGCGTAAACATTCCAAGAATAGCTAAATACTTGGAGATGTAATTAAATGATATACTTTCCTGGAAAGCTCGATGGAAAGACTTGCATTCTTCCAAAATTAGTGATGACATTGATTTTAGTTTTCACAAAGTTTGTGAAACCACTGAGTTGAAGCCTAAGTCTATCGCTGACAAATTAATCAACACATACTTGGCATTTCAGCGGCTTGAAATCTAGTCACCATATTTATACAAGCACAAAACTGAAATGGTTCATATTGATGAGATGACTAGGCTTCGATTTCTTGAGACAACCTAAGTCATTTCTAAGTGTTATGCATTTTTCACGCCTTTTGCATAATATACACATGCATGCATTATAATGTTTTTTCCACAAAAAATTTCTTTGGGAAAACTTTCTAAGTGCTTCTTCATTCATGAATGGTACATGGGGTAAATGCTGTTGAAGTACATGTACTCCCAACCTAGAGTGATTCTATTGGATTTGAACACATGACCTCTAAATGGTGTCTTCTTTGAAATTGGTTAGTTCAAACCGATTGAGCTAACATCAAAACATTTGTATAAATGTATAAAACCACAACAAAGGTGTAGTGTTACAAAATACTAGGTAAGTTTGGACAACTCGAGAACTTGTCAAGAGAGAGAGTGTGATAGAGACAGATCAGATGATTAGGTTGATGATGTTAAGGTCTCTTGAGTTTGATGGCCGAGGGCGAGGGAGGTGAAAAGGGCATTGGCTCGTTGTTGAAGTCGGAGTCCTCTAGAACCGTTAAGGGGTCTGATTGTATGATCCGGGGAAGAATGTACGAGCAAGGAATACTCCTAGTATTCAAGGCCAAAAGAAGGAAACTACTCTTAGTCCAAAAGGCCAAAAGGTTTGGGAGGTAGTATGATGGGCGGGAGGTACTCTACTCTTAGTCCATTTGGAGCTGATCTCTCTAGCACTCTAAGAATGCGTGGCATGATGTATAAACTGGTACTGTCAAGCTAGTCATGATAATATCGATAGGCCTCTTGGAGGGGGAGGCTGAGGAGAAACGAGGGGTCTCACCATTTTTTTGTTTGGTGCACTTTGGATCTCTACCCGTCGTTTGTGCTCCGATCTAATAATGACAAATGGGAAATATGAGATGATCAGTCTGGTCATCCCAAGGTGGGTCATGGCGTGCAAGGGCTGAGATCTGTGGCAGAAGATCTCCCTAATGAAGACGACTAAGCATCTCTGGTCTTGATACCAAAAGAAAGTTGAGAGGGGGCCCCTGAGTCCCTATAAAGGAAATGATAACATCCTCTGGTCTCATAGGATAGAGGACATTGAAAAATAAGATGCATCTTTGTCTTTGTCTCTTGAAGGTAGCACACCTAGCAAATCCTATTAGATTGTCGTATATGGTGATTTGTTTATATTTGGAGTCGATAGGAGCCAACCCAAAGCTGTCCTAAAGGGATCTTGAGTGAGTGCATCCAATGCTTGCGTGTATAAGTGGGGTGAATGACGATGCCATCTCGCAGCTCCAAAAAGTGCTCTTAGTAGCAGGATATCTTTGAGCCTAGATTTGATGAAGGCTGCAGGTGCGATATAGGTGATTTGAGTGTACAATCTATAGATGTCCTCTCTGATGGTTTGGTTTAGTACTTGTCTAGTTGACAAGAGATGGATTGACACATTAAGGGGGAATTCGAACGATGGAAGGTGCTCTAGGGAGAGAGTAATCGACTGGAGAAGCTGAGATGCCATTAAGAACCAACCTTGTGACTAATCTGAGGGAGGATCTAGAGCGGGAGCCTTCAAGGAGAAAAGTGCAAGATAGGGATACCTTTCCCTTCTCCCAATGACAGAGTTTGTAATATTCCTAAGTAGAAAATAACAGTAAATACCAAAAACATGAACTAGGAACAACAAATAAAATTTAAAGAACAAGCACCCAAATCAGAACACCAGAGAAAATGAGTAGAATAATTGAGCCATTTTATTAATAATGGAAATCTGGGTATATAATGAGTAAGAACAATGGAACCTAGGCTTGCTATGTAAGCTATGCAAAACCCAGGTTGAATATTGCTGACCCAAGTGTTGGAATGACTCCAAACTAGAAATGTGCACTGCCCAGAAAGTCTGCTGCTGGCTTCCTGAAGGAACAAGGATTTTTGCTTGAAATACTGCTCAGAAAATTCTGCAAAATTAACCCCGGACTCCTCACAAACCCACAAAAACCCATAGGCATAAATGTTTTGGGCTAGTTTCAGGTGACCAGGAAACCCTCAAAAAGTGCAAATGGCCTTTCCTGGCTAGCTGTACGAACTACAAGAGAAACTCTGCTGCTATATGCCCAAAATCCTCCACTGAAAATGCCTCCAACCTCCTCGACAAGATTTCCTCTGAAAACCCACTCTCTCTAGCCCTTAGCTCCCCTTGAGGCAGCTCCTCTTCCTCCCCCACTTACGCTTTGCCCAGGAAACTCTGCGCACTGCCAAAATGAGAGAAATTCGGCCCTCTAGTTCCCCTCCAACCCTGCAAAATGGTGTCAAAATTCCGGTCTCAAGGTAGGTAATTCCTTCACAAATTCCCAGATCCTCCAACCCACTACAACTGAACTAAATTGTGCCACACGAACTGCCTTTGCGCCCAGGAAGTGCGCAAAACTGGAAATCTTCTGCAAATGAAGCTTTGTGAGAGCTCGGAAATGGACTCCCAGAATTCGTCACTAGGGAGACATTCGAAGTTCTCCAAAATGAGGGTGGAATTCCGTTTGAAATTCTTATGCTAAACAACACTCCAACTCCTGTGCTGAACAACTCCAAAAGAGATAGTCCAAAGATGCCTCTTGTGGTCGCTCAGATTGTATAGGCATTGCGACAACCGCTCAGGGCGAGGGTTGCCACTCTGATCCCCGCCCACTCAATTCTAGTTGTCTCCCAACAACTGGCTATGGGGGGTAGTCCCTATGGGATGAGGTGAAGGAAAACGAGTTGGGAACCAATTCACTTGGGAGAGACGGATGAGTGGCCTAGCTACTCGGTTAAAATTAGCAAGAATTAAGGATTTAATTAGATTTAGAGATGAGACCAATACCTCATGGAGTCACAATTCTTGCTTATTACAAATTTAGAACAAGTAACTGGATGGACACCCACTATTTAATATGATAGACTAACCTATATGAGATGCAATTCCTAAGAGCTAGGTGTGATGCAAGGGTGTTGGTTAATTTTTGGATTAAATGCCTACCCTAATTTGAACCTTCCTTAACTGTTTTGAGAACCAATCTTTAGAGTAGGTTGTGATATGGAAGCCAATGGGAAGCAGACAATGGCCTGATTAACGATACCTCCCCTTGTGTTCCAACCACACAGTGCCTCCGGCGCTGCAAACATTGTGGCTTTGACGACTACAAGGTCACTGTGTTAACCACTAAGAAGGGTTGAATCCCTCAAGCTAATTGGAAAAGGGTTGCCCTAGGAGTCTATCAAGCAAGCTTATGCTTGGAGGTAAGTTATTAATGTAAACTAAGTCCTAAGATGCTTGTGCAATAGTGATGAGTGAAATTATCTTGAATTAAGATTAGTTTATGTTATTTAAGTACTTAATGTGAATTATCTTATAGCAAGAGTACTTAACAATGGTTAGATAACAATCTTAAAACAAGATAAGTGTTCAAGGATACAAGTGCAAGCTTCAACTATAGATTAATCCACAAGATGCTTAACCAATTTGTGACAAGAACTTAGAGCAATTTATCCATGTATCAATTAGCCCAAAAATTACAAGATGTCAATCACAATTGCCAAGATGATTCCAAACAAGATTATGTGTGATCTTATTGCTCAATACCAATTGTTAAGAGAAACTCAACTGGATTCACAAGATACCAATATGCCCAAGAGACTTATCACCAAGATGATTTATGATTTAAGTGCTTTAGTGAGTGAGCCTATTAGATGTGAAATATGAATTCTTATAGCACATAAACTCACAAGAAAAACACAATGTTAGCCACTTCCACAATGTAAATGCTAGGAACAAGTGACAACAAAATATAGAAGTATGAGAGCACTTATCCGCTTTATGTTCCAATGATCCTTTTATGAGCAATAAGTGACTATTATGACAATAGTAAGAGACTTATGACAGCAGCAAGTAAATTCGCTTTAGATATCAAATTCAAAGTGTATATGCTTGCCCAATGTCATAAAGAGAAACCCAACTACCAAATAAACTTAGCCAACTCAAGAATCAGATGTATTAGCCCTCTTAAGATGTATTTTGCCATTGTTATATCAGATCTGAAATGTTAATTACAGCAGTAAGAAAAGTGCATGGACAAACGAGCTATCAATGCTTGAACCAATGCCAAATTTAACCCAAAACTTGAAAAAATGTACCAAAATTGAAAAATCAAGTTTTTAGGGCTTTTAGAGTGTGTTATTCAGAAAATTTCAGAACTGATTTAGTGATTTATGCAGAAAATTCCAGCAAATAAAACTTTAGGTCTAGGCTAGATCCTTGATGCCCAAGTGGCCAAAATTTAGGAAAATACAAATTTTGTACTTTTGAGTTATTTTGACCAATTTTAATGTGATTTTAGGGTTTATGATATCACTGTTATAAACTGAAAATTACAGCAGTAATAAAACAATGAAAATTAGGGTTTAAACTTTAGAGAACAAAACCTAGGCCTAAGGCCTTGAAGATCCCTTGGTCCAAATTTGTTGAAACTTTGGGATGAAGTTTCCACCTGAAAAGTAGATTTTTTGAGGCCAAAAAACTTGCAAAACCACCAAGTATTTAGTCCAGAAAAATCAAAGATGAATTTAGGGCAGATTAGGGTTAAGGAGGGCTAACACTAGGCCTAATAGAGCTAGCGTTAGGTTAAAAACTGCCAAGGAGGGTCAACGCTGGAGGGGAGAGACCTTGGAGGGCCTAACAATCAAGGAAAAAGCCCTAAAGGGCTATCATGGGCCCCACAAGGGCCACAACCAAGGGTTAGAAGGAGGCTGAGGGCTTGGGGAGGGCCCTACGGCCTAAGGCCTAGAGGCCTAGAAAGGCTGCCACAAGTCCTTAGAGGGTTGCGGTTAAGGGAAAGGAGGGGAAAGGGAGAAGAATGAGGACCGAGGAGGAGAGGAGGGTTGATGAAGGGATTAGGAGGTCGAGGAAGGGGGACGGAGGAGAGAGGAGAGGGCCGAGGGCAAGGGAAGGCCCTCTAGGGCCTGCGACAAGGCATAGAGGGGAGGCCGAGAGCCATAGGGCTTACGACCAACCCTGAAAAGGGAAAAAAGGATGACGTAGAGGCCTAACTGGCTGATGCTGGGGCTAGAAAGGCTAGATCTAGGCCCGGGAGGCCCTAAAAAATAAAACCCTTGCTTCAGAACAATTTTCTCTTCCAGATCTGAATTTTGTTGTAAATTTTCCAATGGTTGGCCTTGCAAAAATTTCTAGAGACTATATCTTACCCTCAAGGGCCTAGATCTAGCTCTACTTCAGCGTCTTCTCTTGAGTTCACCTGCAAAAATGTAAATAAAACACCCAAAACACCCCAAATATATACAAAATCTCAAAACCCCAATTAGCGAAAATAATTTTACAAATATACAAATATACAAGGGTTTTGAAAAATAATTTTTTTGAGAAATATTTTTTTTATGGCTATTTTCTTTGATAAATGACTAAAACATACTTTAGAAACCCCATGCACACTATAACCTTAGCAAAGATTAAATCCACCACATAAATATTCAGGATCCAAGCAAAGTTGATCCCTGCCCACAGTTTGTGAACTTGGAGACCAAGGACTGAAGTACCTGCAAACACTATGTATTTATCTCAAGAAAATCCGTTAATCATATGGCGAATCAAATCACCTAAGATTAGCCCAAAACTATCAATAGAATGATTTTATCTCCATCTAATGAAAAAACATATCTTACCATTTATCAACACAACATAGGAAAGCCCATAGTTAGTACATACCACAAATCAATGAACATGGAACACCTTGAATTGCACCCCAAAGTCTTTATTATGATAGAAATAAAAGTTCCAGTGGGACAATAGTTTACACAAATGCTTCAACAACAATTTCTTAGCCAGAAATCAGATGGCTAGAGACTCAAATGACTCTCTAATTTATAGATAAATCTTCCAAGTGAAAAATAATGGCTAGTTTGCTTGATCCTTGTCAAAATAATCTCGACCATTGAAAAATACTTGATCATCTTTTAATCTTAGCCGTTGATTTTTTTTTGAGGAATTTTGGAATTTATCATTTAATTCCATTTTTATTAGCTCAAAATTAATTATTTTGAGCTAATTTCCTCAAAAAATTGACTTTGACTTAACCACCAAGGTTCAAGGGTCCAATTTTTCTTGAAATATCCAATATTCCCTTGGTGGAGGACCTCCAAAAATTAATTATTTTAAGACCCCAAATTTTTTCACTTGGAGAATTTAATTTTTCTAAGACATTTTAATTTGACTCTAAATTAATTAATTTTCTGGCTTAGGATTTAATTCTATTTTTCTAGAAAAATTAATTAATTGACACTTGAGGGGATTTAATGTTTTTTCCACCCTCTAATATTTTAACCATGGTGTCTAAGTATGAGGGACCATGCATTAAAATATTTTTTACATAAGATTTTTTACAATTCAACCCTCAAAGGGGGAATACCCGTTCGACTTAGACCCTCAGAATATATACTAATCAGCGACACAATATGATTTAGTAGACCAAGTGATTGTAATAAAATAATTTAGCCAATTAGCTTAAATTATTCTCAAATCACTTTTACATAAGACTCGACTAGAACACTAGGACTCACCTAAGACCTTGATTAAGAACTCCACCCTAGAATTGGGGTGTGGCTGGAAGGAAAATCTCTAACCGCCATCCGTGTTTAGAAACACAAATGAATCAGTGAGACGAAAAACCAACTAGGATGAAACTCTTGCCAAAATAATAGGCTTACCTAGGTTGTTGCATACATTCACGGTCTTACTAGCATCATTTACATTTTTTTTTCTCTGTAAAAGCTAATTTTATTAAAAGGAAGGAAAAATAAATTTACAATGAGGCTGCAGCCTCAGCCGAGAACAACTAAGTTCCTTATGGGAATCATAACTGCCCCATATTTGGGGAAACCAGTTTAGATTTACAAAAAACCAAGCTAATGACCGGGAGAACAACGACAAAACCGGAATGAAGTCTTGAGATTTCACCATCTGAAACAGTTGAGAAACAAGACAGAAAAGCCTAACCATAGAACTAGAAACAAAACCATAGACAACAGGACCTGACCAGTGAGCAACAAAACTCCGAGGTGGCTCTTGGGAGGCCACATGGCATTACGTTGGGAAATCCTGGTTAGGAGCCTCCTCGACAACTGGACACGCGTTCCCATACCAAATCTCGCCTTCCTTCGCCACGTCGCTATCCGCTCTGCCAGCTGGAAGACCCGTCGCCTGAGGGATGCCACTCGAGCTGCCAGCAATGTCCATCGGAATAGTGGCCCCATGAACATTGCCACCAGGAATTTCCGTAGCCGGAGGAGTGCCGCTTGAGCTGCCAGCAAAAGCCAACGAAGTTGTGGCTCCATGAACGCTGCCACCTGGGTGCCGAGTGTCGCCTGCAGTATCACCTTCAACATTCTGACCGCCACGCCTGGCTGCCCTGCCTTCATCCGACGGAGGCTGCTCAGAGCCCAGACAAACTTCCATTCTGTGAATGTTCTGAGGATGCTCTGCAGAGATAAGCGCAGGAGAACTGTGCTGGTTTTCTTCTTCAGAGAAGATGATAGTGATATTAGCTGTAATAATAGGCTGATTCAGGTTGCTCTGAACCTGAAATGATTCGAATGGAAGGCAGAGTGAGGATAGTGACGGCTGGGCGAACTGGGAGGGAGAGAGCTAGCCTGAGAAAGAGGTGGAGAAATAGGTGGTGGAGACAGAGCTTCATTGTGCGCAACCTGAGAGCGGGTGCTACCTCCTCGATCACCTCCTTTGCGACTCCGCATGCGGTGACGAACCATCGTGCTGTGGCGGATGAGAAGCTCAGGAGAATTGGGGGCTTGGAAGGAAAATAGAGAATACGTAGAGGGCTCCTGGGCAGGGTTCAAAGGGTAGTGCTTGGAATGGGAAAAATGGAACCCATTGCCAAAGGCACGACAACAGAGCAGGCAACAATGTTTTCCTGTAACAATTCTTTTGCAGGGAATTCCTGCTTGGAGCGGGCAAATGCTAAAGGATGGAGGGCAAGAAAATGGGTTGATGGGCACCATATTAAATTGATCTTCCTTCGTTTCTCGGCCAGAGTGAGCATTTAAGATTTTCTGCAGGCTGGCCTGCTCTCGCCTGAGGTGAGTCTGCAGGTGCCATGACTGAGCCTGGGATGGTGTGCTGGCCACCAGCTGGCTGGGCCGAGCGCCGTCAATCCATCTCCTCAGCATTAATGTTCTGGAAATTCATCCGCATCCGGGTTACTAGCATCATTTACATTACATAACTTGCAGAATGGGTTTATAATGACACATGAACTGCTGATAGATGATCCAATCCTGTTGAAAAAATCGGTACTTTCACTTCCCTGGAACTTTGACAAAAATTGTGCAACACCTCCAACATGTCTCTCTTTTGCCTCACGTACTCTAGGCCCATGCGTATCCCTTGGTGGCCCCCACAATCTCAAAGTGTGCCTCCAACACCAAAATTGCAAAAATGGCCATACTTAGTAAAATTTATGCAATTGTGGATATCATAATCTTTGAGAGATTGGTCTCGATGAAAAGATCAGAGTAAATCCATCAATACGGTTTGGAATTTGTTCAATAAAATAAGAGTGATGGGAGGATGAGAGACTAGTGTCTTTTCATTGGGCATATGGGGCCAACTAATGTCTCCCTTGAAAAGATATAAGTGGATCTAGGGTGATGACTAGGGTTTTCCACTACAAGCCTTAGAATATCCAACTAGTAATTTTACATGCTTCAAGATAAATTCAAGGGAAGATTCTCCACTATAAATATTTGTAGGGTTAAGAATAAAGGATATATCCAAGAGAAATATAGAGAGAATGCACCCTCTCCACTAGATAAGTACATTTTCACGTAATGATCATTAATAAACAAACCCAACAAGACTTAGAGAGGCCACTTGCGCAAGCAATCATGTGCATTCATAAACCCTAGTCATGAAAAATCCATAGAAATTGCAAAGTCATCAACAAGATAATCTCCTCAATGGGGCTCATTTAATCATCCATCCATAGCTCCAATGAAAAGATAAAAAACTCCAATAAAAGTTAAGAAATTCCAGAATTTTCTAAGGGATTTCTCCCCCGATCCAATGGTTATCTATGACAAAATAATGAGGAAGTGCATCTCTGTTTATAGAGAGATGCTCAACTTCCTTTACATCAAAAAATTAACATTTCAAGTAGAATCCCCTAATTTAACGTATGGACTGGCAAGAAACTGTCTTCTCTAATTGATTAAACCAAAATTCATGAAAATGGTCTATCCATGTCACTTGTGCAATGAAATCAACCCCAAGCGAAAGGTGTCTCCACAAATAATGGCAAGCAAGATGCATCTTCCAGCCTCCAAAGGCTCCCCCAAAGTCCTCCAAAGCATATAGATGTCCAACAAACTCTTTAATGCATGCTAATCAAGATACCCAAACCTCCTCCAAGTGGATCTGCAAGTCTGCAATGCCCAGATTTTCAATAATGCCATGGGTAATCCCACAAAAGGAGAAAAAACCTCCAATTTAGTTCATGCATGGTCCTTAGATCCACTCCAAAAGGTACATATCCTTTCCAATGTGAAAAACACTCCACATATAATGAATGCAAACCTCCAAATTAGTTGGCACACCAAGTATCCAAACGATCACTAGCCATATGTGTGTGTATATAATCTTGAACATCTTATTTTTTCTGAATAAGAAATATCTTTATATTCCATATGAGGAATATAGATGTTTCAGTCCTATAGAGACTCTCAGACAACAATGGTTCACAGCCATTATAATGATATACTTATTATTATCTCAACATGTCACATGTGGGAATTGAACTTGGGTGGGGAGGATAACAACATTTCTCCCAACCACCTGAGCTATATCGAATTGACAAGTATTGAACATCTTTCATATATATCGAAGTCTTGAGCACCTCCCACATTATCTCTAAAATAAAAGCTTGTGTCGAGATAGGAGCGCTCCTTTTATTTTACTGGCTGGCATACAGATTCCTTTCTGTCTACCTGTGTGTTTGCTTAGACAGGTGATCTTGTATAAACAACTTCTCTAAAATACCTCCTCTAGCTCATGGCTTGCAGAATCATATGACATGAATACCTAGGGCCCTAGAAGACTTGTTCCATAAATTGTTATTTATTTGCTTAAGGATTTTTACTTAATAGAGAGAATGTATTTTAGAGGAGAAGCTGCTTATACTAGATCATGTATCTAAGCGAACGCACAGGAAAAGGAATCTCTATACCAGCCAGCAAAATTAAAGGAGCACTCCTACCTTGACACAAGTTTTTAATTTGGAGAGCTCCTAGCATGATCATTAGTATCAACTAGTTCAGTTTCAGATCTGTATGGGTGCCACCTTTCTCAGAATCTGACAGGGATAAACCTGAACGTAAAATGATGTGACTGACATCTCGTTGACGTGTAATTGATTTGTTCTAAGGAGTTTCTGGAAGAAAACTGTGTTAAAACATTTTTAATGTCCACTTTTGACTTTTCAAGTCAACAGCTTTCTCCATGTGATTAGAGGTGACAGCATTATCTGCTGTGGAAAGAGGTGGTTCTGTGACCTGCTTGTCTTATTCAGGAAACCAAGAGCGGATAAATCTTGCCCTCATGGTGTTTCCTGTTTTTCTGAGTAATAAGTTCTTGTCTCATCCTTGTTAACATCTATTTGGCAAAAACAATTGTCATAAAACAAGTTCAAAACGTTCCCAACCTACTGAGCAGATTTCACATGTGCCGTCATCATACATAATTGTGGATAACATGACCGACTGGTTAATATATGGCACATGTACTGGTTGCCCTCATGCTGTATGAGGATCGGTTAGCATGTTCGAGTTATAATGACCAAAAAGATCTTGATGACACAAGTACCTCAACTTTCAAATGCAGTTAAGGGTTACTTTATGGACGCACACATTTTCCTACACATCACACTTATGGTAATTTTATTACTGGCCACTTCTCAATTGTGGGTGTTGTGATGTCTAGAGAAAAATGAATAGTACAAAGTGTATGTGTGTACCCCTTGGTATTGATTGATGGATTTTGAACACCAGAACTACTATGATGTCCCTTAGTGTTATGATTTTACATTAGCAGTGGGACTTGGTCTGCATATCGAGGATGTGTAGATTGCATAGCAAATGATCCCTTTGTCATATTGGTACTATGTGGTGTGAGCATGGTACGATTGTATGGTTGTTGCATATATTGATGGAGTGCTCAATATTGTCCTCACTGTTATATTGTTCCAGCATGGTTAAATTTGTTTTAATTTTTAACATGCTTTTATATGGTGGCGATCACTTAGGTTTAGCACTTTAGCTTCCTTAGATATATTTTACACATATCTGGCAGTTGGATATCATTTTGTATTGTCCTAGATGGATTGCTTGACTTTGACACATATTTGGAGGTTGATTACACTACTATAACCTTGATTACTCATTTGACTATGACAAGAACTATCGCTTCAGTACTGTTAAAATTGGCAACTAGGGCCAAACTCCACATGGGTCATCTTATTTATGACAGCTGATATTTTTCTTGGATTCCTCTCTCCAAGAGGTGTATGATTGATCTAAATATCATCTGATTCTGACATGTACAAATGAAGTTATGAATTTATTTTGATTATGGTCAAATTGTCAAGGTTGGCCAGCAAACTTATGTAGGCTCAGAAGCCCAATAGTCACGTCTATTCATCCTCAATGTTGCATATAAATAGGTGACATATAAATAGGTGACTTAGCCTCATTTGGACACACTCATCTTCACACTTCTCTCTCTCTCTCCTCATTGATTGGGTACAGATTTCAGGACCTCTCTCTCTCCACACGTCCAAAATTTTAGGAGAGCGAAATTTCAGGAGAGAAAATTTTCAGGAGACTGAATTTCTGGACAGTTTGACCAAGCGTTGACCAGCATGTGTTGACCTCCTTTGATTGCGTTTTTGTGAGGGCTATCTCTATTTGGGCAGGCCGCATTTTTGGGCATAGAAATCGAGGCTAAACGTTGACTGTTGACTAGCGTTGACTGCAGCTAGGGCTGACCGCAGGTGGGCTGTTTGACCAGACTTTAACTGGGCTGAATTTGACTGTTTTGAGGGCTGTTTTATCTTGCTGTTTGGAGGCTGAAGTTAACTAATGTTGACCGATTTGCTGAGGGTCAAATCTGCCCTGTTGACGAGCGTTGACTTTTCTGGTGAGGGCTCTTTTGCTGTTGTTATAAATTATCAGATTTGTAAATTGTACTATCTCTCTTTGCTGAACTATTGAAGACTAAAAGAAGTTTTGATCAAGGGTTTCCCCACATTGGGGTTTGTCCTTGGTTGGTGCCACATCTTGTGTTCTCTTGTCTTGGCTTGTTTTCCACTGTTTATGTTTATTTTCTATCTGCATTTTACTATCATGTTGATGTGATTGTTAATCTAAATATTGATATTGGGCTAATAAAGAAATTGAAGTAAAATTTCTCTAAAGCAGAGAACATATCATTGTTGCTTAAAATTAACATGGTATCAGAGCTGAGGTGAAGACAAAGCCCAAGCAAAAGTGAAAGATCAATCACCAAAGACAGTTGGACAAGGACAAAAGGTTCAATGGGTTCCTCATCCTACTTCCCGGTTGAAGACAACCTCCATGATAAATTTGACTATCATGGATGGAAGATGTCTCTTTATTGACCTTGAAAGAAAAAGAAGTGATGGACTATGTGAAGGGTAAAATCCCTGGACCTCCTTCAAATGCACTGGCTGCTGCGGAGACCAAGTACAATCATCAGGGATTCCATTGACAAGAGAAGATTATCAGGGATTCCATTGACAAGCATCTGGTGGCCTATATCTCCGAATTGAAGACCTCCAAGGAGATCTACGACAAGTTGGTTGGCATGTTCAAGGTTAGTAATGCTAATCAAATTCTATTGTCAAGAATAAATTGAAGGATATTAAGAAGGGCAAGGACGAAGACATTCAATCCTATTTCTTGAGGATTACTGAGATCAAGAATGATCTACTCTCAATTGGAGAAGTCATTCCTGACAGGGAACTTACTCTCACCACCCTTGGAGGACTCCCACCTGAGTGGTATGTATTTAGAATTTTAGAACCATCGTCCTCAACAATGATCGAATTCTAGGGTTTGAAGAATTGATGTCGAGATGCATTCAAGAAGAAATAAGAATGGTGGAGCAAGAAATGCCTTCTAATTGAAGCAACCCCGCTGCATTCTCTGCTCATGCCAAAAGGAGAAATAATGCAGGGTCTAAAGGTTATTTTCATGGAAAGTCTGGATCTAAGGGAGGAAGGAAGGGCAGATGCTTTGTTTGCAATAAGTTTGGCCACTATGCAAGGGAGTGTCCAAATAGAAGGGACACATCGCATGATGATGATCACAATCATTCCAGGGGCAACTTCAACAACAACGATTAAAGGAATGGCAGGTCCAATGGCAAAGGAAAAAGGAATGCGAGACATCAAGGAAATGGTCAACCCTCCAAGAAATCAAGGAACTCCATGTATGAAGAATCAAATGTTGTTAACAATAAGCAAAAAGAGTATTATCTTATATCGACCCTCTCCATTGCCTCTCTCCGGACACTTTGGGAAATTGGCTGATTGATAATGGAGACAAACTTGGAGATCATCCTTGGAGACGATGCCACCAATCCCGTGAAGGGAGTAGGGTGTTGGCATTATGATGCATGTGTTGTCCTTGATGGCAACTCACTTGTAGCAGAACACGTTAATGGTAACTAGATGACTCTATAGAGATATCAGAGGAGATGATAGAACAAAGATGAATATACAGGTCAGATCAGAAGTGATAGAATGATGGAACAAGATGATGGTTAAAGGCTTACAGATCAGAATCAGAAGCTTGATACAGGAAATTGTTGGTATTATGAATTAGGTGTTGTCCTTGATAACAACCTACCTGATGAGTTGTCCTTGATGACAACCTATTTGATGAATGGATTACTTGATAAAGGTATAAACAAGATGTGACAGAATGCATGGCAGTTGTGTTTACAGATGTGACAAAATGCAAGGCAGTTCAGAGGAATTAGTTCAGAAGTGATGTATGATGGCAACTCACATTATAACAAGGCAATTCATAGGTAACATAGTAATGGCACAGAAGAACAAGATGATGAGACAAAGGATTGCAGATCAGAATCAATAAATTGAGGAAAGAGAATGTTTTAAGTTGTATACGCTGTTTAACCTAGTCCAAGTAGCGTATACACGCGGGTTCATAGAATAAAAGGAGCATATACGTATGCACACAGTTTCACAGAAAGAAAAGCGTGTTATGGGATGGAAATTAAGGTTAAAGAATACCAGGGGTTCCTACCATGGTATTGGCCCATAATAATGAGTGCGGCAAAGAATATTGATCTCGTCAAAGAATACCATCGGCATAACTATGGTTTTGATCCGAGGTATTGAGAAAGGCTAAAACTATATAAGGAGTTGAAGATCAAAGTGTGAGAGCGTGCAAGTAATGAAAATCTTATGAAGAGTTAGATCAAAAGAAAATATGCATGTTATGGGTTATTGATGCTTTGCTTGATCTAAACTAAGTATGCACCTGAGTGCTTGATGATGGATGAGATCTAATAGATCTGAAATAATTTTGCATTAATGATGGATCAGGATCATGAGACTTGAAATGAATTATCATGTATGATCTGATAATGGATAGGATAGATCTTGAGTGCTAATACGTGTTTTATCCTGTATATGCTATGATGTTGGCATTTCTAAAGTCTTGAAAAGTTGCAAAGTTATAAGTCATTATTTGCAGATCTATATGCAGGTTCGCCTCGGTGAAGGCGTGTATACACGCGGATTCAACACTTCCAAGTAGTGTATGCAGAGGAAGGGCTTGTTGTTCAAAAATGATTGATCTATCTGATCGGTGTTGTTGTTTGTCAATGATGTCTTCATTAGATTTGAAGTAAAACTGATTGTATAAGGAGATTGAGTCTGGTTGACTGATTGATTGAGTAAGAAGGGTGATCTTTGCTACTATTTGTTTTGAACTCTGTAATATGACAGTAGATCTTTAGAATGTCTTTAGTTAGTACAGTTTTTGGCTCAGAAGTTTCATGATTCAGTTTCTGTAGAGGTATATGCAGGTTGGGTTACAGAAAGTAGTGTATACACACAAGTTGGCCTCATTGAAGTAGCATATACATTGTGATATATGATTTTTGAGGTTACAGTTGATTTTGGTTGGTTATGCAGTGTTTTGGGTTCAACTTTGTGTTCTGGTGACAGTGATCTGATTTTTTGATTGGGTTTCAGTGATTCGTTGATGTGGTTGTATTTGATGGTTGTATTACAGTTGTGGTGATTGATTTTGAGCTTCAATGTCACTGATGGGTCCAGTATGAAAATTCGATGAAATGTGGCCTACATATTGTGTTGATGTGTACCAGGAGTATCCAGTCCAAAAATTTATGAAACGTCGTCCCTAGAGGGAGAGTGAAGGTGGTAGCCTTCTGTAGGCCGACACCTACGTATTGGTAAACATATTAGCCATTATAAGAGCTAGGGGGTTGGAGCTCCCTTCCAGTAGCAACTGGAGAACAAGTGAAGGTTGTAGCCTTCTGTAGGTTGGCGCCTATGTACTGGTAAACAAATCAGCTAGTACAAGAGCTAAGGGTTGTAGCTCCCTTCCAGTAGAAGCTGGAGAATGAGAGAAGGTTGTAGCCTTTTGCAGGTGAGTGCCTGCATACTGGTATGAGTCTGCGCCAGTACAATATTGTAAACAACATTTTATTATATTAAAAGAAGACAGAGACAATAGTAGCAAGTGGTTTTCTCCCACATTGGGTTTCTGCCTTTAATCTTTGTGTTCATGTGTGTTTCTTATGTGTGATGGTTTATTTTGTTATTACAACACATGATTACTATTTATCTAATGTTTAAAAAAGGTACTGATGCACTGGTTGAAGACAAACATATGATGAATTAATTGAATCATAAGTTCATTAGATATACTCTAATTGTCTTAAGAACAGTCATGTACACACACATGTTAATTTCAGTAAAGTCGCGTATAGAAATCTGAATATGAAACGTGAAAAGTTATTGATTTGATAACATTGATTCATCCCCCCCTCTCAGTATTTTTCCCAACAATTGGTATCAGAGCAGGTCCTTTGGCAGAAGCTTGATCGCTTGAAGGAGATCTGTTGTAACAATGGGAAAGAAGCAAAAGAAGAAAGCACCTCAGAAGAAGAAGACATCTCAAAGGAATAGTGACAGCGGGAGAGACAATTGGCTATTAGGTGGAAGCAATTATTCAGATTCAGAATCACCTCAGATTGAAGATGAACAAGCAAAAGAATTATCAAGTACTAATTTTTGGTCCTTTGGTGATACATTTCTCTGTTCATGCAATATTGAAGATAATGAATGTGACAGTGAAACAACTGAATTTGCTCTTATGGGTGAAAGTGAAAGAAATATAATAGAGGCAGAAGTTAAAAGGCTCACAGATAAAATTAGAGATCAACAAGATCTATTTGACAAAAGGGAGTGTACTTACAAAGAAAAGGTTACTAGGTTAAAGACTCAGTTGGAGGAAGGTAACAAAATAAGGAAGCAGTACAAAGAAAAGGAAGATCAATGTCAAAGGCTGCAGGATGAAGTAACATCATTGAGAAATGAATTGAATGAAAAAGATAAAACAACCAAGGAACTAAAAGAAAGAAGCAGTGACTGTGAAGGTCTTGAAGTTGTGGTCGTCTCTCTAAAAGAAGAACTTGAAAATTCAAATAAGAAGAATGCAGAACTACCTGTGACCAAGTATGTCGTATATAGATATCAACTCATCTTCTTGATCTTATCAAGATCACCTTGATTCATAGCCTTCCATGAATCAACTAAGCATATGTCATATCTCCAAGCAGTAATACAAAGATCATTCACATCATATCATATGTATGTGAAAGCACCATAGTCATCATCTATGACCATAACATCATGATCGTAGCAAGAACTGTATGATCTTTCCTTAACAACCCTCAATATATCAACCATGTCTCTTCACTAGGGATTTTTCCAGCATCCCACATCTGATAAGCACCAACCATGACAATCAACATAAAGTAAGAAGTCATCATCATTATGTGACTAAGTAAGCCATGTCTCCAAATAGCCATGTCTTCAAATAGATATGTCTTCATGAAACCTGCAATAACACCATTCTCTTGGCCAATTTTCTTCATACAAGAGGATCTTTTATACCAACATCACAACTTAAGTAATCATCCATGTATCTAGCATAATATGTATCTAGCTTCTCATCAATGTAAAAAGCAAACCATGAGCTTACAGTCATTTTTCAAACTTTCTTGATACCATCAAAAGCAACAATCCTCAACCATGTGAGAGCCAAGAACTATACGAATCCTGTACCCTATGAAATTTATGTATCTTTGAAAGCTGTAGAAAATCTGCTTGTAGGTTAACCCGATAATGCAATATAAATCAAAGCAGAATACTATAACCTACTTTTACTATCAATTTGCGGAAGCTTAAAGATAGAGCTGAACAATATAACCAAAAGAAGAAGAATCAATCTCACAATACACATGAAAATACTTTGGGGAAAGCCTCAGCTAAAAACCCCACTATCTGTATTATCATACAAGGTGGAAATACATAGGAATTATACAAAGCCTTAGCTCTCACAGCTAGCCAGCTCTCAATACAATCCTCACAGATGCTCACAGGCAATCTTGGCTTCTCTCAAGCCTTCCTCTCTGCCCTCCAAGCTCCTATTTCCTTGTGTTGTTCCTCTAGGATGATTCACCTTCAACCAAGTGGAACACTCTCTCACACACTGTCAGAACTGCGCAATCCTCAAGGAATGATGCCTTGACTGCATGCATGAGTTTTCTTTATAAGAAAACACATGCAATTGATAGTACACTGTCCTTGTCTTTAATCTCAACTGGGTCTTTCTCAGAATAGACATGCATGAGTTTCTGATGAGGGAATCTTCAGTTAACTGGAGTACACTAGTTGAGTGCATGCATGCATCAATTGACTGTTAACTCTCTATTAGTTTCTCAAACAGTTTGGAACTAATTTAACTGGACTTAACTCAGTAAACTGAGTTAACTAATTACAACTCAAATATAACTCAATCTTATCTCCTTAATTTAAGGGATAACTCTTGCATGACTTCAGAAAGACTTCTAAGTTGAATTTCTCCAACTAATTAATTCAAAATTAATTAATCAATTATTTCCAAGTATCTGTTAAGACTAAATTCGATTTTAATTCACAATTTAATTCAAGGACAAATTAAATTGGAATATTCTTGTTGCCACATTTCAACAAAGGCATGATGACAACAACATAAAAGAAATGAGTGACACTTATCATCATCAAATAATGAAGTTGTGTACTCAAGCTTTGTTCTTCTCCTTGAACTTATGAAGATCACCATGTAAGCAACATGACATATGTACTATATGCATCATCAAAAAAATCATCCGAATCATCCATAAATATGATATGAATAACAACTATGTGGCTCAAGCAATATAAGTATCATCTGAGATTTCATCATAGGCAACCCCTGACTGCAGCATAGCATGATGTATACTTCAACAACATAAGCATCCTCACCATTGATAAGAATCATTATGTACCAAAGACTTCTAAACATTATGCCATCAATGCATTATTAGAAGCATAGCATATTCTCCCCTTAACCTGTGCCAACTGTTCATTGTTAGATCTGATCATTTTGCATATATCAGTAAGAATCATCAAGGCATCATCATCAACTAGTTATACATCAAGTCATTAACAACTTATGAGGGTCAAAATCACTTCTAAATAACATCCATAGACTGTAGTCATCAACCATCAAAACAGAAAAGACAATTGATAATTGTCTGAACCATATCAGACCCTTTTTCTGAGTCTGTCCCACTACTTCTTCATCAAACCAACATATACGCAACTGTGCAGTTTCTAACTCGCGTATATACGCGACTTGTCTTCATAAGATCTGCATATGAAAATTGGAACACTGAAATTTCATACTTTTAGTTTCCCCTGGGTCTGTTCTAACTGTACCTGATCCTAGAACATTTGTTGAAACATCAGTTCCAAGAATATCATTATCATGATGGTTCTTCATCAAAGATTCTATTTTACTCTTGTCTTTAGTCATGTGATGAGCACATCCACTATCATCTTCGTCTTCGAATGAGCAGAGAGCAAGATCACACCTTATCCGATCTTCCTTTTTTTATTCTTGGCGGATTCATCTTTCTAAGATTTTCTGATATAAATGTACTTATTTGATTGCTTACCATATTGTCTATGGTGATCCATGGACTTGTTCCTGCATTATTTTGCTACATGCCCAAACTTGTTACAATTATAACATCTTATATGTTTCATATTCCTTCTATAGCAATCAATGGCTTTGTGACCAAACATATTGCAAGAAAAACAATATCCCTTAAAGTACCTGGAAGCTGATGATCTTTCTGTGAGATGATTATTAGCTTGAAACATTCTACTTCTACACCTAGCTGCAACATGTCCAAAATTATGACAGATAGAACATTCAACATTATTCATCAGAGGAAAGAATTGATTAACACTTCCATAGTTAGGAGTAAATGATTTTCTTTGAAGACTTCCTTTCCTTGGTTGTTGATGGGGTTGACCTCTTATCTCCTTGTTGAGAATTTCAGATTTTACATTAGAATTCCTTGCCTCAGTTTGTGAGCTAGATTCACCTTTAACAATTTCATGAAAACCAAGACCAGATTTGATGGCAGGAGACCTTTGACTACTAAGAATATTATCCAAAATCTTAGTACTATCTTGAAATCGTAAAAGTTTATCCTTTTCTTCTAATTTACCTTTTAGGATATTTACCTCAACCTAATATTGCTCTTCCTTTTCCAGATACTGCTTCTTCATGATTTCTTCAACTTTCTTCCTTCTTCCACTTGTTGTCTTAATTTGAGAATACATCAATCTCCCAACCAAGTGGGGATACAAAGTTACATTGTCTTATCTTGCGAATTGATGATAGACATATATAGGTTGCTATTCTTGATGCTGCTGACAAATGCTTATGGTGCAGATCATATATGATGTATGATAGTTGCTGATAACTATCGTGGACTTGTTTAGGTTTTTGGTCCTTGTTATAAATGTCATGTATAACATTTGATGTAAAGGTCATGTAATGACCTATGATGTAATAATTGGCATATTCAGTCATGTACAAACTTTTGAAATTATGTTAAATATGTAATCCCACTAGGTTGGGTGGTTGAGTTGAATTTGTATCCCCACTTGGTTGGGAGATTGATGTATGTATGAGTCATTGGTGATAGGAAGGTCATACTCACATGGTTGAGTTATAGAGTCATGTTATTCTTTGAAAAATATATTTCTGCAGCATGTGCTCAGGGGGAGCATGGATAGTATAGTGCATCTCAACATGTACTAAGGGGGAGTTTGATTAGAGAATTCAGCATGTGCCTAGGGGGAGCATGATCAGTGTTCATATTCAACAGTTCAGATATGGAAGTCTTCATTTAACATTGGTCAGCCCTTTGCCCTTGATGTCAAAGGGGGAGAGTAGCTTGGTGTTTGGAGAGTAGCTTGATGTTTTGAAAAGCTTGGTGCTTGTCTTGATGTTATTTATAGGTTGTGGTGACCAAACACCAAAGTGGTTGCCATCAAGTCCAAAGGGGAAGATTGTTGGCATTATGATGCATGTGTTGTCCTTGATGGCAACTCACTTGTAACAGAACAAGTTAATGGTAACTAGATGACTCTATAGAGATATCAAAGGAGATGATAGAACAAAGATGAATATACAGGTCAGATCAGAAGTGACAGAATGATGGAACAGGATGATGGTTAAAGGCTTACAGATCAGAATCAGAAGCTTGATACAGGGAATTGTTGGTATTATGAATTAGGTGTTGTCCTTGATAACAACCTATTTGATGAGTTGTCCTTGATGACAACCTATTTGATGAATGGATTACTTGATAAAGGTGTAAACAAGATGTGACAGAATGCATGGCAGTTGTGTTGACAAATGTGACAAAATGCAGGGCAGTTCAGAGGAATTAGTTCAGAAGTGATGTATGATGGCAACTCACATTGTAACAGGGCAATTCATAGGTAACATAGTAATGGCACAGAAGAACAAGATGATGAGACAAAGGATTGCAGATCAGAATCAATAAATTGAGGAAAGAGAATGTTTTAAGTTGTATACGCTGTTTAACCTAGTCCAAGTACCGTATACACGCGGGTTCATAGAATAAAAGGAGCATATACGTATGCACACAAAGAAAAATGCATATGGGATGGAAAATTAAGGTTAAAGAATACCAGGGGTTCCTACCATGGTATTGGCCCATAGTAATGAGTGCGAGAAAGAATATTGATCCCGTCAAAGAATACCATCGGCGTAACTATGGTTTTGATCCGAGGTATTGAGAAGGGCTAAAACTATATAAGGAGGTGAAGATCAAAGTGTGAGAGCGTGCAACTAATGAAAATCTTATGAAAAGTTAGATCAAAAGCAAATATGCATGTTATGGGTTATTGATTCTTTGCTTGATCTGAACTAAGTATGCACCTGAGTGCTTGATGATGGATGAGATCTAATAGATTTGAAATAATTATGCACTAATGATGGATCAGGATCATGAGACCTGAAATGACTTATCATGTATGATCTGATAATGGATAGGATAGATCTGAGTGCTAATACATGTTTTATCCTTTATATGCTATGATCTGGGTATTTCTGAAGTCTGGAAAAGCTGCAAAGTTATAAGTCATTATTTGTAGATATATATGTAGGTTCGCCTTGGTGAAGGCGTGTATACACGCGGATTCGGACTTCCAAGTAGCGTATGCAGAGGAAAGGCTTGTTGTTCAGAAATGACTGATCTATCTGATCAGTGCTGTTGTTTTACTGCTATTTGTCAATGATGCCTTCATTATATTTGAAGTAAAATTGATTGTATAAGGAGATTGAGTCTGGTTGACTGATTGATTGAATAAGAAGGGTGATCTTTGCTGCTATCTGTTTTGAACTCTGTAATATGACAATAGATCTTCATAATGTCTTTGGTTAGTACAGTTTTTGGCATAGAAGTTTTATGATTCAGTATCTGTAGAGGCATACGCAGGTTGGGTTACAAAAAGTAGCGTATACACATAGGTGGGCCTCATTGAAGTAGCGTATACATTCTGATATATGATTTTTGAGGTTGCAGTTGATTCTGGTTGTTGATGCAATGTTCTGGGTTTAGCTCTGTGTTTTGGTGACAGTGATCTAACTTTTTGATTAGGTTTCCGTTTCAGTGATTGGTTGATGCAGTTGTATTTGATGGTTGTATTACAGTTGTGGTGATTGATTTTGAGCTTCAATGTTACTAATGGGTCCAGTATGAAAATTTGATGAAACGTGGCCTACATATTGTGTTGATGTGTACTAGGAGTATCCAGTCTGAAAATTTATGAAACGTGGTCCCTAGAGGAAGAGTGAAGGTGGCAACCTTCTGTAGGCCGGCACCTACTTACTGGTAAACATATCAATCAGTACAAGAGCTAGGGGGTTGGAGCTCCCTTCCAGTAGCAACTAGAGAACGAGTGAAGGTTGTAGCCTTCTGTAGGCCGACGCCTACATACTGGTAAACATATCAGCCAATACAAGAGCTAGGGGGTTTTAGGTCCCTTCTAGTAGAAGTTGGAGAACGAGAGAAGGTTGTAGCCTTCTGCAAGTGAGTGCCTGTGTACTGGTATGAGTCTGTGCTAATATAAGATTGTAAAAAACATTTTCTTATATTAAAAGAAGACAGACAACAACAACAGGTGGTTTTCTCCCACATTGGGTTTCCACCTTAAATCTTGGTGTTCATGTGTGTTGCTTATGTGTGATGGTTTATTTTGTTATTACAGCACATGGTTACTGTTTATCTAATGTTTGAAAAAGGTACTGATGTACTAGTTGAAGACAAACATATGATGAATTAACTGAATCATAAGTTCACTGGATATATGTTAGTTGTCTTAAGAATAGTCACGTACACACACAGGTTAATTTCAATAAAGTCGCGTATAGAAATCTGAATATGAAATGTGAAAATTTATTGATTTGATAATACTGATTCATCCCCCCCCCCTCTCAGTATTATTCCCAACATAGGGAATGTTACCCTTCAATTGAATCAAGGTAACACTATTCATTTGCAAGAAGTACTATATGTACTTGATCTCAAGAATAACCTGGTTTCCATTTCAGCCATGGAGGACAAATGATTCAAGGTGGCATTCATTGATTGAAATGTATGCCCGAGTTCAAAGTAGAGCATGAAGGTGTATGTTCGGGCTGTGTCGAAGGAAAACTTACAAGGTGACCATTCCCCTCAAGTAATAGCAAGACCACAGACATATTGCAATTGATCCACTTCGACATATCTGGTATGATGCCTGTAAACTCTTTGGGAGGATAATTATATTATCTCACCTTTACAGATGATTATTCTTGCAACACCTGGATCAAATTATTGAAGAAGAAGGATGAAGTGTTCACCTGGTTCCAACACTTCAAAGCCTTGATTGAAAATCAATTTGAGAAGAAAATCAAGATATTGACGACTGATAATGGGATCGAGTATGAATCCTGTAAGGACCATGTTCAGACTATGTACACATATTTTTTTTTTTTTTAAACAGCAATGGCAACCAGAAAGGAAACGCATTGAAATTCAAATTTATTTAGCACACATATTCCTGCTACTCATTTCAGGAAACATACCCTAACATTTTCATACCTTTAACTAAGATCAATAGTAATGAAATACATATGTACCGTTCACCAGAAGGCGAGACTCTGCTTGCTCTGCTGTTGCTGGTATTCCCTGGTAGATGGTCACCTCTGCGAGTGAATGATGACGCACTTGGTCCGAATGTGAAGACTCACCGGTTAACCTCCTAGCCTACTCCTTGGGTACTCTTCTTCCCCGCGGACCCCCGAGCTGCAATGGGGTTGTACAATGGAGACAAGCACTAGCTGGTAGAGGAGAGCACACCTTGGCTCAAGAGTCCCCTCTCTAAATCCTCTACCTCACCAAACTCACTATAGCTTCGTAACACAACATCTCATCCATCCAACAATAGGGTTCCCAAAAGTCCTTTTTCCCATGGCTTGCCCCTTCTTTTATAGGAGTCCTCATAGGTGACACTTGTCATGTCATGCATAATTAATTATTTTGTTATAATTCAATAACTTGATTATTCACCCACCCATGTGTCATTCTCACATCAAGGTCTCCCAAAATTATTTACTTAAATTTTTATTTAAAACTAATATTTTCCTCACCTCAACAAGATTCCTATTTCTTTTCCTAGTTGTCTCTTTATTCCCCCCTTTTATTCCTTAATTTGTGTTCATTACTTGAAGTCAATTAATGAGTCAAGATTTTATTCCCAAACTACTCCCTAATTTAACTCAGGTTATCTCCTAGATGGATATTCTTATGTTGGTTGTTGACACATGGAGCTTCTCTACATTTCTCTAAATTTAATTTATTATTCTCATTTTAATTCCCCTTCCCCTTTTTTTTAATTAGGTTTAAATTAGTTTAGGATTAATCTTTATCCTTATTATTATGTTTGTCTTTCCCCTTTTTCCTAATTAAACCACATAATCTTCCTAGTATTTTCCAAAATGGGACGGGTAGAGTTTTTAAGGTACTTTATTTTAATTGTTCCTATGATCCTCCTTATTCCAAGTTTTATTTTTGATTTAATTACATTGGTTTCAAATCATCATTTACCCTTGATGTAAATTTATCTAGTTTTCATTCCTTGCTTATATTTATTTATTATTATTTATTTTTAATGATTCCAAGGATGCCAAGTTTGGTTGTGCCCTTCAAGAACTTCCCTAAAAGTTCCAAGGGTGCCACACCTAATAGCTTATTTGTGATGTCAAGGGTGCAAGTTTGGTTGTGCCCTTCAAGAACTTCCCTAGAAGTTCCAAGGGTACCACACCTAATAGCTTTTTATTGTGATGCCAAGGGTGCCAAGTTGGTCGTGCCCTTCAAGAAATTCCCCTGAAGTTCCAAGGGTGCCACACCACTTGCCCTTCAAGCATCCAGTGATTACGAGGGGAAAGTATAGTGCAACGTCATCGACCACTGTCATCTCTTATGTTGCCTGCTATAGTGAGACTAATGGTGTCGGGGATCAAGGAATCCGCCTTGATGCGCGCCCCCCGGTAAAGTCCTCATGAGCGAACCAACTTTGGAACCTGCCCTCATGGCATCGTGATCTTCAAGGCGAAGGTGTTTCAACCCTTCCAGCCCAAGTCACGGCGGGAGTGCTAGTGGGTGATATCAGGGACTCTGTCCCACCCCTCCCATGTAGTTCCATCCACTTGTACAACCCCATCACCCCTATGTGAGTCATTCGGTCAAGCAACTAATCTGTGCCTGCAACCATTAATATATCATCAGAATATAGTTAAACATATATGGCAGATTCCAAGATCGACTTAGACTTTCACAGATAAAGTAATATAAATTTTCATCAAACCAGGTGTCATCAACATGTCATATGCGGGTGCCTCTGATGGTTCCCTGCCATACTCAATAATCATCAGTAACACGGTTTCTCAATGTTAGTCAATTATCATAATAGCATCATTAACAATTCCTGGTCATTCTCATCATTGTCCATTGTAAGTCTGAACTAAAGGAAGTAGGTAACATAGGGGACACATCCCTTATGGCTATCATCAATAATCATCAATGGAAACATACATATTAATTAAGCTATCAACATCGTAACATCGTAGAAATATACCTACCCATAAAATTTATCCTCATTATGCCTTTAGTAGAGCGCATACATATTCTTTACTACCCTCATCATAATTTCAAATAGAGACCACTTAACTATTAATATTGCAATCATCAGAATACTGATAGAGATACATAACCATTCATGCTACCATAATATCCATGGATAGCATTCATAAACATCACAACCATGAATATCTCAATCGCTAATAATAGTGTCATGGGTCCAGATCTTCAATCTGAGGTCCTCGAAGAATAGAGTGTCTAAGATAATGTCGTATCCGGGTCAGGAAACTAGAGTGGGCACTACATACACCCCCTCTTAACAATGGACTTCGTCCCGAAGTCCTTAGAACATAAAGGAGGAACGGCGACACATAATCTTAGGAACCCTTCCTGAAACTCTTGCCAACCTTCTGGTGGCAGGTTAAAATTTTCCCAAGGTATCTATAACACGAATTCCGTTATAACAGAAGGACTATATCTGGGGAACATTGCAACCCACTTTTTGTATAAATGTACAAAACATACATTATTAATAGTTACAGGAAGCGTCATTCATAAACTTTTCCAACAAAATCATCATAATCAAAATCACAACTATTTAAAGCAACAATTAATAACACCCACCTTCCTTCAAATGACAAATTGACTAATTTAGGAGAAATCTCTCTAGTTTTATTCCTTCAATCATGTAATTAAGATAGCAATAATTTTGTATTAACTCAAATTCATAGGGGATGCCTATGCCTTTTTCATAGGAGGAACTACCCACCTTAAGCTTGGACTTCAATATTTGTAATGGTCAATAATAATTGTGTTAATTATTGTTGATATTTCACCTATGACGTAATCCACCTTTGTTTACCATGTTCTAAATCTTCAATTTTGTTAGGAACTACAATCAGTACTTTGAACTAGTCACAATAGATGCATTTGAAGAACTTGGTTGTGGAGTGGTTGTATGTAGAGAATTAACACTAGATGAAAGTTTTTATATGTGTTCCTTTAAATCAATTATATATTTCTTTAGTTTGTTGTGATTCTTGAGTTCTATTTTTTTTTTTTTAAAAGCTCTAATATGAGTGATTTTAGATCACTTTTATTTTTCTCTAGTTTTCATGATTCTTGGCTTTGATTTTCTCTTCAACTTATCATGATTCTAATCAATCAATGATATGATTGTATTGAGTATCTACCACTTGCATGTCTCTAATTTGTCCATTCTAAATTGGCCTTTGGAGAAGAAATTTTAAATTTTGTAGTTTAATTATTGGTAGTTGAGTGAATGAGGTCTTCCATACTTAATTGTATGGTTTTGTCGTTCCTCAATTTTCTTAACAAAGCATAAACATTTTTTTTCTAAATATTCAAATTGCTCATATAATGATACAAAAATGGCAACACAAGGTTGAATTGCAACTATGTGTTGTGACGAATGGACAACAATATGATATGGCAACTATATGACATAGAAATCACATCTATTGTACAAACATGGAATGATGTTGGTGTATGCGTTGCAGAGTGATACAACAATTCCAATGCACGACAATTACATAGAGAACTTGGCAACATAATTTTTTAAATGTCAAGCCTAATTCTTCTAAATTTTTGCTCTTTTGCAATCAATTTTGCTTGAAATCCAATAGGAATTTGTTGGAATTACAAGTTATAGTATGTATAGATAAATCCATTTATGCATTCAAAAATGCATTGAAGTAACCAAAAAAAATCACAATCTTGCCAAAAATTGCATCACTAGATCCTCATGAAAGAAACCAAAATATAAACAATTAAACTATGCATTTTTAAATAACAGCGAATGAAAATAGTATATAAAAATCAACTAACAATATGGAAAAGAATATTTTTGTGTGATCACAGTGACAAGTATGGTAGAAATGACAAGTTCAATATCTCAAACTATCTTTGATACCAATGGAGCATAAAAGTCCATGATAAATTTCCTCCATGATATAAAGACAAAAATATAATAATATGTTGAATGAATAAATTAATAATGATGACATTTATTGTGAATGACCCTCATGCATATTATGAATAACCTTTATGCATATTATTTAGGAAGATATTTTTTTTAATTATTATTATTATTTATTATATTTATTTAATTATTTATTATTATTTATTAGGTTTATTTAGTTGATATTTATAGAAAAATATGAAAGAAGAATTTAATATACAAATATAATCTCAAAAATGTTATATAAAGAATTATAAAGAAATACTATATTTAGGATACATATATATATATATGGATTTTCACATATCCACATTAGCATAAGTTGCCATTAGGGATGATCGCTTTATATATCTTTATCTTTAGTGGTTCATCTTTGATTTTGGAATGATGGGATAAATTATGTGAAAATAATTGAACATTGACTCTTTAGTACCATATATTATCAATTGTTTATGTTATATAGCATGGTTGTTCTACCATCAAGACATGATTGATTGATGTTTTTCTAGAGCTCTAACCTAATATCTAACATCTTTAGCAAATTCCAATCCGACTCATCCACCAGTCCTAAAGATTCCTCTTATTTCCTCCATATATGGATGCTTACGCTCTCCCATCTCACTATTGCTAATGTGTTGTTCTCTGATATCCATTTAGCCAGCCTTTCATTAAACAGCTACACAATGCGAAAATCGATGTCAATTACCCGGTATAAGCAGAATTCAATCATTTTATAATATTAACCCATTGCTCTACTTTGCCTAGTTGGTAAATCGACCTGTTAAGCTTACTTTGAGGGCGTTTGTCCTCTAATTCATTTTCCTAGACACAATCATTACTAGATCATGTACTATCTGGACATGCATAACCACATTGTTATGGCTTCATATTACAATTATCAGCAGTACCTCAGAGTGTAGAATTGAACAACAGTAACATATGGGGCAATCTTTGTAAAATGAAAAGTATAATTACCAATCAGTAGTGCATTCATCCGTAATGAGTCAGCTTCCTTGTGAAAACATAGTCAATGTTGTCGTTATACTGATCAAGCTTGTTTATCTTCTCTATGCATACTTTCATCCTTTCTAACAGAGCAGGCATGGATGCAGCATTGGCAGCAAGTCTAGACTTGAGCACCACTATCTGCATTGTCGTATCCCGTTCTTCTTCTTCTGTCAACAATTTGGATATCCCTAGTCTCTTTTGTAAACTCTCTTCTGCTATAACAGAACTAAGTTAAAACGAAAGTTTTTCACTCTTGAAAATATAACCAAAGATACAGATCACAGGTTCGGATCGCCTCAAACACTATCACAAAAGAAGCCCATTGATGTAGTGGAAAAGCAATCACACTGTGACAGACGAAGCGAAGGTAAAAAGTGGATAGATCCACAAAGGCTTCTCTGACCAAACGACATTGTTAGACAAAAAGTAATAACTAAGTTGCAAATTTCATCACTAGAACCAACATTGATAACCAGGATAAGAAACCCACAGCGAAGTTTTACTGGAAGCATAACCACATAGGCGACATAGATGAATTCATGCGTGAAAGGGAAGCATTAGTGACATGTGTACTTGGGTTATCAAAATCAGGCATGGGAACATCCAGAAACACGCATTTCAGCCTCAATCTTAGAGAAGCTAAAGTTCCAGCAAAGATCTTAGAGGCCCTCATAGAAATTTCATCTGCCGACTCTAGAAAAGGCACCAGAAAGTTGGAGGCTATCCCGAGAGAGGACTGTGAGAAGTGATGCCAAAAAAAAACTGAACACCATCGAGAAAGACTTTCAGTTGATGGTTTCATTTAATTCAATATTTCCGAACACTCCTAATTTTATCTTATGGATCTTATATAAGCCCACAAATCACCTAGTACCTTGAATAAATTTGGAGACTACTGTTTTGTTTGGTTATACTAGAAATAATTTGCATGCTTATTTTGTCTACAATCCAGTTGAGGCAACAAGAAAAGCATGCCCTTTTTTTTTTGCATTATGTACAGCTGCCTTATGCTCTGCTCCCCTGGATCAAAAGCATGCACCCTAGAAGAGATGAATTTTTCACTCTTGGAATTCATCTAAGAATCCAGCACATAATGGGTTTAACACAGCCCTGGAAAAGTGGATTTATCCTCTGATTGAAATTGGGCAGAAGAAGCTTGTGGGTCTAAAGTTGCAGGCCTCGTGGAAACCAATAAAGCCTCCAGTTTATCCATGAACCACAAGAGACTTCAAAACTGCACCAAACGGCTTAAACCTTTACAAGCAGCAGAATCTATCTTCTGGCAATACAATACAAAAACACGAATATTCCCGCACAATTCTCAGATTGGTGCCATTTAATCATATATCGACAGCTGCAGGGTTTACTGTTCTAGAGACTCAACCTTGTCAACAATACTTTTATGCAAGGTGCTGGACAACTTACAACCCAGGTGTATGAGATATATAACTGCTACAGATTTTAAGTCACTGTGATAAGGTCGTATTACAGGAGATAGCTGCCCCTGGCTAGAGTATATCTGCTTCATGAGTCTGCCATATAGGACTATAAAAACTAAGATCACTAGGAACCCAAATCAGAAAGTCATATGAGATCATGCTGATGTGAAAATCTAGACAATTATGATCTGAGATCCGAGCTCACCATAATAACAGGTCTGAACTTGTTTAGCTCTAAGTCACTGATATCTGCGATGTGTTATACCACGAGGTTACAACAATACATATTAGACAAAGTGATATCTCTCGTTCATCATAACATGGTCGATATAGGTCACTGGGATGAAGACCATATAACTTGAGGAACTGAACATTGCCATTCATTTCGATAAGACATAACTTTAATTTGTACCATAAAGAGTGCGAGTCTCCAGGACAACAAAAGGATCGAACCATGGAGATTGTGTAGACATAATGAGTGAATGTCATGCCATTAGAGTGAACCATGATGATAATAGTATCAGGTTACCGTGGACTGGAGGATAACAAGGCATTAAAGAAATATAGCGTTGACTGAAGCTAGATATTTATAGACAGAGATGCAATGCCCATAATCATACTCAGATTCATGCTGCTGAAAAAAAGAAAAGTCTAGTTATATCGATGCTGTAGTGTCAAGAGCGGAACATGAATATCTAGATTCTATATATATATGTATATGTTGAGCATCAAATTTCCTGCAGGGGTGAGCGATATCATGGCATATCATAGAACCCTAAGGTAGTTTTGAAAATGAACTGCAGCGTGAAGCGATACTGAAGTCAACGTCTTGTAGCCAGATCGAGAGGCTAATTTGACCGGGAGCAAGAGTTTTTTCGAAAGTTCAAAGTCTACGGAGTGTGTAGATACCAAGCGGGCCAGAGATTTAAATGTGAGTCATAGAAACAGTGCAAGACAAGGATCTTAGGGGGGCGGAAATACTTTGTAACGTTGTGCTGAGACCATTTGATGAGTCATAACTATTATGAAACATGAACTTCGAGAAAATATATTTATGGTGAGGAGATGAAGCATTATACCAGGATCACTTATATATGATGCTGAGATTGCCCATATATAATAGTGCCAGAGTTATACTTGCCGAGATGAAGCCTTATAGAGACCATAATTCTATAACACAGATATCCAATACCGAGAATGGTCCTGAGAGTAGTCCATACATGTTTGGATCACGCTGAGATTTGCCAGGAGTTTCAAAATCAAGCCATCATCTTAGAGTGAGATGTGCCTCAAGGCCTCTTTAAATCAAACCTTTTTCTTCCAGGGAATGCGATTTCTGTTGCGGATGCGAGATCTCATCCAATGTGAGACCCATATCTGAGAGCAAGAGTATGGTCATAAGGATGAGAGATTCTTGAAGCGAGAGACTTGTAGCCAATAGCAAGTAGTATATATCTGGAACAGATTGACGAAGGTCTCAGGAAATGCAAATTCACAGAGAGAGGTTCAAGTCATCGTGCCACAAAGCAAGATCGCATCTTTGTGATGATCTTTTACGGAAAATCCTATTTGATCTGCGAACCACACCATTACCACAGATCATAAAAGAGCCATATAATGACATTATATGTATTGTCCTGAAGCGAGAGGGTAATGTTGAGCAAGAGTACTAAAATGGCACAGTCTCGAATCATAAAGTATGAGCTCCAGGAGGAATGCCACAAAATTGCTCCAAAATAGATGCAAATGACCTTAGAGGAATACGAGTCAAAACAAAACCACAGAGTTTGATCTTTTCGTAGTGATCCCTATTTTTCTTTGCAAGGGCCAAGAGAAAGAAGGCCACAAAGAATGTCAATAAACCCCTTTTTAGGTTGCCCTTTTACTCTTTCTTTGATCGCGGTACCTCCAATGGCATAGGGAACTAAACCAATACGAGCTTTTTCGGGATCTTTATAATGCTTCAGTATAGTGTTTGCAAATATCATTCCAGGACCTACTCCACACACTTTGTGTTTATCTATATCGGCATGCAAAGGAACATGAGCTTGCTCCCAATGAAGATGTGAGTTGAGCCTGAGAATTGAAGGGTGTGCTTTGCATTCTGGAGGAAGGAAATGATCCCAATGAGAACCATGAACTCCTCCCCTGCCCGACATGTTGCTCTGTCCTGAGAGAACGAAGATATCCATTTTCACTGCCTTAACAGTAGTAACTGTTCTTAGGCATTATATATAGAGCCAGATACGATCAACATTACATCCTGTCACATATCACGCACAGAGATTCAGATTTTTTTTTTTTTTTTTTTTGACAGCGAGCTAACAGTCAAGGGCATTTGGGTCAACAATGGGCTAAGCCGGAACCCCATCCGTTGGGCTAACATTATCCACTCTGTCAGCATACCTGTCGCTGCAAATTCTGGGTAGGAAGTCCGTAAACCGTAAGAATGGCCTGAGTTGATTTATGCCCTCAAATTTGTCCGAATCCGGCAAATTATAGATTTGAGTGATCCGCTGTTAGGTTTGTATTTCTGATCATCCAGATGGATTCAAAGATATTTAAAATCCCAAAAATGGTATTTATGAATAGATGAGATTACATCTTTGTCATAGCGAAACTGCAATTTCGAAGTTGGAATCAGTGCAAATCCTAGCATATTGTAAGATGTGTCAACTAACTAGGCTGGTGTTTCAGTTTTGAACTGCTATGGATAATGCTTGATGTCTCTATTTCTGATCTGTGACATAAATCCACTCCATTTCTGTCCATGAATTTGGATCATAATACACTATAGAGCTCTTAAAATGTTCCTAAATTGCAATTTTTTTTTTTTAAACTTGATTAATTTGATTTTAGAGAAATACCCACATAGCAAACAAAACTAGTTATGCATGCATGGGCCCATAGGCCTCAAGGGTTCAACTTGTGCTCTGATACCAAGTGTAAGGACCATGTTCAGACTATGTACACATTTTTTTTTTTTTAAACAGCAATGGCAACCAGAAAGGAAACGCATTGAAATTCAAATTTATTTAGCACACATATTCCTGCCACTCATTTCAGGAAACATACCTTAACATTTTCATACCTTTAACTAAGATCAATAGTAATGAAATACATATGTACCGTTCACCAGAAGGCGAGACTCCGCTTGCTCTGCTGTTGCTGGTATTCCCTGGTAGATGGTCACCTCTGCGAGTGAATGATGATGCATTTGGTCCGAATGTGAAGACTCACCGGTTAACCTCCCAGCCTACTCCTTGGGTACTCTTCTTCCCCGCGGACCCCCGAGCTGCAATGGGGTTGTACAATGGAGACAAGCACTAGCTGGTAGAGGAGAGCACACCTTGGCTCAAGAGTCCCCTCTCTAAATCCTCTACCTCACCAAACTCACTATAGCTTCGTAATCACTGCTCTCACAACATCTCATCCATCCAACAATAGGGTTCCCAAAAGTCCTTTTTCCCATGGCTTGCCCCTTCTTTTATAGGAGTCCTCATAGGTGACACTTGTCATGTCATGCATAATTAATTATTTTGTTATAATTCAATAACTTGATTATTCACCCACCCATGTGTCATTCTCACATCAAGGTCTCCCAAAATTATTTACTTAAATTTTTATTTAAAACTAATATTTTCCTCACCTCAACAAGATTCCTATTTCTTCTCCTAGTTGTCTCTTTATTCCCCCCTTTTATTCCTTAATTTGTGTTCATTACTTGAAGTCAATTAATGAGTCAAGATTTTATTCCCAAACTACTCCCTAATTTAACTCAGGTTATCTCCTAGATGGATATTCTTATGTTGGTTGTTGACACATGGAGCTTCTCTACATTTCTCTAAATTTAATTTATTATTCTCATTTTAATTCACCTTCCCCTTTTTTTTAATTAGGTTTAAATTAGTTTAGGATTAATCTTTATCCTTACTATTATGTTTGTCTTTCCTCTTTTTCCTAATTAAAGCACATAATCTTCCTAGTATTTTCCAAAATGGGACGGGTAGAGTTTTTAAGGTACTTTATTTTAATTCTTCCTATGATCCTCCTTATTCCAAGTTTTATTTTTGATTTAATTACATTGGTTTCTAATCATCATTTACCCTTGATGTAAATTTATCTAGTTTTCATTCCTTGCTTATATTTATTTATTATTATTTATTTTTAATGATTCCAAGGATGCCAAGTTTGGTTGTGCCCTTCAAGAACTTCCCTAGAAGTTCCAAGGGTGCCACACCTAATAGCTTATTTGTGATGTCAAGGGTGCCAGTTTGGTTGTGCCCTTCAAGAACTTCCCTAGAAGTTCCAAGGGTGCCACACCTAATAGCTTTTTATTGTGATGCCAAGGGTGCCAAGTTGGTCGTGCCCTTCAAGAAATTCCCCTGAAGTTCCAAGGGTGCCACACCACTTGCCCTTCAAGCATCCAGTGATTACGAGGGGAAAGTATAGTGCAACGTCATAGACCACTGTCATCTCTTATGTTGCCTGCTATAGTGAGACTAATGGTGTCGGGGATCAAGGAATCCGCCTTGATGCGCGCCCCCCGGTAAAGTCCTCATGAGCGAACCAACTTTGGAACCTGCCCTCATGGCATCGTGATCTTCAAGGCGAAGGTGTTTCAACCCTTCCAGCCCAAGTCACGGCGGGAGTGCTAGTGGGTGAGATCAGGGACTCTGTCCTACCCCTCCCATGTAGTTCCATCCACTTGTACAACCCATCACCCCTATGTGAGTCATTCGGTCAAGCAACTAATCTGTGCCTGCAACCATTAATATATCATCAGAATATAGTTAAACATATATGGTAGATTCCAAGATCGACTTAGACTTTCACAGATAAAGTAATATAAATTTTCATCAAACCAGGTGTCATCGACATGTCATATGCGGGTGCCTCTGATGGTTCCCTGCCATACTCAATAATCATCAGTAACACAGTTTCTCAATGTTAGTCAATTATCATAATAGCATCATTAACAATTCCTGGTCATTCTCATCATTGTCCATTGTAAGTCTGAACTAAAGGAAGTAGGTAACATAGGGGACACATCCCTTATGGCTATCATCAATAATCATCAATGGAAACATACATATTAATTAAGCTATCAACATCGTAACATCGTAGAAATATACCTACCCATAAAATTTATCCTCATTATGCCTTTAGTAGAGCGCATACATATTCTTTACTACCCTCATCATAATTTCAAATAGAGACCACTTAACTATTAATATTGCAATCATCAGAATACTGATAGAGATACATAACCATTCATGCTACCATAATATCCATGGATAGCATTCATAAACATCACAACCATGAATATCTCAATCGCTAATAATAGTGTCATGGGTCCAGATCTTCAATCTGAGGTCCTCGAAGAATAGAGTGTCTAAGATAATGTCGTATCCGGGTCAGGAAACTAGAGTGGAGAAGCTGGCATTAAGAGGGAGACTACAACGCCATACACTCCTGAGAAGAATGGTGTGGCTGAAAGGAAGAATCGCTCTATTGTAGAAGCAGTTCGTGCCATGATTCATGATCAAGGCCTTCCGAAGTTCCTATGGGCTGAAGCTGCAAATACCGTCGTGTATGTGCAAAATCGATGCACTCATCAAGCATTGGACTCCAAGATTCCCGAAGAAACACTGGTAAGAAACCTGATGTCTCTCATCTTAGAATTTTTGGAAGCCCCATATATTTTCATGTGCCGAAAGAGAAAAGAAGCAAATTGGGTGCATCTGGGAAGAAAGGAATATTTGTGGGCTATAGTGAAAATTCTAATGGATATATAATTTATGTGGTTGGTCAAAAGGAAGTTGAGAACAGTCATGATGTCACCTTCGACGAAGATATGGCCCTTAGGAAGATGAACAACCTTCCTATCCGAAGGAAGGACAAAGAAGTTGGCACATGAAATTAGGGTGAAAAAGAAGATGAAACGATGCCTGATATTGATGAACCTATGGATCCTATTGATCCTCCTCCTCATGAGCCTTCCTCCTCCAAGGGGAAACCCTCATGGCTTAGGAAGACTCACGAAGATGCCGAGACACACATTGCACCAAGGGTGACTTTCCGTGAAAGCAAGAAGCCGAACAGGTATCAAAGATATTTGACCACCATGAGCACTATCATTCAAAATGAGCCTTCATCATTCGAAGAAGCCGTGAAGCATAAAGTATGGAAGGATCCTATGAATGAAGAATACGATTCAATTATGAAGAATGATGTTGGGATGTGGTCCCTAGACCCCAGGACGAATTGGTTGTCACCTCTAAGTGGCTCTACAAAATCAAGCATGTAGCTGCTGGAAGTGCAGAAAAGTTCAACGCTTGCTTTGTTGCTTGAGGCTTCTCTCAAAAGGAAGGTGTAGATTATGATGAGATATTTGCACTTGTTGCCCGATACACCACCATCCGCTCGATCATAGCCCTTGCTGCCTCACAAGGATGGAACCTACATCAGATGGATGTCAAGACTGATTTCTTGCATGGTTTAATAAAAAAGGAAGTCTATGTGGAACAACCCGAGGGGTTTGAGGTTCATGATCGGGAATCTCATGTATGCAGGTTGAAGAAAGCTCTCTATGGATTGAAGCAAGCACCTGGGCTTGGTATGAGAGGATTGGTAGCTATCTGATGAAGCTGGGATTCACTAGAAGTGAAGCCGATCTGAACCTTTACTTTAAGGTTGAGAATGATAAACCTCTCATTTTGGTACTTTATGTGGACGACCTCTTTTTGACAGGTGCAGACCCTCTCATTCACAAATGTAAGAGGGAGTTGGCTTCTGAATTTGAGATGAAGGACCTAGGATCGTTGCACTATTTCCTAGGGTTGGAGGTCTGGCAAAAGGCAGGTGAAATTTTCCCCTCTCAAGGAAAATATGTTGTGAAGATATTGGAAAGATTTGGGATGGTGGACTGCAAGCCTGTGACTACTCCGACGGAACTTAACTTTAAGAAGTTATGTGGTAGTGCCGCTGGACCTGAATTGGGAAATGCTTCTGAGTATCGTCAACTCATAGGAGCACTGATGTTCTTGGTGAATTCCCGTCCGGACATATGTTTTGCAGTGAACATATTGAGCCAATATATGGCTAAGCCTCATCATATACATTGGATTGGTGCCAAGAATCTTCTAAGATATCTTCGGGGCACAATCACTCATGGACTAAGATACACTGCTGGAGACGTGAAGATGCATGGTTATTCTGATGTTGATTGGTTTGGCAGTGTGGTGGATCTCAAGAGCACTTTTAGATGCTGTTTTTCTTTGGGTTTTGCTTCGATATCCTGGATGAGCAGGAAGTAGAAATTAGTTGCCTTGAGCACCGCCAAGGCCGAATACATAGTTGCTAGTATGGCCTCCTGTGAAGTTGTCTGGTTAAGGAAGCCCTTAAGTGAGCTGTTTGGACATGTGCGAGATACCACCGTGATCCTCTGCAACAACCAGAGTGGGATCCGATTATTAGAGAATCCCATGTTTCATGATCGCTCAGAGCATATAGATATCAGGTACCATTTTATCCGGGATATGGTACAACGAGGAGCAATAAGGCGCCATCACATTGGAACTAATGAAAAACTCACCAATATTCTGACAAAGCCCTTGGGGAAGGTCAAATTCTTGGCCTTCCGAGAACAACTTGGAGTCGTGGAGAGACCCTCTTATGAGGGTCCTGTATGAGATGGACATTGAGCTCTGGGAGCTCCAGGGGGCTTGGGGTACTTCTTGGAGTGGTGAGCAACCATAGGGTGAGTGGTTTAGCCTTCCCCTAGTGGTTTGTTGTGTACAGGGTGAGTGGTTCATCCTTCCCTTGTGATACCCCTTGGCGACATGTAGGCAGGACGAGTGGTTCATCCTTCTCCTGCTGAGACATCCTACCCATGCAGTCTGGGACTCATGGGAAGTACCTCTCATCTGGCCAATGAGTAGGGAAATGAGGATAGGGACCATAGTACTACCGATGGACGCATCGTGTACTACCGTACTCCTTATGCTAGGATGATCGATATTGATCTGGGATCAATTGGAACTGACTTCGGGTCAGTAAGAGTGGTATGAGACACTCTCTTTTGATTGGAACTGACCCGATCTGGGATCAATTGGAACTAACTTCGGATCAGTAAGAGTAGTATGAGACACTCTCTTTTGATTGGAACTGACTTCGGGTCAGTGAGAGTGGTATGGCACACTCTCCTTTGATTGGGACTGACTTCGGGTTAGTAGAGTATGGTATGATACATTCTTGATCACTTCTTCTTCTTCATAGTTCAGCAGAGCAGAGCAGTGTAAAGCAGTGCATTGATGGCAAAGATAGTACAAATTGGCAGATGGATTTCTCCCTATTTGAGAGGGAGCGTTAAAATTGGCAGCTAGGGCCAAACTCCACATGGGTCATCTTATTTATGAAAACTGATATTTTTCTTGGCTTCCTCTCTTCGAGAGGTGTAGGATTGATCTAGATATCATCCGATTTTGACATGTACAAATGAAGTTATGAATTTATTTTGATTATGGTCAAATTGTCAAGGTCGGCCAACAAACTTATGTAGGCTTAGAAGCCCAACAGTCACGTCTATTCATCCTCAACGTTGCATATAAATAGAAGGTGACTTAGCCTCATTTGGACACACTCATCTTCACACTTCTCTCTCTCTCTCCTCATTGATTGGGTATAGATTTATGGGCTTCTCTCTCTCCACACGTCTGAAATTTCAGGAGAGCGAAATTTCAGGAGGCTGAAATTTCAGGAGATCGAATTTCTGGACAGTTTGACCAAGCGTTGACCAACATGCGTTGACCTCCTTTGACTGCATTTTTGTGAGGGCTATCTCTGTTTGGGTAGGCCGCATTTCTGGGCACATAAATCAAGGCTAAATGTGTTGGCATTATGACATAGATGTGGCGCTATGGCATAAGTGTTGTCCTTGATGGCAACTCACTCAAGTGGCAAATCACTGTTCAGGCTCTCAAAATGATAGAAAATGAGATACCCGCAGGTGCGCCTAACAAAAGCTGCGGACCCGTAGGTGCCCCGAACAAAAAGTGCGGACATACCCGCAGGTCCTCTGAACAAAAGGTGCGGACGTCAAATTCACTCACTTTCATGCAGAGAAGCGCGCGCACGTGGGAATTTTTATGATTGATCCATGGTATTTAGTCTGACGTTTTTGATCCTATGGTTTTGGTCCGTGGTATTGCATCTAAAATATTGAACCCCGGTTTTGGGTCCCTTGTATTGGCTTTCTATGGTTTTGATCCATGGTTTGAGTAAGGGCTTGCCTATAAAAAGGAAAGGAGATCAATTGGCTAGGCACTCATGTGTTGAATATCTTAAGACGAACAAGATCTGAAATACTTGTAATCGGTTGGTGAGTTATAGTTGAACCTGAGCATGAGAAGACTGATCAATTGAGGGGTCGTGATCTCTTTGGCGCATGATCAGATCTGTGGATCTGATAGTCTGTGGCATATTGGAGGACTGATAATTTGGCTCTATTCGGAGGTCCGTAGGTGATCCACAGCGCAGGTGCGGAGGTACGCAGGCAATTCGTAGCGTAGGTGCAGAGGTACGCAGTTCAGATACGGGTGCAGGTGCGGAGGACCGCAGTTCAGACACGGGTGCAGTTGCGGAGGTACGCAGTTTAGCGACAACTGCAGGTGCGGAGGTACGTAGTTTAGCAACAACTGCAGGTGCGGAGGTGCGCAGTTCAGCGACAGGTGCAGGTGCGGAGGTCCGCAGGATCGAGTCAGACAAAGTGCGGATATCCGCAGGATTATATTGGTGAAGTTGCGGACTTTTCTTGAAACTTATTTTAGCTGCTTTTGTCTATTACTGCAGTGTTCTGGGTTCAGAATAAGTGTCTGGTTACTGGTATTGTTTTCTGCAGTCTGAGAAGATAGTGGTTGATTCAGTAGTTGATTGTGGAAAGGAGATTGGTTGATACACATGTACTTGATGTTTGTTTGATGTTCATGGATCCAGTCTGAAAATTTATGAAACGTGGTCCCTGGAAGAAAAGAGAAGGTTGAAGCCTTCAGTAGGTGAACACCTACGTACTAGTAGCTCAGCTAGTACAAGAGCCAAGGGGGTTGTAGCTCCCTTCCAGGAGAGTCTGGAAAACGAGAGAGGGTTGTAGCTCTCTGCAGGTTGCAGCCTGTGTACTGGTAAAGGACTGCACCAATACAGAATCATTGTAAAAAGAAGTTTCTAATTGAAAGAAGATAGAGACATATTGTAGCAGGTGGTTTTCACCCACATTGGGTTTCCACCTTATATCTGGTGTTCTTTGGTGTGACTATCTGTTTTTCTTGTTCTTGTTCATTATTATATGGTACTGACATACAAATTAATGGTCAACATCTGAAGAATAAATTAAATTATAAATCTGGAAGGTATAGTGAAAAGAATTTGATAATACTGATTCACCCCCCCTCTCAGTATTATTTTCAACAAAATGTTGACTGTTGACTAGTGTTGATTGCAGCTAGGTCTGACCGCAGGTGGGCTGTTTGACTAGACTTTAACTAGGCTGAATTTGACTGTTTTATGTTGCTGATTGGAGGCTGAAGTTGACTGATTTGCTGAGGGTCAAATCTGTCGTGTTGACCAACGTTGACTTTTCTGGTTAGGGCTCTTTTGTTGTTGTTATAAATTATCAGATTTGTAAATTGTACTATCTCTCTCTGCTGAACTATTGAAGACTAAAAGAAGATTTGATCTAGAGTTTCCCCACATTGGGGTTTGTCCCTCGCTGGTGCCACATCTTGTGCCCTCTTGTCTTGGCTTGTCTTTTACTGTTTATATTTATGTTCCATTTGCATTTTACTATCATGTTGATGTGATTGCTAATCTGAATATTAATATTGGGCTAATAAAGAAATTGAAATAAAATTGCTCTAAAGCATAGAACATACCATTGTTGCTTAAAATTAACAAGTACCCTATCTCATTTTGGTCTTGTTCACACCTAAATGGTTGATTTATGGTATGGATATGGATATCTGAGGGAGCGCTCACCTTTGGGCACATATGTTGAGACACCCCCATACATTTCCTAGACTATTTTATTAATGGAGGATGGGGTCAATCCCAAATTCATGAGCTTGGTTGGAGAGGCTTTAGGAGGTTAGTTACTCTTTGGATGACATGGAGGAATTTGTTATGAGGACTGTTGCTGCAAAATATAGTAGGCCTTGGTGAGGTGTACGCCACAAAGCTATCACTAGACCAAGAGACAATAATGGGGTAAAACTCCTTGTTCTTTACGGATTTTCACCGATGTGAGGAGTCTTGGTATGTTAGGTCATCTAATAGATATTCTAGGGTTAGGGTACAAGGTGACACAATGAGGCCTTCTATAAGAAAGTCACAATTTAGGCTCAAGGCTCCAATAGGAGGCAATTCACTTTCTTGATAGAGGCCTATTAGATGAAGCACAAGACCAAGGGCTTGATTAGTAGGTTGAGTGTTGGGATGGCCAAAGGTCAAGGCAAGGAGAAAGGGTTTCCAACAATGATTTTCAATAAGGAAAAGGCACATGAAACCCTCAAGAAGCCCCCAAGTTGAAGCTAAATCCAAACTAGGGTTAGCTTAGGGTTAGTAACTAGCGCAAAGAAATTTATGGATGAAATTGAAGTGAATTCCTACCAAAAGAAGGGATTTTGTGGCAACCACTATCCTCTTGGAATTTAGACTCTCCAACTTTGGAAATTCCTCTTCCCTAGGAATTCGCCCCAAGCCCTCTGCTATGGGGATCCATGAAGTACTCTCTGCTATGGTGGAGGCCCATGGCTCTCAACGGCCACCCTACAAGTGCCAATGTGGCCCTCTAAAGGGCTTGGACCCCGTATAGGGAGACCAAACCCTAAATGGAGACCCACCTGCAATCCCGCATAAGGTCCAATGTGTCCCCTTGCCCTCCAATACAATAAATCATTAGAATAATCAAGTAAAAGAGCTTACAAATCATGGAATCAATGGGGCACTTCATGGTGGCATGCCCTTACATAGTGGCCTTTGGCATGTACAAGTGTCTACAAGCTCAATAAGGGGGTTAACCAAGGACCCTATTAGGTGGTTTTAGCCTTTAAAAGGGGTGACATGTCCATAGGGCATCCCTTAGGTGGTAGGCGACAAGTGATATAATGATGGTATGGAGTCAAGATCAGGGAAATATCCAAGCCACATGTCATGGTACAAGGGTAGCTATAATAAGGGAAGCCCACACCTAGGTATAAGAGTGTAGGAGGGAGCAAATTGTGGTAAATGAGTTACCCTGACCTTTGTTTTTCCATCCTTCTTCATATTCCTTTTGCCTTCAATTGATTTTTCTTCATAACTGCTCGGGGCTCCAAAGGATGAGAGCACGATCTTTAAGATGTAGCAGTAGGTACCCCCTTTTGAGGTGGCGCATCTCATTTCCCACTAGGGGTTGGGACAATCATGGGTTCCTTAATGTGCAAGGGGCTCATCTAGGGCCCATAGGAACCAGGGTGATGGCCATAAATAAGGGGTAGAGTTCATGTTTGGCTTTTGTCCACATGCTAAATTTGTGTGTCCCGATCATAATTTTTCATTTTGTGGTACATTTCCTGTTGAGAGGACAAATTATGTTTTCTATTTTCTTTTTAGCTGGATCAACCTCCAGGGCATCGTTCCAGGCCCGACCCAAGGTGTGGACAAGGGGAGGGGGAGGCTGACCCTATGTGGACCCAATGGACACATGTGGACTCGGATGGGAAAAGAGATGAATGGGGCTAAAATGAGCGGAGGGGAGTGATGTACATGGTGTTGGGAAGCAGGACCACGCAACCAAAATCGAGATTTCCCATGTAGTGCTACCCTAAAGTTAATGGCCAGTAAAGGAGATCCCACGGGACTAGGATACAAGGCTAACCACCAAATTGGGTAAAGGAGACAAGAGCACAGACCTAGCTCACTCTTTCCGCTGAATCCCCCCACCAATCCACGCCCAAAAGTATCCATGACAAATAAGGAAGATTACTCAACTATACTAATGAAAAGCCATACCTTCGAGGTCGAGAGGCCCACCTTCAAACATATGATTATAACAAATGAGCGAGGGGCCACATGGCTAGATCAGGTGGCGAAGATAATGGCACGTCAAGCTATCTAGTGGCTGTTGGCTGCTGGCTAAGGGCCATCTAGTAGAAATTTTTTCTCCTATGCATACTACCCATAGGTAGTGGGTAACAAGGACTATGCTATCTTAATCAGGTTTCCTGAGTAGTGCTCCTCCTATACCCATTGGGCCATTAGATGAGGTCCCACTAGACTAGAATGAAAAATTAACCCCCCATTTAAGGTGAGGGAACAAGATGACAAACCCCTCTTCCTTCCATGTTACCCCATAATCCATGTCAAATGCCCAAAATACAAACAAGCATAAGCACCCAATTGCAAAATGAATAAAGTACCTTTTGATTGGAAGCCCACCTTCCAACATGTGCTCTTTCCAAATGGGCAAGGAAACATACGAATGATGTAGGTGGCGAAGATATGAATGGCACATTGTCATTGGCTACTAGTGGTTGTCAGGGGTTGTTGGCTGCTGGCTGGAAGAGATGTTGGGAGAAAAGTTTCTCCTATGGGGTCACCCACTTTTGGTGGGTAACAAGGACTATTGCTTCAAAATCTAGCAAGCTCGGTGCAAAGCCCTACTAGGCAAGGAGCCAAACCTTATGGAAAGAAAGAGGAAGGGTTGCCACTGTTGCCTCAACAACCTTTTTCCTACTCTTTAGTGGGATTTAAACCACAAGGGAGGCTTCCCTAAATCACCTATAAGGATATTCTAATACTACTACTCAAGGTGATAAGTTTTTAATGGTCTTAAGTTAGATAGAGTATTGGAAAGGCCAAAGATGACCTAGGTTTTCTTTGCTAGGGTTTAAGTACTCTAAGCCTTGACCACTAGATGGGCTACTATAAGTTAATGTTTGGATGATATTCAATAATATGTCATTCAATGTCATATAGCAGCTTTAGAAAGGCCTAAAAATGATACTCAACAAGAAAGGGAACAAGACCTTTTAATATAGGTTAGGTTTAGGCTAGGGTATATAGTTCTATGGCTATTAGATATGCATAAACAACAATAAAAGGGGATGACGTCAACCCATTTAAGGTATATTAGACCATGCCCTATGCTAGATTTTGCTTATAAACAATTTATAGAGACAATTCTTAAATTATGAGCCACCCACATGCAATCAAATAATGCTTTTATGCATAAATTGGACCTAGAAACCCTAGTGGCTGCCATAACTATCTTCGACCAACACCTTATCCTACTAGGATTCAATGAAGTCTTAATGGCACAAATTCAAAGGAAGGATATTGATGGAGTAAGGGGGGATGCCTAGGGAATCCACTTCTAAAACCCTAGCTATTGCTCTTGTGAGGGGAGAAATTAAATATAGGGTTTACACATAAAGAGTTTCCCTATAGGCCTTAGAGGGGACAATTTTACATGCAATATTGAAGAAAAATTTCAGCAATGATAAAGCATTTAGTCATGGAACAATTGAAACCCTACTTTAAACATAAAACATGCAAAATATCAATAATAGACAATAAACTTACAACAATCCTCCACAAAAGGCACTTCTTTCAATCCTAGAACAATGTCTCCATGCAAAAATCACATCCTCTAGCAAGTCGCACCAAGAAAGATCACATTTTGTCTAATGTAGCAAAAAAGACTAGCTCACACTCTTTTAGAGAGGATAGAATCTAATGTGTGATGATAATAAAAAAAATGAGTCGAGGCTCTATTTTTATGAGACCTATCCCACTTATTTTTATAATAAATCAACTAATGAAGCCATATTGGCTAGTTTACTTTAAGTGTTCCATAAGAAAGTACCATAAATGCCCACAAGTGTGGGAGAAAACCCTCCTCAAGCATGATGTCATCCTCCAAATGAGCTCTATAAGCCACAAAAAGGTGTGATATGGGCTAATGAGTGCTCCATACTCCAAGATGTATCCCAAAGATCACGTGCAAGCCTCCATAGTGCCTCTGTGGCAACCAGTTATCTCCATGGTGCCCAATGTCATCCTCAAAGGAGCAAGAGGGGTGACGTGGCACTCTCTAACTCAAGTGTTGAGGCTCCAAAGTGATGTGCAAACCCTCCCTTGTCATCTCAAGGATGACCATCATCATCCGAGCTCTAAACTAGCAATGCCCATCAAACAGTGTAAAGGCCAACCTAGGGGCATCTTGGGTCCATTGGGCACATCATCAATATCTCCAACACCAATATTCAGGGGCTCAACGTTTCAGCATCTAGGGGTCCCTCGAGGTGTCAAGCATCATGCAGGTTGATCATATTGCCCAACTCTCTGTTTTGGATGGGCAACGCTACATGAAAAAGGTCATAATCTTTCTCTGCAATGGATAAAAGACCTCTGCTACTCTGTTGAGAAGATGGGGAAATCACCTCAAGAGCCTCTACTACTATGATGAGAACCACCTAACAAAACCCTTTCATGATCAAGTGAAAATCAACAACCATTAGGTACAAAAACCATAAATGCATCATAGTGGACCATACTTAATGTTAGGGGCATAATAATACTTCAGAAAAAGATCACCTTCAAATAGTTATCTAGACCAAGTCCTGTATAAGTTTTCCTTCCTTATGTTAGGGATGGCTTGATGGATAACCCTATTAAGTGTTTCCATCCCCCAAGTGTAACTGACAGGTCCCAAGTTAGCCCATCAATCCATAGGTGTGTGTATAGATGGTGATCATAGAATAGGCATGACCTCGGAGCAGGCTGCCATAGTCAAGTGACCAACTAATGGTGGTCCAACATCTTGAGTGTATAGCTGTAAGGAGGGAGCAATCGTGGAGGCATGATTACCTCTTTCCTCAACCTCCTTTTTCCACTCCTTTAGTGTGCTTTTTACATCTTATGATTATGCTTTGATTTGTTTCATAGCTCAGGAGCCCAAGCTTGCTTTTTGAGATTTGGCATTTAATACCCTTAATGATGAGGAAATTCGTCGCTCATCAAAGTTGGGACAATACAAGGGTTCCTTTTTATAGATGGAGCATCATGTGCTCAAGGATCTGGGTGATGGCTAATGAGGGGGGTAGAGCTCATGTTGGGCTTTTTCCCATGCGTTAATCAAATGTCCTAGTGATCTTTTACATTTTATCTTTTTCTTTCATGATGGCTTTTTTTTGCTTTTAACTTTCTCTTAGCTGCATCAACCTTTGGGGCAAATTTTTCTAGCCTAGGCTCAAGGATGAGGATGAGAGGGTGCTAATCCGCATGACCAATGACCACCAACCCGAAGAATGGAGATGGACTAATGGGAAAGATGGAAAGTGTTAAGTGTGGGATACCATGGACACGCTACTTCAATCAATGCCTCTCTAGTGGTTCCCTTCCTAGAACCTTAAGGCCTCACAGGAGGTCCCAATAGACTAGAGTCAAAGACTAACCTCTCTAGTGAAGTGAGGGAACAAGAATGTAGTCAAGATCGGTCAATCATCTAGATCACCTTTTGTTTCATATTAGTATGCACAAAACCTCAAGTAAAAGCACATGATTACAAAAGTGGTTAAAGTAGTTGTCGATGGATGAGCCAACTTCCTTCAAGAAGGAATGCCATATGGGAGAGAGGAATTTGATCGGAAAGAAGTGGAGGATCACTAGTATCATGTCATGTGTTGATCAATAGGGTTGTTGGCTAGCTGGATGCCCAAGGAGGAGAAAGATTTCACCTAGGGGTTACCCATTTTTGGTGGGTAACAAGGACATGACTATATTTGAATGGTGGTTATTCCTTAGACTACTTATTATATCACCAACTTGACTAGGACACTGTACCTTTTGTCCATGATTTTTTATTATAAGATTACAACTCATCCTAGTCATTCCCTTCTATCCAGGACAACATAAGAAAATTAATGACCTTTCCATCATCAAATATTCATTAATCATAAATTATAGGAAAAGAGAATCGTGGGGAAGCCCCCTAGTGGTGATTATAAATAATCTTAAAGTCAGGGAAGAGCATGCCAAGTTGACAGTGGGTACTCTTCCGAGTTCCACTTGTCTTGTCATTTGGTAAAGACTTTGTACCTATGGTGAGTGATAAAGTGGTAACAATACCAATCTATGGTTTCTTGTTAAATTTCTTACAATCAGACCATGTGCATAGACAACACATGTCATGATGTAGTCGTTGGATGCATCCTATAAACACTTGTAAGGGGAAATATTGAATATTTATTAATATTATGAGCTTGACACTCCCATCATTCCCTTTAAAAGTACTTAGTTCTTGTTATTGCAAAATATAGCACCCTAGTGTAAAGCCTCACTAAGCAACCTAGATTGAGAACAACAATGGGAGAGTTATCATAGTCAGATTAGCATCTAGTCCCCTTGTTTTTGTGGTCGGATGAGGCTTCCCTCGTAGATATTAGGGATCAAGTAACCTAATAGACTTAGGCTACAACAAGGTTCACCCAAGTATGCAATAATTGGGGTTTTGGATCTTTTAAAGTATAATTTCAAGAGAGCGAGTTCAAAGGTCTCTATTGATAAATCTAGAGGGCTTGGTTTGACCAATAGAGGCTCAAATAGGTTCCCGAAAACATGCAATGAAGAAATTACATTTTTCTGTTATACACTAGGGTTTCAATCAGAAATTTACAACATGCAAATATTTTATAACAACAAGAAAATAGCCTCGGAATCTATGGTAAACAAGTGAAAAATCAAGCTAATTAATGAGTAAACAAGAGAATAAATTACAATACTTTTCCTTGGTGTAAGACACATAATAGCAAGATAAACCCTAGATGTCAGACCTAATTTATGGCTGAAAAATGCATGTAAGAAATGTTATTCTCACTTTTTCAAATGAATGCATACAACTCCTAATCCTAGGATAATAATGTTTGTTGCCCTTTATCACACAAACCTAAGTGAGAAAAGCCCTTAACCCCACAAGGTGTGGTTGGTGGAAAATTAAAGCGATGGGGTTGTCACCTATTCCTAACTCTCTCCTAGGTTAGCTAAGGGGGGTGGTCCCTAAAGGAAAACTAAGTTAGAAGGTTTCTAGGAGATGTTAGAGTGAAATGGACTACCTTTAAGAATTATGAGCAAATATGATGTGAACAATATGAAATAAATAAACTTCAATAACTATCAACACACGAGATAATGATAAGGATATATAAAACCAGTGCCTTCAAATATTGCTTTAGGAATAAATAATACTTGCTCATAATAAAATGAATGTGCTTCAAATTGAAACACTAGCAATCCTATCAATCAAACAAAAGATGTTAGCAAGATATGATACCAATGCAAGATATAAAATATGCTTTCAAGAAATACTTTTAAAATATATGATCATTCATAAATTCAAAGCATGCAAGGAAGCAATATGGAAATGACTTGCAAAGGGAACAAGTTAGAACTTTACTTGCAAAAATAAATAAATGAGATGATACTTGCCTAAATAAAGTATTCAATTCAAAACATATTCATCAATGACAAGTACATGGATAATTTGCAAGTAAAATAGTAAAATGTATTAGCATGAAATGCACCTAAACTAAAGTTTGATGCAATTATCTTGGTTACTATTAATCTAAATGCCTAGTCTAGATGTAACCTTTTTTCCGACTGTTTTGAAACAAGTCTCTTATGTGAGTTGTGGAAGGGGTCCAAGAGAAAGACAACAATGACTATATTAACGATACCTTCTTTGGATTACCCAACACACACGATATTTCCGACGCTATAGAGACCGTGGCTCTGACGACTGCAAGGTCACCGTGTTAACCACATAAGAGAGTCTATGTCTCTCAAGTTGATGAAAGAAAGAGGTCCCAAAAAATGTCTTTCAACCAAGCTTATGCTTGGAGATAAATTAAATTAAGATGCAACTATACTAAAATGCCTAATATGGTATGCAATTAAGTTCTCGAAATAGATATTTGCAATGCTTTCAATATAACGGAAATAATGCTCAAAGTAAATTGCAAATATAAAATCATTTGGAAAAGGAAATTAGATTACTAAATGCTTTGCTTCAAGTAAATGGAAATGTGCTTAAGAAAAAAATAACTTGGATAGTTTCTCAAGATAATGCAAGATACATAAGCTTCATGAACATATAAGAATGTAAGTTACTCAAAATAATTGTTTTGATTAATGATAAACCAATAACCAACTAAATCAGTGAAGCTTGAAATTTATATGCTTGCAAAATGAACAAATAACTTAAAATAAATGAGTATGTAAATAATGAGCCTATTGTGAGGCCAACATGAAGCAAATGGTTAAACTAACTAAATCAACTTTGCTACTTGAAATGAGATGCTTTGCATAAAATAAATTGCTTCCAAAAGTAAGATTTAGAATTGTAATTCAAAGCTAAACTTGAAATGACAAAGTATGAAAATAAGTAACACAAGAAAATTTAGAAAATTAACTTGTGAAAGTGATGTTCTGTTAATTTTTAGGCATGCAAGATGGAAACTAAGAAAATAAGCTCAAAAAAAAACCACCCACATGTTCCTCCTTTTGCAAAAATGAGAAAATGTTGCCTTGGGTGAAAACCCAAGCTCCCACAAGAAAAACTAAACTTTTATTAGATGTTATAAGATGAGGAACTTTCAAGAGGTTTCAAGTAAATCTTCAAGAGGAGTCTTTACAATTAATGAGGTTTCTCATGCTCTAGATCTCTTCCTTGAAAGTCAAATTCAGAAAATGAAGTAAGTATAATGAGAAAAACTCTCAAGATTAAAGAAGTTAAGTGTCTCTTGATGCCCTACGGCTTGGCCTCCAAAGGTGAATGAAATGTTGCACAAAACAAGGAGCCAATCCTCTTCAAATGCCCACGACCTCCCCAAAAATCAACCTTGGAAAGAGTTGAGAGGTCCTACAAGGAAAAGTGTTAGAGTTTACGTGATCCTTCCTTGATGCTCTTATCACCAACACTTTACCTATGGGTTGCAAAATCAAGAAGTGTAGAGAGAATATGAAAACAATCAAATAAAATGCAAATAATATACAAGAAACCAAATCAAGTGACAAAGTGAACCCATCACTTGGTTTAGTTAATAAGAGCTCTTAAATAGCTAATATGAATCAATGAAGCACTATTTCAAAGATTTAAATTGTTAAAATAATTGCTTGTATACAAGCTATGCCCAAACGAATCCCTGCAAGACACTTTTCGTAAGATAAAATAAGTGAATCCAAATAACTAATGAGAGTTCCTTTGAAGGTGCTCCAAGAGTGGGTTGGTCTCCTAAAGACTTCCCCTCACGCTTGATCCAACAAATTTTTTTCTACAATACTCAAATCAAACATTAGTCCATATAGATTTAGATAAACAAACAATGAATTGAAATTTCTACAAATTTATTTGAAAATAAACTAGAACTTTCAAAATCTAGAGTCTATTTAAAAAAAAAGCTAATACAAGATAGCTTTGTACTAACAAGTATACAAGAATATATGGAAAATGAAATAATTCAAAGAATAGAAAAATTATATCAATAACTCATAATGCACCATGCTTCAAAGGAAGAACACCCATGAATGGACCCCCAAAGTCTTTTTATTAAAGCTCTTGAAAAGTATACAAAGTAGCAGCACTTCCGCAATCACAATAGCTAGTAAACAATGGATACATAGCTCTTATTATATAGAAGCTTGGGAGCCAACCCCAAGGCAAATGGTGACAATCCCAAAGAAAATGGTTGACAATCCCAAAGCACCTTCATGCAAATTTGAATTTCCCAAGCGGCATCAAGAATCCCTCAAGCAAAATTGAATTCCATAATGAAATGACAATTGTATATGGGTAGTAACCAATGTGGGGACAATTTCCCATAAAAATCTTTGCCAAATATTCTCCCAAATCCTCCCAAATGTGCATTAACTCCACAAATTCGAATTTCCCAGTTAAAAGTTGCTGCATTTATGTCAAGAAATTCGATTTCCTTGAGTGGGCCATGTATTTATGATGAAAGGTGTCAAATCATCCTCCAACTTGTCCTTTGACTCATTCCTTTGACTTGAGATAATTTCCAAGTCATTTCCATGTCATTTTGTTACATGGAGCAATTTATTTCTAGTTTAATTTATTACCAGATTTCCCACTAAACTTAGGAAAAGTGGGTTTTGAAGGTCTATAACACATTTTTAACCCCTCAAAGTCTACCATAGTAGAATGTTGAGTATGAGAGGTGTAATTTTTATTACTCATATTGCATACAACTTCTCTAGACATCACTTAATACATTTCATATACAAATGTTGTTCCAATTTTCGTCTTGCGGGAAATTTTAAAAATTATAAAATGACCCCTAAGACCTAATCAAATTCCACGAAATGTTTTGTGTGATCTAATATGGTAATATACAATGACCCTAGACATTAAGACTCACTCAAGGCCTAACCATCAAGTCGTACTCCGACTTTGGGGTTATGCTTGGAGGAAAAAATTCAATTAATTATTAAGTCCTCGTAAGGAGATGATAATTAACCAAGTAAAAGAAACCTCCCAAAGTAATACTCACTTGATGACAAGGTCCCAGGCCACTCGTGTTGGGTTGTGTTATATTCTTTCCACGACTAGCTCCCCTAGTGAATTGGGGGGTTAGAGGGGCGGCAGAGCCTCCTTTCGTTGCACCGATTGCGCAATGGTGGGGCGGTTAGATCCCCTCTACGGGGTCTGGGGCAGCGCCCTTGGGAAATTTTTTTGGACCCTATATTAGGTGGGCGGATCTACCTATGGTTTTGTGCATGGTTTTCGCACATGGTTTTGGGCATGATGGTTTTCGGTCCATGGTATTGGATGCTTTGGCATATATATATATATATATGTGTTGTAACATTGAAAGGAACATAATGAAAAATCAAGATGGTAGTCTCGGTTTTGGGATCCAGGGGAAAAACTGTGTATATGTGTTTTATGTGTTATGCTTTCGCATTATTTATTATATGTGTTTTAGAATTCGTATGCAGGTAATTTTTGTACGAGGTTAAAACCTGCATTTGGTATTGGAACTGTTTTGGCTTCAAGGGGACACCTTTGTTGCTGAAGGGTTTCGCTCGGGCCTGTGGTAGACCCTATTCAATGGGAGATCTGTGGGATCGATTCTGGTGGTGAAAGAAGATGGCGAGCAATGGAAAGATAGAGATCGATAAATTTAATGGTCAGAGTTTTGAGTTGTGGAAACTCAAGATGGAGGATCTGTTGGTGGATAAAGATCAGTGGATCGCTGTAGATCCGGGTACTAAACCAACAGGAGTGTCTGATGAAAAATGAAAGAAGTTGGATCGGAAGGCAAAGAGCACAATACGATTGTGTGTCTCAGATTCAATATTGTTGAATGTATAAAGGGAAACTACAGCGAAGGCTTTGTGGGACAAGTTAGGGACTTTGTACCAATCTAAGTCTCTGGTGAATAAATTGTTCCTACGGAAAAAGGTGACAGAGCATCTGAACGCATTTAATACTGTGGTAAGTCAGTTATTATCTGTTGATATTAAAATTTCAGATGAAGATAAGTGCATTAGTTTGTTGTGTTCTCTACTAGATTCGTGGGATAGTCTGGTTATTGCAATAGGTAGGAATGCAACTACCTTGCAGTTTGATGAAATAGTTTCATCCTTACTAACGGAGGAGATGAGACGGAAAAGTTTGGAGAGTCAGAATGGTGATGCCTTGTCTATACAAGGAAGGTCTTAGAACAGAAACAAAAATAAGTCATCGAGTGGGAGATCTAAATCTAGAGGGAGATCTAAATGTCCAGGAAAACCTGTAAAGGTGTGTTGGAAATGCGGAAAGGAAGGGCACTACAAAAGGGACTGTAAATCTAAAGCTCTTGACAAAGGAAAGGGATTTGATGATGCTCCTTCTGCAGAGGCGAAAACCACCTCAGATGAAGGTGAGGATGTGTACTTAGCTTCTTCAAGTACACATGTAGATCATGAGACATGGTTGATTGACTCAGGTGTATCCTTTCACTTCACTCCCCATAGAGAGTGGTTCTGCGAGTATGAGAAATATGATGGTGGTGATGTCTTCTTGGGGGATGACAGGAAGGCTAGAATCGTTGGTCGTGGAAAAGTCAAGTTGAAGTTGCAAGGTGGAAGGATTATAACACTTCTGGGTGTTCTGCATATTCCTGCATTAGCCAAAAATCTGATTTCTGTAAGCAAGCTGGATGATGCAGGCGTAAAAACAGTGTTCGAGAAAGATACCTGCAAAATGGTTCGGGGAGCACTAGTATTGATGCGCAAGTTCAGATTGGAACTCTGTACAAGCTGCAATGTAGCATTGTTGTTGATGGGTGCAACAATTCTGTGATTTCTAAAAGTGGAGCACAAAATCTAGTGGTCTTTGGAGAAAAGACCATGCTATGGCATCAAAGGCTTGGACATATTGGAGAGAAGGGCCTTTGAATACTTCATGGTAAAGGTATGGTAGAAGGTATGACTAATAGCTCTTTGGATTTTGATTTCTGTGAAAATTGTGTATATGAGAAGCAGAATCGGGTGAGTTTCCCCTCTAGTGGTAAAAGGACGAAACATATATTAGAGCTTGTGCACAGTGATGTGTTTGGACCTATGAAAGTTCCATCACTGGGTAAGTCTGTGTACTATGTATCATTTATAGATGACTTCTCAAGGAATACATGGATATATTTCCTCAAGAATAAATTTGAAGCCTTTGACAGGTGTTGTCGCACAGAGTGTCTAGGCACCGCGACAACGCTCATATCAGGGGCTGTCACCCTGATCCTCAATCTCTCCGTTTAAGCTGTCTCCCTACAGCAGGCTAAAGGGGGTAGACCCTATGGAAAAATGGATTGAAGAAGAACTAATTGGGAACCAACCAGTTCGGGAGACACAGCGAGGCGATCAAGTACTTGATTAAGATTTAGCAAGACTTAGGATTTGATTAGATTTTAAACGATTGATACCAGTGCCTTATGGAGTCAACGATCTTGCTAGGGAAATTAAGATCAAGTAATCGATTGGCAACTGTTGCTCAGATGATGAATATTTTATATGAAATGCAGATCCTAAAACTAATGTGAGATGCAAGAATCTTGGTTAATTTTAGTTAAATGCCTATTTAAATGTGAACCCTTCAATCCTTTCTGTGTTGAGCCTGATTTCGTAGTAATTGGTAGGGAGAATATCAAGAGAAGCACACTAAGGTGTAATTAACGATACCTCTCCTGAAATTCTAACATACTCGGTGCCTCCAGCGCTGCAGAGAACTGTGGCTCTGACGACTGCAAGGTCACCGTTTTAAGTACTATTAAAACATGCTTCTCAAGAAAAGACATATGGAGATCTATCTGTCTATCGACCAAGCTTATGCTTAGAAATAAATTTTATCTATGCAAAGCTAACTTATATGCAAATGCACCGGAAGATGAGATGAAGTTAGACTCGAGAATGGGAAAACACTTATGTTGCAAAAGCCCTCAATTACCCAAATGAAATGCTCTCATTTTTTTAGATGAAGACTTAGAAAATAAAGTCTTGAAGATACTATAGTTAAAACACCAGCTTATTTCAAATTTTCTTGATACAATTTAGCTCAAAGAGAACAAAAACAACTTTGCAATTCGATATCAATGTCAACAGATGCTAAAAAAAATACTCAGTTTATGAAACAAAGGATATGCATTTTATCACAATTCCATGACAGAGTACTTAATTTTCATAAATTAATTTTTAGGATAACAGTAAGAAAAACTTTATGACAACAGCAATATGACAATGAAAACAGTGAGTTATCAATGATATCTTTATGCAAAAAATTTACCGAAATTTTTCCAAATTTGCCCACATGAATTATCAAAATTTTTCATCCTGTTATGATGTGATTTTCGGAATTATATCAGATCTGATATACTTATTATAGCCAGCAATTAAAATATGAAATAAGCTTAATGATGAATGCCCAACTCAAGAAATTAATTTCTTTTAGTATTAGACAACTTAAAAACTAATTTTAGGCTAACCCACATGAAATTTTTCCACTGTTATATTTTAGACTTCAGAAATAGAATTATTCAGAGATAACAATGACCCAAAATGTAGACCTAGGCCAAATTCTTGATACACATCAAATACAAATGACTTATTAATGTATTTAGCAATTTTTTAGTTAATTTCAAACCACTTAGATGTGTTTTTCACCACTATTAGAAAGGTATATGACTGCTGTAGCAAACAGTGAGAAAAAAGATGGTTTAGAGATCAAACCCTTAGGCCCTAGGCCTTGAAGATCACTTGCCCAAGTTGCCAAAAAAATTTCAATATCTGAAACACAAATTTTTACCAAATTTTCTGCAAAAACCCACCAATGATTAGCTTCAGAAAATCAAATATTCAAATCAGAAATGGAGCAAGGGAATCTAGGGCCAATGAGAGCTAGCACTAGGCCCAATAGAACTAGCGTTGGGCTAGGAGAAGGCAGATCTGGGCTTAGGAGCCCCAAAACTTGAAACCCTTGTTCTGAAAAAAATTATTTTGCTTCAGATCTTCAGATTTATTGCAAAATCTTTAAGATTTTCTTGGCTGATTTCTCAGATCTATTTCTGCACAAGTGAAAAAAGAAAAACCCAATACCCAATATGTACAAAAATAGAGAAAATCCCAAAAACTCAAGTGTTAAAATTCAAAATTATGTTACAAAATTTCAGATCTACACAAGTAAATAATAGATCTATACAAATAATTTACAGATCTATCAGATCTGAGGAGTATGAGTCCAAATCCGCTCCCAGATATGATAATCTAAGGCTCTTAATAGCCAGATCTATCAAAATTTCCACAAAATATTTAAAAGATTTTGAAATTTTAGAGAGGTACTAGCCAAAAAGCACCCTGCAGAAAAAATATTATCGTTAGATAAATCTTGAAGTTTATATGAAGGAGGCTCTTCAAAAAATATGTGTTGAGAGTTGGCTGGTCCAACCGAAGACTATCCCCAAACGCTCAATGAGAACTTGAGAGATCTTCTGCAAACACTAGATCAACCATCAAATCAAGTAGAGAAATAAAACAACAATAAAATTTTGAAGAAATAGAGATCCTGCCATTTCAATCAAAATTAAAAATGTTACTTTAGATCCAACAAACTGAATAAGATACTTGTATTTAGATTATTCTAAGAGAGCTATTGATTGATAGTTTTCATATAATATTAAGCAGAAATTAAAACAATGTTATCATAAATTCATGAAGAGGAACACTACAGCACGTTGAAACCCCTAAGGCTTTTGCATTAATTCAAAAAAGTATACAAGAGAGCTTGAGAGCTTAGTACATGATCAAAAGATCTGATGATACTGACTGACAAATGACCTCCTATTTAAAGATAAATCCTCCAATGGCTAGTTCGAGTGATCCTTGTCAAAGCAATCTCGACTGTTGATGAGGATCAAAATTTCTTTTAATCTCATCCGTCGAAATTTTAAATATTGAGGAAATTTCGAATTTTTCAATTAAATGCATTTTAATTAATTCAAAAATTAAATTTTTGAATTAATTTCCTCAAAATTTTGACTTTGACTTAACCCCAGGGATCAAAGACATAAAATTTAGCAAAATAATCAAATAACTTTAGTCCCTGGACCTCTTAAAATTTAATTTTTTAAAGGACCCACGAATTTTGCCTTTGGAAAATTTAAATTCACTTAGGACCTAGAATTAATCAAATTTCTGGCTTAGGATTTTAATTAATTTTGGCCAGAAAATTTAATTAATTAACCTATGAGGGGATAAATTATTTTTCTAACCCTCAAGACACTTTACATCATGATTTTTACATTTTTTACATCTCAAGGGGAAAAACCCATTTACAAAAGACCCTCACAGACTACCCAGTTCTGCGACACAAATATAATCTAGCAAATCAAACAATTTGTAATAAAATAACCTAACCAAATAGTTAGGATTATTCCCAAATCACTTTTACATAGACTCGATCTAGAACACTAGGACTCCCCTAAGATCCCAGTGACAAAATCCATTCCGGCTTTGGGGTAAGGCTGAAGGAAAACTCTGCTGACCATCCGAGAATGGATTGGTGAGACAAAAAACTTCCTGGAATGTAGATCGTCACCAAAAAAGTAGGTTTACCTAGGTGATTACATACATGACACAGATTTGCTGAGATTATTTACATTATACACATGCAAACTGGGTTTACATTATAAGATGATCCTCAGGCTGATGATGATAGCTGGATGGCAGGAACACATCGATCAGGCGTTATCCCTTTTCCGAAAAAGGGGGTGTACTGCTATGGGTTGTTGACACGTAGTGGTCAACAACAGATATAAAGTATTTAAGGCCCTGATGGAAAACCAGGTAGAGAAGAAGATAAAGGTGTTGAGGATAGATAACGGTGGAGAGTTTTGCAAGAAGGAATTTGAAGAATTATGTAAGAAGTGTGGTATAGCACATCAGAAGACTACTCCATACACACTTGAGTAAAAAGGAGTTGTAGAAAGAATGAACAAGACGTTGATGGAAAGGGCAAGAAGCATGCTCAGTGGTGCCAGGTTAGGATATGAATTCTAGGCAAAGATAGTGGAGATAGCATGTTACCTGGTCAACAGATCACCTTCATCAACGTTGGAGGATAAGACTCCACAGGAGGTATGGATTGGGAAGAAATGCTCTCTTTCACATTTGAGGGTATTTGGATGTGATGCATATGTACATGTTCCAAAGGAGAAAAAAACAAAGTTGGATAGTAAATCTGAAAAGTGCATCTTTATTGGGTATAAGGATGGTTTAAAGGGTTATAAGCTTTGGAACCTAGTAACAAGGAAGGTTGTGTACAACCGAGATGTGGTGTTCAGAGAGGTGAAAGATGTTATTAAACATGAAGTCCAACCAAAGGAACCTGAAAAGATAGAGTTTGAGCTTGAGGAGGAAGAATCAGACTCTACAACAGAAGAGGAATCAGAAGATGAAGAGCCACAAACTCCGGTTGTGAGAAGATCAGTTCGAGAAAGAAGGCACCCAGAAATGTATAGTCCATCTGCTTTCTGTTCAAATTTTGCTTTATCTGTTATTGATGATGATCCTAGAACTGTGAAGGAAGCAGTAGATTCAGAGGATGGCAAACTTTGGAAAGAAGCCATGGTTGAGGAATTGGCATCTTTGCACAAAAAATGAGGCTTGGGATCTGGTGGAGCTGCTGGTTGGAAGGAAACCCATTGGCAGCAAATGTGTGTTCAAGAAGAAGACAAATGCAGAAGGAAAGGTGGAGAAATACAAAGCTCGGTTGGTAGCAAAATGTTATTCCCAGGTGCCGGGAATTGATTTTGGTGATATTTTTTTTCCTGTTGCCAAGGTAGTTTCTATTAGATTACTTTTATCTGTTGTTGCTGCTTTTGATTTTGAGGTATAACAGATGGATGTGAAGACAACATTTCGTCACGGGGATCTGGAAGAAGAGATCTACATGAAGCAACTTGAAGGCTTTGCGGTGAAGGGTAAGCAAGAACTTGTATGCAAGTTAAAGAAGTCTCTGTATGGGTTAAAATATTCACCAAGGATGTGGTATCAGAAATTTGATACATTTATACGGGGACTTGGCTTCACCAGAAGCAAAGCAAATCACTGTGTGTATTTTAAATTAATTGGTGATTGTGTTATTTATCTGGTCTTGTATGTGGATGATATGTTGCTGGTTAGAAATGACAAAGAAATTATTCAGGATTTGAAGACCCAATTGTCCCCCAAATTCGACATGAAAGATCTTGGTGCTGCAAACTATATTTTGGGGATGAATTAAAAGAGATCAGGCAAAGAGGAAGCTCTAGTTAAACCAAAGGAAGTATGTTGAGACAATACTGCAGAGGTTTAATATGCAGGATAGTAAACCTGTCAAGGTTCCTATTCCTGTAGGTGTAAAGTTATCTGCTGAACAGTGCCCCAAGACACAAGAAGAGGAAGAGGACATTTCCTGTGTTCCATATGCAAGTGCAGTCGATAACCTGATGTATGCGATGGTCTGTACTAGACCAGACATTGCACATGCAGTGGGAATATTGAACAGGTTTATGTCAAAACTAGGGAAGGAGCATTGGACAGCAGTGAAGCGGGTTTTCAGGTATTTGTGTGGCACTAGTGATTATGGTTTGTGCTACCAAGGAAGGCAAGATTGGATAGAGTATTGGATATTCGTGGCTTTGTTGATGCAGGCTGGGCTGGAGATCTGGATCAGAGAAGATCTACAAGTGGGTATGTGTTTAACCTATTTGGAGGTGCAGTCAGTTGGATGAGTAAGAAACAATCTGTAGTGGCACTATCAACTACAGAGGTAGAATACATGGTAGCCACTCATGCAAGCAAGGAAACAGTTTGGTTGCAGAGATTGTGTTCAAGTATGGGGTTAGTACAAGGAGTTATAAAGATAGAGTGTGACAGACAAAGTGCAATTTTCTTGGCAAAGAACCCTGCTTATCATTCAAAGACAAAACACATTAATGTCCAGTATCACTTTGTGAGGGATATGATAGAAGACAAAAAGGTGTTGCTGGTAAAGGTGGACACTTTGAAGAATACTTTAGATGCATTGACAAAGTCTGTGAGCTCTGAGAAGTTCTCTTGGTGTAGAGAAACAATGGGCGTTAGAGGGCTGGATAAATGACTAAGCTCTCCTGTGGAAAGAAAACAAGTGAGAGAATGTTGGGTTGTGTTAAATTCTTTCAACGACTAGCTCCCCTAGTGAATCGGGGGGTTAGAGGAGGGGTGGAGCCCCCCATTCGTTGCACCGACTGCATAACTGGGGGGGTCACAAGGGGGGCGATTAGCTCCCCTCTATGGGGTTTGGGGTAGCGCCTCGGGGAATTTTTTTTTGGACCCTGTATTAGTGGGGGACCTACCTATGGTTTTGTGCATAGTTTTCGTAAATGGTTTTGGGCGCAATGGTTTTCGGTCCATGGTATTGGACGCTTCGACATGTATATATATGTATTGTAACATTGAAAGGAACATAATGAAAAATCAAGCTGGTAGTCCTGGTTTTGGGATCTAGGGGAAAATCTCTGTGTATACGTGTTTTATGTGTTATGTTCTCGCATTGTTTATTTTCTGTGTTTTAGAATTCGTATGCAGGTAATTTCTGTACGGGGTTAAAACCTACAACCCGGGCCTGTTACATGACTTGACTCCTCATACTAGTATCACTTTTACATTGTCCCTGTAGGGATTGTGGAATTTGAGTATAACAGAAAATGATGAGAAGAAGAAGTAGAGTTGAAAAACTCTGGTGATATGATGGTATCTGATGGTACAAGCATCCTTTGGTACATCCTTGGGCATGGAGTCTTCAAAAAATCTTTAGGTGCCACTATAGTGGTTATGTTAAAATTGGCAACTAGGACAAAACTCTAAGTGGGTCATCTTATTTATGGCAGCTGATATTTTTCTTGGATCCTTCTCATTGAGAGGTGTAGGATTGATCCAAAGATCATCCGATTCCGATATGTATTCATGGAGTTATGAATTTATTTGTGTTATAAGACAATTCATCAAGGTCGGCCAGCAACCAAATATACCCCACATGTGCTCAACGTTTTAGTATAAAAGGAGATGACTTGATAGTCATTTCTACACACACTTCTATCTTGATTTCTCTCCACTTGTCTTGGGTTTTAGTGGAAGAGAAATCTAGGATTGGAAGCCCTAGATGTTGGAGGATTGAGGCTGCCCTAGCCACAGTCAAGAAGAAGAATGTTGCCCTAATCTAGAAGACGCAGTCAAGTGAGAAGCCCTACGCTACAAGGAAGGCAGCCCTAGTATATACGCTATCAAGAAGAAGCCCTAGCCTATACGCTGGCCTCTACGTAGCCAAGAAAGAGGCTACCCTAGACAACGTGGGAAAGAGACGCTGTTTGGGTGCTCTTGTAGGGAGAAAGGCCTAAGTTTGAAGCTTAGGGCCATTGCAAGAAGAGGCTATTTAGCGTGGGTGAAATAGGGTTGTTTTGAAGACATTTCAAGAAGACTGAAGGGATGAAAGGAGGTCGAGTATCTTGCTAGAAGGTCGAGGAGAAAGGGAGTTGTTTGAGGGCTCGTAGAGGGTGGAACAGTCCTCTAGAAAGGTTGCCGCAGGCCTGTTCTAAGGGCTGTAGGATGCCACTGTAATGAGAGGAGGGCAGAGCCATTATTAAGGGCTAGAAGGCTGCCCAGAATTATAGCGAAGGGGACAACCTTCCCTTGGAGGACAACCGCATTAATTAAGGGCAAATTTGGGCAGATTTTAGGGGCTGTTTGGCTGGGTGTGTAAGGGCTGCCAGATGCCCTAACTAGTCACCACATAAGCAACAGTGAAGGCAGCATTGGAACAACAGTGTTGTGGACAGCTAGGCAATGGAGCATGGTGGAACCATGATGCATGGACAGCAAGACAACAAGGTTGCCATATGCCCAAAACAACAGTGTTTTGGGCATGACTGTTAGGTACAACAGTGTAACAGTACAACTAGGACAGCTAGGCAATGGTACATACATATTTGGAGCAGTGTAAGTATGTTATGTTGCTGTAGGGACAACAACAATGCTCGGTTGCTGTAAGTATATTGAGATAACAAGCCGTGATGGGATAGCAGTACTAGCAACAATGATATTGTGCCACAATGTTCAATGGGACAATAGCATGATGAGACAGAACAATGATGGGACTGCCATGTCATTGTGCAGCAGTGGCACAATGGGACAACAAGCATGGACAACATGGTGCAACATGGCAAGCTTGGACAACATGGAAAGCATGGTGTAGTATGGCAAGCATGGACAACATGGATAGTTGTGGCAAGCACATGAGACATGCTGTATGACAACATGGTTCAACCATGGCACATGGGACAACAGTGTAGCATTAGGTGCAGCAGTCATGAGGTCCAGCATTGTGATGATGGGTGCAACATGGTGCAGCACGGTGAGGTGCAGCATGATGACGAGATGCAGCACGATGATAGGTGAAGGAGTCACCTTGGAGAATCAGTTGAAGCAACATGTCTTCAACTGATCTCATGTATCATCTTCTTAGAGATGATCTATGCTCTTATTTAGATAAGTCAAAGTGTTGACTTCTGTTGTAAATGTACTATCTCTGTCTCTCTCTCTCTCTGCTGAACTATTGAAGAACATATAAGAAGAATTGATCAAGGGTTTCCCCACATTGGGGTTTGTCCCTGGCTAGCGCCACATCTTGTGTCTTGTCTTGGCTTGTCTTCTGTGATCTATGTTTATGTTCTATCTGCGAATTATTTTAATGCTCATGTGATTGCTACTCTGGAAAAGATATTGAGCTAACTGTGAAAATTGAAAAAAATTGCTATAAGCATAGAACATACCTAAAATTAACATGGTATCAGAGGTGAGGTGAAGACAAAGCCCAAGCAAGAGTGAAAGAGCAATCATCGAAGACAGTTGGGAAAGAACAAAAGGATCAATGGATTCCTCATCCCTCTTCAAATTCACCAAGGGTGAAATCGAAACAGAGAATATTATCAGAATGGCGCAACAGAAGCTTCTGATGGCCTATCTAAAGATCACTTCTTTGGGAAGTCCGGATCTAAGGAAAGGTAGATGCCTTGTTTGTAATAAGTTCAGCCATTATCCGAAGGAGTGTCTGAATGGCAGGGACACATCACTAAGTGATGATAACAATCATTGCAGGGACATCTTCAATGATCGGAGGAATGACAGGTAATGCAGGTCATCAAGGAAATAACTGACTCTTCAAAGAAAGCAAGGAACCTTAGGTATGAAGAAACAAATGTTGTTTCTGATAAGATAAAGAAGCATTATCTTATATTGGTCCTCTCCTCCAGACTCTTTGGGAATCTGGCTTATTGATTGTAGTGCTTCAAGGCACTTCATCGGATAGAAGGGTGCACTCTCTAATTTGGTAAAGATGGAAACAATCGTGGGATTATACTTGGAGTCAATGCCACCTATCCCGGAAAGGGTGTAGGGAATGTTACCCCTCAATTATATGAGGGTAAATCGATTCATTTACAAGAATCTCTTTTATGTACCTGATCGCAAGAAGAAATTGGTGTCCATTTCGGCAATGGAAATCAAAGGTTTCAGGGTGGCATTCATCGATGGAAAGGTACGTGTTTGAAAATAGAATTTTCTAAGATGCTTTTACTCATGGGTTCAGGGTTGGAAATTTGTATCAAGTTGCAGGATGGTCCATTGGGGACCATGTTAGTTGTCACATCTCATCTATAGCACTGGAGGTCTACTTATTATGGGGCCCTACTTGTTGTGAGTTAGATGGTGACAACAATGCCTGAATTCAAGAAGAGAATGAAGGTACATGTCCGAGATGTACAGAAGGAAAATCTTACAAGGGGACCACTCCCCTCATGTAACAGGTCCATGGGGTTTGGAACAACCCAAGGGGTTTGAGATTCATGATCGAGAATCTCATGTGTGCAGGTGGAAAAGAGCCCTCTATGGCTTGAAACAAAACACCCCAGGCTTAGTATGAGAGGATTGATAGCTGTTTGATGAAGCTGAGATTCACTAGGAGTGAAGCCGATCCAAACCATTGCTTGAAGGTTGTGGATGATAGACCTCTCATACTGGCACCTTCGGAGGACGACCTATTTCTGACAAGTGCAAACCCTCTCATTTGCAGAAGTAAGAGGGAGTTGGATTCCAGATGTGGAATGGTAAACTGCAAGCCCGTGACTACCTCGAGGATCTTAACTTTCAAAAGTTATATGGTAGTGATGATAGACTAGATTTGGGAAATGCCTCTAAGTTTCATAAACTCATTCGCGCTGATGTTCTTGGTGAACTTCCGTCCGGACATATGTTTTGCAGTTAGCATGATGAGCTCATATATGGTTGAGCCTCACTGGATTGGTGCCAAGAATCTTCTGAGATATCTTCAGGGCACAATCTCTCATGAATTGAGATACACTGCTGGAAATGTGAAGCTACATGGTTATTCGAATGTTGTCTAAGCAGGCAGTGTGGAGGATCTCAAGAGCACTTCTGAGTGCTGATTCTCTTTAGGTTCTGCTCGATATCCTGGATGAGCAGGAAGAAGAAGACGGTTGCTTTGAGCACCGCTGAGATTGAATACCAGTGTTACTTGGGAGCGGGAGCGAATCCCGGAGCATTTTTTATATAATATATATATATTTTATATTTTTATATTTTGATACATGTATGTCAACAAAAACATGTAGAATTATGAATTAGATATAAAAAACATAAAAAAACATAGATTGAACCATATAACAACAAACATCTAGAAGTTATAATCTTCATCAACCACGTCCACAAGTTAGTAGCATAGTAACATACAACATATTGAGTCTCGTGATTCATCGATTTTGTTATCACTCAGATTTTCTTTGAAGTTGTTAGAAGAAGGAAAGGGGTCCGAGGCAGTGTTTTACAACTCGGACTCGGAATCCGACTCGGCCGAGGATCGACTCCGACTCCGACTCCGACTCGGTAATGACTCGGCCGGCTCGATTTCAATGACTCGGTCGTTGTAAAAAATACATTAAATATTTATTTTTTTTATAAAAAAACATAATTTTAAATATTTTAAACATAATTTTAAAGATTTTCATTCAAGTTTCCAAACACACAACATTATAATATACATGGAAGACAACATACTGGGTCCAACACTGCATCTTGCACTTCTTCCCATCCTCCAGATCTTCCCGCTTGTCGTTCTTTTGGTCATTTTAGAAGACTGCTCCTAGGGCTACCAAAACTGCCCTAACTCTGACAAATCAACTGTTCTTGTCACTTTGCTTTGGGCTTTCAGATTTTCCCATCTTGTCAGTAATCTGGTTGCTCCAGAATGTTGTTCCTAGAGCACATCAACAACCCACTGATCTGCACTTTTTCTGCTCCAAAAGTCAATTCATGAGGTACTGCACAAAGCCCATCTATTGCAGACTTCATTGAACTACGACATCAAACCATTCCTTACGCAGTCCACTGATCTATGGCTTAATGACCAACCTATTCAACTCTGATTTGTCAAGTATTGTACTTCAGGGCGCACATAAGATAGCCCTCACAACACATCAAATCATAGTCCTTAAGGCTTATATAACTAGCCCACTAACTGTCCCTCTGCCACTCCAAATTGACAGTCCTTAGGGCACAATGAATGCAATTGCCAATTTCTTCAATGGTCAGGTCTTCAATAAGACTAGAAAGTCCTCTTGGATATGTAACACGCTTCCTTGTCATCATTTTGCTGCCAAACCCTAGGTAGGCCTTGCAATCCCACTAATATGAAAGAGACAAAGAGCATATAGACAAGAAACTAACCAAGACCATCAATCAAGGAGGAAAGACCACAAACCCTACTTAACTTTACCAAAAAACAGCAAAAAAGTGAATTTAATTCATAAAATACGCTGCCCAGCCGTGCTTTTAATGACTCGGCCGAGTCAATACTAACCCGGCCGGGTTGACCGAGTCAGCTATGACTCGGCCGAGTCATTGGATGACTCGGCCGAGTCATAGCTGACTCGGTCAGCCGAGCCGGGTTGCTGGCCGGGTCAGTGTTTTGGGGTTTGACTCGGTCCGAAACGGCCGTTTCGGTTTCAACTCGGCCGAGTTGTAAAACAGTGGTCCGAGGTAACCACAAACCAACTTTTTAAGTACAAAATCTAGCCAATCTGTACTCAGAGAGGGCTCTCTCTTTATGATTTAGCTTTGTTTATGGGATATTAGGCTAGTTATGAAAGCTTGCAGGGTTTTGATTTTGTTTGGTGGTGGAATTCAAGAGCAGATGGATAGAACAAGGTATTTTAGGCCATTGGGCTATGGAGTCAACTGAAGATGGCTTAACTGGATTAGGTTGATTTAACAAAGGAGGGTTTTACAGGGCAAGATAGGTAAACAAAAGACAAATGATAGCTTAAAAGGGTGAAATGGTCTTGAAAAGGAGGAAGGGCAATTAAGAATCCTTCAACAAAGTTCAAGATGAGGGAAAGTGGGTGCTCATTAACAAAAAGCAATTAAGAATTCTTTGTTAAATGGTCACAGTGATAAACTATGAAAGCAGGGAGCAATTAAGAATTCCCTACCTATAATAGCTTGGAAGAAAACATTAAGAAAATAAATGATTTTAAAGACAGAATGCAGTAAAGCTCTTTCTGAAATATACCTTTTCGTTTATCATTTAGATATGAAACACATATGAATATTTAATAAACCAGCAAAACTGTAAAAACATAAGATATAGAATACTAATGTATCTTGTAAAAGTCCTTTGCTTTATTACTTTGTCCAGCCAGCCATACAATAGTTATTCAACAACACTTCTATTCCAAAATAAAGTGTCTACATAAATGTCTAAGAATCCACCCACAGTACTTCGAATAAGGAAGTACTTATACAAAATTTACATCAAAATATCTCCTAACTAAGAGAGATATATTCTAGGAAAACTAAATATCTTTTACATGAATGTAGAGACAGATAGTCTCGAAAGTAGAAACTGAATGTGAACTGCTTGTTTGTTGTCCCTGTTTTTGTTGAAGGAGCTAGAGGCAGGTCCTATGAATATGCATCTTGCTGTCTTGCTCGTAATTCTGTGTTGGCTGATTGATTTTGGCTTTTCACTGATACTCTTTACCTGTTTACCAAATTTTTCTATGGTAAATACTTCAATTTATTTCACTTTTTACCATGGTAAATCATAAGATGTCTGTCATGTTGGTCCACCAATCATCTCTCGGTATTCTTGTCCTTGTCAGTTTTCTGTAGATTTCATCTGCTTTTGTGTATTTTACAAAATTTGGTTGCACTGGAAACAAGTGCCTCACTTCATGCTCAATGTAAAAAAGGTTCTCCAGATTGTCATAGAGAACTTTCCCTCTGGGCAATGCTTTGGTTGCAGATGAACTGGCCTGATTATTAGCTTGCTGATATAGTTTGTTGACATAATCATCCTGATACATTAACTTGTCATTGATGACTAAAGGACTTGGAAGCCCTTTACTTTGTAAGATGCCAAATTTCTCCATAAACTCATCTATGTCTTCTTGCATATTTTGACATTTGCGTTCCAGGCCTTGCATTAGACTCCTTTTGGTCAATACTTTCTTTATTTCGAGGATGGTAGCAGTCCTATCCTCAATGTTTAACTGTTCCAATTGATGCCTATTTCTACTATTTAGAAAGTTTATTAATCTGATAGCTTCTTCAGGCTTCCCTCCTAGTTCTTCCTTGGTTTTTTCAATCTCTTGAAGAGCAACTTTCACTAAGTCAATTTGTTCAAAAATGATTTGAATTGATGACCAAATATCATTGATTGAATTGATGATATTGGTCCATAATATCTTTTTGATATTAGTCAAAGGCTTTTCAAATGTAAGATCTTTTTCCAGTGTTTTAACCTGTTGAGTCAAGCCTTTGTTTTTTCTCACCTCTTCAGCAAAATTGAATTTTGATACATCATATTTTTGCTCTAAAGTAATGAATTTCTCTTTTACTTTTTGCAGTTCAGTGACTTGGAGCTTCATTTCCTCCATGGACTTGATCAATTCTTCTGTGCTCTGATTTGAGGTTCCTGCCTGTGATGTACCTGTACCTGTTACTTCTATAGTTGTAGCTGTTGCCAAAGGGACATTTGGTGCTAAAGCAGTTGCCAATGTAGAAGGGACTACTGTAGAAACCATTGGCACTACATTTTGAGGCTGGGTGGTCGACTCACTCTGCCTGCTTTGTAGTGTTTTCTCTAATTCTTGCTCTATCTCTTTTAGTTGCTCATTTAGCTTAAGGACCAAGTCCATAAGCTCCTCTTCATTTTTCTTCTCAATCACTTCAGCAGTCTGAGGGTGAATGAGTGGTGGCAATTTCAACTGCTTTCTCAGTGCAGCTATATCTTCATTATTTTTCTTTATTAGGCTCTCTGTAGCCTTGATATCCTTTGGGTTGTGGCCCAACTCAATAATCAAATCCTCCAATGATTTGATTCTGTTGTCCTTCGCCTGTGAGGAGGCCTTTTCTAGTTGCAATTGGGCAGTAGTGTTGTTCAGTGAATTTTGCAACCTATGTGCCATCATTGCCTTGCTTGTCAGTGTAGAATAAACCATTTCCCCTGTTTGTTTATGCAGTTCTATCTGATCTATGGGGTGGATATCTTTAGCTAAGACCTCAAAATCAGTCTTGAGGTAGTCTGCAAGTCACTTAGGCTGCTGTACTATGGGCTTTAGAAAGCTCATCTACATTTTGCCTTCTTTGATGTCGTAAGCTGACATCAATCTGGTTTGATTTGTAGGGGCCATCTTCAAGTATTGAGTATAAGTTTGGGCCTTCAGCTGCTCATTCATGGCCTTTATATCCTTGAATTTTCCTTTTATGTCTATGAACTTTTTATATGAAGATCTGAAAGATGAAACTTCAACACTCTGTTGTCTTTCAAGCTCTTGTCTTTGTGAAGTGGAAGGTGTCCCACCTGTTGGGAATGTATGTAGACTGTCTCCACCTTCTTTCCTCAAACTCCCTGTTGTTTCCTCAAAGAATTCTTCCTCTGAATATGGATTTAGCCTGTGCCTCTTAGCACCAGGCTGGTCTGAAGGACCACTGGCAGGGGTAGCTACTTCCCTGTCTCTTTTCAAGTTCTTTTCCTCATTCAGAGGAGTTTGCAAAACGGGGGGTTTCCCATATTAACCTGAGCTGGATGAGGCTGTGGTGGAGCTTGTTCTTCAGAGATTTCAGGCTGCTCTGACATCTCTGGTTGTTCTGATGCTGGAGTACTTGTTCCCTGGTCTTGTTCCTGTGGTGGTTCTGCTGGGGGTGCACTAGTTTCCTGTGTGTGCCTTTGAGAAGTCTCTGCTGTAGAGGCACTAGGCTCTGGTGTTGGCCTTTGAGTAGATTCAACTGGTACCTATTCACAAGAGTCTAGGTCAAGTCTCTTTTCTAAGTCTTTCATCACATTCTCTACCTCAACTTGATCACTATCCATTTCAACTAGAGTTCCTTCCCTCCATTCATCCATATTTTCATACTGCTCTATTTCAGGGATTCTGTGATGGATATATGGTGACAGCTTATGTTTCATTCTCCTATCACAAATGAAACCTTGTGGATCATATCTCCAAGCAAAGCTTTTCTTTAGTCTCATTTTTTCTATAATTTCTTCTGCTCTTTTCCCTGCTTCCCTATTATTGCAGACAAATGGGCCTAAGTGGTCTTTAATCCTCAATTGTGCTTTCTTCTTTGCCTTGGTAAAATGAATTTGATCAGAGTTTAACATTTGCCTATAATATTCCAGGGCAAACAATCTCATAGGAACATACTTAGGCAATTTGAACGGAGGGAGTTCACAACCATAAATTTGGATTTCTGTGTGATTCTGGTATAAGTACCAGTCACCTATCTTGTACTGTTTTGACAGCTGAAGGATTCTTTTGATTTCATCACTTATCCTAGGAGGAGGATTTCCTGTTAGCATGGTGGTCACAGGGTGGACAAACTGGTCAATGAATTCATTGTATGAATAGGGACAAGTATGTGAATAGTGGAAGATGGAAGTCCAAAAAATGACTAATCTGGGATTACCCTTTGTATCAAGTTTATTTACAGAGAATGGGAACTTGTCAGACTGATAGTAAAGGAAAAGGTGATATATGACTGTAGAATACTTGAATACCTTTTCATTTTCTAGCCTCATGAACTGGTCATGGATTTTCTCAGCAATGAAAGCAACATAATTATATTTGATAGCAGGAGGCTGACCAGGGGTAAAAATGGACATTAAAACTAGAGTCAATTCATCCACATACTCACTAGTATTGAAACCCATGACTGCAGCTATCATATTGACTATATTTTTGCCTATCTCTGTGAAGAAAGATGCAAGATAGGGAGGAGGATCTTTGGGTTGATGCTGTTTATTCATAAAAGTCTGGCAAAGGCGACTGAGTTTAGACTAGGACAATTTAGATGATTTCTCTAGTAATTCTCCAAGGGAAATGGGGGTGAGGTCTTGACTGGGCTGAAACTGTAGCATCTCATTGATTGAATCTGCAGTAATTGTGAAGAGAACAGTTTGATTGGGGGACATTATTGCTCTGAGGGTGGGATTATAATTGGCATGACATTGATGGATAATGTCAGGGAAAATGTGCACAGAGGGGAGCATGTACCTTGGGAGATTTGATTCCCAAAGTCCTATGGTATCAGAGCCATTCATGTAATTGTCCCGGCATTGACAAAATACTTTCAAGGAGCTTTCTTCAGTTACAAGGTCTTTTATTTGAAAATCTTTATCTGCTAAGGGTAGATAATCCAAATCTCTATGGGGGGTAGTGATAGGAGTTATATTGAGGGCCACGGGGGTTTCCATTTCTGGTTCTTGTGGATTCAGATAGGAAAATGGGGTTTTCAAGTAGAATTGGTGAAAATAGAGGGTCCTGGGAGTCTTCAATTCTTAATTCCGCAACTGAATTATAATGAATTTTGGGTTTTTCAAAGTAATCACAGAGGAAATCAAGTATTTACAGGGTTTCTGGAAGGAAACTGGTAAATACTTGTTTTTCAGTGATGGGCAATGGAGTGCAGGTTCACTGGGTGCAAATGGTGGACTGGAGCGGCGTCGAACTGCAAGTTTCAGGGTGGCTGACGGTTGGTGTACGAGCTGGTCGACTTCAACGTTCAGGTTGCATGCATGAATTTTCAGAATAAGGACAAAAAACTATTTTAACTTTGTTTTTATGCAAAGTCAAAGCTTTTGGCGGGTTCGTGATATGGACAGGTGGCGTCAGTGGGGAGGTGACTTGATGTTTTGTCTTTAGCGGGAGGCGGTAAGCGGGTTTCATCGCACCGCTAGTGGAGGGTAAGTGGTATTTGGGTGAGACCGCGCGACACGTAGCATAGGTACTATTCATGAAACCGCTCACCATCGCGCGCTAAAAGTCGACCGCAAAGGTCCATATGCGCAATGACCGTCGGATCTATGGGATCCGATCGGACGGTCGTCGGGGAGCTGAGGTGACTGGCAGATACAGAGGGCAGGCCCGATATAAATTAAAGAGATTAATCATATCGGGGTTGATTCGATTGGTTATCTGAGTTATTAATTAGTCCAAATGACGTAACTAATCCTCATTAAATGGTGGCGGGGTTGGGTTCTTAATTAACTACGGATTAGTTAATTAATCCTGTTTATTTATTTGTTTTATGGTTATATTTAACCGCTGGGTGGAATATGTAATATTTGGGATTTATATAATAATACGAGCGTGGGTAGTGTGTTTTCAGGAAATAAATAATAATATTAATTAGTGGTTAATATGACTTTATGGAATGTGAAATGTGCGCTAAGTTTAAAACATTTTGATCATACACATTTAAAACTTAGGCTAAGTGAATATGAGGGTTTATATGGAGAGTGTTTTATTTTCCCTAAGTAAAATAGAATTTTACTTAGGAAAAGCTTTATTAGGGAAATGAATAACTTATGAAGGGGGGTGAATATTGATGAAGGGGCTTAAGCACTTAGGCATTATAAATTATTGGGCCGAGGGTTCAGTCCCTCCAAAAGTCAGAGAAATGCTATGAGCCCCTCTAACTTTGGTAATTACCTTTAGTACTTAGGGAATTGGTGAAGATTTTTACGGGAATGAGTAGGGAAGTTAATTATTGTGACTTTGAATGTTGATGTGCCTTTCATGTGATACATGCCTTTGCCTAGTGATGAAAGTTAAAAGATTTAAGCATTTAAACTTAACATTCACCACACATTTATTCTTCAACCATCATCTACTTATCCTACCTATTTTATCTTAGCATTTTCACTTCTTTATTAGGGTGCACTTAGACTGGCAAACCCTTTTTCAAACTTTCTTTTCTTTTACATAGTGATACCTATCTAAATCTACACTTATTACATCCAAGGGCTTAGATTAAACTGTTGAGCTCCTTTTATTCACTCTACCTATCTACTTATCTGCCAAGATTAAACTGTTTGGTCAGATCTTTATTCTCTATATCTAAAACATGAAATTGAAAACATGGAATAACCAAGATTAAACTATTTGGTTACCATAGATTGTGGCATAAGTGACAAGCTGCACACAATCTTTTATTATACTAAAGTAAAAAAGTAGTGGCATTTAGACTTGCACACTTCCTAGTCTTTTCTTTTTGTTGGGGTTCATTTTCTTTCATTTTTTGACCTCTTTTTATTCTTTTCACTCTTTTATTCTTTTTCTAGGGTATATCCTCTTTACATTTTTTAATTTTTTGATTTTTTTACAAATGTGGAAAGCCTTTGCAACAAGTAAACGTATGAACATTGTTGGAAAATTTATTGGGCTTAAATTGCTGCATTAAATTATCGACCAGGGAAACTCGTAAGCTTGTGATGATGCCAGCAAAATATATGCAGGAGTAGGCAACTAACACTATGTCTAGCTAAATTATTTACGATTCAATATAATATGCAAGGGAAGAGGCTCCTAACTAAGGAGATCCTGGTTGTCCTTCCCTACAGTATCATAGAGAAATCATTGATTACATAAAACTAGACACTTGAAATGAAGACAAGAGAATGAACTTTAATTGTTGTTCAGATTCAAAGAGAGAGAAAGACTAACTTAGTCTCTTGATTATCCTCTCATGTACTAATCCAAACTAAACTAAGATTCATCCATAAGCATAAGAAATGAAATAACTTGAAACTTAAAAGCAAAAGAATGAATTTCAATTATCATGCAAATCAAATAGAGAGAGAGAGCCTAACTTAGACCCTTGGTTGTTCCCTCATATGCTGATAAGACTTTAATTTAAAACTCATTCACCAATCACAAACAAATCCTCAAACATCTAAGCAATTAAATGAAATAAGATCTAATATGAAATAACATGTTCCTTTGATCCTTCTAGAGTGAGCTCAATTCTCCTAAGAACAAAGTGACAAGCTATTCCATATACTACATTAAGGCAACTTATATCTAAAACTACATAATGGAAATATATGTACAACTTATATCTAAAACTACATAATGGAAATATATGTAAAATGAAGCTTTATTCTATTCCATCATAAGTTGGATACAATGCTCCAAGAGTCCTCCCTTTGGAATGGAGGAGGTACTCTTATTTATACAATGAGAAGAGATAACAAACTCATAATGATGATCCACTAATCTCTCTTTAGTTCCATACATTTCTCAACCATCTAGACACATAACCCTATCCTCCATGATCTCCTCCATGAGGTCCATGATCTTCTCCATGAGATCATGATCTTTTCCATGAGGCTTATCTTATCAAATTCGAATTTGATCATTCAAGGCCACATAAAGATGCCCTGGAAGCTTCCTTTGTACCTACACATGTCAACAAACTCATTCTAATTGTTAGGTATAAGTATAAGCATATTATTTTCTAAAGTTTAGCCATAAATCCACTTAAAAATGTTAAGAATTAATAAACTTTGGAAAAGCATAGTTATAACCCAATAATGAGGTAAATGTAATGATGTGGAGGTGGAATGGAGGTGACATGAAGGTAAAATGTGAAAATATTGGTGAATAATGGAGTGAAAATAGGGACCATTTTGAGGCCCAACAAACATATTTCAGAGTTAAACCAAGTCAATCATGATATATGACACCTATTGGTATAGGGGCATAACAAATCTTAAAGTTTTAAGCTTTCAAAATTCAATATATAACATTTATCATCATTGATCACCAAAGTTGTATTTGTAAGCTAAGTGTAACCATTACAACAAATAATATCTAACATGAAATGAAATGTTATAAAATGAAATGAAACAACTTTCAACTTTCATGAAGCATCATATTCATAATTCATTACTAATGAGTTATAATTGCCAACTTCAAACTTAAATTGTCATATATTGTTTAAAAAACTATCATAATAAATATGAAAGAGTCAATAGTTATAAAAACTACTAGAAACTAGAAAAGACAAGTAAATCTATTTTCTATTGCTTATGCTTGGGCCTCTTGCCACCACGAGAAATGTCTAATTTTTTAGTCTTGGTGGAAAATCAAGATCTTTGTCATTAATATCACCCTCTAAGCATTAATATCCAGAGGTATCTTTGTCATTACCTCTGTATCTGTATAGAGATCTTTGTCATTAATATCACCCTCTAAGCATTAACATAAGATAGAAAAAGCATAGCATGTCAAGTCAAGATTTTGTTTGAGTGATGCGTACATTTTTAGGAGGGTCATGATAGAGGAGTTCGACAACCAATGTCACTAACATCAAGGTACATAGAGGGATTGGTGCTCTTGATTAAATACGAGTTCCATACCCTAATACATGACAAAATTCAATGGAAACATTGCAATCCTCAAATCCTGAAAAACTGATAAGTCTGCTGGATTTTGAATGAAATCTAAAATTCTACTTTCTCCATATGAAATCCAATGAGGTCGGAACCACTCTCAAACATCCCGAGTCATTTCATGGTAATGTTAAAAATTTAAGTAAAAGGATGAAAATGAAGATCAAGGAGAATGTCACTTTTACTTTAAGAATTTAACATTACCATGAATCGCATATCAATACTAGGGCCATAGGCTTGATCATTAAGTTGCCCCACTCAAAACTTATTTGTTTCGTTGAAAAAATATTACGCTCCCGAAAAGGCAGGGAGCATTTTTTTTTTTAGGGAGCGCGCTCCCGAAATCGCTCCCCTGTACAATAATGTAGAGCTTTTACAGAAAGTAAAGTGATGGGATACAAAGTGGAGATCCCTGACAAGGGGAACCACGAAAGCTTGTACAATAATGTAGAGCTTTTACGGAAAGCAAAGGGAACCCACGAAAGCCTGTACAATAATGTAGAGCTATTACGGAAAGTAAAGTGATGGGATACAAAGTGGAGATTCTTGACAAGGGGAACCCATGAAAGCCTGTACAATAATGTAGAGCTTTTACGGAAAGCAAAGTGACGGAATACAAAGTGGAGATTCCTGAGAAGGGGAACCCACGAAAGCCTAAACTTATTTATTAAAGCTTTGTAATAAAGCTTTGTACTAAAAGTTATATACAGAGGACCCCCAATAATTACCATTCTCCTTTAGGACTGCGGTCTGTATCATAGTCACTGATGTCAGGACTAGAATCATATTCTTTGACAAACCTGTCTAAATCCAATCCTGGTAGATTTTGTAACCATGGTGGTTCGCTACCAAAGCTGGCAGAAAAAGCAGAGAAGCCCATGTATGGATCTAAAGAACCTGGAGGGATGCCCACTTCTCCAAAGTAATTTAGTTGCATTCTAAAAGAACCATCTTCAAGCTCTATTAGATCTATACCTTTGTACAACAAATCAAACTCAAATATGTCATATCTTTCAACCCCATCTTTCATGTCCTGATGGAGAATTGACAGAGCTGTAAACTGAGTTAGCCTTCCCTGGTCTTCTTTTCTTGGAGCAAATGAAGCCATTAGTAGATTCATCCAGTTGCTCCAAATACAAAATGGGGACACAACATCTTCACAATACATAATTATGGAAACTCTCTCATAAATTCGGGCTGTCTGAAGAATACAGTAATAATCTGACCAATTCAATGCTGGGTCAAAAATGTATACAATTCTTCTGTATGGATGCATAACTGACCCAAAATAAATATGAACATTATTTATATTGGCAAGAGGAAGACTGTAACCCATCTTGGCATCAATAGAGCAAAACCATTTCTCTATAATAACCTTTTGAATTTCAGTGGGCAATCTTTTAATTTTAACCAGAAGGCAATCTGTGCAAAATGAATAATGACATTGGGGACATAATTCAACACAAGATTTTTTAGAGGATGAGCTTTCTCCAATCTCAAACTTCTTGATTGCCATTTCTTCTGGTTTATCTGATCCTTCTCTTGTCATAAGATCAACAAGATAATTTTCTTTGCCTACTTTATAAATTATATCAAAGTCATATCCATCTAGCCAAAGAGCCCATCTCATGATTCTGGAGTTACCTTGTTCCAGAAGTCTTTTGTTTTGGAGCATTCCTTTCATATGCCTGAGGTTAGTCTTCACTGTAAAATGAGTGCTCTTAAGGAACAATTTAAATCTTTTAATTCCTTTCTTTACAGCAAGAATTTCTTTGTGTGAAGAAGGGTAATTTAATTCTGGACTAGAAAATGTACCTGAAGTATAAGCACAAACTTCTTCTCTTTTCCCATGTTTCTGTAAAAGGATTGCCCCCCAACAACAATCTGATGCATCTGTTTCTAGTATAAAAGGAAGATCTTCTTGAGGAAGAGTGAGAGGTGGTAGCTGCTCAATCTTTTGCTTGATATTTTTGACTGCTTGAGTCATTTGATCAGACCAAATGCTTCCTTTCTTTAAACGTTGTTGTAGAACTTTTGTATCTTTTGCTTGTTCAGGATAGAACTGTCTTATATAATTCAAGCATCCCAAAAACCTTTGTACAGTTCTGATGTCTGGGAGAATATCAGGAAAGTTAGCTAATGAACGTAGAACATGAGGCTGTAATTCGACTTTCCCCTGAGATATAAACAATCCCAAATATTCGATACGAGTTTTGGCAATTATGAATTTATCAGATGAATTAGAGAGGGCAAGTCCATGTTGATGGACTGTTTGATAAAAAATCTCTAAATGGCTTTTATGTTCTGCAATATCTCTGCTATACACAAGAAGATCATCAATATATACAATAATAAAAGAAAAATCTTTAAAAATATCTTCCATCCTTTTCTGAAATTCTGAGGGAGCATTCTTCAAATCAAAAGGAATGACAGTCCATTGATACTGTCCTCCTGGTACCACAAAGGCTATTTTGTACCTATCCTCTGGGATAATCCTAATTTGCCAAAATCCACTTTTCAAGTCAAACTTGCTGAAAACATTTGCTTTAGCAATTTTGGATAAGAGTAACTCTTTATCGGGGAGAGGATACCTGATCAGCATTAGCGCTTCATTTAAAGCCTTGTAATTTATAACCAATTTCTTTTTCCCTCGTTTTTTCTCAGAGTGCTTGTTGACATAAAATGCAGGACAAGCCCATGAACTTTTACAAGGTTCAATAAGCTTTCGGAGCAACAAATCTTGGATTTCTTTATTACACAATTCTTGTTCTGAAGGGCTCATATGATTTGCAGATGCTTTCTGAGCCATAATTGTGCCTTCTTTTTTGAATGGAAGAGAGACAAAATATTTCTCCCTTGACCAAAATGCATCAAGATGATCAGAAGTACAATCTTCTTTGATTTTTTGACTAATATCTGCAAGAACAGTAGCACCATGTGTATCAGCATGCTTAACAATTTTCTGGATTTTACTTAGATTAGCTAGAGTAGTCTCTTGATTAAGAGCTTCATCTGGCTTAATCTTTAGTGTATATCTGTTCTTGGCTGGTACTGGAATCTTACTTCCCTGTACATTAAAAATGATTAGATTTTTGTCAATTGTAATGGGCATGAACTTTTTCATAAAATCTTGTCCTAACAATATATCTGCCCCTGTATCATAATTAAACAAAGTCACACAAGCTTCTGTTGCTCCAAGCAGTAAAGGAAAATTTGGGGCAATATATGAAATCTGGATAAGCTGTTTATTGATTGCTCTAAACTGAATTTGAGTGGGCTTCCAGTAGTAAGCAGGGATTGCTTTGTATTTACAACAGCTACTCATAGCACCTGTATCAATCTGGGCATCTAGAGTATATTCTTTATATCTAGGGACTTTTATATTTACAGGAATTACCATCCTATCATCAATCCCACTGATATCTTGGATATTCTCATTGTTGGCATGATTCTATGTGGTCAAAACTGTTTGAGAATTTGCAATAGAGAGAGAAACAAACTTGGAATTTAAGTCATCTAATTCTTGCATTTGAACTTTGATTTTGTGTGCAAGATCCCTCATCTATGCCCTATCTTCTTTTAAGATTTTTTCAACCTAGTGAATCTTGTCCAATATTTGCTCTGTAGTACTGGTGGACAAAGGAGGATCCCAATCTTGGAAATCTTCTATTTTAATAGAAGTTTGAGGGAGATCATTTTTCAAATGATCTATTTTCTCTTGTATCCTTCTTCTGGGTATGAGTAGACTGGGATGTAGAGATGCTTTGTCTCTTTCTAATTCTTCCACCTGCTGTTTAAGAGTAGAGAAAGAGAACATTAAGCAGTCAGAGATATATGTACAATCACTCTGATTATCTTCTAAACAAATTTGTCTGAAATCTTCATCTAGATTTGAGGAACTGTCTGTTTGAGTAACAGAAAAGCATTCAAAATCATAATCAGACTGAGAAACTAGATCCCATTCTGCTGGATCATGTGCCGATTTAAATATAGAAGAAATTTTATTTTGAATCTTTTTCTCTCCTCTATTGGGACAATTATTTGCCCAATGACCAAGCTTACCACAAATAAAACATTTTGTTTGTTTGGTTGGCTTATTCCTCTTTTTGAATATAAATCTAGATCTTTGCTTTGGAGATGAGTATCTTCTCTTTGATCTAGAGGAATATTGCTTGGTTTTGCATTGACATTTATCAATTTGGTTTCTTTGAGAACCCTTCTTGGAGGTGTTCTTATAACATCCAAAATGATATGTCTATGAAAAGGAATCACAAATAATAGGACTGAAATGTCACTGTTTTTTGACATTTTTCTTGGTCTTATATGATGCACATTCATTCTTCAATATTGTGAGGATATGTTGATGCAGTGCCGCTAATGATAATGTATCAATAGAAATATCCTGGGCCAAAAGTGACTGATGAACCAATTCTGGAATCTTACCAGGCATAGATGCTATATAATGCCTAAGATATGCAGTATTATGATGATCAGGAATCTTATAATACAAATTCTACATGGTGCAATAATATTTTGATAGGAGATCCAAACTGCACAATCTTTGACTCATAAACATCTCGACGAAGTGCTTATTATCAGAAGATATAACTCCCAAAAATTCATGGGATAGAGCCATCAGTATTGCTTGTAGTGGATCATCACTTTCTAGAATTTCATTATGTTCATCTTTTTTGATAGTTTCCCACCACAGTCTTGCATTTCCAATTAAATTCCAGATGAGGAGAATTACTATATCTTTCCATGAAGCTTTTGTATCAGCGTTCTTCTGAGAAGCCCAAGAATTTATCTGTTGTAACAAAATAAGGGTTTGATCTCTTGTTAAACAATCAAAATTTATAAAGAAAGTACTCCCCTGCTTATCAGACCTGAAAGTAGAAGATGGATCATAGCTGAATTCTGTAGAGGCAAGATTCTGTGTCCATGTGCTAAAGTGACTGTTCTTTGATTGTGAACCAATGTCAAGTCCTATTGTTCTTGCATTTTTGTTTGAAAAATTAAATCTTTCATTTCTTTTGTTCTTTGGGGGATTTGATGATCCTTCATCTCCTGACTGACTTGCCATCTTGATTTCTATAATACAGAAATTTTCAATTTTTTGTTTTAGTAGATCTAGCTTTTCTCGTGCTAAGCTAGTGCCTTGAACTAAAGCAGATAGCTCGCTATCATTTCTATCCATCATTTTAAGTGAGAGTTGTTGTCAATTTCCAATAGCTTTGGCCAATGTGAATTTTGGGCCTTCTTCTTCTAGCTTAGAATAATTAGGAGGGCTGTCAGATTTGACTATAGATGCTTCAAAGCTAGTTACAACTCTACTTATTACTCCTAGTTGATCATTGATTATTTTGAGCTGGTTTTCATATATGTCTTGAGAAGCATTCATAGTATCAATACTCTGGTGAATTTATCTGACATGTTCTTTGACTTCAACCACTTCCCTAGCTAAGTCATCTATATTATGGGCTATGCAAACTAACTGATAATTACCATAGTTTTGCATTTTAGTGAATTCAGAGGGTTTTGGATCTATAGCTGTTCTATAATGCAAAAACTGAAGATCACTTTGAACAACACCATCTTTGAATTTATGTGTGCTATTACTTGGATCTAATCTTCTTTCTGGTAATTCCATTCTATTTCCTGGCTTCTCTTTGGGAAGGGAGATCATACATAGATCTCTTGCTGGAGGCATGATACATTCAGGACAATTTGGATGCTGTCCTAAATGGTGAGTTGTTACCACTGTTTGGTATTGTTTTTTTTGTTTTTTCTTCTTTATCTCCATCGCAGTAAATGCAGTCTGCTAATGGATTGTTCTTATGCTTATCCAAATACTTAGAAACTGGTGATGAAATATGTACTTGGCGAGGTAATCTGGAGGAGTGACTTCTAACTAACTTTTTTTGCGAGGAGTCTGATTGGAACTTGAGACTTGTACTACCATCTGGTCTTTTTATAGTCTTTAACTATTTGGAGGAAGTATCGGCCAATTGTGGATATTTCTGTGACATCAGGGTGTATTGACTATTCCATTTAGATGGTAAACTTAAATCACAAAACCCTACCTACAAGGGAGTTGTGTTTCCAGGGCCAACAATAACACCTTCTTTTAATGCTCTTTGTGACAAACTAGGATTAAAAGGAGGCATACTTGAAGAAACAAATCGAATACATACATGTGACTGTAACTGAGATATCTGTGATTGGGGAGCGGTGTCATAATCATGAAACTGAATATATGCTTGCAGAAAATCATTTATATATGGGTTTGTTAATGACACTTGGTATCTAGGAACCACTGAAGACCAGACTGGACCATTATTTAAGGGGCTTTGAAAACCACCAATTAAAGCATCTTCAAACTTAGTGTTTGGTGTCAAGAACACAGATAAGACATTAATTGTTTAAACTTGGTCTGACTAGAGGGTTGATACCAAATTGAATGAGTCCTATGTGAATGTATTTATATCCATGATGCAAACCCCATTCAATATCTTCTTTTCTGATCAAAGGAATCTGATAGACACTCTATCCTACTGAAACTGGAACATTTACAAAAGAAAACTTGAAGAGAGTAGCAGCACGAAACTGGAAGATGGGTAGCTTGTAAATTTTATTGGTTTCGATTGAAGGCAATTCCCAATTGGGTTGGGCATTGAATTCTTGTTCAACTACTTTATAATCAAACAAAACATCTTTTTGATCATTAGTAGTATACTTAGTTAACCATGACCATCTTTTCTCATGAGCTGCTTTTCAAGATTCAGCTGAGAAATCAAAATTTGAACTACTAGCCATATCGATGAGAATAAAGGAAATAGAAACACTTGGTGGTAGAGCAACAGTAGAATAATTTGCCCGACGCCCTAACACCTATCCTTCGGCAACAACGGGACTTATCGCGGACTTACGAGCTCCAGATGGTTCTTCTACGCACAGATTCTTCTTTTCCTTCACTCCGAAAGAATAACAGATAAATGCTTGGGCTTTTCAGAAGAAAGTTGATACAAAATATTCATGGAAAGATATAGTAATTCTCCTCACCTGGAATTTAATTGGAAATGCAAGACTGTAGTGGGAAACTATAAAAAAAGATGAACATAATGAAATTCTAGAAAGTGATGATCCACTACAAGCAATACTGATGGCTCCGATACCAAATTAGATCAACAACAAACGCAGAGATTCTATTACATGCAAATCTCTGTAGAAGAACCATTTATCTATGAGATCCCGATGGTTCTTCTACGCACAGATTCTTCTTTTCTTTTTTGATCTAAAAAGATGAACATAATGAAATTCTAGAAAGTGTTGATCCACTACAAGCAATACTGATGGCTCTATCCCATGAATTTTTGGGAGTTATATCTTCTGATAATAAGCACTTCGCCCAGATGTTTATGAGTCAAAGACTGTGCAGTTTAGATCTCCTATCAGAATATTATTGCACCATGCAGAATTTGTATTATAAGATTCCTGATCATCATAATACTGCATATCTTAGGCATTATATAGCATCTATGCCTGGTAAGATTCCATAATTGGTTCATCAGTCACTTTTGGCCTAGGATATTTCTATTGATACATTATCATTAGTAGCATTGCATCAGCATATCCTCACAATATTGAAGAATGAATGTGCATCATATAAGACCAAGAAAAATGTCAAAAAACAGTTACATTTCAGTCCTGCTATTTGTGATTCCTTTTCAGAGACATATCATTTTGGATGTTATAAGAACACCTCCAAGAAGGGTTCTCAAAGAAACCAAATTGATAAATGTCAATGCAAAACCAAGCAATATTCCTCTAGATCAAAGAGAAGATACTCATCTCCAAAGCAAAGATCTAGATTTATATTCAGAAAGAGGAATAAGCTAGCCAAACAAACAAAATGTTTTATCTGTGGTAAGCTTGGTCATTGGGCAAATAATTGTCCCAATAGAGAAAAGAAAAAGATTCAAAAGAAAATTTCTTCTATATTTAAATCGGCACATGATCCAGCAGAATGGGATCTAGTTTCTCAGTCTGATTCTGATTTTGAATGCTTTTCTGTTACTCAAATAGACAGTTCCTCAGATCTAGATGAAGATTTCAGACAAATCTGTTTAGAAGATAATCAGAGTGATTGTACATATATCTCTGACTACTTAATGTTCTCCTTCTCTACTTTTAAACAGCGAGTGGAAGAATTAGAAAGAGACAAAGCATCTCTACATCCCAATCTGCTCATACCTAGAAGAAGGATACAAGAGAAAATAAATCATTTGAAAAATGATCTCCCTCAAACTTCTATTAAAATAGAAGATTTCTAGGATTGGGATCCTCCTTTGTCCACCAGTACTACAGAGCAAATATTGGACAAGATTCACCAGGTTGAAAAAAGCTTAAAAGAAGATAGGGCACAGATGAGGGATCTTGCACACAAAATCAAAGTTCAAATGCAAGAATTAGATGACCTAAATTCCAAGTTTGTTTCTCTCTCTATTGCAGATTCTCAAACAGTTTTGACCACACAGAATCATGCCAACAATGAGAATATCCAAGATATCAGTGGGATTGATGATAGGATGGTAATTCCTGTAAATATAAAAGTCCCTGGATGTAAAAAATATACTTTGTATGCCCAGATTGATACAGGTGCTATGAGTAGCTGTTGTAAATACAAAGCAATCCCTGCTGACTATTGTAAGCCCACTCAAATTTAGTTCAGAGCAGTCAATAAACAACTTATCCAGATTTCATATATTGCTCTGGATTTTCCTTTACTCCTTGGAGCAACAGAAGTTTTTGTGACTTTGTTTAATTATGATACAAGGGCAAATATATTGTTAGGACAAGATTTTATGAAAAAGTTCATGCCCACTACAATTGACAAAAATCTAATAATTTTTAATGTACAGGGAAGTAAGATTCCCGTACCAGTGAAGAACAGATATACACTAAAGATTAAGCCAGATGAAGCTCTTAATCAAGAGACTACTCTAGCTGATCTAAGTAAAATCTAGAAAATTGTTAAGCATGCTGATACACATGGTGCTACTGTTCTTGTAGATATTAGTCAAAAAATCAAAGAAGATTGTACTTCTGATCATCCTGATGCATTTTGGTCAAGGGAGAAATATTTTGTCTCTCTTCCATTCAAAAAAGAAGGCACAATTATGGCTCAGAAAGCATCTGCAAATCATATGAGCCCTTCAGAACAAGAATTGTGTAATAAAGAAATCCAAGATCTGTTGCTCCGAAAGCTTATTGAACCTTGTAAAAGTTCATGGGCTTGTCCTACATTTTATGTCAACAAACACTCTGAGAAAAAACGAGGGAAAAAGAGACTGGTTATAAATTACAAGGCTTTAAATGAAGCGCTAATGCCGATCAGGTATCCTCTCCCCAATAAAGAGTTACTCTTATCCAAAATTGCTAAAGCAAATGTTTTCAGCAAGTTTGATTTGAAAAGTGGATTTTGGCAAATTGGGATTATCCCAGAGGATAGGTACAAAACAACCTTTGTAGTACCAGGAGGACAGTATCAATGGACTGTCATGCCTTTTGGTTTGAAGAATGCTCCCTCAGAATTTCAGAAAAGGATGGAAGATATTTTTAAAGATTTTTCTTTTATTATTGTATATATTGATGATCTTCTTGTGTATAGCAGAGGTATTGCAGAACATAAAATCCATTTAGAGATTTTTTATCAAACAGTCCTTCAACATGGACTTGCCCTCTCTAATTAATCTGATAAATTCATAATTGCCAAAACTCGTATCGAATATTTGGGATTGTTTATATCTCAGGGGAAAGTCGAATTGCAACCTCATGTTCTACGTTCATTAGCTAATTTTCCTGATATTCTCCCAGACATCAGAGCTATACAAAGGTTTTTGGGATGCTTGAATTATATAAGACAATTCTATCTTGAACAAGCGAAAGTTACAAAAGTTCTACAACAGCGTTTAAAGAAAGGAAGCATTTGGTCTGATCAAATGACTCAAGCAGTTGAAAATATCAAGCAAAAGATTGAGCAGCTACCACCTCTCACTCTTCCTCAAGAAGATCTTCCTTTTATACTAGAAACAGATGCATCAGATTGTTGTTGGGGGGCAATCCTTTTACAGAAACATGGGAAAAGAGAAGAAGTTTGTGCTTATACTTCAGGTACATTTTCTAGTCTAGAATTAAATTACCCTTCTTCACACAAAGAAATTCTTGCTGTAAAGAAAGGAATTAAAAGATTCAGATTGTTCCTTAAGAGCACTCATTTTACAGTCAAGACTGACCTCAGGCATATGAAAGGAATGCTCCAAAACAAAAGACTTCTAGAACAAGGTAACTCCAGAATCATGAGATGGGCTCTTTGGCTAGATGGATATGACTTTGATATAATTTATAAAGTAGGCAAAGAAAATTATCTTGCTGATCTTATGACAAGAGAAGGATCAGATAAACCATAAGAAATGGCAATCAAGAAGTTTGAAATTGGAGAAAGCTCATCCTCCTCTAAAAAATCTTGTGTTGAATTATGTCCCCAATGTCATTATTCATTTTGCACAGATTGCCTTCTGGTTAAAATTAAAAGATTGCCCACTGAAATTCAAAAGGTTATTATAGAGAAATGGTTTTGCTCTATTGATGCCAAGATGGGTTACTGTCTTCCTCTTGCCAATATAAATAATGTTCATATTTATTTTGGGTTAGTGATGCATCCATACAGAAGAATTGTATACATTTTTGAGCTAGCATTGAATTGGTAAGATTATTACTGTATTCTTCAGAAAGCCCGAATTTATGAGAGAGTTTCCATAATTATGTATTGTGAAGATGTTGTGTCCCCATTCTGTATTTGGAGCAACTGGATGAATCTACTAATGGCTTCATTTGCTCCAAGAAAAGAAGACCAGGGAAGGCTAACTCAGTTTACAGCTCTGTCAATTCTCCATCAGGACATGAAAGATGGGGCTGAAAGATATGACATATTTGAGTTTGATTTGTTGTACAAAGGTATAGATCTAATAGAGCTTGAAGATGGTTCTTTTAGAATGCAACTAAATTACTTTGGAGAAGTGGGCATCCCTCCAGGTTCTTTAGATCTGTACATGGGCTTCTCTGTGTCTTTTGCCAGCTTTGGTAGCGAACCACCATGGTTACAAAATCTACCAGGATTGGATTTAGACAGGTTTGTCGAAGAATATGATTCTAGTCTTGACATCAGTGACTATGATACAGATCGCAGTCCTAAAGGAGAATGGTAATTATTGGAGGTCCTCTGTATATAACTTTTAGTAAAAAGCTTTATTACAAAGCTTTAATAAATAAGTTTAGGCTTTCGTGGGTTCCCCTTCTCAGGAATCTCCACTTTGTATCCCATCACTTTGCTTTCCGTAAAAGCTCTACATTATTGTACAGGATTTCGTGGGTTCCCCTTATCAGGAATCTCCACTTTGTATCCCATCACTTTACTTTCCGTAAAATCTCTACATTATTGTACAGGCTTTCGTGGGTTCCCCTTGTCAGGAATCTCCACTTTGTGTCCCATCACTTTACTTTCCGTAAAAGCTCTACATTATTGTATAGGCTTTCATGGGTTCCCCTTGTCAGGAATCTCCACTTTATTTCATATCATATTACTATTGAAATCTTTAGGAAAGATTCGTAGTAGGGGAGATGATCTTTGGGAGACCTCTTGGTTTCCTATATATGGAAGCAAGAACCTTTGTCCAAGACATCTTTTGTTTTACGGATATTTGCATGTAATAGAAGCTCTGCGTTTGTTGTTGATCTATTTGTCTACCTATGTTAATCTATCTGTGTTGTTGATCTAATTTGGTATCGGAGCCATTAGTATTGCTTGTAGTGGATCATCACTTTCTAGAATTTCATTCTGTTCATCTTTTCTGATAGTTTCCCACCACAGTCTTGCATTTCCAATTAAATTCCAGGTGAGGAGAATTACTATATCTTTCCATGAAGCTTTTGTGCGTAGATAGATTGTTCTTCTATGTATATTTGCATGTAATAGAAGCTTTGCATTTTTTTTTGATCTAATTTGGTATTAGAGCCATCAGTATTGCTTGTAGTGGATCATCATTTTCTAGAATTTCATTCTGTTCATCTTTTTTGATAGTTTCCCACCACAGTCTTGCATTTCCAATTAAATTCCAGGTGAGGAGAATTACTATATCTTTCCATGAAGCTTTTGTATCAGCTTTCTTCTGAGAAGCCCAAGCATTTATCTATTGTAACAGAATAAGGGTTTGATCTCTTATTAAACAATCAAAATTTATAAAGAAAGTACTCCCCTGCTTATTAGACCTGAAAATAGAAGACGAGTAATAGTTGAATTCTGTAGAGGCAAGATTTTGTGTCCATGTGCTAAAGTGACTGTTCTTTGATTGTGAACCAATGTCAAGTCCTGTTGTTCTTGCATTTTTGTTTGAAAAATTAAATCTTTCATTTCTTTTGTTCTTTGGGGGATTTGATGATCCTTCATCTCCTGACTGACTTGCCATCTTGATTTCTATAATACATAAATTTTCAATTTTTTGTTTTAGTAGATCTAGCTTTTCTCGTGCTAAGCTAGTGCCTTGAACTAAAGCAGATAGCTCTCTATCATTTCTATCCATCATTTTAAGTGAGAGTTGTTGTGAATTTCCAATAGCTTTGGCCAATGTGAATTTCAAGCCTTCTTCTTCTATCTCAGAATAATTAGGAGGGCTGTCAGATTTGACTATAGATGCTTCAAAGCTAGTTACAACTCTACTTATTACTCCTAGCTGATCATTGATTATTCTGAGCTGGTTTTCATATATGTCTTGAGAAGCATTCATGGTATCAATACTCTGGTGAATTTTTCTGACATATTCTTTGACTTCAACCACTTCCTTGGCTAAGTCATCTATATTCTGGGCTATGCAAACTGAACAATAATTATCATAGTTTTGCATCTTAGTGAATTCAGAGGGTTTTGGATCTATAGCTGTTCTATAATGCAAAAACTGAAGATCACTTTGAACAACACCATCTTTGAATTTAGGTGTGCTATTACTTAGATCTAATCTTCTTTCTGGTAATTCCATTCTATTTCCTGGCTTCTCTCTGGGAAGGGAGATCATACATAGATCTCTTGCTGGAGGCATGATACATTCAGGATAATTTGGATGCTATCCTAAATGGTGAGTTGTTACCACTGTTTGGTATTGTTTTTTTTGTTTTTTCTTCTTTATCTCCATCGCAGTAAATGCAGTCTGCTAATGGATTGTTCTTATGCTTATCCAAATACTTAGAAACTGGTGATGAAATATGTACTTGGAGAGGTAATCTAGAGGAGTGACTTCTAACTAACTTTTTTTGCGAGGAGTCTGATTGGAACCTGAGACTTGTACTACCATTTGGTCTTTTTACAGTCTTTAACTGTTTGGAGGAAGTATCGGCCAATTGTGGATATTTCTGTGACATCGGGGTGTATTGACTATTCCATTCAGATGGTAAACTTAAATCACAAAACCTTACCTGCAAGGGAGTTGTGTTTCCAGGGCCAACAATAACACCTTCTTTTAATGCTCTTTGTGACAAACTAGGATTTAAAGGAGGCATACTTGAAGAAACAAATCGAATACATACATGTGACTGTAACTGTGCTATCTGTGACTGGGGAGCGGTGTCATACCCATGAAACTGAATATATGCTTGTAGAAAATCATTTATATATGGGTTTGTTAATGACACTTGGTATCTAGGAACCACTGAAGACCAGACTAGACCATTATTTAAGGGGCTTTGAAAACCACCAATTAAAGCATCTTCAAACTTATTGTGTCTGGTGTCAAGAACACAGGTAAGACATGAATTGTTTAAACCTGGTCTGACTAGAGGGTTGATACCAAATTGAATGAGTCCTATATGAATGTATTTATATCCATGACGCAAACCCCATTCAATATCTTCTTTTCTGATCAAAGGAATCTGATAGACACTCTGTCCTACTGAAATTGGAACATTTACAGAAGAAAAACTGAAGAGAGTAGCAGCACGAAACTGGAAGATGGGTAGTTTGTAAATTTTATTGGTTTCGATTGAAGGCAATTCCCAATTGGGTTGGGGATTGAATTCTTGTTCAACTACTTTATCATCAAACAAAACATCTTTCTGATCATTACTAGTATACTTAGTTAACCATGACCATCTTTTCTCATGAGCTGCTTTTCGAGATTCAACTGAGAAATCAAAATTTGAACTACTAGCCATATCGATGAGAATAAAGGAAATAGAAACACCTGGTGGTAGAGCAACAGTAGGAGTAATCTACCCAACGCCCTAACGCCTATCCTTCGGCAACAACGGGACTTATCGCGGACTTACGAGCTCTTGATGGTTCTTCTATGCACAGTTTTGGGAGCGATTTCGGGAGCGCGCTCCCGACTTGCTCCTACCCGAAGCGCGGATTGGGAGCAGGATCGAGGGGGGAGGCGCTCCCCTGCAACACTGCTGAATACATAGCTACGAGTATGACCTCGTGTGAAGCTGCCTGATTGTGGGAGTTCTTCAGTGAGCTGTTTGTACACATGATGGATACCACCGTGGTCTTATGTGTCAACCAGGGTGGATTCGATTGTTGAGGAATTCCGTATTATATGATTGCTCTAGTATATAGACATTAGATACTACCTTATTTGGGATATGGTATGTCGATGAGCGAGGAGGCTCTATCGCATTGAGACTGATGTACAAAGTCGCAGACATTCTGTCAAAGCCCCGGGGAAAGGTCAAATTTGTGACTTTCCCAAATGACTTGGAGTCGTTGAAAGACCTTCTTATGAGGACCCTGCATGTTGCATGCATTGAGCTCTGGGAGCACCGGGGGGCTTAGGGTACTACTGGAGCAACATGCGACCATAGGGCGACTCACCCTCCCCTAATGGTGCACTGTGTACAGGGTGAATGGCTCAGCCTTCCCCTGTGATACCCCGAGGCGACTTAGGGACAAGATGAATGGTTCTCTTGTCGAGGCATCCTACGGTCTACCCATGCAGTGTGGGACTCGTGGGAAGTACCTCTCATTTGGCCAATGAGCTGGGAAATGGGGTTAGGGACCATAGTTTTACTATTGATGGACGCATCGTTGTATCTACTGTACTTCATTGATTTGGGATCAATGTAACTGATCTAGGAACAATATGAGTGGTTTGAGACACTCTCTTGTGATATTGATCTGGGATCAACAAAACTAACTTCGAGTCAGTAGAGAATGGTATGAGACATTCTCGATCAATTCTTATTCTTCATGGTTCAATAGAGCAGAGTAGTGTAGGATACTGATGGCAGAGATAGTACAGTCGGACATATGGATCAGCGGATGGAGTTCTCCCTAGTTGAGAGGGAGTGTTAAAATTGGCAACTAGGGCCAAACTCCAAGATGGTCATCTTATTTATGGCAGCTAATATTTTTCTTGGATCCCTCTCATTGAGAGGTGTAGGATTGATCTAAACATCATTCGATTTCGATAAGTATTCATGGAGTTATGAATTTATTTGTGTTATAAGACAATTCATCAAGGTCGGCCAGCAACCAAATATACCCCACATGTGCTCAATGTTTTAGTATAAAAGGAGATGACTTGATAGTCATTTCTACACAAACTTCTATCTTGATTTCTCTCCACTTGTCTTGGGTTTTAGTGGAAGAGAAATCTAGGAGTGGAAGCCCTAGACGTTGGAGGATTGAGGTTGCCCTAGCTGCAATCAAGAAGAAGAACGCTGCCCTAATCTAGAGGACGCAGTCAAGTGAGAAGCCCTAACGTGACAAGGAGGGCAGCCCTAGTATCTACACTGTCAAGAAGAAGCCCTAACCTATACGCTGGCCTCTATGCAACCAAGAAAGAGGTTGCCCTAGACAGCATGGGAAAGAGAGGTTGCTTGGGTGCTCTTGTAGGGAGAAAGGCCAAAGTTTGAAGCTTAGGGTCGCTGCAAGAAGAGGCTATTTGAAGCTTAGGGTCGCTGCAAGAAGAGGCTATTCAGCGTTGGTGAAATAGGGCTGTTCTGAAGCCATTTCAAGAAGACTGAAGGGATGAAAGGAGGCCGAGTATCTTTCTAGAAGGCCGAAGAGAAAGGGAGTTGTTTGAGGGCTCGTAGAGGGTGGAACAGTCCTCTAGAAAGGTTGTTGCGGTCCTGTTCTAAGGCCTATAGGATGCCACTATAATGAGAGGAGGGCAGAGCCATTATTAATTGCCAGAAGGCTGCCGAGAATTATAGCGAAGCGGACAACCTTCCCTTGGAGGACAACTGCATTAATTAAGGGCAAATTTAGGTAGATTTTAGGGGCTGTTTGGCTGGCTGTGTAAGGGCTGCCAGATGCCCTAATTAGTCATCACATAAGCAGCAGTGAAGGCAACATTGGAACAACAGTGTTGTGGACAGCTAGGCAATGGAGCATGGTGGAACCATGATGCATGGACAACAAGACAACAAGGCTGCCATATGCCCAGAACAACAATGTTTTGGGCATGACTGTTAGGTACAACAGTGCAACAGTACAACTAGGACAACTAGGCAATGGTACATACATATTTGGAGCAACGTAAGTATGTTATGTTGCTGTAGGGACAACAACAATGCTGGGTTGCTGTAAGTATATTGAGATAACAAGCCGTGATGGGACAACAGTACTAGCAGCAATGATATTGTGCCACAATGTTCAATGGGACAACAACATGATGAGACAAAACAATGATGGGACTGCCATGTCATTGTGCAGTAGTGGCACAATGGGACAACATGGTGCAACATGGCAAGCTTGGACAGCATGGCAAGCATGGTGCAGTATGGTAAGCATGGACAACATGGATAACTGTGGCAAGCACATGAGACATGCTATATGACAACATGGTTCAACCATGGCACATAGGATAGTAGTGTAGCATGAGGTGCAACAGTCATGAGGTCTAGCATTGTGATGATGGGTGCAGCACAGTGAGGTGCAGCATGATGACGAGATGTATCACGATGATAGGTGAAGGAGTCACCTTGGAGAATCAGTTGAAGCAACATGTCTTCAACTAATCTCATGTATCATCTTCTTAGAGATGATCTATGCTCTTATTTAGATAAGTCAAATTGTTGACTTTTGTTGTAAATGTACTCTCTCTCTTTCTCTCTCTCTGCTAAACTATTGAAGAACATATAAGAAGAATTGATCAAGGGTTTCACCACATTGGGGTTTGTCCTTGGCTAGCGCCACATCTTATGTCCTCTTGTCTTGGCTTGTCTTCTGCAATCTATGTTTATGTTCTATCTGCAATTTACTTTAATGCTGATGTGATTGCTAATCTGGAAAAGATATTGAGCTAACTATGAAAATTGAAATAAATTGCTCTAAGCATAGAGCATACCTAAAATTAAACAGTTAATAAGGTCTAAGGAAAATAATGCTGAAAAATGATAAATTTGTTGTAATCTAACCCTAATTTACCCTAGAAAACATAAGATAAACATATATAGTTTTTTTTTTTTAAAAGGGATTCGCATAAGAGATAAGATTAGCGCTTTTCTCAATCAAGGGATAATGGAGTCTAGGACTAAACATCTATGGAAGAAAAGAGATGGATGTGGAATGAGAAAGAAAAACCTGTGTTCTTCACACCTTTAACCCTAGCACCTTTCCATCTTCTTTGGAGATTTAAAGGGAGGAAGCTAAACATAGGTTCCTGAAGAGAAACTTGATGAAAATATTGTGCAAGTAATCACCAATAATCATCTAAGAATCACCTATAATCATCTAAGAGATAGAACCATCCAACCAACAACCTCCATAAGCAGTTCGCTCAACTAGTCCTTCACAATGCACAAGAGAGAATCTGGTTCATGTAGATCTCCAAGTGTGACAATGAATCAAGAGAAATCGAATTCTCTCTATGTATATGAGGGAATCCAAGTCAATTTTCTCCAATTTTAGGCTAAAATCCCCAAAATAATAATAAATCATGATTATAGGTTAGATAGGTTACAAGCGGACCCCTAAAGATAGCTAAATCAATAATAAAACATAAAATTATGCCTCAATTTACCCACTCATGTGAGTTAAATTCCTTCCAAGGGTGATGTCATTCTCCAAAAGGTGTGTTTCTATATCAAAAGTGCAAAGGATATCTCCAAGGGGTGCATCTCTTCCCAAAGGTCATATCTCCTCATCAAATGGATGTCAAATCATCAAGCAAGGCTCTCTCAACCAAATTTCATCTACACATTGGCCATGTCATGAATCCAAGCATCATAAAGGGGATGCCATAGTGCTAGGACATGATATCATCATGGAGAATAATGTACCAACCCCTCTAGAGGGGTCTCATGTCATCATCATCAAATATCCTCAGAAACAGGGTAACATCCATCAAGTAGGTGCAATGCTAGTTGGGGGGTGTCCTCTCATCTCTGGGGCACATATGCTCTCACGGTAATGGCATGGATTTGGAGGGAAACATCCAAGGTCTTGGAGGTAGGTGAGGAGGTCATCAATTGTGCTATGGCATCCCAAGGTCAATGCTCATGGATAGGTGCCCAATGTCCTTTATCAAAGTGCCTTGTACAATCATCAAGTGGGGCTAGATGTCCTCTTTGTAGTGTTGGAGAATCATTATACAATCCCTTAAGGATGGAAGTTATATATGGGAGCAACACATCTACACATACTTGTGGAATCAAGTGGGATCAACATCATGGGTGCACAAATCATAAGAGTATCAGACTGGGCCATATTGAATGTTAAAGGTATCAAAGCACTTCACAAGAGAAATCATCTTCAAGTGTCTTCTGAGATTATGATTTGTAAAAAAGTTACAATGCTTAGGTATGGGAGGGTTATTACAAGGCCTTATTTGGTGTTTCCAACCTTGAGGGGAGGAACAATTCCTAGGTCGACCCTTTCAGAGGATAGGTGTGAAAGGTGTTATGATTTGGGGTTTACTTCATGAGTGGAGTTATAGTCTTATGTTAAGTTATATCAACCCATTTTTCCATGAGCACCTTTGTAGAGGAGTGCTTAGCAATGATTGAGATACATTTTCCAAGACATCTATTTGCCCCTTTTTTTTCTTTAGATAGTTTGTTTCCCAAAGTTCATTGATTACATGTAATGATAAGATAACACCTTTTTGTGACGGGCAGTTTATTGATTCATCGTCGTTGGGATGTTCATAGAGAGTTCCTTTTACTTTGATAGGCATGATATAGATGGATATTCTCATGGACGATTGGAAATATAAGAGGGGGTAGAACTTAGGTAAGTATTTGGCTTTTACTTGCTTTACATCCCCTGCCATTCTTTTTCATTTTAACATTTGGCTCATGCTCTTTCTTTTTTATAGTTGCATCATCCTCAGATATATACAACCCTTTCTTCTCATAGGGCAAGGTCAATCGTGAACTAGCACAAATGACTGACAAAAAGTACTTGAAAGATGGGACAATAGTACAAGGGAACGATGAAAAAGGTTATGTATAGAAATCATGGAATGCTACCATCATTAGATCCTCCTATTTGTGCCCCTCCTAGACAGTGAAAGAAAGGCCTCAAGGAAAGTCACATTGGACTAGGGGAAAGTGATAAGTTATAACCACCAAGGTGAAGAGAGGGGAAAAAAGTACAATTAATAGCTGTCTATCATCCAATTCAACCTATGATCCATACTAGAATGCACTTAAACATTAAATAAAAGCACATGAATACAAAAATGGTTAATGTACCTCACAATAGTTGACCCACCTTCATCAGATGAGCAGGCTAGGTGAAAGGATACACTAGACGGACAGTGGATGAGTGGCAACTGAGGCTGGCTATATGTGGATCATGATAGGGCTGCTTGCTGGAAAGTTGCATCATAGGATAATTTTTTCTCTCCTAGAGTCACCCAGACATATGGGTGGGTAACAATGCCTACAACCATTTTGTACTTCTGTATCTAAATAATGTGATTCGGCTCTCCAAAATAAATGGGTTGGATTTTAGAAAAGCACACATTCAAGGTAGGCTTGATGTTACATTCTTCGTTATCCTTGGATCTTGGTAGTACATCCAAAATTATGTTAGAAAGTTAACACTAGACTTTATAAGATATTATACGTAAGGGGTTTTTTTTATCTTTTCTTATTCCCAGGCATCAGTATATAATATATATCATTATTTGGGACATTATAAAACAGCACAGTTGGCGTACTCATATATTTGTATGTTTTTTGCAGTCCTTTCCTCTGTTGGTGGTATCAAGGTAGATCATCCTGGAATGAGCACTGGTAAGTGGGCTAGAATTTCCCAAAATTTAATGCTTGCTGCTTACTATCCTTCTTTATGGGGTATGGATATCTTCTTATGATTTTTTGTTTTTGTTTTTATAGGTGGCATCATGTTCTTATTGCTATTTTTTATTCTTATTCTAATCTGGCACTATTATCGACTTTTCAACTTATGTCTCATTTCAAAGCTGTGACATTTTCCTCAGCATGTCAGACAAGATTATATTCACTGGAAGAAAAGAGAAATGATTAAACATAAGAGATTGTTGAAACTAGAGTCAAAATAAGAAAGTTATACTTGTAGCTTCTCTCGTGTTTCAGTCTGCCTCTGTGCCTTATAATTCTAAAATTACATACCTACAACAATTCAATACAACAAGCCTCATCAAGTGACTACCTAAAAAGAACTGTAAAAATGACAAATTTTTTTCAGGGATTGAACTGTTTTTTTGTTCTGTTAATGTTTTTGAAAATGGAGGAAACTACAACTCTTTTCTAGAATTTTCTGTAACACTAATGGTGTTTATTTTCTTGCAGCTACAGTTGTGGCTCTTGCAGTGGTCGTCCTGGTTATTCTATTTAGTGTGCAGCATTATGGCACAGACAAAGTTGGATGGTTATTTGCACCAGCAGTTCTGCTTTGGTTCCTATGCATTGGAAGTATCGGGGCTTACAATATATGTAAACATGATGCACAAGTCTTGAAAGCTTTCTCTCCAGTTTATATAGTGCGGTATTTCAGAAGAGGAAAGAAACGTAGCTGGGTTTCTCTAGGAGGGATTATGCTTTGTATAACAGGTAGTTAATTGTTTCTTGAGAAGTAATTCATTTCTTCCTCTAGATGTTATTTCAGCATGATATTTTGTATGCTGTACAGTGCGGCTTTTCTTGCTATGAACTTCATCGGTATTGCAGGTACAGAAGCATTCTTTGCTGATTTGGGCCATTTTCCAACCTTAGCTGTTCAGGTAAGCACTAATATATTTGGTTGTCATATGAAGAGATCCTTCTCTATTTTTTGTTTTTAACTGTTTGATTCTTCTACCTTTATCATGTTCTTTTTCTGTTTTATTTCAGTTTTCCCTTGATGAAAAATCAGTTTATTGGTTACGCAGATTGCATTTACAGCAGTTGTGTTTCCGTGTCTACTATTGCAATATATGGGACAGGCTGCATATCTTATACATCATCAAAGCGATGTCCAAGAAGCCTTTCATAAATCTATTCCAGGTTGGTTTTTTACATATACAAACTAATAGGTTTTTTTAGCAAATGATATCAATTAATTTTGGTTGAGGGTTGTGTGTTGTACTGCAGCCCTAGCTTTTTGGCCTGTGTTTGTAATTGCAACCATGGCTGCTATTATTGCCAGTCAGGCTACCATATCTGCAACCTTCTCAATCATCAAGCAAGCAATTGCACTTGGTTGCTTTCCAAGAATGAAGGTCGTTCACACATCAAAGGACTTTTCTGGACAGATTTACATTCCTGAAATTAATTGGATTCTTATGGTTCTTTGCATCATAGTTACTGTTAACTTCGACAGCACACCTCAAATTGGAAATGCATATGGTAAGCTTACAATCTTTCTTATCACCCTTGCTATTAAGGTGAGTGGCCACACCTTGTCTTTTCTGTTTTGGAGGTCTTTGCAATTACCATCTACCTGTATGAAAATAGCTAAAACTTAAGACAGTCAGAATTTCATGAGATAACCTACAAAGAAAGAGATATGGTTACTTTTTTGTTTCCCCTCCTGTTAAATTGAAACCTTAATTAAGGATTCCACCCCATCTAAGTATCTACATATCTACACTCGTTCAGGGGTTAGAATTCTGTGTTGTAGCTAGAAATAACATTGTGTTAAGAAGCACTGTAGGTTGTTCTCCAACACATAATGGGATCAAGAAACCTTTTATGTAGAATAATCTCTGACATTACAGTCCAATATTGATTCTTCTAGTTCTTACTACCTTGTGCTGACTGTTTCATTCCACTTAATTTCCTTGAAAATGAACCTGTTTCATTCCACTTATTTTCCTCGCCTTTGTAATAACAAAATTCTCGTCAGTCTAGCAAATGCCAGATTATAGAATGTCCATCCTAGGTGGGGCCATTTATCTTATTCATCTTATAGATCCATATCACTCAAGCTAAAAACTACCAGATGGCTTCCATTCATTTGGTATTCAAGAATAATTTTCTTTTTTATTTCTGATCACCCTCTATCGTCATTTAACCTTGAATTTAGTTAGTACCTACCATGGGTTCTTCTTAGACATGGTATTCTTTTAACTGTTAATCTTTCTATTAAACATTACAATTACAATCTAATAAGAAAAGGGTGGCATGGTCCATTAAGAGGCTGTGGTCCATTATGAAAAAATTACTTATTAAAAGTCTGCAATAGCAACCAAAAATGACACATACCATAGGAGCGAACAAACCATTAAGGGGAATGGTACCCCTTATTTTGCATGAAGGCCTATACGTGAATTTTTTCGGTACCCTTGTGATTTTTATCGCAAAGAGATTTGGATGGCTAGGGTTTTCAATTAGTTCCTTGGATTGATGATAGCATGGATGATGATGTGCTAGAGGATTTGACGATATGTTGCTTGGTATACTTGATTATCATGAGAGAGATAGCATTACACTTGAACATGTGATGTTCTGGTCTCCCCTCCTTGCTAGATGATGGGACATGAGGATGTATGGAATCTGGATCCCTTGGTGAGACACCCTAGCATTTTTGGGGTAAGTGGACATTTAGTGGCATCTCCATTTGATTGATTTCATCATAGCATACAGTGCTTAGCATGCACTTACTTTCTTGCACATGGTTTGTTACTTGGATGAGTGGGTATGAGCTTCGTTAGAAACCCTTTTATCCAACGCCCTAGACCTTATCAGTGACGTTTACACATGGATGGTTTTTTATGAGATGGATCATGGTCCTATGTGGAGTGCTCCCTTTCTTTGGCTCATACATGGAGACATATGAATATTTGATGAAGTCATCCCTTTCTTGATGAATTGTTTGATCACTTGGATAATTTGTCATGGTTGATGAGTATACATGGCTTGATTTGACTCCCTCCTCCATGGATCTAGCATGTTGCACATTATTTCATGATGGATTTATTCCTTTCTTTATGGAGCTATTCCTTGGCACGCTTATGGAAGAAATATCTTGCACACATGTTGGAGCATAATCCTAAGTTATCAGTGGATGAGGGGCCACCCCATTATTCATGTAATTAGTTGAACATTGATGACATTCCATATATATTCTTCATGGGTTTGATTCTTTGTTTTATGGATCCACCTTCTTAGTACTTGATTTGAGGAGGATGTCGAACTTTCTTGGAGCATTATGGCACACCGATCTATTTTATGGTTGAAGACATCCACCTTGGGTGATGCCACTAGTCTCCTGAGGAGGTTCTTCATGGTTTCATACCCTATTTTGAGGAGACATCCATCTTGAAGAAGGTTGCTTGCACTCATGGTTGAAGATGTACATTGAAGATCTCGGTGGCTCCAAACCCTAGAACAAAGGTCTTCATTGAATATTTTGAAGGTGGCCTAGCTTTAGGAGCAATTATCTTTTGACAAAGTACTCATATTTCCTCCAAGTCAATGCCATTAAATGCAAAATGTCTATCGGATTTTCAAAATGTGGTCATAATAGAAATTCCAACAAAAATTGTAGTTATGGTGTTTTCAAAATATGATGTCAGAAAATTCTCACCTCATTTTGACCACTTGTTTGAAGAATGTCCCACCTTTTTTTCTTGAGTATTTCGGATATTTGGGGGTCATCGTTGATGTGTGCTCATGGTAAAGAGTGCCCTATATTTTGAGGCCGGATGGACCATATTTTATGCATCTATTTGAGGATCTCCACCTTTTGTAATCTTCTTGATGGGACGTCTCACTTAGAGAGTCTCACATGCCACTTTATGAGGTTCCTACTTTGTACTTGCATACTTTGAGGAGGATATTTCAAATTGGAGAGCTATGCATCTACCTTGTAGTAGATTTAGGAGGTTTTTGTTTCCTACTCTAAGGAGTTGGTTGTGGATCTGTCCACTTGGAGGCCTTTGGAGGTTAGATGTTGCACTTTTGACTCATCTCATGCCTTGTTTGATGGAGACATCCCACTCTCTTGGGAATATTTTTGTTGGAGACTTGTACTTGTGGCTTTACCGCTTCATTATTTTATGTATTGTTGATTAATTAGTTGGAGGAAATATTTCTTTACTCCTCGGGCTAAATCCATGGTTTTCAAATGAGATATTATTAGTTTATTGTAAAGGAAGTTGAGCTAGACTCTATATAAAGAGTAGCCCTTCCTCATTTGACCTCATGTTTGGAATTTTGGAGCTTCCCCTCCTTGGAACTTAATAAACACATCTTTCTTGGAGCATCTATGATGTATAAGGGATTTTTCTTTGTTGAGAGCACAAATATTTGGGTGCTTAAAGCTTGAAGTGGTGTGGTTTCCTCTATAGAGGAAAGACTAGCAACTTGATCCATCGATGGGTAAATTCTACCACTTCTCAAGGAGTTTGGCATGTGTAGTAATACCTCTTCTCAAGCGTTTTTATCATAGTTTGATGTGTAATAGTTTGCTTTATATATCCTCTAGGAATTCTAGTAAGCTCATTGACTTCATCTTCTAGGATATAGTTGAATTCTCTTGTTAAAGATGGATCCTTTAGACCCTTCCTTGTAGAATTTTTGCACTATTTCCAGTAAATTTAGGGTGTAGCTTAGAGTGGAGGTAATTTGTACATTAATTCCATTGCTAATTCACAAGAAAATAAGTCCTCTTACATAACCCCTTGACTCCATTTGCCCATGTTTTGATTGGCACTTATCTCCACTTCCTTCCATCACCTTGTTTTTTAATTTCCTAAATTGAAAAAAATATTGTTTTACTAAAGCTACTCTCATATAACCTTTTGCCTCATTGCTTGGCTTTATTAATCCTACTAGGGATACCCCCTCTTGAGCTAGATAAGATCCAACTTAAAGTCAAGAGGACAAGTTACTTAGCTGACAATGGTGATAGTCCTAGTATCCCTCTTAGGTTGCACCTTGTGGACTACGACTTTTATCATCGAGTACAAGTTATGAAGTAACAGGTACAATCCTTTGTAGTTGCCATTGTCTCAAAGATATTGAACAAATGTTAAAAGAAGAAAAATCCCCCCAATCCAACCATCTCATTAAATGGAGAGAGCTACTCTTTAAGTAGAGTGAGCTCCTTCTTTCAACAATAAAACTTTCTCAACAATCTCATTACTAAAAATAGCAATGATTCGTTGAGATCCACTTTATTTTCCAAGAAGAAACAATAAAATATGTTAGATTTATTGTTACAAACACTCCCTATATTTTAAAGACAAAATTATTTGGTAAATGTATAAATGCATTTATTGATAAATGATGGATAGAATCATGATAATACAACAATCCTCGTGATGGTTTACTTATAGCATTGATTGGTCATGAGGCAAAATGGTACGTGCCTCTTGACTTTTCATTTAATTAATTAACTTATTATTATGTTTATAATATTTCCACCCTCTTAAGGAATGCTTTGTCCTCAAATCTAGCAAATATAATTTTCTCTATTTGAGCACATTTCTGTGGTGGAGTGAAGCTTATTTGTTTTTATGGGTTTGACTTCATTTGCTTTTTGAATGTTGATGAGGTTCTTGTGTTAGGTCCCTATAATACTAGTGATTACCCCATTACTATTGTAGTTGTATCCCTTATTAATATTGTTGTGCCCCTATTGTCCCCATATTTTTATTACTGTGCCCCATAGAATCCCTCTATTGTTATTTTTGTGGCTTTATATTATTATTGTTAGGTCGGCTGGGTTATATTGTGACTCCTTAGACTCCTATATATAGAAAGGAGGTTTTGTCATTTGCATCATCCAAGAATTGCTCATTTGTGTAATGTAAAGGAGGTTGCCCCCTCGAAGAGGCTGAATTCTAAGGTGTTGATCTCTCTTTTCTATCTTTTCGTGAGTTGGTTTCATAACATTTGGTATCAGAGCTTTGGATTCTAGGGTTTCGCTGCTCCAAAAAGGTCATTGTGGCATTTTCGCTATAATTTTTTTCTGCGACGTTTCAGAAGCGAAAAAAAAACCCATTTGAGAAGAATCGTACTGAACCTCAAGTCCAAATTTCAGAGCTTTTTGCGCTATATTTGCGGAGATATGATCTGAGGAAGTTGGTCTTTTTACAGACTCCTGAATTACATTCCAAACAGGTGACCTGGGGAAAATCGTCATAACTTTCTCTCTAAGCATCGGATTCAAATTTTGTAAGAAGTTACAGAGAGAGGACGGACTGTAGTTTCTTGTATATATTTTTCAGAGCCAAAGGTTGAAAAAGTGACACGTGGCACTTCATACAATTTTACTCTTCTAGAAAGGTCTATAATCAGGTCATCTTGGGAGATTGTGCATAACTCTTCCTTGGAGAACCCAATTTGGATAAGACTGGTGGCATTGGAAAGAGGACATAGAGAGCTACTACAGGTTACAATTTCAGAACTGGATGATTCGAAATTGCAGAGATACATCAGATTCAATATCAAGCTTCTACAAAGTGAAAAAAATGTGTGATTTTTTTTTTAATTTTTGCATAAGCTTGGTTTGAAAAATTAGTTTGAAGGAATTCAAAGGGCATATTAAAGCATTATTATCGGTAATTGATGTCCCAAGGAAAGAAAATGCAAACACCTAGTAAGCAACCTGAAAGCTCTAGATGACTCATGAAGAAGAGGAATAAATGCAACATGATATATCAAAATTACGAGACTAAGTGCAACAAGTGTCACTTGCACAAAAAGCAACAGAATCTAAGATAGATGGTTTAAGGAAAGATGTAGAAGCTAAGATGGATGGTTTAAAGAAAGGTGTAGAAGATAAGATGAATTGTTTAAAGAAAGGCGTAGAAGCTAATATGGATGGCATGGAAGCTAAGATGAATGGCATGGACGCTAAAATTGATGGCATGGATGATAAGATGGAAGAATTGAAGATAAATATGAATAAGTTGCTACAAGAAATGGTCACTAATGGTGAAAGGGTAGTAAAGGAAACTCATGACGAGAACAAAAGAAATGTTAATCATGATTCCATAGACTTTAATGCTGGATCAAAGACCCACCATATTCCAAAAATCAATATGAGGAAGTTTGATGGCAAGGATCCCGCAACATGGATATTACAGATGGAGCAATTTTTTGATCTCAATAATGTGCAAAACACATAAAAGGTACGTATTGCAACTTTATATTTGGAACCAAATAAGTTTGTATGGTATCAATGACTTTTCGCTCGTAAACAAATTATCACTTGGGCAATTTTTACAGAAGAATTGACAGCACATTATGAAGATACAAAAAGAAACATTTTTTTTAGCCAATTGATAAGTCTCAAACAAAAGGGTTCAATAATGGAGCACATTGAGGAGTTCCAAAAATTGAACATAAGGGTAAAAGATATTCCAGAGGAGCATAGGATTGATGTGTTCATAAGGACTTTAAAGGATAATATCCAACATGATGTTCGCCTTTGGGAACCTGATTCATTAGAGAAGGCATTCAGGTTAGCAAGAAAAATGGAAAGCAAAATTATGGCAACCAAGAAGCATACCAGTCACAACTATAAAGATGGAAGTGTTGTTACCCCTAGCCTTCCACAACCTATAAGGTTGACACCACAACAATTGCAAGAAAAAAGAGCAAAAGGGCTTTGTTACAGTTGTGATAACAAATACACTAAAGGTCATAAGTGTGCTGAGAAGAAATTATTCTACATATATTGTGAAGAGGAAGAAGAAAAGGAGCAAGAAAGGTCAAAAGAAGAGGATATACTCCAGGAACAAAGCCTAAATAAAGAAGAAATGAATCTGACCATATCTTGTAATGCATTGGCTGGAATTACCACTCCTCAAACCATCAAGATAGAAGGACAAATCAAGAAGAAAAAGGTAATAGTGTTGATTGATTCAGGAAGCACCCACAATTTTGTTCATTGTAAGGTAGCAAAAGAATTGAATTGCTTCCTATATCTAGCGCTAGAGTGTCAAGTGCTGGTTGCAAATGGAGGAACGATAAATTGCTCTGGAAAGTGCCATAATATCAAGCTATCCATGGGAGAATATGTATTGACTAGTCCAATGCTTTCCATTCCAATGGGAGGTGCTGATGTTGTACTAGGAGTCCAATGGCTACAATCCTTGGGTACAATAACTTTTAATTTTCAAGAACTTTTCATGAAATTTTTTGTGGAACGAAAGGAAGTTGAATTAAGGGGTATTGCAGGGAAACCATGAAATATAATCAGTTCTAACGGTATGACAAAGCTTCTAAAAAAGGAACAAAGAGGTGTAATTGCACAATTATGTTTGCTAGATGTTTCCACATCGGAATCATCTATTTCTCCAGATCTCCAAAATGTCTTGGACAATCATTCCAAGGTATTTGAGACTCCCAAAGGTCTCCCACCTATTCGTGATCATGATCATGCTATTCATCTGATTTTAGGAAGTGTTCCTCCAAACATCAGGCCGTACAGATATCCCTATGCCCAAAAGAGTGAAATTGAACGTATGGTTGCAGAAATGCTAGAGGCTGGTATAATATAACCTAGTCGAAGTTCTTTCTCTGCTCCAGTAGTATTGGTGCACAAGAAGGACGGATCATGGCACATGTGTCCGGATTATAGGGAGCTCAACAAGCTCACTATTAAAGATAAGCTCACTATTATCCAACCAGATTGGATAAACGAAGCAAGGGAGGAATGGAAGAATGATGAAGTGTGGGCACTTATTCGAAAGTTACAACAAGATTCCAGTACATCTAATACATTTAGCTGGCAAAATGATTCGTTATGGTACAAAGATCGCTTATACCTCTGTAAGAATTCGCAACTCAAACAAAAGATTCTTATGGAATTGCACACTTCTCCCTTAGGAGGGCACTCAGGATTTTTAAAAACTTACCACAGGGTTAAGAAGGAATTTTTTTGGGATGGCCTTAAATCGGATATTCAAACGTTTGTGGCGGAATGTTTGGTTTGCCAACAAAATAAAGTTGAAACAATTAAGACCCCGGGTCTATTACAACCTTTATCCATTCCAAGCCAACGTTGGGAGGAGGTTTCAATGGATTTTATCATAGGTTTACCCAAGTCTGAGGGAAAGAGTGTCATCATGGTGGTAGTTGACAAACTTACCAAGTATGCACACTTTTGTGCATTATCACATCCATTTAAAGCCAGTACAGTTTCTACTGCATTTATGGAAACAATTCAAAAGCTACATGGAAACCCAAAGATTATTGTAAGTGACAGAGATCCCATTTTCACTGGAAATTTTTGGACAGAATTATTTTCTTGTCTTGGTACTCAGTTAGCTCATAGCTCATCTTATCATCCTCAATCTGATGGGCAAACTGAGATAGTAAACAAATGTTTGGAAGGATATCTTCGTTGCTTTGTATCTGATAAACAGACACAATGGGTCAAATGGTTGCCTCTGGCTGAATGGTGGTATAACACTTCCTTCCATACAACAACAAAAATACCCCATTTATGGCACTTTATGGATATCAGCCACCATCCATCACATCATATTTAAGAGAAAATTCTAAGGTTCAAGCAATGGAACATCACATCGAACATCAACAACAAGTCCTCCAACTCTTAAAGGATAACCTCGTGTTGATACAGAATAAAATGAAACAATAGGCAGATCAACATCGCAGTGAAAAAAGTTTTGATGTAGGTGATTGGGTATTCCTACGGCTACAACCATATAAACAAATGTCCCTCAAGCAAGCTAAGAAGGATAATAAATTATCACCAAAGTATTATGGTCCATACAAGGTGTTGCAAAAGATTGGTACTATGGCATACAAATTGGAGCTTCCTGCAGCGTCTCAAGTGCACCCAGTTTTCCATGTTTCATGTTTAAAGAAGGTTATAGGCGACAAGCTTCCAGTTCAAAGAATATTGCCAGAACTTGACGAGGAAGGAAAAATTATATTGGAACCGGAAGCAGTCACAGAAACAAGAACTCGACAGCTACGAAATCAATCAATTTCGGAGTATCTCATCAAGTGGAAGAACTTATCCGCTGAAGATTCCACATGGGAGGATGAGAATTTTATACAGAAGCATCCAGAACTACTCAAGTGTTGAGGACAACACTTTTTTGAAGGAGAGGGGCATGTTAGGTCCCTATAATACTAGTGATTACCCCATTACTATTGTAGTTGTATCCCTTATTAATATTGTTGTACCCCTATTGTCCCCATCTTTTTATTATTGTGCCCCATAGAATCCCTCTATTGTTATTTTTGTGGCTTTATATTATTATTGTTAGGTCGGTTGGTTTATATTGTGACTCCTTAGACTCCTATATATAGAAAGGAGGTTTTGTTATTTGAATCATCCAAGAATTGCTCATTTGTGTAATGTAAATGAGGTTTCCCCCTCGAAGAGGCTGAATTCTAAGGCGTTGATCTCTCTTTTCTATCTCTTTGTGAGCTGGTTTCATAACATCTTGTGTATTGTTTTCATCTTCTTGAGAGTGGAAGTTTCAACACCATATAATTTATAATGTTGGCCTTGCCAATTAAACTCCGTGAGTTGTTCTTCAAGGTTTGTAGTATAACTTCCCAACTGCATCAACCATTTTGCACCTAGGACTATATCCATCTCTTCCAACTGTAGAACATAGAGTTTTGTTTGTATTTCTAGTTCCTAAATTTGAATTGAAACTTTATGACACTTTCCTACTTTGAATTTTTGTCCATTAGCGAACATCACAATGAGGTTCTTGGTGGGGTACACAAAAAGGTTTAGTTTTTTAGCAACAATAATGTCTAACAATTATGAGTACTACCGCAATCTGTGAGTATTGTGACATTTCTTTGTTATGACTCGTTTAAGCTTCAGAGTTTTAGGTTGCGGTTCTCTTGTCATAGATTCCAGTGGAATTGTAGGCTTAACTATTTTTTCTTGGAGACTAGGTTCTTTGCTGCCTGAGGTGTGGTGAAACGTATTTTGTAGTCAGTGGTTGTATTTGGTCTTTTGGATTAATTATTCTTCCTTGAAGTTCATTTTCCTCTTTTCTATTTTGTTGGCCATGTGAGATTGAAGCTAGTGATTCTTTTTGCAATGTTTCTTCATGGTCTGAGTTTGCATTATATGTTATAATGATTTCATTATCTAACTTCTGTATTTCTTCTTTCCTTCCATCCACTTTTAGTAGCGTAATTGATGAGCCTCAGTATTGCAGCAAGGACGCTGCAACTCCTATGGCTACCAAATTTACTTTATCAACCCAGGGTTTCGTACAAACTTGGAGGTGACAGTGCTATATACACAATAGATGCAACATTCTACTCATGTCACTTCTCAATTGGGGCGCTAGACCACTAGGGTTTCAGATCAGTCTTCTATTGACTAGAAGGAGTCTGACCATTGACAGTGAATGTAAAGCTAGTTCTAATGCAGGAAAGTAAATGCTTGTCTATTTAGGAAATGAAATTTGCTGAATGATAAATGCTATCAAATGCCATAAATCATCTAGCTAGGAAATAACACAAATTACTTGCAGAAAAGAACTAGGCTAACTGTGCAATTGATCATCTAGCTATTTGGACTATTTGGACATGGGAAGTTGTTCTATCATTCTATGATTTATATATGCATGCACTAACTATTTCATTTTGTATTTGCAGAAAAAGAGTCTTTTAATTTCTAAATTCAGAAATGTAAATGCTATGCTTATTTTGTTTGATCTTGCAGGGGGGAAAGGTATGGGAGAGCTGATCTCAGGTGGCAATGATAGGCATGGAATCCAATATGAGGGCCTAACCTACTCTCATACTAGCATTTCTGGTCAAAACAGGGTCAAACAGGCTGCTACAAGAGATCTTGTAGCTGCTACAGGAAACTGCTACAAGATGTCCTAGTTTGCTATAGGATGTCTTGGTTTTCTACAAGAAGTTAGCTAAAAGCTTTAGGAGGGAAAGAATGGTGGAATGAGGTGCTGGAGAGATGTATGACAGTGAGAGAAGGTGTAGGGAAGGTGCACATTGCTCGAGGCTAAGCCCAACACTTTAGGGAGGTTGGATTTGCCTGAGGTGGCTACTCATGGTGGTTGCAAAACAAAGATTTGGAATATGGGCTAGTATGCCTTAGTAGAAGGTGGAGAAGACTTAGGTGAAGCTGGTTGGATGAGTTCCTCCATGCAAATCAACAATCCCTACAACAAAACCTGTTTTTCTCTTCATTTATGCATCGCTACATATCAACATGGAAAAGATGAATTGAATTTGAGAAAGATGATCTATCTATTTCTAATGACTAGATCTATGAAATGGAATGCCTTTTTAAGCTATAACAAACTCAAGAAACAAAACAACAACTGCAGATGCTTCCAAGAAATCATAAACAGTGATCTATCTAAAAATGAACCCTAAGCTATGCAATGACCAAAAGACAACTCTGTTTTTGGGGCTATGAGAATGGGACCCTCTAATCATGATCCCATGAGGGAGATGAGGAAGAGGCCACTGTCACAAGCTTTTATGGAGTACCTTCTATTGATTTGGGGTAGCATCGGATGTGCTCTAAGCTTCAAATATTGCAAGGAGGCTTGGGCACATGTATTCCAAAGAACCCAAAAAGTGTTTTGGGAAATTCCACCCAGAAGTGATTTTATTAAAATAATTAATATTTTTAATGGGGTTCCTAAGTCTAAACTTAGGAAAATTAAAATATTAATAGGTATTAATCTAATAAGGGGTGAAACTTCTAGAAAAAGACACAAATCAAGACAAAACGATCTGAGCCTTTGATTATGATTTAATCTAGGCCGTTGGTTGTCCAATAGGAAGATATAAGAAGGGGCTTGAGGGTCATTTGGAAAACACACTGAGAGATCAAGGAAATTGATTTTTCTGAAGTGAGAAGTTCTCAGGAAGAAAATCAATTGAGGAGATCTCTTGCAGTTGAGGGGTAGGGATAGTAGCTTCCAGAGAGAGAGATTCTCAGCTGGAGATACATCAACAGAGAGAGGCAAAGAGTGATCTAGTAGCCTTGATGTAGAGTCTGACACAGGGCCAAAAGGGCCACGCAGAAGCAATGCAGAGGGAGAGAGAGAAAGTGTAAAGTCAGAGCAGAGGGTCAATTTTAGCAGCCGGAAGCGGGGTGTGAGACCGGGAGGCTGAGAGCAACGAATCTAGGCTACTGATCGATTCCCCAGTTGGGTGACGCTGTGCTTGAGAGGGTTGACGTTGGGACAACGTAGAGGCAGCGCAGAAATAACATAGGTCCTGCCAGGGGCACCTCATCCAACAACCAGAATAGCCGAGACTTTTTCTCAGTGATTGTGTGAGGTAAACTCACAACGCTTCTTCCAATATTTCTCTTTGTAATTGAATAACCCTGTGAGGTATTCAGTGATGTATTCAAAATTTTCTACTACTTAATAATAATAAACCCTTAGAGCTGCTGCACCGGTTCTCTGGCATTGGGTTTTTCCAGGGACTTTTGTCCCAAAATAACTGTGTCCTATGTGTTTCTATTTTCCTTGCTCAGTTTCTATGTTTTAGAATCATATTTAATTGGTGTAGGCTGCTTTAGTAATTTACTTCAATGTTTCAAGAAGAAATCTGAAATAAGCTTGTAATGTAATTTACAATCTAGGTGAAGTAGATTCAGTTGGTTGCAGTAGGATTCTTGAGATTGTTAGGTCTAGGAATTTTCACATGGTATAAGAGATGTTGATGTGAAATAGGAAAGAGAAGATCTAGCACTGAAGCAAGGGCCAACTTGCTACAACAAGTAGTAGTTCGAATCCCCTGAGGGATTGCGCAGTTCTAGCTAGGAGGGCTATATTTTCGTGGGTGTTTCTCTCTGAGTGAGCCGACAGAGAGGTAAGATTGTTGGATCGAGAATTTTTCGAGGCAAAGGGAGCCACGCAGAACCTCAGCGCAAAGCTAGAGGGAAGCAGTGTTCTGCAAGCTAAGTGCTGGGCAGAAAAGCCGTCGGAAGGAGGAAGCAAATCACATAGTGAGGGAATACTTCCTTAGTGATTTCCTGCCGAGGAAATAACATTTTTCATTTGCTGGGCAGCAGAGGAGCAACAACTTACCAGCTCCATCAGGGAGTGCGTAAGATAGCCTAGGAGCTACGCAGCAGGGAGAAAAAGCAATCTATTCGATAGTTTTCGGAAGATATGGCAACCAATGGCTTGAGGGATCATAACAGGTTGGACGAGGCTTCCAACTATGTCATTTGGAAGGATAGAATGTCTTTCCTTCTAGATGAGAATGCCCTCAAGACGTATGTTGATAGTGTGGTAGCTATCCCTGCGGATGCAGATCCGCTGAAGAAGTACAAAACTGAGATGGCGAAGGCGAAGAGGATGATCCTAGATGGAGTCAAGGATCACGTGGTGTGCCATGTTGCTAGCAAAGGAACCACTAAGGAGATGTGGGATGCCTTGGCCACATTATATCAGGGATCTTTCGAGCAGGGAAGATGTACTTAGAACAGAAGTTGAGATCTGCATAGATGTAGAAGGGAGAATGTGTGGATCCATTCCTCACAAAATTGAAGGAGACCCATGATGAGTTGTTGGCAGCGGGGCACACACCTCAGGACTCAGAGTTAGTGAGACTAGCTCTAAATTTTGTCTCGGATTAATGGCAAGTCTTTGTCTAGAGTATCCTAGGAAGAGCAAGACTGCCAAATTGGGACGAGATGTGGGCAACTCTGAAACAAGAAGAGTTGAGGAGAGACCTGCTCAAGGTCAAACTTGATGGGAGCAACAGCGTTAGTGGGTCCAAGCCCAAAGTAGAGGAGGAGGATAACGCAACCCTTGCATCGAAGGAACAACAAGGGCAATAGAGACGAAAGGACGCCTCCAATGTGAAGTGCTTCAGATGTGGTGAGATGGGCCACTATGCATCCTAGTGTCCTTTGAAGAAAAAGGATAAGGATGAGAAGCATGATCCCAAGGGTGCAGCTGCAAAGATCAAGCAGGAGGAGTTTGCCATGACAACCAAGATACCTCCAGGAGGGAGGTGGTCTGATATAGAATTGTAGTTCGATATGTTGATTTTTGGGTAGCATCGGATGTGCTCTAGCTCCGAAATTTTGTGGAGGGGCTAGAACACATGAGATATCCAAGACCCAAAAATCGTTTGGAGAAATTCCACCCGGATTGTGTTTTATTAAAATAATTAATATTTTTAAGGGGGTTCCAAAGTCTAAACTTAGGAAAATTAAAATATTAATGGGTATTAATGAAATATGGGTGAGAAGCTTCTAAGAGATGAGGATCAAGTCTAATTTAATCTTAGCTGTTGATTAGAGACTTAATCTTGGCCATTGATTTCTCAACAGGAAAAGTATAAATGGAGGCTTGGGGTCAGTTGGAGAAGACACACCGAGAGATTGAGGAAATCGATTTTCTAAGATGAGAAGTTCTCAGGAGGGAAATCAATTGGGAGATTTTGCAACTGATGGGCAGTGATAGTTTGGGAATACAGACAGAGAGGCGGAGAGAAGCTTGTGGAGGCAGTGCAGGAGTCAAGAGAGTTGACGCTGGGCCAGTCTAGGCCCACGCAACCTTGACCCAGAGCCAAAAGGGCCAATGAAGAGGGAGAGAGCTGCTTTCCATGCAGAGTACCGGAACTACCGAAAACTACCGGAACAGCCGGGGAAAGCTGACGTAGTGGGCAAAAGAGCTGATGCAGATCCTCAAAGAGCTCCACACAGGCCCACACAGGTATTGCGAAGGGGCAGTGCAATTGTAGCCAGGGCCATCTAATTTTGCTGCTGGATCAGCCGGAATCTGTTGGGTGAAGTGAGGTAAAACTCACTCAAGTTTTCCGCCATTGTATTTCTCTGCCACTGGTTTGTTGGGAGAGCAACCAACATTTGTATTAAGAACTTTTGCTTAATAATAGAAAACCCTCAGAGCTGCTACACTAATTTTTCTGCATGGGTTTTTCCATGGACGTTTAGTCCAAAAATAAGTGTCCTTTGCATGATTGTCTCATTTATTTTTCAGTTCTTGATATGTATAGTGGTGTAGACTACAATGTATTTACATTAATATTTTCTGAACATTTCTGAAAATAACTTGTTAAATGAAGAATACAAGTAGGTGATGTAAATCAGTTTTCTGTAGTAGGATTTCTGACTTGTTTGATTCAGAATTTTTCACATGGTATTAGAGCGATTGCAGATCAAGGAGAACTGAAGCCATCGGCAAAAGGGTAGAGGAAAACCTGTGCTAAAGACAACTGTCCTGAGAGACAATGCAGTTTTTGGCCGAGAGAGCAGAGGAGGGGTGACGTAGTCACCAAGGGAGGCTCACGCAGATCCTGTGTCAGTCTGTTTGTGTGACACTATTGCTACAGAGGGCGGCGCATTGATTGCTGGGCCAGCGCAGAGACTGTTGAGTCTTGGTTTTCCAGTTGCCAGGCTAGAGGTGTTGATTTGGGGTAGCATCAGATGTGCTCTAGCCATAAAATTTGGTGGAGAGGCTAAAGCACATGAGATCTCCAAGACTCGGAAATGGTTTGGGGAAATTCTACCTGGTGGGAGAGATATTAAAATAATTAATATTTTTAATGGGTTCCTAAGTCTAAACTTAGGAAAATAAAAATATTAATGGGTATTAATATAAAACTGGGTTAGAAGGTTCTAAATGACATGGATCAAGCCAAATCTAATCTTAGTTGTTGATTAGAGATTTAATCTCGGTCGTTGAAAGACTCAACAGAAAAAGTATAAGAGGAGGCTTGAGGGTTAGTTGGAGATACACCAAGTTGATTAGTCAGATCGAATTCCTGGAGCGGGGTTTGCTGAGATAAATCGAATCAGTGATTAGAGTTGCAGCGAGGGGCAGTGAGTGCATAGTAGAGAGGCAGAGATAGTGTTGGAAGACCAACGCAGAGGCAGAGAAGGCTACGCAGAGCCAGTAGGAGCCACGTAGAGGGCTAGAGGGATTGTGCAGAGGCTACTAGGGCCTCCGTGGGTGATGCAGAGGGCCAGAGAGCCAGCGCAGAGCATTAGAAGGCTGACACAGAGGGTTCTAGGTTGACGCAGAGGCCAGGAGGGCTGACGTGGAGCCTCAAAGAGGCGTTGGAGAGATTTTCGTGGAGCAGACTTGCCAAATATTTGCTTCCAAAGAGAGGTATTACTGCCAGATTGATTTCTCTATTGGGTGAGCTAGTTTGGCACCCAGTTGTACTCAAGAAGAGCTGCTTAATAATAAAACCCTCAGAACTGTTGCACCAGTTTTCTCGCGTTGGGTTTTTCCGGGGAAGATTGTCCAAAAATAACGGTGTCCCTTGTGTGTTTGTCTATTTCTTTCAGTTGATGATCTATAGATGGTTGAGACTGCATTTGTGTTTATTTTCAGTATTTATATGGTTAAATAACTTGTTAAGAAATTAAACAAGTAGGTGAAATAAACCAGATAGTGCAAGAAGAATTTCTAACGGGTTAGACTTAGAAATTTCAACATGGTATCAGAGCGTTGCAGATCACAGGAGAGCTGAAGGCACCAACTGAATTAGAGAATTTGCAGCAAAAACAACTGTCCTGAGAGACAAAAGTTGTTCCTAAGCAGAAAACAACAGAGAAGGGGTGACACAGAGGGCATGCGTCATCATTTCGAGCCAGAGAAAGGGTTAGTGCAGAACCAATGAGAGGAAAAAGAGGCTCACGAAGAGCCACGTCATCTTGCTCAGCCAAGCAGGAGTGACGCAGTTGGCTAGAGGAGCGATTCAGCCATTGTCGAGATTGCGCAGAGCCAAGAGGCTCAGTTTCTTCAGCTGCTGGGGCCTAGGGAGCTGTGGGTAGATTGTGGATTATGAGGCGGGCGGAGTGTTGTTGTTGTCGAAGCAGAACAATACCTAACAGGACAGAACCAAGGTAGAGGGAATCGCTACCAGGGTGGATTTCTAGCCAAGAAATCTAGATCAGTATGGCAGGAGAAAAGGGATGGGAGAGGAGCAGTTCAATAGTTGGCAGGAGGATTTCCAGAGGGAAATCGAGACTTAGAGGGAGTCGAGGAGAGGATTTCCAAGAGGGAAATCGAGACTCAGAGGGAGTCTAAGAGAGAACTTCCAGGAGGGAAGTAGAGACTCAGAGGGAGTCGAAGAGAAGAGCGGAGATGACAATGAACGGATTGAGGGATTAGGACAGGTTGGACGGGGCGTCCAACTTTGTCATCTGGAAGACCAGAATCCTGTTTGTTTTGGATAGACATTGCATCAAGGCCTTTGCCTTGAGAACTATGGCTATCCCAGTCGACCGAGCTGATAACGAAAGGTATGAGGATGCAATGACTAAGGCAAAGTGCATAATCCTTGATGGGGTCAAGGATCATGTAGTTCAGCATATTGCCGAGAAGAATATGACAATGGAGATGTGGAATACCTTGACAACATTGTATCAAGGCATTTCCGTGCAGAGGAAGATGCTATTGGAGAATCAGTTGCGGTCATATCAGATGCGTAAGGGGGAGCAGATAGATCTATTCCTCAGCGGGTTGCAGGAGATCCAGGACCAACTTACTTCCATAGGGGCCAAGCCTGATCAGGAGTTAATGGTGAGGATCGTCCTGAATCCAGTCTCCAAGGAGTGGGAGACATTCGTCCAAAGAATTTTGGGCAAAGCGACTCTTCCAGGATGGGAAGAATTGTGGGCAACTCTTCGCCAGGAAGAGATTAGACGGCTGACCAAGGCAGGAAGTAGCAGCAAAGGAGGTCAAATCAAGAAAGAGGAGGACCTTGGACAAGACGGCTGACCTTGGACAAGTGGTTTCCCATGGGTTAGTCTCTACCTAGGGAAAAGTGTCCAAAATAATTCTTTTCCTAATTGTGACTTTATAAAGTGAAAGTGACTTTATAAGTGGTACAGTCAATGTTAAATTATAGTGAAAAGTGACTTTAGACATAAACTACAATGTGGGTACTTTATTTAATGGGTGAGTTAAAAAATAGAAAGTGAGAATTAAATGCACATTTATTCTCATCCCTTGATCTAAATGAATCTGAACCATTAGATCTTAGGGTTGCCCAAAAGTCATTTAGGGAAACAAAAGGGGGAAAAGAAAAGAGAGATTGCATTCATTCTTCATGAGCAGATTGGAGAAAGGAGGCTGAGAGCTAGAGAAAAGTTCTGAAGGAGAAATTTGTTGCAGCAAGCTGAAGGAGTGATTTCTAGGCAAAGTTGGGCATGGAAATCAAGGCATAGAAGATAGCAGAAGGTACAGTACGAACAACATTGAATGTTCTGAGCTGCACGCTGTTCAAGAGAAGTTTTTGAAAAAAATAAAATTGAAAAAAAATCTGTACAGTCCGTACGGAAATCCGTACAGTCTATACTGAGTTTGCACAGTACAGTCCGTACAGTCGTATCTGTACAATACATATTTTCAGCTTCAAGTTGGCACAGAAATCAAGGTAAAGTGGGCATGGTTTTCAAGGAGTTTTGGGCTGAAGAGATAAGTTGTATTTTGTCATTTTGTTTTGTCTGCAAATGTATTTTTCCTAAAATTGAAAGATAAATAAATTTGAAGAGCTCTCTAATAGGTTTTCCTCGAAGAAGATTGAAGGGGTTTTGCCTGGGTCTAAGTTGACCAAAAATCTGTGTATTTTTATGTGTGTTGCTCGTTTGGTTATGTCCATATTTATTTTCAGCATGTGTTGACAGTCCCATGTGTTTTAATTTGAAAATTTTATTTTCAAAATTCTATATGTTGAATGTATGTTTATGGGAAAGGGCATTTAACTGAATGGGAGTGATAAGGTGAAATTAAAACCGGGTTGGGGTTGTAGGAAACTTTTTTTTAGTCATTAGAATTCAATAATTGATGTTTGATTAAGAAAATCTAGGGTTTGCAACAAGCCCTAGTGGAAGCTAGTCATGTTGTTGACTAAGCTGTGATTGGTTTTGATTGTTAAATCTCATGTATGAAATCTAGGGTTTGTATGAAACCCTAATTCTGAAAGTTGTTAGATACTTTGTAGATCTATATTTGTTTGAATTGTTTCTAGGGTTTGCTATATGTTGTAGTAGGTATGTCATACCGTTGGAAGAAACATTGAAACCTTAGATGTAATGAAAATTGTTATGATGAAGTAGTCTAGGGTTTATGATAAAGTCCTTAACAAGATGTTGAAGAATATGTGTCTCTTGTTTGTAAGTTTGGTCATCTGATATATATATATATATATATATATATATAAAGTTGAATGCTTCAGTTATTTTGATATGGTTAACTTCATGCTTCTATAGATTTGTTTGTACTTGCTATCTAAGCTGTGCAGGTACGTGATCTTCAAGATAGTGAAGATGTTCGTAAAGAAAAGTTGATGTGATAAGCATGATGTGAATGGTGATGATAACTCTGATGATAAGGATGGAAGCTATGAAAGATTCTCCGATATTGTAAAGAAGTAGTATAACTCCTTAAGTTAAGAGGGAGCTTGAATGAAAGAAATCTCCCTAGATTGAGAAGGAGCACAGATGAAAGAAATCTCCTTAGGATAAGAGGATGGTTGAGCATATTCCTTGTACAGGAATGATTAGATCCTCTCTGATTAAGAGGGAGTGACAGTTATGGTTCTCTACTTCATGTGTCATGCACTAGATCAGGACTAACAACCATAAGTTTTAGTGAAGGTCATGAATACGAGAAGAAAATTGGAGAATGCATTTTGAAAAGATGCTAAGATAAGAAAAACCAGATTGATTTATGAAATATGTTGTTGCATGAGACGTAGGAAAGGAAGCTGCATGATTGAGGAATCTTATGTCAAGATTCATTGGGAAATCTCTAAGTCCTACTATGGAAAGTTGAGAAGCAACATCAAGTTGTCTAGAAGATCCCAAAGGTTTGTATTTGATTATGTACATTTGAAAGTGTATTACTAATTGTGGTTGGGTTTGTACAGGTAAATCTCTCGAAGTTTTGATAGCATGCTGGTTATCGATCAGTTTGATCAGGAGAGATTTGTTGTCCTTGATCTACTAGATCAAGGAGTGTTGAGGCTTTGTGAGTGAACCATTGCCTGGGAGGACATTTGGCCGACACTTTGTGTTGATGTCTAGGTCTTGAAGTTGGGAGGGTGGTGTTGGTCATAGAGCTCTCACCTCAGATACACACCTGGATCCTTGGGTTGATGGTTAGTAAGTAAGCTTGATGGTACCTAGAGAGGCTGAAAGCTTGAGTCCATCTTAGTCCCACTTGGATAGATTTACCTGATCAGGAATCTAGTTTGTGGCATTATGGTGCCTAAATTGTTGAGAGGCCAATGGATAGATTGCCCTGGACAGGAATCTAGTCCATGGCATTGCGGTGCCTAAACTCTTCATTGTTCATATAGTTTGAGATCTTCCATTATATTTGTATATTATGAATACCTCCCTAGTTAAGAGGGAGTGTTGAAGAATGTAACTAGGTTCGGTCTTCATAAATGTATTTGAGTCATTATGTAATGTACTTGTCAAAAGAATAAAGAGATTTTTTTTATTATTGTATCAATGACTTATTAAAGCATGGGTTTCATGCTTGGGTCATCATTATATTAGTCAAAGTCCCCATTGTGGACTCCTAAGATTAATATTGAGTCAATAGAGTCATTGTACAATTAAAGAGACCCTTCTTGGGCTTTGGAATCATGTAAAAAGGTTTATTATTGAATAAAATATGATTTATGTAACCTCCAAACCAAGTCGGCCTAATGGACACCTATTGGACCTCACCTGGATCCTATAAAAGGAAAGAGATCGAATTCAGTTGGAGCATCTCATCTCAAGTTAGTTCGATATCTCTCTAGAAGCCAGAAAAAGTGCGAAGTGGATCAAGGAAGCCAAAAGGAGTGCGAGTTGGGTCAAGGTCAAAGAGAAGGAAGAAATCAAAGTTTTGGTGCTACTCTCTCTCTTTCGTGCCCTAGTTTGGGAGATCGAAGTCTTCCAAGTATTGTTGTTGCTAGTTGATGCCTGATGTCATAAGTTGCTGCATAGTCGAAGTTGCTGGGGTGGAAGTGTTGCTACAAAGGGGTTGAAGATCTGGAAGGGCTGACTCAGTGTGGAGGGAAGGTTTGGTCTATGTCTAGTTGAAGAGTCTCAAAGAAAACTATTGAAGGAAGAGAATTTTTTTACTAGGTTTTCCCCTCGAGGGGGGTTTTGCCCTGGCATAGTGCCTACATCTCGTGTCTTGTATTTTTGTGATCTTCATACGAACATAATATGGTAATTGCTTGATGAAAGATAAGATAATAAATAAGTAAAAGAAGCCAACATAACTCACAATTAATTATCAAGAAATAGGAATCAAACCCTAATCTACTGGCATGGATTTCTCAACAAAGGTCACCTCCGTGATGCAAAGGCTAGCCACTCGCGTCACTACTCAATGTGGCTTAACGAATAAATCTAATGACTGCATATGATCAACCATAATATTGTGTATGCCATGACAAATATAACCTCCACAATATATATTCATGAGCCCAAATGTAATAGAAAGTGTTGTTTTAGCCCATGATTTGGTCGATCACAATAAAATATTATATACATGCCTCCACATGTGCCATCTTGAGTCTAAGGTAGTGCTCTATATAAAGGTCGATACATCTCAGAAGGAGATGACCCCATCAACACATAAACTAAGATATATTCATGCATAAACATATGTGTAAATAAGGTAACACAATATGCACTCAAATAAAACATGATACCACACTCATCCCACTAATCAAGAGTTTGTTGTGGGAAATGCACCACCGCAGCCATCAAAGAGCTAGATACGCATAACCAAGTGTGAAACCAATCTACACATGCACAAAAAAGAGTGCTCCAACTAGTAGGTGTTCCATGTCACCAATAGTCAACCCCTTGGTGGGCTAGATCCATCATATATAAGCAAAGTTGTAGCACTCTCTAGACATGATAAGCAATATACCAAGAACACCATGATTCTATGATAAGTTTCATGAAGCAAAGTATAAGCACCATCACTAAATACCCACTAGCATGCCTGTGAAAATTCCTAAACCCGGAATCCCTACTGCAGCAAACTGATTTTACTTCTCCTACTTGTTAATCCATACAAGTTATTCATAGTGTTCTATGGTAAATATCAAAGTAAATACAATTGCAGCATTCACTATTTAAAATAATATGCTAAAACAAGAAACTGAACAAGAAAGAGATACAACACACATCTACGCAGTTATTTTTGGACAAATGTCCCTGGAAAAACCCAATGCAGGAAAACCAATGCAGCATCTTTGAGGGTTTTATTATTGTGCAGTATTAATTTCTGAATACAACTTCTGGATACCTTCTTGACACTTAGTCCATCCTGCTACTACTGATCTGGGCTCCCGTAGCAAGGTATTGATTCGAGAGGTGGACTCCTCAAGGATCTTGCCCATCTGTAGCTCTTTTCAAACTACAACTCTATATCAGCCCACCTCCCTCCTGGAGGTATCTTGGCTGTCATGGCGAACTCCTCTTTGATCTTCGCAGATGCAACTTTCGGATCATGCTTCTCATCTTTGTCCTTCTTCCTGAGAGGACACTGTGTTGCGTAGTGACCCATTTCACCACACCTGAAGCATTTAATATTCAAAACGTCCTTCTTCCGCTTCCATTGCTCCTGTAGCCCCTTGGATGCAAGCGCTGCATGCTCATCCTCCTCCTTGGGCTTCGACCCACTGCTACTGCTTCCGTCAAGTTTAAAGTTGACCAAGTCTCTCCTCAACTCCTCTTGCTTAAGAGCTGCCCACATTTCATCCCAATTTGGCAAAGTCGCCCTGCCTAGGATACTCTGGACAAAGACTTGCCAATCTTTGGAAACAGAATTTAGGGCCAGTCTTACCATCTCGGACCCTTGAGGTGTAGACCCCACAACTGCTAACTCATCTCGGGTCTCCTGAAGCTTCGTGAGGAACGGATCAATGCGTTCCCCCTTCTGCATCTGTATGGATCTCATCTTTTGCTCTAGGTACATCTTCCGCTGCTCAGAAGATCCCTGATACAACATAGACAATGCATCCCACATTTCCTTAGCAGTCCCTTCACTAGCGATGTGATAGACTACATGATCCTTCACTCTAGCGAGGATCATTCTCTTGGTCTTCGCCATTTCTCCTTTGTACTTATAGAGCGGATCTAGATTAGCGGGCACAACCACCACGCTGTCGACGTAGGCTTTGAGAAAATGCTCATCCAGAAGGTACAACATCCTTGCCTTCCAGATTACATAGTTGGATACCCCATCCAAATTGTCTTGATCTCTTAGTCCACTAGCTGCCATCTCTGCCAAATAGAAAGTCGAATGACCTCCTCTCTCCTATGCGTAGCACTAGACTGGCCTACGCACTCCCTGCTGGAGCTTGTAGATATGCCCCTCTCCGTTGTTGCTCAGCTAGTGAGAATTCAGACTCCTTGGCTGGAAGTCCTCTAAGGAAGAATTCCCTCAACCGTGTCTCTCTCTTCCCTCTGACATCTTTTCTGCCCAGCAACTCCCTGTAGAAAAACTGCGTCCCACCAGAAAAACCCCTCTTCACTGAATCCTCTGCTGCATTGCTCCCTTTACCGTTGACAGATTTCGATCTGGAAATCTTACCTCTCTGTCGACTCACTCAGAGAGGGATTTAACACGAAAATCTATCCCTCTTGGCCTAAACTACACAAACCCTTTGGGGATTCGAATTACTGCCTCTGCAGGAATTTCGAATTCCCTTCTTCCTTCATGCTGGGTCTTTCGGCTCTGTTCTTCTTGCTTCACCTGCACCTCTGATACCATTTGAAAATTCCTAATCTGGAATCCCTACTGCAACAAACTGATGTTACTTCTTCTACTTGTTAATCCATACAAGTTATTCATTGTTGTTCTATGGTAAATATCGAAATAAATACAACCGCAACATTCATTATTTAAAATAATATGCCGAAATAAGAAATGGAACAAGAAAGAGAGACAACACACATCTACACAGTTATTTTTGGACAAATGTCCCTGGAAAAACCCAATTCGGGAAAATCAGTGTAGCAGCTCTGAGGGTTTTATTATTATGCAGTAGTAATTTCTGAATACAACTTCTGGATTGTTGGAATTTCTAAGTCTATCAGTCAGAAATTCTTCCTGTACTATCTGATTTATTTCTTCCTACTTGTTCATTTACTTAACAAGTTATTTACCAGGTAAATACTGAAAATAAATACAAGTACATTATCAACACATATAGATCATCAATTGAAAGAAACATGAACACAAGTGACATAGTTATTTTTGGACTAATGTCCCTGGAAAAACCCAATGCGGGAAAACCGGTGCAGCTATCAGAGGGTTTTATTATTAAGTAGTTTCAGAATACAATCTGGGTGCCAGAAATGGCTCACCCAACAGAGAATGCACTTGGCAGTAGTACCTCTCAATCAAAGACAGATATCAGCAACAATTTTCCCCACGAAATCTCCCAGCGTCAACCTCTAGGGTCTGCGTCAGCCTCTCTGGCCCAGCGTCAGCCTATTTGGCCCAACGTCAGCCTCTCGGGGCTCTGCGTTAGCCTCTACATCTCCCACATTGGCCCTCCTTAGGCTCTGCACAGCTCTTGGTTGCCCTCTGCATGGCCTCTGGCTGCCTCTGCGTGACCTCTGTAGAAATTTTGAATAATATAACACTTATTCACAGAGATTATCCTGATTATACACTATCTGCGGAATGCATGCATAATACATAACCTCCTCTACGTTGATCATCAATTTTGCGGAATTAAAAACAATGAAACATCAATCGCATGCGCACATTAACACAGTATGTACTGGGGAAAGCATACAGCCGAAAACCCCCAACTATCTGTATATTATAATGATAGAGAACATGTAACAATACATAGTACAATACTCCTCACAAGTACTCAGTGCTATCTCCACCTGCTACACACAAACTAGCTCAGATATGAATCAAGTCACAGGTTCAAATCTCCTCCGCTGTCTGCCTGCCTCTACTGCGCAATCCAATGTGAGAATAGGAATGATCCAAGCTCGTTTTCCTTGGATTGTACTGCGCAATCCTCATTGGCAATCTCAATCACTGATTGTGCAAATCTCATGCACAGCTATAGTCACAACTGATAGTAGTCTCCACCTCTAACACCTGTCTCCACTGAACTGTCCATGCACTGAGTTAACTGATGTATTCTTTAGTTGATTTATGAGTTAATAATTAGTGAATTAATTAATAATTAATTCACATCACTCATCACTAGTGTATTCTGTAGTTAGACTAAATACAACTAGTTCAACTAAGTCAAACTGAATACAACTCCATCAACTCCTCAATCAACTCCACCAAACTCAATCACTTGAGTTCTAACTGAAGTCCATCATGCAATAGCTCAACTGACCCATAAGAAAAACGTATTTCCTTCTGGCAGTTGCATGTGCTACATCCGTAGCTCGAACTCAAGTGCTCCAAGAGGATAAGATAATGTTTATAGTCCAAATATTATTAAGAGCTAATAATATTTGACTGTTCTATTTTTAGACTGGCAGTCTAAAAATAGACTCCGCCCATATGTCTAAAAATAGAAGTCCATCTATTTTTACCAACATGACCAATCATTCACAAATAGCATCCTGCAACTCATAGACCATGAACCATATGTCTAAAAATAGACATAGTATAAAAATAGACTTTGCGCCAAAAATAGCCTGCGGGCCCACTTAGTGAAGGCGACTTCTTTTCACTAAGCTCCATCATCTTGTCGCATTTTCAACACTCCCTCTCAACAAGATATGGATTATCTGCAACCCCTATCCTGCAACTCTGGAATGTTCTGCATGCAACACATTTGCCCGGTCCACTTGCTCCAACAACACTTGGAACAAAAACACTCCCAACTGACCACTCTGTTGGGCTAGGAACATACTCTGATGCTGAAGCTCTACTTGCTGCTGACAAGTGCTCCCTCTCTGACATTTGCGCTACTGCAACATCTCCATGCATCTCGCACCATTGCACACTTCTCTGTGCCACCTGGCATTGTGCAAAACACTTGTGCCTCTCGCATTGCTGCAGCATACTAGCTATGTGCTGTCCTGGGATTCCCTACACTGTCGCTCTCTCTGCCGCTCCATCTGCATCTGTCTCTACCCAATCAGTCAGTTCCTGCTACTCCACATCGGGGCTCTTGTAGCAAGGTCTCATCCAAGAGGTTGGGTACCTCAAGGATCTTGCCCCTCCTCCTTGGAACGATCACTCTATATCACTCCACTTCCTACTTGGAGGTATGGCTGCATGTGATCCCTCAGCCCACCTAGCTCGAAGTTTCCCCCTACTGGAGGTCTCTGCATGAGTAGATGTCTCTACTCGATCTCCTCTCAGCTTCCCTTATTGTGGCTGCTCCACAACCTCCTGAAGCTGCTGCACCAATCGTGGCTCCTCCATAATCGTCTGAGACTTCTTCTAGCTCTGCATGTTGAGAGGTAATATACGCTCCCTCTCAACCACCAAGTCTCCATCAGTTGCCTCGCTGCTCAAGGCTTTGCATGCATCTTGAACCTCAAGAGCATACAGGTTCTTGACCCGTGAACCAATCTGCTTCACCTGTCTAGTGATGATGTGTCTAAGGAAAACCTTTCCCTTACTGAAGACTACATCATAGCCTCTGTCTTCCAGCATCGCGATCGACACCAAGTTTCTCTCCAGTCCTGGTACATACTTGACATCGGTCAAGGTAAGGCGAGCTCCATGCTCCCTCTGAAAAATAACCGTGCTTACACCTGAGACACGATACTTCTCATCATTACCCATTGCTATGAGTATCTGGAGATCTTTCTCCTCCAAAGAACTGAACAAACTCTTGTCACCGATCATGTGGAAAGAAGCTCCACTGTCAAGAAACGAACCACTTCCCACCATGGATGAAACCATGTATGCAAAGAGTGTGAAATCCAACTCAAACTGTGAAGCAAGTGCCTCACCTTCAGATCCTTCCCCGGATCCTTTCTTGGATTTTCTCCGTGGACAATTTGCAGCATAATGGCCCACGTCATGACAACGAAAGCTTCGCACTTTCGATTTGTCACCCTTCTTCCCATCATTGGAAGAACTGGATTTGGAAAGAGAAACCTTCTCCTTCCCCTTCTTTGCTTTGGCAGCCAAAGCGCAATTTTCTTCATCAGATGCCTTTGATGAAGATCCGTCCCTGGTATTCCGCCTGATCTCCTCTTGCACAAGATCAGACCAAAGTCTCTCCCATCCTGGCAATTTCTCCCAACCATTGACAGAGTCCTGATAGGAATGCCAACTCTTCGGAAGACCAAGGAGAGCCAAGCTCACCAAGTCCTCATCATCGACAGTCACCCCCACACTTCCCAGCTCATCCCGGCATTGGGTGAACTTCGTGAGATACTTGGGCATACTGTCTCCATTCTCACACTTAATGTTTCAGAGTTTATCCTTGAGCGCCAACTTCCTCTGGTCACTCTTGCTTTGGAATAAATTTGTCAACGCTTTCCACATCAAGTATGGAGAAGCGTTTCCATGCAGGCTGGATACAATGTGATCCTTCACGCCTTCCAACAGAATCCTTTGACACTTTGCTGTCTTCTTTTGCCAAGCCTCAACGTGAGCAGCATCAGTAGGCTTTTGGACCTCGGCCTCTATGAACTCCTTCAACCCATTGTCATCTAACATTGCCTCCATCCTGTCTTTCCATGCAATATAATTCGAGCTGCCTTCAAGAGCATACTCCAATCGCAATCCGTTGAAAGACATTTCAACTTTGACACCAAGAAAACACTGCTGCAAATTCGAATTCCACCAGCTCAAAACTCAACCGCTGCTGATCTAAAATTCGTGAGAACAAAGTATTTCTTGTACAGATATTGACTGTATGGGCATTCACCGGATATCTCACCTTCCAAAAGAAGGATGAATCCAAAGGCTACCTGGCCCGATTACAGACTCTGCCTAAAGAAATAAAATGTAAACACTTTCTGAATAATAGATCTGGTGATCAACTCTGCTCTGATACCATGTAGAAATTTTGAATAATATATCACTTATTCACAGAGATTATCCTGATTATACACTATCTGCGGAATGCATGCATAATACATAACCTCCTCTACGTTGATCATCAATTTTGCGGAATTAAAAACAGTGAAACATAAATCGCATGCACACATTAACACAGTATGTACTGGGGAAAGCATACAGCTGAAAACCCCCAACTATCTGTATATTATAATGATAGAGAACATGTAACAATACATAGTACAATACTCCTCACAAGTACTCAGTACTATCTCCACCTGCTACACACAAGCTAGCTCAGATCTGAATCAAGTCACAGGTTCAAATCTCCTCCGCTATCTGCTTGCCTCTACTGCGCAATCCAATGTGAGAATAGGAATGATCCAAGCTCGTTTTCCTTGGCTTGTACTGCACAATCCTCATTGGCAATCTCAATCACTGATTGTGCAAATCTCATGCACAGCTATAGTCACAATTGATAGTAGTCTCCACCTCTAACACTTGTCTCCATTGAACTGTCCATGCACTGAGTTAACTGATGTATTTTTTAGTTGATTTATGAGTTAATAATTAGTGAATTAATTAATAATTAATTCACATCACTCATCACTAGTGTATTCTGCAGTTAGACTAAATACAACTAGTTCAACTCAGTCAAACTGAACACAACTCCATCAACTCCTCAATCAACTCCACCAAACTCAATCACTTGAGTTCTAACTGAAGTCCATCATGCAATAGCTCAACTGACCCATAAGAAAAGCATATTTCCTTCTGGCAGTTGCATGTTCCACATCCGTAGCTCGAACTGAAGTGCTCCAAGAGGATAAGATAATGTTTATAGTCCAAATATTATTAAGAGCTAATAATATTTGACTGTTCTATTTTTAGACTGGCAGTCTAAAAATAGACTCCGCCCATATGTCTAAAAATAGAAGTCCATCTATTTTTACCAACATGACCAATCATCCACAAATAGCATCCTGCAACTCATAGACCATGATCCATATGTCTAAAAATAGACAGTCTAAAAATAGACTTTGCGCCAAAAATAGCCTGCGGGCCCACTTAGTGAAGGCGACTTCTTTTCACTAAGCTCCATCATCTTGTTGCATTTTCAACAGCCTCTAGCTGGCTCTGCATCAATCCTCTCCCGCTTCTGCGCTGATGTTCCCGGTACTATCTCTGCCTCTCTACTATTGTATTCACTGCCCCTCAGCTGAAACTCTGATCACTCCTTTGATTTCCTCAGCAAGCCCTGCCCCAGAAAATCGAATTCTTGATCAACTCAAATGTGTTCTCCAACTGACCCTCAAGCCTCTTCTTATACTTTTCTTGTTGACAATTCAACGATCGAGATTAAGTCCCTAATCAACAGCTAAGATTAGATTTGGCTTGATCCATGACTTTTGAACCATTTTAACTCAGTTTTATATTAATTCACATTAATATTTTATTTTCCCAAAGTTTAGACTTAGAGACTCCATTAAAAATATTAATTATTTTAATATCTCCCAAACTGGTTAGATTCTGCCCAAACCATTTCTGGGTCTTGGAGGTCTCATGTGCTTTAGTCTCTCCACCAATTTTCAAGGCTAGAGCACATCCGATGTTACCCCAAATCAACATGGATGCCTTCCCGACAATCTAGTTACAGAGAATATAACTAAGAGTACTCTTAACTAACAATGGTTCATTAGTTAAGAGTACTCAATGGTGCTTTAGTCTCTCCACTCTAATGAGAGTGCTTAAGAGCACTTTCATTAGTTAAGAGTGCTTTAGTCTCTCCACCAATTTTCAAGGCTAGAGCACATTCGATGCTACCCCAAATCAACATGGATGCCTTCCCGACAATCTAGTTATAGAGAATATAACTAAGAGTACTCTTAACTAACGAATGGTTCATTAGTTAGCAAGGGATGAACCATTGGTTCCAAATTAGTACTCTTAACTAACGAATGCCGATGTTTTCTTATAGACAATTATTCGAAACTTTACTACATTATTCTAATTTTTTTGCCCACCAAACCTTCACGAACAAGGACAGCCTTGGCAGATCCCAATATCATAGGGATGATCATTTTAAAGTCCTACAATTGCAATTATATGGTTTTGATAAAGTTGTAAATAAATAATGTAATATTCATATTTCTAAATTTTAGGATCCTAACCTAACAATATTTATAAGTTTGCATCTATATATGGTGGCTGGCATGTAATATTGATTTTCAATTTATTTGTTTCCATTATTATATGGATATTGCTACCAAGCTATATGAGAATCTTTAGTTTAGTAATTAGATTGTTTTCAACGTCAAATATGTTATTTATTTAACTAATATTGCCAGTTATGGCTTCCAACAAAAGTTTTGGCTATTTTTCCCAATTTTCAGGAAAATCTAGATGTCATGGTTTTTCCTAAAAATTGTTATTTTTTTTTGTACTCTTTCTTATTTCCCGTTTGACATTGTGAATTTTCATGATGTTGCCAATTTTCCGATGATTTTTTCATCTATGGTTCTAACACATATTTTAGATAATTATTGAAACATTGTTTGTCTCTGTTACACGAGAACCGCTCCCTAGAGGTGGGAAACCCGTTCCAGTGGTTCCTGCACTCCCGGAAGCTTTGGAACTGTATGGGAATGTTCCCTTTTCTGTGGGAGCTGCAATGGGAGCTTGGGAAAGTTCTGGGAGGTTTGAAGACTCTTTTTTTTGGAGTCCCTGCGTTCCATGGGGCTGGGGAATACAAAGCATGTAGACAAATATGTTGAACTTCCCACAAAACATGAGGCTTTGTTGAAACCTTCGCAGGAAGAAAGGCCAAAGACATCCTTAACACCGATATCCTTAATTGAGAAACTGGAGCAATCTCTTGATGGTTTAAGGAAGCGTGTGACACCTCAATGTAAGAGCGATATCTGGGATGTCATGCTGATGAGTTATTTTTGTTTATGTATATGTATCACAGAAGATTGTGTGCATATTGTATGCGGCAGTCAATGCTTAACCATTAGAGTCGCTTAACTTTTTCTCATAAGAATAACTAGAAAAACATAGGTAAAATTGTTCCTTTGTATTTTTAAGGTAGATTGTTTCAAATACTGGTCATGTGTCAGAGCACTGATAATGAACTTGACATGTTAATATTTTATATATATAAAAGGGAGAGACTCAGGAAGAGAGACACCCAGAGATTATATTTATATATAAGAGAGATTATATATTTAAATTGATTTTAATATTTGAATATTTTGATTTAATATTAATTTTGATTATTATATAATTATATATTTTTCATTTTTATATTTTTAATTTTTTTATTATATAATATTACCGTTCCCGATTAGCCGTTTCCTGTAAATTTTGGGGAAACCTCTAGCCATCCCCGACACCCGTACCCAAGTTCCCAACGTTCCCACATTCCAGAAACTCATGCAACATCACTATTTGTCCTTTTTCTAGATTTTTGATAATTCTGTTTTTATTGTTAATTATTTGTATTTTTGTCAAAAACGTGTACACTTGATCTTATTTCCATTTGTAAAGAGTATTTCCCTAATACATTTGGGAAAATGGTTTCAAATATTATGTGCTAATCACGTATATATCAATGTTCCACCAAGACTCCTGGACGGGGAGATGCGGGTGCAGGGAGTCGCACAAGGGGGACGTGTGGGAGTACCCTCAAATTTTATTGAAATTTAGGGGGGATGTCGGGGGATATAATTTTTTTTCCTTGTATATGTATATGTATATCTATCTATCTATATATATATATATATATATATATATCAAATTCATATTCAATAATGGAAGCATAAATAGAATGATACAAACATAATTGAATTAAATAATGAAATACATTGATCCATACTCATCATTCTTACTAATGCATACATTATTCATCCATAAACCATGAGATTCAATAATGAAATACTCTGATCCATATTCATTATTCATTATTCACCATTCTAGAATCTACATTGATTTAAAAATTAAATTCATCATTCTAAATCCTAAATTGATTTAAAATTAAAATTCATCATTTATCATTCTAGAATTTAATTAGTACTAAGCAAAATAGACTATAATAGATACTGAAATCTAAAGACTGAAATATTAAATTGATATAACTAAAACTTAAAAACAATGGAGTAACGAGTCTAAAAGTCACTCTAAAGTACACAGAGGGCTTGGTGCTCTTGATTAAAGACTAATTCCATACCCTTGTACATGGAAAAATGCAATGGAAGCATTGCAATCCATCAAATCCTGAATTCCTGAAAACCTGTTAAGTCTGCTGGATTTTGAGTGAGATCTAAGTAGGGAAAAATTGTCAAATACTAGGTTTTCCCTGTCATAAATCATTCTTTACAAGCAAATTTAAGGGGGGGACGCATAGACCATTTTGAGGGGGGATGTCCAGGCGTCCCCCTTTTGGGGAGTCGTGTCCCCCACACTGGGGAAACGGCCCCCCCTGCGTCTCCCCGTGTTTCCCCAAAAGGGGCATGTGGGGAAACGTTTCCCCAGACGTCCCCCTGTCCCGGGTGCGTGGGGTGCGAGGGGTGTGCGCACCCGACCATGGGGGACGTGTCCCCGTGGAAAACTGGTATATATATGTTGTTGAATTTTATTCCTATATACCATCTAATCATATTTACATACTAGCTATAGAAATTAAACATATAAAAAGTGAAGCTGATAAGAAACCTGATTTAATATCCACTGCGTAGCAAGTTGTTTCCAAGGGCTCTCTGACAGTATGGGGAAAGGTTCAGCAACTGTGGACTAAGGCATCATTTATTGCAGGATTTGACATTTCTCTTTCTTATTGCATCTCTTGATCGACTTGCTTTGGGGTTCGATATGCAAGGTTCAATACTGAGGCAGTATAAAAACATTAGGATTGTTTCTGCTTCTTTGGATATTACACGTTAATTATTTTTGAACTATGTGACTTGGTTGTCAAGGAAAGGTTTTTATTTTAAACATTCTTATGAAGTAACTCACATATCTAAATGGTCTTTTACTGTTGATTTCAGAGTCTGTACACACACGATTACAGCGCAGCAATGGCACATACTTAAATACAATAGTACACAAGAAATTACGTGGTAAAACCATGACAAATCGTGTGTGTACACACTCTGAAATCAAAAACTTTTGGTTTGTAGAACAGTCAGAATAACCACAACAATAGGTAAATATAATTTTACATTTACATTTTCTTTTATTGTTTGTTGTCATATTCTAAGATTTACCTGTATATCGTTATCCCAAATTGCTGATTTCTAGGAAGTTGTTTTTGCAAGTTCAATTTACAGAACAAGATGAGATGAACTCAAGTATCCAATATTTTCTTTAAAACTCGTAGTTGAATGATGCTTAAGGATGGGAATTCCGAGTCTAACCACCAGAAACTTTGTGCCACCAATACTGAATAAAAGCCATTTGCTAATTCCCTCAGCATATAAGATATATTGTTTGTGGAAGTTATACAGCATCTCAAACAAATTTGACCAAGTACTTAAAGTCTATGGGACTGACTGTGTTTGTAGGCCAGCAATATATGATGATTGTTCATTCTAAATGATCATGTTAAAATTTAAAGAGAAATTGTGGTACATTGAAGAATTGAGAGTAAGAGAAAACTAATGTATTATAAAGAGATCATAAAACCCAAGCTTGAATGTCGTTATTTCCTTTCTACTGTAAGCAGCTTATAGAGGAAAAGTAATATTGCTAAAATAAGAACACATGCTCACGAGTCAAAAGGTTCAAAGTGCAACTGGGTGCTGGACTATACCTGAAACACCATGGAAAGAAAGAATATGTAATTTTTGTGATACTAAGGTGGAGGATGAAAATTACTTTCGACATTAGGTTTAATTTTCAAGCCATTTGTAGTACAGAAAATCTTTTTAGATTATTAACTTGTCAAAATAAAAAGTAGCTTAGAAAACTTCTCTCCAAGCTTTTTTATCATATAAACATTAGGTCGAAGCATGTTAATTAAATTTCAATTTTATTTTCTTAAAGTCTGATAGACCAATGTTGGTTTATAGTGGACAGGTCATAGTAGTCATCATCATCGTCAGTGTTGTGTTTGGAGCTGAAGTTTGATGTGTGAACTGTATCAGAGAGATTGGTCCTCGAAAGACAATTTGTCTTTAAATGTGTTTCTTCTATTTTCTTCTATTTTGTAATTTTGTCTTAAGAAAGTGTGTCAGGGATTATCATATCAATGATCATTTCTTGCTTCTGATTAGTTATTGGGTTGTTTGTAAACAGGTACTGCAGTTATAGGTGTTATGCTGGTCACAACACTTTTGATGGCTATTATCATGCTTGTTGTGTGGAGGAGTAACTGGTTGCTAGTTTTACTATTTACTGGTTTCTTTTTGTTCATTGAGCTTGTATACTTCTCATCTGTGTTATTCAAGGTCGACCAAGGTGGTTGGGTTCCACTTGTGATTGCCGGTGTATTTCTTATTATCATGTATGTCTGGCACTATGGTACAGTCAAAAGATACGAATTCCAAATGGAGAGCAAAGTTTCGATGGCATGGATTCTGGGTTTAGGCCCCAGCCTCGGTTTGGTTCGAGTTCCAGGGATTGGCCTTCTATATACAGAACTTGTAAATGGAGTGCCTCACATATTCTCACATCTTATTACTCATCTTCCTGCTATACATTCTGTTGTTGTATTTGTGTGTGTAAAGTATCTGCCCGTCAACACTGTTCCACAAGAAGAACGTTTTCTTGTTAGGCGCATTGGGCCGAAGGATTTCCACATGTTTAGGTGTGTTGCTAGGTATGGTTACAAAGACTTACATAAGAAGGATGATAATTTTGAGAAAACGCTCTTGCATAATTTGTCCGTATATATCCAGCATGAATCACTAATGGATAGTTTCTCAGATTCGGAAAATTGCAGCTTATGTGAAGTCTCTCTACAGGCACTCGCTTTAGACACAGAAAATGCAAGTCAGATGTCTTTAGGCATGGTCTCAGCAGATTTATCACAAAACTCAGTTGTGTCTGAAATATCCCTACAACAATCAGGTCTGCATGTCAGATTTAGTGTTCCTAACGCTAGAACTGTTGATGATGAATTGCAATTTCTAAATGATTGCAGAGATTCCGGTGTGGTGCATATTCTGGGTAATACTGTAGTAAGGGCAAGAAGCGAATCTGGCTTGATGAAGAAAATTGCAGTAGATTATATCTATGCTTTCCTTAGAAGGATATGCAGGGAAAATAGTGTCGTTCTTAATGTTCCTCACCAAAGCCTCCTAACTGTAGGCCAAGTCTTTTATGTATAGGGAGAAATAACAATTTTATGTGATTAACTCTTGATGTGCTCAGAGTAGCATGTACGGACGGTACATTCCAGTTCTTGTACAGGAAGTGGCAAAGCCTTTGAAAGAGGTTTTCATTTGGAATTGACAGCTAAACATCTTGGAGTAAAATGAAAATTTCCTTGTGGATTTGTGAGCAATAAGGTGCTGCTTTTTGAGTTTATTCTTTATGTTAACTTGTACTCTTTTGCATTTTGATGTGGAAACCTGGTTGTAAATTAAATACGCATGTTTAGCCATCAATAAGATATTTATTTGATTTGGAAAATTGGCTGTAAATTAAATAAAAATAAAAATGAATAAATGATATTTTAACGTCCACGAGATTAAAAATAGTCTATGGGATTACCAATGTCTTGTTTTTCGCTTTTTGCAATTCAATCTTTTTCTTACTCAAATTGATGATGCGCTGACCCAACTTTCTAACAGTCTCTTCACTGAAAAGACAATGCTAAGGATTGATGCTAACATACTGCCATAACTGTCCCCGATGTCTTTGAAAGCATCACATTCCAAAATGAAATGTTTATCTGATTCCATTGCCCTAGAAGTGCAAAAAGTACACCCCCGTTGTTCCCAAGCTCTTTTAGGTCTCTTCCATCATCTCGTTTCACACCGAAGTTGATGTGAGTTAGTTCTTAATTGAGCAATAAGAATCTTTGCTCTCCATGGAAAGCTGACTCCAATGTACTCTTTTTGTTGGAGATCACAAGTGGGGTTGAATTCGTGAACATAGTACTTCTTCTTTCTACCCAACTCTTTTCCCCATATACCGTTATGAAACTTTTCTATAACAAAATTGTTTAACTCCTTGCTATTTGTGGGACATGCATTGAGGTAAATATTCCATTTTTACATCCATTTGTTGTTTTGTCTCATCCATGATTTCCTACTTTCACTCATGCTTTCATTGAAGATAACTTTAGGCCATCTACCTACTCCCATTTGCTCAATTCCTTTTAGATACCTTATAAGACACACCATAGCAATTACTTTGGACACTGCTCCTGTTTCACTCAACATTATCTCATAAGGAATCGAACTTTTTATTTTGAACTTGCTCATGATCAGATGTTTTTGGATTTTCTCAATTTGTTTCCATTTTGAAATAGGGACGCTGCTAGCCTACAATTCACACCCATATAATATCACTGGACATTCTAGGAGTTTAAAAAGCACTTTAATCATTTTCCAATCCCATAACTTCGCCTCTCTAAATTTATTTTGAAGTACATATAATGCTTTCCACCTTCCTAAAATTCTCCTTTCTACAATTCTCCCAATTAAGATATTTTATAATCTCTCAAATAAGACTTTCCATTTTGAAGATGAACGAGCCAAGTAGCCAAAACACCCATTTGGTAGTATAAATATTGTCGCGCTTTATATTTGTCGTGCTTTATATTCACCCATTTGGTAGTATAAATATTGTCGTGCTTTATATTATGCCCAAAGGAACAACTTTAAGTCATAAGAAACAAATTTATTTCCTTTCGTTGTGTTAGAGAGGTAATGGTCTTAATGATAAAGAAAGTTGTTAATGGGTAATTATTTTCTATTATTGTTGTTCATTTATATTATTACAAGTTAATTAAAAGAATAATTATAATAGTTTTGTATTAAAAATTTATGTTAATTTTTTTAATAATTTTATAAATGAAAATATTTTTATAGTATATTTGTAAAGATAATGATCTTGCTATTAATATAATGGTTAATTAATTGTGAAATACATTTGATGTTTTATTAAACAAACGTATGAATAATAAACACTCAAAATAATTGTGTTTGAAATGATCTTTGTAACTTTAAAATCTTCTCCTCTCTCGTTTTAGATCCCCTCAATCAGTTTTTAATATGTTAACATGATATCACATCAGAAATTCTGAAGAAATATTTAAATAAATATTGGACAGTCTGTAGAAATATTTAAATTAAGATTGGACTGTTGGACTTGATTGATGTTCACGGGCAATGCATGTTAAAATAAAGTTTATTTGTCAAAAGGGTTTTCTAAAATTTACCAAGTTTAATACTTTCAATAATTTAAAATGTTTTTCAAAAGTGGAAGAGAGAACATAAGAGACGTCATACTGAGGGTAGACTAGATCCCTAGACCATGACAATCAGAAAGAAAATGGGTAGACCAAATTCTCCATACCCAAACAACGATGCCATAACCACACATGAAGAAAGAGGCCATAGACACATCACAACCCTACAAACCTAAGAATAGACTCCTTGCCACTGACACAATATACTCAAAGCCTCGATGTAGAGGGAAATAGAGGCACCCACATATCAGAAATGTAAAGAAGCGACCCACACTCACATATAGTGAGAACCCAACACAAAAGAAACGTGCCTAATTCAACAATGTGCATATATAGTAGCCTATAAGATTCGTCTAGGCAAACGGGCTTATGCAATTGCATACTGACTAGAACGATGCATGTATAGATAAACACGCATAAAGAAATGAATGAACTAGACACAACCTAGGATGCATGAGACTAAAGATAATGAAAACACGTAAGTATATATTTTTTGAAGATCATTTTTTGTTTTTGAAATTTTGATGCAACATAAAGAGCAGAAATACACAAAATGATTTGGTTGTTCTCTTTCTGAAAATGGAAGCTGTAATGGTCATAACATCTAGTGACACTTAATGCCCAAAAACATTCAATAGGACTGAGCCCAGGCCCATGTGGTCAGACGAAATTTTAGATTCGCAAAATAAAAATGATGAGGCTAAACTCAATTATATGACTAGTTGCATCTAATTCCAGTTTGCATCAACCTTGACTGAGCAATGCCACCCAAAGAAATATGGGATGAATTGAATGAGTTGATTGGATCGAAGGCATTGAATGCCGAAATTTCATTGAAACAACATTCTTGAGGTTCAAAATGATTAGTGTAGTGAGTAAGTATTCCCATATAAATGATTTAGGAGCACTGATTAAATGAGCATTTGTAAATGTCTAAGGAGAATGTGCAAAATCCACACTCAAACAGTTTGCCTACAAATCATGGAAATACAAGGTGGAAATCCATTTGCCTACAAATTATAAAGACATTGTTGGCTTAGTGGGCCCTGACCTAGGTTCAAATTTAATTGCGCCAAACAAAACCCTACACTACTGGCCCTTTCGGCATCAACCCACGTAGCGCAAGTTGAAGTCTCACTCGAAGCAGTATGGGGGGATGCTGGAACCAAGTTTCTGCATCCAGAGATCAGTGTGATGTCTTTTATTGCCCTAGATTTGCCTTCGCGTAGATCTATAAGCCCCTAGGGCTTAGTACAACACTTCCTTTAAACGGTCTCTAGACCTTCACGAAGGTCTATGATAGGTCTTTGCAGACCCTTAACAGATGAATCATCTACTTACGCGCACCATAAAATAACCCTAGATCTGAGCTCGCATAGATCTACTTAAGTATTTAATAAACATAACATAATGTATTATAATCTTCACGAAAGTATTTAACATGCATTGCGTACAGTTATTACAACTTATCCCATAGAGTCACACATCAATAGATCATTATTTCATAAAGACATTATTCAATCACAACATATATCGCAAACATAAATAATAGAAGTAAACAGATAAACACAGGAATTATTCAACAGTCTTCTTTATTGATCTTCAATATGGTATTACAGACTCAAAACTTCCTTGCGCACTCAGCTGCAGGGGTCCCTGCATTCAGCTGCAGGGGTTCGCGCACTTAGCTGCAAACACTACTCTAGGCCTCTGCGCACTCAGCTGCAAAGCCTTTCCCTCCTCTATGACTCACTTCTATGCGCTATCTTCTATCGACCCATTACATCCATCATCATCAGATTATATCTTAGACTTTCTAGGACACACCTATTTATACCATCCCATGGTCTGTGGACCATGGGTAGATCTCAAAACCGACTCAAATTTACATAGAAAAGGGGCTAAAACGCCTTTTATTCCTAATTACCTACGCACTCCGCATCCACAAATCGCGGAGACTTTACATCTTTTACCAAAATTTACATCAAAACTTGGGTTTTTAACTCCAAAACTGACCCCGAGGACCCCATCCCAACATACAACATTCACACTGAGTCAAATACATGATATGTTTCTTAATGGCATAGGAAAGTGATTAATCCAAGAGGAAACTCATTATGAAAATGCTATGTTTATAAGGATATTGGAAAAATGTAACATACCCAATTCTTTCTGTTTTTTTGAAAGCATGACATATTTCTTGAAATCACCAAATTCTCACCAACTTCTTGCTTTAATAACACAATATAATGTACAAAATTATATTATCACTATAGCCAACATTCTTACAAGTTATTCATGGATAATTAAGCTATAACCAACATTTTTGCATGCAATTCATGGACACTTACATAATAACATTGACCCTAACCGATTAATTCATTGCCCATGAGTACAATCAACCATCTCAGCATGTGAAACAAAGTTATACTCATACATTAAATAAATAAAACTCATACATGAGAAATTGCAACAACAGTCATATACATTTATAGCAACCTCTGTTAGCAACTCTCTTCCAAAAATATATTTACGATTCTCATTCGAATTATGGCCCCTTCTATGAGGCACATATGCTCAATTCCTCTTATTAACATAATTGGAAAATAATATATAGTATAGAGACAAAATTAAGTCCTCTATACTACAATAATGGTTGTGAAAAACTCTAAAACTATATAAGATTTTCACAGAACAACCCAACATGCAATCCTAAGCTCCAATGTACACCTCCAAACTTGCAACTTCCAATGTACTCACTTATTCCTCAAACACAACACTCACCACAAGAAGTAGTATCCAAAATATAAACAATACAAATCAATAGCTTTATTGTCTTTAGCGACACTTAGTAAATAGCTTCATGGGAACATTTTTGCATCCAACCATAAGCACTAGTGTGAGTAGGTGCCACCTTTCTGCCAAGAAATGAAATAATAGGAAATTTACCAGCTAAGACTATGGCTACTTCACTTATTCCAAACAATTAACTAAGTTTAAGGAATTCTACCTTATAGCCCATGGTTATAACAATATTTATATTCAGGGATGCCACCCTTCAACCCATTCATTTTACAACAATCCTACATTTTGGCTTCTCTTTCTCCCTTAGCCTTGTACAACACGATCCATTTCATTGCTATACAGTCCCCTAGGCCATCCCACTTCCCTCTAGTGCTTCCATATAGACTAGCTAGGAAAATCTCTAATGTTGGAAGCTAGGGGATCTTTGGTTTCTATCAGTGTATACCAATAGTCTAATAGCATATCAACATGGTATCATTTCTCCTCCATGGTTTAACATACTAGAATTATTTTTCTTCCCACCTATTCGTTTCTCAACATATCCCAATGAAATATGCCCCTTGCACACTTGAATGGTAGCCTTCTCCATGGCTTTTCCCTAAGGTTACAATTAGCCAACATCCTGCATGAATACCTGCCATGCATGAGTGATATGTGCCCATCCCTAAAGCACATAAGACAAAAGGGTATAGAGCTTGGGAACCGTGTGTCCTTCCCCAACTTCTAACATATTTGATACCCTATATGTACTTTCAAGATATTAGGTACTTCTTGAAACCACCAATTTCATTCAAAAATTGTATCTTTGATACCTTTCTTCATTTCCCTGCTATTAATTAATTAATGTGTATAGGCATAATAATGCATACTTATGCAAGCAAATTAATCTTGCAATCACAATGGAACCATAAATAATAACTATAGGCTTACACATGCAAACATGTTTGAACAAACTAAAAAGTAATAAAATCCATGATAGAAATAGATTTAATTTAGCACAATCTATAGGTACATTCATGAACACTTACATGTATGGAAATTGTACACCAACTAACTGCAGTGGGACATTCCACCAAAATGTAGGCTATTGGTTGTACCAATTCTCTCTACAACAAAGGCCACCCCCGAGCTGAGGATATGAATCCGCAAGGGTGAACTTTTCCTATGGCTATCTCAAATTTTCTTCTCATAATCCAATTCTCAAGTTCATAGTCAATATTTACACATATAGTAGTCCCAATCCATAGTTATAAGGCACTAGCCTTGAATGGATTCGAACACTTTTGTGGCATGATCATCTTGGAGATCATTTCTTAGCACAACTGGGCATGATAAAAGGTTGATGGCTAGAAAAGTCAGTTTTGGAGTGCACTGGCCCATTTCCAAGGCACATCATAAACATGTTAGGCTCCCTTTCTCAAATTTTGTGCACCACAGACCTTCGCAATTTGCACTAGTTAAACACATTAAGAGAAGCTTGGAAGGGAACCCAACAAAGAAAGGTAAAGATTGTTTCCATATGAAACCTCATCCATAGTCATTTACTTTGCATGAAGGACAAAAATGACATAAATAACTTCATTGGTTGGGGTGCTTAGGTTACATGTAAACCAAAGGAGATGGGAACCCCACACTTGGGGGTTGAGAGAGATGACAAAACTTCCTTTGGACACAAGTATCTATGGACCAAAATCTGTTGAAAATGCAACAAGAAAATCATGATTTAATTTTCCCTTGAATTAAATTAGGAGAAAAATTGTAATTCCACATCACAAGACAACTTGTACGAGGTAACTAAGTTGATTTTACATAGTTGGATCATTTAATTCGAGTTGAGGGTCTAACTTGAGTCATGTAGAGTGTCTCCTACTTTATAGGAGCCCTGGTTGAGTTTATTTTGAGTTGTAATTAATTAATTCAGTTTAATCAAGTTAAAGTCAGTTAAACTAGTTCTAACTGTTGGAAGAACTAGTAGGAGGTCACACAGTGGGGTGCTGCTTCATGTGTTCAACCAGTGAACTGATGATTCAACCATAAATAACTCATGCATGTCAGATCTGAGAGTTACCCAGTTGAGATTGGAGTTCAAGGGCAATGTACTACCAATTGCATAATCATCCAAATTGTATAGGTGGTGCATGCAGGAAGAGGAAGGCCTATGAGGATTGTACAATTCCAATTGAGGAATTTCCCTAATTAATAGGGGCTAATTCCCAAGGAAAAAATGCAAGGAAATAGGGACTTGGGCAAGCAGAAAATTGGCTAAGTATTGGCCTAGGCTTGTCTAGGAAGCTATGATACAGATAGGGATAATGCAGAGGTTTCTCGGGCTTGAGCAGAGCATTGTAATATTCTCATATTTTCCGACTAATGCAATATATAAATAGCAAGGGTTTTTAGCTGTGGCTTCCCTAGGAAATCATTGTGTAATGTGTTGATTGAATTCTGCTGATGAGTAGAGTACATTCAAGTCTATTTCTTTAGTAAATTACAATTAGCAGTTTGAATCTACAAGGAATTTTTACATGGTATCAGAGCTGAAATCACACTAGAAGAGGAGAATACGAGTTTGTCTTTGCAGGTGAAATCGAATTTGCATGATAATTCTTATGAGCTTGCAAGATGTCATTCTATAGATTGAGACTTGAATATGCCCTTGAGGGTGGTTCAAATTATATTGCTTGGAAGGACAGGATGGAGGCAGTGTTGGAAGACAACTGGATGAAGGAATTCATAAACGGTGATATTCCTAAGCTTCCAACAACAGATGCTCAGGATCTCGAAGAGTGGAAGAAATGTGTTGCAAAGGCGAGAAGGATCATACTAGAAGGAGTTCGAGATCATATTGTATTGAATCTCCATGGGAAGGATACACCATATGCAATGTGGCAAGCCTTGATATACTTTTTTCATAACAACAATGACCACAGGAATCTGGCACTTAAGGACATTCTTCGGAAGATCAATATGAAGAAGGGCGACACAATACCACAATACTTGAGTAGGTTCACCCAATGTCGGGATGAGCTTGGGAGTGTTGGTATTACAGTTGCTAAAGACGATCTGGTCAATCTAGCACTTCTAGGCCTTCCCAAGAGCTTGCACAACTACCAGGTTTCGGTAAATGGGAGGGAGCATCTACCAAATTGGGAGCTTTTGTGGTTTGACTTGGTGCAAGAAGAGATAAGGCATAACACTAGAGATGGAACCTCATCTAGGTATGATGATGGGGAGAAATGTGCCTTGGCTGGAAAGGAAAAGAAAGGGAAAGGAAATAAATTTCAATCCAAATGAGATTCTAGTTAGGGCAACAAGAAGAAGGACTCATCAAAGATTAAATATTTTCACTGTCATGAGCTGGGACACTATGCCACGAAGTGTACGCACAAGAAGGAAGACAAGAAGCCCTTAGGAGAAGCAGCAAGTGAAACTCTTGCTTCACAATTAGAGTTGGATTTCACCCTCATTGCATGCATGGTGACATCGGTGATGGGTAGCGTGTGGTATCTGGATAGTGGAGACTCATTCTATATGATGAACAACAAATAATTATTCAGTGACTTGGAGGAGAAGGACCTCCAGATGCATATCGAGATGGGAGATGATGGAAGGTATAACGCAACCGGTATCGGCACATTTACTTTTCAGAGGGAGTCTGGTTCTCTTCTCACATTAAAAGATGTCATGTATGTTTAGGGTCTGAAGAAGAATTTAGTTTCAATTGCTATGTTGGAACACTGTGGCTATGATGTGATATTTAACAAAGGAAAGGATTTTCTTTGTCACATAGATACAAGAAAAGTAAAGCGGATCAGGGTTTGGGTGAAGAACCTCTACAAATTAGATGTATAAGATTGTGTAGTATTGAGCACGAAAATAGAGAAGGTGCAGAGCCAAGACATCAGAGAATTATGGCATAGGAGATTTGGCCATTTGCACCATGGAGCCTTGAAGATCATGCATCAAATTTCTATAGGACTTCCCAAGGGTGCACTAGAGCAACGAGATACATGCAAAGGGTGTACACTAGGGAAGTACACCAAAGCCACCTTTCATGATAAGGACAATCGAGCGCAAGCGATCCTTGAAAGAGTTCACTCAAATGTGTGTGCATTGTTCTCGACATCCTCCATGACCAAGCACATGTATTATGTGATATTTGTAGATGATTTCTCACGTAAGTGTTGGATTTTGTTAATGTAGAAGAAAGATCAAACATTCTCTAAATTTGTGAATTTAAAGCACTTGTTGAGAAAGACACTGGAAGGAAAGTGAAGGCTCTCAAGAGAAATAATGGTGGAGAATATGTGTAGAGTGAATTCAAGAACTTTTGTGCATTAGAAGGCATTCGATGAGAGTTAATAGCACTCCATAACCCAAAACCTAATGGGGTGGTTGAGAGGAAGAACAAAAGTATTGTGGGATCTGCACGTGTGATGTTGCATGATCAGGGCCTACCATTGCACTTGTGGGATGAAGCATGAAACACAACTGCATATGTGTAGAACGAGAGTCCTCATCGGATTCTTGGGATGAGTACACCAAAAGAAGCATTTTTAAGGAAGAAACCAAATGTGTCACACTTCAGGATCTTTGGTTCATCAATTTACTGTCATGTTACCAAGGATGCAAGGAAAAGGCTAGAGCTGACAACTGAGTTGGGCATATTTGTGGGGTACACTGATACACCTCAAAATTATTGGGTGTACCTTCCATCTCACAGGGTGAAATTTGTTCGTAGAGATGTGAAGTTCGATGAACGAAAGGCCATGAGATGTTCCCTTGAGAGGGAGATTCAGTTGCATGGAAATGAGGAGCTTTTGGCTCCAAAGGCATAACCTCAGGATGATGTGGAGCAACCACATGCATAGGAGCAACCATATGCATAGGAGTCGAGAGTGGAAGCACCCACTCATGCAGAGACATCCATAGACGGAAAGAAGCGCACCAGAGAAGCTGATAGGTTGATGCATGATGATAGAGATAATGTGGGAGCACTCACATGAAAAAGCATGTAGAGGAGGTCACCAGATAGGTACAATGGCTACATCGCTTTAATGAGTGAGAGTGTAGAGATTGAGCCATCTTCATTTGAGGAAGTAGTGCAGCAACCCATATGGGTTGATGGCATGGTAGAGGGGTATAACTCCATTATCAGGAACAATTCTTGGGAAGTTATCCCAAGGCCGGAGGACAAGTCAATGGTAGGTTCCAAGTGGATCTACAAGGTGAAGCAAGCAACATATGGGAGTGTCAAGAAACATAAGGCCAAAATTGTGGCCAACGGGTTCTCTTAGGTGGAGGGAATTTATTACGAAAATATCTTTTCTCCAGTTGCAAGGTACTCTTCAATCAGATCTATTCTATCACTTTCAGTGCAGATGGGATGGAAGATACATCAAATGGATGTGAAGACAACCTTCATCAATGGAGTGATTGAGGAAGAGGTGTACTTGAGCAGTCGGAAGGATTTGAGACCTTGAACAGAGAGTCACATGTGTGCAGACTAAGGTGAGCGCTGTATGGATTGAAACAAGCACCCTGCGCATGGCACACCAGGATCGACAACTATTTCACTAGGTTGGGCTTAACCAAAAGTGCAAAAAATGCAAACCTTTACCATATTGTGGTTGGAGGTAAATTATTGATTATAGTATTATATGTTGATGATTTAATTCTAACAGGTGATGAGAAGCTAGTCAAAACTTGCAAAGAGGATCTTGCAAGAGAATTTGAGATGAAGGAACTGGGGGTTATGCATTATTTCCTTGGTATGGAAGTATGGCAAGGATATGAGAAATTGTTTGTCTATCAGGGAAAGTATGCCAACGAGATACTGAAGAAGATCCACATGCAGAGTAGAAAACCCATGGAGACTCCTCTAGCATGGAATTGGAGGAAGGATGATTCTATTTTAAGTGAAGTAGTGGATGCTACTATTTATAGGTAGCGTGTGGGTTCACTTATGTATTTGGTGAACACACAAGTGAACATGTATTTTGAAATTAACCAGCTTAGTCAAGCAATGGCTAAGCCAACCAAACTATATTGGAAGGTAGCTAAACATGTGTTGAGATACCTCAGAGGCACCACTCAATTTTGTATTTGGTACATACGGACATAGGGAGTGAAGATTCAAGGCTTCACAGATGTAGATTGGGCATGAAGTCCATCAAACAGGAAGTGCACATAAGGGGAATCTTCAATATTGGGTCAACAATAGTTTCTTGGTACAACAGGAAGCAGAGATCAGTTGCACTCAGTTCAACAAAAGTAGAGTACATGACTGCTAATCAAGAATCTTGTGAGGATATCTAGATGAGGAACATTCTTGTTGGGTTATTTAGTTAGTGGATGGGTCCTACAGTGATTTACTGTGACAACCAGAGTTGTATCAAACTCTATGAGAATCCACTTTTTCATGATCGGTCTAAGCACATCGACATCCAGTATCAACATCTACGAGATTGTGTGCAAAGGATAATCATGTTGCTGGAGTAAATTCCTATAGAGGAACAAGATGCAAACATATTGACTAAGGCGCTGTTGATCAGGTGCTTAGTATTTAGCTCAAAAATCAAGGTTCTCAGATTGGATCAAAACCTGAATGACCGCGTCCGTCTCAGAAAAAATATCCTAACACAACTCGTTTCGTTGAAAACCAAGTTCGTATGAGAAAGTTATTGTGTTTTGATTGCTTTCCTAAACATGCGAAATTAAAAAAAAAAGCCTAGTCACTGCACTATCAGTAGTTCGTACTGTTGACGTGGCAGGTGACAGGCATGGTCAATGATTGGTCAATAGTGAATCAGGGATGGACAAATGTTAGCATTTGGTTGGGTTGTACAGTGGTGAGTTGTCATGTTTTTATTGGTTTGATTTTAGACCAATAGAAGAATTCCATGTGGCAAGCCTGGAGGTCACCACGTGGCACCTCCCAAGGGTCAGATTGGATATATATGTTTGAACAAAATTTATTGGCAGAAGTCAGGGTTGAACCCACGACCTACCGCCTACAAACTCTATGCCTTAACCGTCCGCTCTACACCATGGCACTTAACCATTTTATTCGTGGCATATATTTAATTTGTATTGGAATTGGGGTTGGCGGTTAGAGGAGGGCCAACCTGCAGGCCAACCCTCCCCTCCATGTGAACACAATGCTTCAAACCACAAGCGGTCACAGTTTTTTAACCCCGGCGGCTACATAACCCTCCACTCCAACGGTTAAGAACTCCCATGTGAACGCAACCTCCAATGGTCAGTTAACCCAATGACTATCCAAACCACAACTCTAAAGGTTAGCATGTGAATGATGAAGCATAATGCTTAACAGTTAGTTGGCTCCGACGGTGCCGATAGACCCTAAATGCAACGTTTAATGCAACTTAACTGTTCCATGTGAATAGGCCACTATTGCTGCCGAAGGTTACGGTGTTGTTAGTGCTAATCTGATTTTGAAATTAATTAAGTGCAGTTAAGCCTTAATTAAGTATGAGTTTAAACTGGCGGTAAATTCGGCGATGCCCCTAAATTCGTCTCTACCACCAATTTTAGCGGCGCTAACTGGAGATGTTCCAGATTTAGAGGAGAAAATGTAGGAAAAGACTGACTGAGCTTAGAGAAGTCAAATTTCGACCAAATTGAGTTCAGAAAGAGGTATTCTTGGCTAATTTGGAAATTCTGAACACATTGGTGTAGGTATCAGGAGCCATAGAGCTTTGTAAACAAATTTTTTGCTACATTGAGCTAATACAGAGGCCCAAACCATGGAAGTTGGACCAAGGAGATGTAGCCCAGGAGGGGTGAAATCCTTCATCAAAACATTGTGTTAATGTGTCTCTTTGGTGGTTTGTTGCACTGTGAATGTTTTTTGTTCAATATTGTTTTCTGAAGCTAATTTTCTCATCAATGTCTTTTAAACTTAACGAAATTTATCTGATCGTATGCACAAACAACTAAGGAAACCTCAGCACAAGAAGCAATAAGCATGCACATGTTTATAAATATGTAATTGTTATTAGCACATAAAAACTAATCATACAAAAACAGATCAAGTTGGTATCAGAGCAAAGGTTGAATTGCTTGATTCCTTGAGTTTGTGCAATTAGGGTTTTAATGGTTGCAAGATTGTGATTCCTACAAGGTTAGAGTTGCAGAAAGGAGAAGGGAAGCTATTGGTTGCAACTCTTGAGGTAATGCCTAGAAGAAGGAGAGCCACAAGGCCACAATCTCCACCACCCAAAGTTCCAATTCTAGTTGCACTTGAAACTCCTCAAGTTTTGCCTTCAACTGAGATTGAAGAGGTACAAGCAGTACCAATTTCTGAGCTTGAATCCATAGCCATTATGTCTGGAGAAAGAGCGCTTGAAGTTCCCTCTTCAGAAGAGAAAGAATTCAAGAAAGATTTCTATACTTTCACTGAGATGGTTAAAGTCCTTTATGAAGAAAGGAACACTAGAATGGTTGGAGAGAGTTCTAAACCTCCACATGGAGAAGGAAGCTTATAGGAAAAAAAAGATGAGAAGAAGGATTCCAAAGGGAATGGTGGAAAGCCACCTCCATCTCCACCATCCTTATCATCTTCCTCATCATCTCCATCATCTCACACAGCATCATCTTCCACTACCACTATTGAAACTGCTCATACTCATTCAAAAACCCCAAAAGGAAAGACTCCATTACTGAAATTGGACATAAAATTCGAACTTCCCATGTACAATGGAGAGGTGAATGCATAAAAGTTGGACAATTGGATTTGATAGTTGGAGGTATACTGCAGAATTCAAAACCTTCAAGAAGATGACATAAAGATCCAGTTGGCTTCATTGAGGCTAGAAGGAGTTGGACTAGTTTGGTGGGAAGCAAAGACTCAAGAGGAAATGAGAACCCATGGTAAGATATCCATTACTTGGGTTGAATTTGTTTATGCAATTAAAATACAATTTTATCCTTTATCCTATATGCAAAAATCCATTATGAGTTGGCATAATTTTAGGCGGCTTAAAGGCCAAACAATCCAAGATTATACACAGGAGTTTAAGAAAAGGGCTTTGTTGTTAGGAGTGAATTTGAATTCCCAAGATACACAGCTGAAATATATTGGGGGTTTACATTCCTATCTGAGACATACTATTCTTACGTTCAATCCAAACAATTTAGATGAGGTATGTGTGCAAGCCACACACCTTGAATCTAGAGGAAAGAAAATTCAAGAAGATTGTAGTAAGAGGAATCCATTCAAGGGTAAAAGGGTGGAAAAGGGAAGGGAAAGAAAAATGAAAGTGTGAAGAAATAAGGGGATAAAATCACATGCAAACACTATTCCAAAGAGGGGCATGATGAAGCCCACTATTGGAAATTGCATCCCGAATTAAGGCCTAAGAAACAAAACAATAAGGTTAAACAAAAGACGACCGCTACCACACAACATGACCTTGGTTTAGATTATGGTGATGAGACCAATATTTTAGCCATGGTTACAAAGGGAAAATAAACTGTTGCAAGCACTAGTTCATCACATAGTCAAAACAACACTCCAAATGAAGAGTCAAGAATAGAGTTGTTTCATGTTAGAGTGATTTCAAATCGTACAAAGATTGATGCATTATTTGATAGTGGGTCACAATCAAACTTGACTTCAGAAGACTTGGTTAAAAACCTAAACCTTGAAACTGTACCTCATCATAAGCCATATCCATTGGGTTGGATAGTAAACAATTCAAACTTACAGGTTACAAGGAGGTGTTTATTCAAGTTCGCCATTACTAAAAAGTTCATTGATGAAGTTGAGTTAGATGTAGTTCCATTTGACATCTCAGGAATCATTTTGGGTAGTCCTTATTTGTATGATAGAAAAGCAGTATTTTATGGGGTGGAGTACACAGTGAGAGCCCACCGCAAAGAGCTAAAAATTTCTTTGGTTAATGTAGGGTAGATGAAGAGACTATTAAATGCAATTAAGAATTTTGTGCTTCTCATGATCAAGAAAAAGAATGTTATTGATTATGAATCTTTTGAAGGTTGTGATGATAAAATGAAATTTGATTTGTTTGATGTGGTAAGCAAACATGGTGAGATGTTTCAGGAACCAAAGGGGTTACCTCCCAAGAGGGGATTTAAGCATGAGATTCAGTTGCAATAGGATTTTCCACTTCCAAGCATTAGCATGCATCGCATGTCTATTATGGAGAGCTTGGAAATCAAAAAGCAAATTCAAGAATTGCTGAACAAGGGTATGATACACCCATCTACTTTGCCATGTGGTTCGCCCATTGTCTTGGTGCCAAAGAAGGATGGAACTTGGCACATGCGTGTGGATTTCTGTGCATTGAACAAAATCACGGTAAATAATCATTATCCACTCCCAAGAATTGATGATTTGCTTGATCAGTTGAGGTATGAAAAGTATTTCACTAAGTTAGACTTACGAAGTGGTTATCATCAAGTTAGGATAGCTAAATAAGACATTTAGAAAACTACATTTAAAACTAAACAAGGATTGTTTGAGTGGCTTGTTATGCCTTTTGGTCTTACAAATGCTCTAGCTACTTTCATGAGAGTAATGAATGATGTATTGAGACCATTTCTAGATGATTTTGTCATTTTATACTTAGATGATATCCTCATATTCAGCAAGTCAAGAGATGAACATGTCATGCATGTAAACAAAGTACTTGATGTCTTGAGAAAAGAACAATTGTTTTTAAATATGTTGAAGTGTGAATTTGGAAAGACTTCTTTGGTGTATTTGGCACACATTGTTGGAGGAGGTGAAATGAAGATAGATCCCTCTAAAGTTGAGGTCATTCTGAATTGGCCCAAGCCCAATACAGTTACAGAGGTAAGAAGCTTTTTAGGGGAAACATAATATTGGAGAAAGTTTATTGCTAATTTTTCTTCCATTGCAGCTCCATTACATGCATTGACAATTGTCAAGAAAGTCTTCCATTAGGGAGATGTACAACATAAAGAATTTGATGCTTTGAAGCAAAAGATAAGTTCAACACCGGTATTGGCACTTCCGGATCTTAGACAACCATTCGAGATTCAATCGGATGCAAGCAATTATGCCATGGGAGCAGTTCTATTGCAACATGGTAAGCCCATTTCATTTCATTTTGAAATATTTAATGGAGTTGTAACTAACTATCCCACATATGACAAATAACTTTATGCATTGGTACAAAGTGTTAAGAAATGGAAGCACTATTTGATGGGGAAGGAGACCATCATCCATACCGACCATCAACCATTGTAGTATTTACAGTCACAGTGAAAGTTGCAGTAGTCACGACATTTCAGATGGATGGGTTTTCTACAACAATTTCATTTGGTTATCAGGTATAAAAATGGAATCTACAATAAGGTAGCTAATATGCTTTCAAGGCCTATTGTAAATTCATTTGTTATACTCAAGAATAATTATGTTTTGCATGAAAGTTACATAGAACAATATGCAAATGATAGAGACTTTCAAGAAGTATATGAAAGCTTTAGTTAAGGAAACCAAATTGAAGAGTTGGATTATCATGCACATAACAATTTGTTGTATCACTTGGGCAAGTTGTGTATTCCACAGGGAGAAAGAAACAATATCATAAGGGAGGCACACACTTCATTGATTGCTAGACACTTTGGTGTAGGCAAGACAATAGCGAATATTCAAAGGTATTGTTATTGGCCACACATGTTGGATAATGTTTCTCGTTTCATAAGAGGATGTTCTTTATGTGCTACAAGTAAGCCTAGCAATAGGAAACTTGGTTTATACACTCCACTTCTGGTACCTTCACGTCCATGGGAGAGTATATCAATGGATTTTGTAGGAGGTCTTCCATTGTTAAGGAAAGGTCATGATTACTTGTATGTAGTTGTAGAAAGTTTCAACAAGATGTGCATAATAACACTATGTAAAAAGCAAATTATAGCTGAAAAAACAACTCATATTTTCTTCCAAAAAATTTGGTTTCATTTTGGTCTTCCTACTTCTGTTGCAAGTTATCGAGATTCTTGATCTGTTGGGAATTTTTGGTCAAATTTGTGGGACATGATGGACACAAAATTGAAAAAGAGTACAAACTTTCACCCACAAACAAATGGAAAAACCGAGGTGGTCAATAGAATAGTTATTCATCTTCTTAGAGGATATTGCAGCAAACATCCCAAGTTGTGGGATGAACAGTTGCATTACATACAACATGCATACTGTTAGTGTCAGTCTTTCCAGCCTTCCTCCAGTGATCAAATGTGCTCTTACAAAGTGGTCTCAAAGTGTCAAGGTCAAATTTTGTCATTTCAGTGAGTCTTCAAGCAAAATTTAGTCACTAGGCATTAGGTCTAGGCTTTGCCCAAATGTCAGTCCATGTCATCATTCAGCTGAGCCTATCATCATTCAGAGGGTTTTCATTATCATGTCAGTGTCTAATGAGTCTTTTTACAACTTGTTCATGCTTCAGTTGTGCCTAGGCAAGGTCATTTCCCTCTCTTAGGGTTTTGAAGGAAATTTCTCTTGGGCGGCTAAATAATCAGCAAAACTCATATCCTGATGTTCATACACCTTCCCCTATCCTTAAAGTACCTTATTAAACACTTCCCATCCCTTAGATCCGCCAAATTCCTCATTTTTGCACAAACCCTAGTTTCTAGCTACAACCTGGCAATTTTCTAGGTTGGGCATGTGTTTTGCCCTTTTGGACCCCTTCCCCTCACTCAATCACTGAGATTCCACTTTCCCCTGCTTCCTAACATCCCTCCTCACTCCCACAAATTTCCCCAAGAATTTAGAAGCCCCCTATCCCCTTCATCTTGCTCCATTTCGACAAAATTCCTTGCTTCACACATCGGGACAAGTCGCACTCAAATGATGTTCCAGAGCAATAAAAGATGAATTTTGGAAAATTGAGAGAGGTTTTTTCTCATAACATGCCAAAGAAGAAAAACCTCCTTCACTTTTTTCACAGGTGTCATTGTTTGAGAGAAATGTCAAGAATACCGTTGCCTCAGGAGAATCAAAGACACCTCTGGAATGACCTTGGGAAAATCAATTTTTCTCCTAGCTGGGTTGGCCAAATGATTTTCTTGATTGGTAAAATGATAACTAGACACAAAGAGATTTCCAATGAGCTATCATGAGATCAATTTGGGGTTGAGGAAGGCATTCAAAAGTTGACTGCAACAGCACTCTTCCTTGAGGTAGCCTCATTTGGCACTTTTTGACCAGTCTTGGGAGATTTGATTTTTGACAGGTCAAATGAACTCCAAATTGAAAACTTCCAGTTGGGTTGGAAATTAGACTCAAAGACCTTTCCAACGAGCTATCATGCGCCCAATTCTGACACCGGAAAGGCTTCCAAAAGCCTCCTGCAAAAGCGCGACCCGTTGGGAGGTGCGCGACCCGTTGAGAGCCCTCCTGCAGTGTAAAAAATCAACGTGCGCGACCCGTTGGGAGGGGCGCGACCCGTTGAGGATTTCTCCACAAAAACTTGCCAGTGAGCTGCCAAGTGACCACAGACTTGCTCAATCTTCCTCCAAATCATCAAATTTGTTTGAGGTAGGCCTTCTACACTTCAGTTGGTGGTTTGTCATGATTGATGGCTCTCGTGTGCAAAAGTTGAATTGGGCAAGTGGATGAAATTTTAAATGGCTCCTCAAACATGTCAGACACTGAAACATATGAGCAGAGTGATGACCATTCATCATCTTCAGAGGTTCAGGTACAGAGGAGGCCACATAGAGGTGGAAAAGGTGGCCATCACAGGAGAGAGGAGCCTACTTCTTTGGCAGGTCTACAAGCTTGTCCTTTGGCAGTTTCTTGCTTTCAGTACATGTCCTGTTATGAGTTCTTTGTCTTGCACTTGCATGAAGGACATGTCAACCTTGCCGGGGTGGATTTCACTTTGACACCCGAGGTGATTGCACAGGCTACATGGATTCCAAATGTTGGGGAGATATGAGAAAGTCCTTGATGACCTATGGAGGACTCGAGGAGACCGAATCTTGAAAAGAAGGAGGCCCGATGACCTATTGCCTGCTGATCGGGAGTCATTGCTCATTCAAGAGAATGCTCACTTGGAGAGGCTGTTGGCTAAGGCCAACCAAGAGAAAAAGCTGCTAAGGAACATGAAGAATCACTATTGGGCGAGGATGTATGTTTGCAAGGCAAAAATGAAAATGTTCCAAAGGAGGTTGACCGAGGCACTAAAACGGAGAAAAAGGCCAAATCCACTCCGTATCTTGGTTGAGGCATCCCTCAAGGCTCATGGCACTAACTAGCATCATCTACAGCACAAATCCCAAAAATTTTGGAGAATTTTGGGTAATTTTGGTATTTTTGGGAAATTTATAGGTTTTGGCTTCTCAACGGGTCTCACCCCCGGTGAGACCCTTTGTCATCGTAACTCCGTTTTGCAAAAACTCAACATTTTTGGATTTTTCAAGCAAAGTTACACATGCCTATGGATGGAATTGAGTTTTTATGGAGTTTTGGGCCTCCAAAAGGTCAAAATACAGCCAAATTTTGACTTTCTGCCCCTTTTTTGAGCTGCAGAAGTAGTCTTGGGAGAATTGACTTTTGACTGGGAAAATGACCTCCAAATCCAAAAATTCCGGTTGGGTTAGAAAGTAGACTCAGAGACCTTTCCAACGAGCTATCCTGCACCTCATTCTAACATCGAGAAGGCCTCCAAACAGGGCTCCAAAGTGCGCGATCCGTTGAGGAGGATGTGCGCGACCCGTTGAGGGAACTTTGCCAGTTTTGACCAGTTCAGCCCATAAATTGCAGTTTAGCTCCAGTTTGACTTTCTGAGATCGATGGTGGTCCTCTTGAATGTACTTGTGGCACTTTTTGGATACTTTTACTCTTCTTTAACTCTTCTAGAAGTTTCTTGAATGTAAATGGTAAATATTTAATGTATGGATAGGTTTCCTAGCTTATAGAGGAAAGTTGTTTTGACTGCCTATTATCTAGTGCTCAGTTTAGAAGTAGTTGAAACAGCTCCTAGAAAGGGGAGCTCGACCCCTAGAGGTGGGGAAAGAGGTTAGATCATCTATATTATGCACTCTTTTGCTCATTTTCATGGTTGGACTCTTGAGGGAGAAGCTATCATTGTATTATCACTTGTATCTCTGCAATTTTTGGCTAAGGAAGACCAGGGTTTTGCAGTCATCTTTGGGATTCTTGTGGACTCATGTGTTGATGGTGTGATACTCCATGTTATTGTAAGCTTTGTTATGTGATTCATTTCCTTTCTATACTGCTGCATATTAAACAAATGAAGTGATAAAGTTAGAATTCATGCTTGCCATGCTCTGCTTTTAAATTTGTTTAATTTCTATGTTTTCTGCTGTCTAAAGAGAATTCAAATCCATTGTTTGCTCTCTTTAGCCCTCTCATCTTTCTTCTTAATCATCCCTTTCAGCTAAAGACATCAATACAGGTTCCTACCTTGCCCCAAAGACCCCCCTGCAGAAACTGTGTCCAATCCCCGCACCCTAAATTGCAGCTCCTCAATTTGCCACCAAAAACCCCAAAAACCCCCAAATCAACCTTCAAATCAGTTTACTAGCCTAATATCAGTGTTACCTTGTTTGGTCATCTCATCCTATTGAAAATCTACCGAGATCGACCGGAGAGAGCCTTCTCCTGCCCCGTAGGGCTAGCTACGAGGCTGAATGGTTTGATGTAGCCTTGAGGTTTACCTTTCTCAGCCTGAGGTGAAATATCAAGCGCTAACATACTGGCGACCATACTGGGGAGAACAACTGATCGTTTGCTCATTGACGTGTTATTTCATAAGTCTTAGACGGAGCCTGAAGTTACGCCAGGTAGCCTTCGAAAACGCTCTTGTTTTACATCAGCGTTAGTAGATAAACGCTGCTTTAGTCAATCTCCGTGAGCTTGTGAACGTAGCGCTTCATTGACACTTTACCCCAGTACATGTATCAAGTTCAGATCTGATTTTTGATGGTGAACAACGATCAGACACTTGACAGGCTGAAATCATTCACTTGGCGACTCTAAATCATTTTCAAGATCAGATCCAAAGACTCCACTGGAGGATGATCCCGACCAGCAGAAACATGAAAGGACAACATGGACATATCAGGTATTCAAGTTGGAATTTTATCCAAGACATTTTGTTCTTTTTCATAAATTATTTCTTCTCTTTTCCCAAGAATGTCAAGAAGGCTTTGCAAAGTATATTATGCTTGAGAAAAGATCCTCAGCCTGCCGTTGATTCTTTCCCTTTGAAGATTGTGAATACCAAAGATTTGCATGCTTTTGAGCTTGATCAAGATCCTTTTTCCGAATTTTGTGATGAACCTATACTTGCTGTACATACCCCTATACCTTGTAAAATTCCAGATCGGTATAAACCTCTTGTTTTACCTTCTGTTCTTCATGCTTTTCCCAAAAACTATGATCTATACTTGCCGATGTTTGATGGTGAATGTAAGCATGTCAACGCTGAGCAACATGTCCAGAATTTTGAGAATTTTCTAGATCTTTTTGAAGTTGATGATGAAGATGTTAGTATAAGGCTTTTTGCTCTTTCTTTGCAAGCCAAAGTGAAGAGTTGGTTCAAAGCCCTGCCTGATGCGAGCATCTCAGATTTCCAGCAGTTCGTCAAAGTTTTTCTCGATAGGTGGATGATCGGACAAAACCTTTTCTTGATTGTAGAAGAGTATAACCAGCTGAAAAGATTGCCAGGTGAGACAGTACAACAGTTTTCGGCCAGATTTAATCAAGTTTATTATTCGATGCCAGTTGATATAAGGCCTACTCCTAGATCTGCTCTCTTACACTATCCGGGTGCCTTTGATCCGGAGATGGAGTTTCAGCTGAGAGAAAAGAATATTGCAACACTTCACGAGATGCAAAACAGTGCAGTAAGTGTAGAGGCTCATCTGCTGATCCGAAGGGCAAGGTTGAAGGAAGAAGAAATGAAAAACATAGATCCGGAAAAATCGGCATCTTTAGAGGTGAAGCTTGACATTTTGGTAAGTGCCATGGAAAAGATGATGGACAAGATCAACACAAGAAATGCTTATGATGTTCAAGATCATGGCTCGCTGATTGAAGAAGAACAAGTTGCTGATCCAAAACATTTTGTTTCTTACCCTAGTTGTCGTAGTGATTGTTTTATAGATCATTGTGAAGAAGAGAGAGCTGTTGATATGATGTGTATGTTTGATGATGATTTGCCTCATTATGATCAGTATGATGATGATTATGTTCTCCAAACAAACGCTAATCTTGCAGATGAACCAGCAGCTAGTTTGTGGGAGGAAAAAGTTCATTTTCAGCAGCTTGAATACAATGTTCAGCCATCACATATCAGCTATGACATCGATGAGGAAAGTGCAGAAAATTGGGAAGTAAGTGAAGGATCTTTGCCTCTTTGTTTTGATTCATTTCAGTTCATCAGGGACAACTTCCATGAAATTAGGAATCAGCTGTCAACAAGTCTTGATCTAGACCATCTTGAAGGGAATAAAAACCTTTTTCAAGACTTCTCATATTCAGATTTGCAGCCCCCAAATGCCATTGGTTGTCAAGTTGCAGGTGAAGGCATGGAAGTTGACATATTTGATCAAATGATACAAGAAGGTTCCCTACCTTTTTGTTTCGAATCATTTCAGTTTTTGAAGGGGAGGTTGTATAGTAAATCTTTAAATGGACAGCCTATAACAAATCAGCAATCTCTTAGTGTTAATGTTGAGGATGAGACAGATAACAAAATTCTTGAGCAGCCTATAGCATCAGATTTGCAGCCACCAAATGAACTTGAAGGGCAAATTATAGATGAAGTTGTGGCAGCCGAAATACCTGATTTGATGATACAGGAAGATTCTATACCCTTTTGTTTTGAAGCATTTCAGTTTATAAGGCAGAATTCTCATAAAATCTCTCAAGAACAAGATGAACAGCTAGAAGGATGTCATACATTTTCAATGGATACATTGCAGCAGTCTTTTCAAGTTTTTCATGATCCAATAGCTGATGTTTTGGATGAGGTTTGCAGTCAAAGTCTTTCTCCATTGACCACATGTGAGCTTGAAACATGTGCTGATATGAATTTGATCCAGCAGTCAGTTTCTTTGTCATTTTCAGCAGAGGTCTCGTCACAAGGCTCAGATCACAATTTGCATTCATATGAGGAAACGAGAAGTAATCCATTGGATGAGCTAAGTTCCAGTGTGCTTGAATTTCAAGATCCTTATGCAGTGTTTTTGGAGGTGGATAGAGAATTCATATCATTCCACGGATCTGTTTCTAAGTTGTCATGGGAGTTGCCTTTCAGTAGTTCTCTCTTGTTATTCATAAGCGAGAACTTGTGGAGAATTCGAACAGTAGATTGGATGCTTGCTTGGTTACATTGGTTGTTTCATTTCACTTGACCCGGTGATGTATGAAACTGTTAGAGTAGGTTGTGATGAATAAGCTCCCCTTTGAGCATCATTTTCAGTTTGTCGGTTGTGTTTAAGTGTTGAGTCAGTTTTTAGTTGAGTGAGAGTCAATTTGTGTTATCAAGTCATCATTTTTCAGCCATGCAATTCAGCTTGAGTTTTTGACTCCATTGCCCAATGGATGAAGGCACTGGTCTGCTCTCCCAGAGGTCTAAGGTTCTTGGCACCTCCAAGGAGCTACCATCCCCATTGGAGCCAATGTTAGTGTCAGTCTTTCCAGCCTTCCTCCAGTGATCAAATGTGCTCTTACAAAGTGGTCTCAGAGTGTCAAGGTCAAATTTTGTCATTTCAGTGAGTCTTCAAGCAAAATTTGGTCACTAGGCATTAGGTCTAGGCTTTGCCCAAATGTCAGTCCATGTCATCGTTCAGCTGAGCCTATCATCATTCAGAGGGTTTTCATTATCATGTCAGTGTCTAATGAGTCTTTTTACAACTTATTCATGCTTCAGTTGTGCCTAGGCAAGGTCATTTCCCTCTCTTAGGGTTTTGAAGGAAATTTCTCTTGGGCGGCTAAATAATCAGCAAAACTCATATCCTGATGTCCATACACCTTCCCCTATCCTTAAAGTACCTTATTAAACACTTCCCATCCCTTAGATCCGCCAAATTCCTCATTTTTGCACAAACCCTAGTTTCTAGCTACAACTTGGCAATTTTCTAGGTTGGGCCTGTGTTTTGCCCTTTTGGACCCCTTCCCCTCACTCAATCACTGAGATTGCACTTTCCCCTGCTTCCTAACATCCCTCCTCACTCTCAAAAATTTCCCCAAGAATTTAGAAGCCCCCTATCCCCTTCATCTCGCTCCATTTCGACAAAATTCCTTGCTTCACACATCGGGACAAGTCGCACTCAAATGATGTTCCAGAGCAATAAAAGATGAATTTTGGAAAACTGAGAGAGGTTTTTGCTCATAACATGCCAAAGAAGAAAAACCTCCTTCACTTTTTGCACAGGTGTCATTGTTTGACAGAAATATCAAGAATACCGTTGCCTCAGGAGAATCAAAGACACCTCTGAAGTGACCTTGGGAAAATCAAGTTTTCTCCTAGCTGGGTTGGCCAAATGATTTTCTTGATGGGTAAAATGATAACTATACACAAATAGCTTTCCAATGAGCTATCATGAGCTCAATTTGGGGTTGAGGAAGGCATTCAAAAGTTGACTGCAACAGAACTCTTCCTTGAGGTAGCCTCATTTGGCACTTTTTGACCAGTCTTGGGAGATTTGATTTTTGACAGGTCAAATGAACTCCAAATTGAAAAATTCTAGTTGGGTTGGAAATTAGACTCAAATACCTTTTCAAAGAGCTATCATGCGCCCAATTCTGACACCGAGAAGGCCTCCAAAAGCCTCCTGTAAAAGCGCGACCCGTTGGGAGGTGCGCGACCCGTTGAGAGCCCTCATGCAGTGTAAAAAATCAACGTGCGCGACCTGTTGAGGATTTCTCCACAAAAACTTGCCAGTGAGCTGCCAAGTGACCAAAAACTTGCTCAATCTTCCTCCAAATCATCAAATTTGTTTGAGGTAGGCCTTCTACACTTCAGTTGGTGGTTTGTCATGATTGATGGCTCTCGTGTGCAAAAGTTGAATTGGGCAAGTGGATGAAATTTTAAATGACTCCTCAAACATGTCAGACACTAAAACATATGAGCAGAGTGATGACCATTCATCATCTTCAAAGGTTCAGGTACAGAGGAGGCCACATAGAGGTGGAAAAGGTGGCCATCACAGGAGAGAGGAGCCTACTTCTTTGGCAGGTCTACAAGCTTGTCCTTTGGCAGTTTCTTGCTTTCAGTACATGTCCTGTTATGAGTTCTTTGTCTTGCACTTGCATGAAGGACATGTCAACCTTGCCGGGGTGGATTTCACTTTGACACCCGAGGTGATTGCACAGGCTACAGGGATTCCAAATGTTGGGGAGATATGAGAAAGTCCTTGATGAGCTATGGAGGACTCGAGGAGACCGAATCTTGAAAAGAAGGAGGCCCGGTGACCTATTGCCTGCTGACCGGGAGTCATTGCTCATTCAGGAGAATGCTCACTTGGAGAGGCTGTTGGCTAAGGCCAACCAAGAGAAAAAGCTGCTAAGGAACATGAAGAATCACTATTGGGCGAGGATGTATGTTTGCAAGGCAAAAATGAAAATGTTCCAAAGGAGGTTGACCGAGGCACTAAAACGGAGAAAAAGGCCAAATCCACTCCGTATCTTGGCTGAGGCATCCCTCAAGGCTCATGGCACTCACTAGCATCATCTACAGCACAAATCCCAAAAATTTTGGAGAATTTTGGGTAATTTTGGTATTTTTGGGAAATTTACAGGTTTTGGCTTCTCAACGGGTCTCACCCCCGGTGAGACCCTTTGTCATCGTAGCTCCGTTTTGCAAAAAATCAACATTTTTGGATTTTTCATGCAAAGTTACACATGCCTATGGATGGACTTGAGTTTTTATGGAGTTTTGGGCCTCCAAAAGGTCAAAATATAGCCAAATTTTGACTTTCTGCCCCTTTTTTGAGCTGCAGAAGTAGTCTTGGGATAATTGACTTTTGACTAGGAAAATGACCTTCAAATACAAAAATTCCAGTTGGGTTGGAAAGTAGACTCAGAGACCTTTCCAACGAGCTATCCTGCACCTCATTCTGACACCGGGAAGGCCTCCAAACAGGGCTCCAAAGTGCGCGACCCGTTGAGGAGGATGTGCGCGACCCGTTGAGGGAACTTTGCCAGTTTTGACCAGTTCAGCCCAGAAATTGCAGTTTAGCTCCAGTTTGACTTTCTGAGGTCGATGGTGGTCCTCTTGACTGTACTTGTGGCACTTTTTGGATACTTTTACTCTTCTTTAACTCTTCTAGAAGTTTCTTGAATGTAAATGGTAAATATTTAATGTATGGATAGGTTTCCTAGCTTATAGAGGAAAGTTGTTTTGACTGCCTATTATCTAGTGCTCAGTTTAGAAGTAGTTGAAACAGCTCCTAGAAAGGGGAGCTCGACCCCTAGAGGTGGGGAAAGAGGTTAGATCATCTATATTATGCACTCTTTTTCTCATTTTCATGGTTGGAATCTTGAGGGAGAAGCTATCATTGTATTATCACTTGTATCTCTGCAATTTTTGGCTAAGGAAGACCAAGGTTTTGCAGTCATCTTTGGGATTCTTGTGGACTCATGTGTTGATGGTGTGATACTCCATGTTATTGTAAGCTTTGTTATGTGATTCATTTCCTTTCTATACTGCTGCATATTAAAAAAATGAAGTGATAAAGTTAGAATTCATGCTTGCCATGCTCTGCTTTTAAATTTATTTAATTTCTATGTTTTCTGCTGTCTAAAGAGAATTCAAATCCATTGTTTGCTCTCTTTAGCCCTCTCATCTTTCTTCTTAATCATCCCTTTCAGTTAAAGACATCAATACAGGTTCCTACCTTGCCCCAAAGACCCCCCTGCAGAAACTGTGTCCAATCCCCGCACCCTAAATTGCAGGTCCTCAATTTGCCACCAAAAACCCCAAAAACCCCCAAATCAACCTTCAAATCAGTTTACTAGCCTAATATCAGTGTTACCTTGTTTGGTCATCTCATCCTGTTGAAAATATACCGAGATCGACCGGAGAGAGCCTTCTCCTGCCCCGTAGGGCTAGCTACGAGGCTGAATGGTTTGATGTAGCCTTGAGGTTTACCTTTCTCAGCCTGAGGTGAAATCTCAAGCGCTAACACATACAACAGGGCAAATAATTCTTCCACAAACACATCACCATTTGAGGCATGTTATGTGTACTTTCCAAGATTGCCATTGGACTTCATATTTGAGAAAGATGTCACCATCGATGGTCACAGTGACATCGATAAGAAAAGGAAGATCATAGAGAAAATTCAGTTGATACATCACACAATGCAAGAACAACTTGAGAAAATTCAAAGCAGCTATAAGGCAGGGCATGGAAAATACTGGGTTGATCACAAATTTCAAGTTGGGGACGAAGTTTGGTTATATATTAGCAAAGAGAGACTTCAAGGGGAAGGTAAAAAGCTTAAACCAATCTTTTGTGGTCCTTTTAAAATTCTGGAAAAGATTGGTAACAATGCATTTAAGCTTGATTTTCCTCATTATATGCAAATATACTCTGTTGTTAATGTTGAGAATATGAGATTGTTTGAGCCTCCTTTGATTGATGACCAGGGAGAGCATGTTCAGCTGCCACCAATAGATTATTTCTCACCAAAATATCTAGATGAGCTTCAACAAGATCTCATACTTGACAAAAGAACCAGAACTTCAAAGAGAGGGGATGTCGAATACCTTAGAGTGGGACTCAAGGGACAAAAGACTTCTTAGCCAAATGGTTGCAGACCGAGAAGGTGAGGGAGTTGTACCCTCACCTGCTAAACAATTGATAGTATATTTTGGGGTCCAAAAGGCTTCTAATGGGGAAGAATGATCAGGTGCTCAGTATTTATCTCAAAAACCAAAGTTCGCAGATTGGCTGGAAACCTAAACGACCGTGTCCATCTCGAAAAAATGATCCTAACACAACTAATTTTGTCGAAAACCGAGTTCGTATGAGAAAGTTATTATGTTCTGATAGCTTTGCTAAACATGCGAAATTTAAAAAAAAGAAGGCCAGTCACTGCACTGTCAGTAGTCCATACTACTGACGTGGCAGGTGACTAGGCATGGTCAATGATTGGTCAACAAAGAATCAAGGATGGACAAGTGTCAGCATTTGGTTGGGTTGTACAATGGTGAGTTGTCACGTTTTTATTGGTTTGATTTTAGACCAATGAAAGAATGCCACATGGAAAGCACGGAGGCCACCACGTCACACCTCCCAAGGGTCGGATTGGATATATATGTTTGAACAAAATTTATTGTCTGAAGTCGGGGTCGAACCTACGACCTACCACCTGCAAACTCTATGCCTTAACCGTCTGCTCTACACCATGTCACTTAACCATTGTATTCGCGACATATATTTAATTTGTAATGGAATTGGGGTTGGCGGTTAGGGGAGGGCTAGCCCACAGGCCAGCCCTTCCCTCCATGTGAACACAACGCTTCAAACCACAAGCGGTCACAATTTTTTAAACCTCGACGATTACATAACCCTCCACTCCGACAGTTAAGAACTAGCATGTGAATGCAACCTCCAACGGTCAGTTAACCCAATGAATATCCAAACTAAAGCTCCAACTGTTAGCATGTGAACGATGAAGCATAATGCCTAACAGTTAGTTGGCTTCGACGGACCCTAACCACAACGTTTAATGTAGCTTAACCATTCCATGTGAACAAGCCACCATCGTCGCCAAAGGTTACGGTGTTGTTAGCATTAATCCGGTTTTGAAATTAATTAAGCGCAGTTAATCCTTAATTAAGTATGAGTTTAAACTGGTAGTAAATTTGGTGGTGCCCCTAAATTCGGGCCTGCCACCAATTTTACCGGCGCTAACTAGATATGTTCCAGATTTAGAGGAGAAAATGTAGGAAAAGGCTGACTGAGCTCTAGAGAAGTCAATTTTCAACCAAATTGAGCTGAGAAAGATGTGTTCTTAGCTAATTTGGACATTATGAACACATTGGTGTAGGTACCAAGAGCCATAGAGTTTTTTAAATAACATTTTTTCCACATTGAGCTAATATAGAGGCTCAAGCCATGGAAGGTGGACCAAGGAGATGTAGCCTAGGAGGGGTGAACTCCTTCATCAAAACATTGTGTTAATGTGTCTCTTTGATGGTTTGCTGAACTGTGAATGTTTGTTGTTCAGTATTGTTTTTTGAAGCTAATTTTCTCATGAATGTTTTTTAAACTTAAGGAAATTTACCTGATTTTATGCACAAACAACTAAGGAAACCTCATCACAAGAAGCAATAAGCATGCACATGTTTATAAATATGTAATTGTTATTAGCACAACAAAACTAATCATACAAAAATAAAGCAACTGTCAAGAGGAAAATTAGAGTTCCATAGAGGCAAGAGTGGGGTATCTAATAATCCCTTTCTTGTTGAGAGGGTGTGTTGACACCGCAATAAGAAAATCCTGATTTAATTTTCCCTTGAATTAAATTAGGAGAAAATTTGTAATTCCACATCAAAAAATAATGTACGAGTTAACTAAGTTAATTTGAATTAGTTGGCTCAGTTAATTTGAGTTGAGGGTCTAACTTGAACCATGTAGAGTGTCTCCTACTTTATAGGATCCCTAGTTGAGTGTATTTACATTATAATTAATTAATTCAGTTTAACTGATTTAAAGTCAGTTAAACTAGTTCCAACTAATGGAGGAATTAGTAGGAGGTCAAACAATGGGGTGTTGCTTCACATGTTCTGTTAGGGTCCTATAATATAGGTAATCAAAGTTTATCTGTTCAGTTATTTATTTTGGGAATCTACTTATAAACTTTAGCTTATAAATTCAACATGTATTATAGTCTAAATTATTTTTGTACGAAGGTCTCAAAATTGTTCAAGTCATTGAAAATATGTGTGTCAAAAGGGGTCCATTAGTCTTGATTTGAACTGTAAGGTCCCTAAGGGGTCACTAGTGATTTTCCATGAGTGTCTTGTCACAAGTGAATGTTGGCACTGATGTCAATCAAACTGGCAAGAATGTGTGCTACAGTGCATGGTTAAGAAGGATTCCTATTCTAGCTGCAGGTTTCATGTAGAGGATCATCATTGTGGGTGTGATTTATGCTATCCAAAGAGAAAATTAGCAGAGAGGTTTTCAATCATTTTCCAAGTAGAACAAGGACTCAAAGTCTACATAGTACCCTCTCCATTAAAAATTGCTTTGAACATGCTTTCCAATGGTATGTGGAAGTACAAAAATGGACTTCTAGATCAAAAGATATGGCGTGTTGAATTTTAAGAGTTTGAAGCCTTTGAAAGGAAGACATATTGGAGGTCCAAAGCGATATCGGTGATCAATGATTGGAGGTCAAGCACACATGGCAGCGTTAGGGAAAATTGACGATCGCATGTCACAAGGTCCTACGTATCGGCAATCAACAATGATATAGGGCACACTGCATATCGCATGTCAGAAATCGACGAATCAGAGGAGTGAACACTTTAAAAGATTGCAATATGCAAAGTTGCGACGGGAAAAAGTGCGATAGTGTTAAACCGTCGGGAAATGCCGAAACAAATTTACAAAGGAAATTCATTGCAAAATCAAAGCAAGACATTCCTTTTCTCTCTCCTCTGGCGGGATGCATGGCACAATATTATTGGTTCCGATAAGGGACACATGGTGGAATATGATTGGTTCCGATAAGGCCACATGTCATCTAACATTAGCATGACACAGCGGTACAAAAAACACATGATAGGAAGTTTCAGTTTTTTGAGGGGTCCTAAGGGGGGGAATAGGGTGACATGTGTCACCACTCACAATGTGCCATGTGGCAGTGATGATGTCATGATCGGAGTTCACAAGTCAGAGGTTGAAGGATATTGGCATTTTGTAACGTGTACCACTTGAAAAAGTTCCAATCAGAGGGAGCTCCGATAGAAGGGCTAACATGCGGTCATTGAAACTTAAAGAATCAAGGGCTAAGCATGTATCAAAGGAAAATCACTCCCAACAGGAGCCTAAATGCCTTAGCACCTCAAGGCTAAGCCGATGGTCACAGCCCTTGGTCCTATGCAAAGAAATCTAGGAAGGGCTAAATTAAAAGAAGACAGGACAAATCAAAATTCATGATAAATCACGTTATAAAGGGGTGCCAATAGGATTGACCCAAGAATCACTAGCCCGGTTATACAAAAGAACCAAATCTAAAGGAGAAAAGCACAAGGAGTTAAAGAGTATAAATGAAACAATAAGGATGAAACAAGGCGGAAAATTCTCCAATAGTGTAATATTTGGAAGTGTTAGAAGATGAATGGGTCGGCAGTTGTTGAAACACAACAAAAAGGGGAATGGTAGTTTGAAAGGACAATCGACAATTTGTGCGGAAAACAACTAAAGCCACTCCAGTTTTAAAGGAAAATGATCGACATTTTTGAACCAATTTCAAGATTTAGAGGCTAAGGATTTTCCATCAGAATTAAGAAGAGTGAAGGAGCAATTTTTATGGATTATTATAGAGGGACCTGTTATGATAGCAAAAATGCTAAAATTTCAGTTAGGAACATGTTCTACTTTCAAGGGAAGCAGTTGACCAGATATTTCTTTTTCCCAGATGCAAGAATATTTTCCTATATTTATTCTAGGGCATACATTATATATTTTAAGTTTATTTTTGCATACATGAACTTGAGAGATACTTAAAATATCTTTGTTTTTGTAATTATGTAATGACTATTATTTTGTAAAACTTTTATGTAAAGCACTATACAAATAGTTTATGAGTATGTAAACAAGGTTGGATTATGTATGATGAAAAGGGATCTGCATTGATGTAAGTCGTGGATTGGACTCAAAGTGATCAATTTACAGAAATACAGAGAGTTTTGTTCCAGGATTCCCGTATCAGACAATTGGTGACGTGCTTTATTATGTTAAATTGTTTCTATCTTTAGTTTCCATTTGTTTTTCCCTCTTTATTGTTGCAAGAAGATTAAGGGTCGAATTTTCTTAAGTGTACTCCGCTCTGGATTGTTAGTAATATCCATGTTTTCTTTATGATGTTAAATATATAATTCATCTCAGTATGCTCTATATTTGATTGAACTTTAATCATATTCATCCTATTCACCCCAGAGGCACTCTATAAGATCCAAAAGTTTTCCTATCCTGCCCTGTTACAGCTACTCTGTCATTTTGTGATTGATTACCCAAAGGTTCATGACTCCATGCCCAATGGAATTTTCTAGCATCTTTCAACCAAACCTTTGAGAAAAAACCATCTCAAAATCAAATAGCTAGCCTAAAATCTAAAGCAGAAAATCTAAATCATATAGAGAGATCCCTCTTTGAAGCTGGAAGGGATAGATCCCAACTTTAAAAGTGGTTTTGTGGTTATCTTTGTAGTTTTATTCCTCATCCTAGGAAAATTACGAATTGATAACATTATGGCGACCATACTGGGGAACTAACCTAAAAACAAAAGATTTTCCTCGTAAATATTAATTTCAGAGCTCCAAAGCTATTTCCTGTGGGTGACAGTGAAGTAGAAGCTATTTAGGCTGATTTTTCTACCCAAAATTTGTACATATACCTATCTATAAATCATCTATTTGAAGACCTGGATCCTAGGAAAATCTACACTAGATCCCACCCAGATCCTAACCCCCTTGAAATTGTGAATAATCATGAGAAGCTGTTCTGAAGAAGAGTTTTACAGAGAGCTAAGCAAGAAATAATCCTTTTCCAAGAGTTATTTCCCTTCCAAAAAGTTTTATAACTGTCGAGGATCTTGAATTTGACTTACCCTTTGAGCATAGTATTTTCAGAAACAAATTAGAAATCTTTGTCCCTGAGCTAGTCTTTGATGAAAATATTTTGAAATCTTATATCTTAGCACATCAACCTGTCGTTTCAGATTCTGATAAAGATGTGATAAAATAGTTTGAAAAACTTGAATATTTGGTGACTAAATTGAATCATGTGGTGGGCTCCAGTATTGCAACAATAATGCTGCAACTCCTGGAACTCCCTTCTTTAATTTTATCAATCCGGTAGTTCGTAACAAACTTGGAAGCGACGGTGCTGTATGCACAAGTACTAGCTCTTGCCGCAGCTGTCACTTGGTCAGCTAGCACAAGTCCACTAAGAGCTTAAGCCAACTTCTATGAGCTCTTAGAAGAAGCTTTTTAATTGATGGATGAAAGCTAACTCGAAGGAAGCTAAACTCATTGCAAAAAGAAACTGAAAGCCAAAAAGAAACGCAAACCCTAGCAAACCCTAATTCTACCAGCTAGTCCTACTGACGCAAAGGAGAGCATGCAAACTACTGAAAGAGATGCCATTACTTCTATGAAGGTAAAATGCAAATGTCTAAGCTATCACTATCTGAAGAAAACATCTTTTTGTATTTTTGATTAAGTTATTAGAATTATCATGCATGTGCTTTTAACTAGCTCTTCACTGTGCAGAGGTGGATCAAGGAGGAGAAGTGCTTGGGAAAGGTTGGGAAGGTACAGAAAGGGTCTAAGTGGTCCCTAACACCCTTCTAGAGAGTCTCACAAAGTTTGGCTACCAAGAAACCGTGTTTATGAGCTTCTACAGGAAGTCTGCAGGGGTTCTACATGATGTTCAGAGATTTCTACAGGATGTTCTGAAATTCTTCTACAGGATGTTTCGAAATGGGATTTTTGAGGATGGGTGATTGATGGAAGATGCATGGATGGTTATGGAGGTAGGATGGGGGTATGAAGTGACCCAGGAACTGATGGATGGAGTGGTGAGATGATATGTGGAAGGCTGATTTGGCTTTAAGGTAGTCGAGACAACAATGGAGAAGAAGGTAGGGTTACGTGGGCAAGAGGATGGGTGTGAAGCGAGAAGCCTAGATATGGGATGAATCAGATGGCTCTGATGAAGCTTGACCATGTGAGTGAGTGATAGAGATGCCCTGCATAATGCACATTCAACTGAATCAATGAATTCTTGCAAACAAACTAAGTCCTAGCTAACTTAATCTAACTGTCAATGAAATGAATAAACAGCAGCCTCGTTTGGAAAGAGAACCATGTACATCACGTGAGCAAGAACATTCCGAAAGATATAAATGCATGACAAACTCCTACCAATTGATTCCCAAACATAAAAAGCTACTTTAACCAACAAAAACAACCAAAATAACAAAGCAAGATCTAAAGAGCAGGTTTTATTTTAAGAACGCAGCAAACACACATAAAGATAAACAGGGGAGGTACTGGGCGCTTGAGATGGGCCCAACCCCAAGAGCTACAGCCTCCCAAGAGAGATTTAGAGCTGGTGCAAAGCTGAATTCATCTTTATTAATCAAGAATGAAGAGTTACATCAAAACTGTCCACAAGGAGAGCTTGAGAATGAGCTGAAAGCAAAGCTAATCTATTGCATACAAATCGAATTACAAAATGACTACAACAAGGTTATGAAATGACTAACTACTAGCTACTATCTACTGGCTAACTAGCTAACATCCACTGGCTACACTGGCTAACTGGCTAACCCAAAATGAGGCCCTAAGCCTTCTTATTTATACAAATTGAGGACCCAACAGTCCTCCTAAACTTTAGGGACTCGGCTGCCCAAAACTTGGAGTTAACAACAATCCTACTTGACTTGCTTGGCTGCCCTTGTGCTGATTGATTCGGTGGCCCTTGAACTCCGAGTTGATGGTGGAGAATTCGAGGTAAGGGCCCATAAATGAAGGGGACACCTTCCTACAAATCTTCTTGCTTTTTCTCCCACGAATTTGGCTGCCAAGTGCTCATTAAGACCTTCAATTTTGTCTCCAAGTTGACCAAAAAGGCTACACAAAGCACCCATTAGACTTGTTGGCATAATGACTAACCAAATTCACTCTATTAACATAAATATAATCAAAAACATGCAATAAACTAATGAGAATGGTGGATTAAGTCAAATTAGGAGGTTGAATGAGCCCAAATAATTGTCCATTTTTGGGGCTCATCATCACCCCGCTACTGAAAGTGTTGCTCATCCTCTGATCAACCAATCTCTCTCCTCATCTTTGATGGCCCTGGTGGCCTCCTTGGCTAAAATCTCGGCCGATTTCTCCTTTGGCTTCCCTCTTTTCAAACTTCCTGTAGAAACAGTTCGCTGGCTTCCTGTAGAAACAGTCCTCTGTCTTCCTGTAGAAACAGTCTGCTAACTTCCTGTAGAACCAATTTTCTCTGACTTTTCTTGCTTGGTTGGGGGTGCCTTCTCCTTGAACTATGCTGCTGCCTGAAAGCTGACGAATCCAACACAAATGGCAAGTCTAATGTATTATAAAAGCACACAAGTACAATGAACTGCCCGAGAATAGATATTGCATGCTAAAGCTGGATGGGAAAAAGTGTTTCCAGGCCTTTAACTGAATCAAATGACATTCTTAATCTTGGATTTGAACTTTGCTAAAAATTGATAACAGAAGCAGAACAGAACATAAGATAGATCAAGGGCAGAGAAAATATGACTTGCTCACATATCACTGCTATGAATCAGCATTTCCCTTCAATCTGAAATTGCTTCATTGAGATCTTGATCTTGCTATGAATGTAATTATGCCAAGACTTCCAGCGCTGAGACTGAGGTTGTCCTCAGTCTTGCACCATTATTACATCATCTTGAGACCCTCACTGTTGCTTCTTTATCATATCCATGAAGTCTACCTGAAGGTTAGATCTCCATGTGTATCTAAACTGTGATTGCAACTGTGGAATTTTATTTCAAATACCCATTGAGAGATATCAAATTACAGTTCACACTGAGGTATGCAGGCTAATATAAATTGTATGCTAAGATCCTTGATCATAGGACAGATCCTTCAACTTCATCTCTTTGATGAAAACACTTGCAGGTTGACAAGATGATGTTCATACATATTCCTAGGTTTATACATCCATAGATATTTCCTTTAATCATAGGTATGCTGAGTATCACATATATTCGTTGTGATATGTCTAGACAGATCTGAATATAGATCCGAGATGTAACCCTTGTTGTTTCTGCAATATATATACACAGTCTTCTCTATCCCTCAACTGCAAGTTTCACAGTAACAATCCTTCCATCAATGGTTTTGTTTGGTTCCTCACGGGCTCACTTATTAGCCTCCATAGTCTTGAGAGTCACAAATGCAAATCCCTGGTTGGTTGCTTCCCTGCAATGCTATAGAGCTCTATCTAACCAACGCCAAGAGACCTTTCAAACAAGTCACAGCCACAGATGGAAGTCTTTTAGCACATCGTCCAATTGCAGAGACTGCATCTGCGGCAAACTTTCTATCTGGATCCCTAATATAGTTCTGAAACTCTAGCAATATTGTATGAATAGATGATTCCGTTGCAATGAGAGACAAGATCTCCAGCTTGATTGCTCGCATATGGCATGTATCAGAAGATTGAACAAAGAAATCTTCAAAGAATGGCTCAAATAAGGAGGGAATTGCTGCAACAAATGTTGCCAGATTTGATAGTACCACATACTGTGAGTCATAAGAGGACCTAAGAAGGAACAAAAGCAGCTTCGCAATTCTTTTCACATCCTTGACTGGAGCCATAAGCCAATGGACTCCAGCAGCAGCAACAACGACCCCACTGTTTTGACTCCATAACAAAGGCAATGTGCATTGCAATAGAAGTTTCAACTCACTATGTAGCTCAATAGTAGGAGTAGCATCATCTGAATCCGATGAATCATTGGTCAAGGAAGTCGTCCTTTATAACTTACGTTGATCATTTCTCAAGTAGCTTGAAACGAGGCCCTGTCCTTCCATTTTTTGAGCTTCCTCTACGTTAGAGGCACTGCTTCTGCCATATCCGTGGTTCATAAAACCCTCTGATGAACTATCTGAATTTTCTGTTTCGATGTTTTAGTCTCTTTGAATAACCTGAATTGAATGCGGCAGACATTTTTGAAATTCCATGTTTTGCAACAGCATAACGTAATAAAATCTCAATCAAGATAATCTGGCCCATATGAACTGCTGTGCTATCATGAACTGCAGTGGTTAACTGTGTGTTCATTGTCTGTAATCTCATCCATCAGTTGCACTGGAGTTTAGACTACCCACACTATCCGTGTTTTTTAGGTTTCACGTGCATGACTGACCCATGCATGCTGCGTGACTTTCTCGTGAGTGCTAGAGAACTGGGTGTCTTGCTACATTCATGGCTTAATTTCACCATTCCATTCGTTCATGTAATGCTTAGACTAGATTCATGCAATAGATGAACAAGGTTTAGTCGCGTACCTGAAGTCAAACGGCTGCTTGTGAAGCTTTTTGCTGCTGCATGCTCATGTTCTGCTGCTGCATGCTTGGATCCTTTGGTTGCATGAGGGCTTGGCTGATGATTTTTGATTTCTTTTCCTTGTGCAGGTGTCCTCTGACCAGATCTAAGCTGCATGCATTTGTTTCCACGTTCAGATTTGCACGTTCAGGCTGCTGCTGCTGCAATGTCACAGAACCAGAACTTGTTTTCGCCATTTCTCCCAAACGGTAAAGCGGATCGATCTGAAACTTACTGAGCATGTTTCTATCATCATGATGCATCTCCCATAGCAAAATCGTGATCAATGGATGCACGGATTTCGAGAAAAATGGAAAATGGCTGAATATTTCAGAGATCGATTTCTCGGAAACCGTGCATCAGAATCGGCTGAAACTGCTTGGGTAGGTTACCATCACTCATATGCATATCCCCATGAAACAGGTTTTGAAACGGATGCACGGTTATGGAGAAAATGCAAAAATGGCTGATGGTGATGGAGGCTGATTTCTTGGAAACCGTGCACTGGAATTGGCTGAAACGGCTCAAGCATGTTGCCATCACCCTTTTACAATTCCCCATAAAACGGTTTGTCAAATGGATGCATGGTTTTCAAGTTATGGCAAAAACAAATTCTGTTTTATGTGTTTTTGCTTCAAGGCACTTTGCATGTGTTTGCATGGAAGGGAAAACTGAGCTTGGGCTGTGATGCAGGTATGGAGATGATGGAGGAGGAGTTGGAAGATTGCATGAGGGCTTCTGAACCCTTGAGGAAGCTACAATGTTCGCCAAACCACTTTTTGAAATCCATGTCTAGTTTCCCACAATTTCTACAGGAAGTTCCTATAGAAGCACTATGAGAAGCACAATGAGGTGGAAAAAATGATGGAGAAAGGCAAGGGATGGACACACAAGTGCTTGTAGGCCTAATCAACAGATTCCCACCATCAGATTCACTTTTGAAATTGGATTTGGCTCGTCCAAAGGTTCTATAGGATGTTTCCTGTAGAAATACAGAGCTTCCTGTAGAAGGCACAAGAAAAATTCCTTTAACCTTGATTTGAGTGCTCCTCCTGTCATGAAACGTCCTTCTTGCAACCTGCAATTAGCCAATGGAATTAGTTTTATTTTTCTTTTTCTTTTTCTCTTTTTTTTTTTGAAAAACAACCAAGGCGCCTCATGGAGGTTTTCACCCTAATTGCCTGCCCTGGGCGCCTCCAAGGGAGGTTTTCACCCAGAGATCTTATTCCCTTTTATTTTCTCCTTTTTTTCCAACCCATTGACCGCCTCATGGAGGTTTTCAATCAATGAGCCAATCTAAGGCGCCTCCGAGGAGGTTTTCACCTTAGATTTCTATTTTCTTCTTTTTTCAATTTTTTTCTTTTTCTTTTTTCTCTTTTTTTTCTTTTTTTATTTTCTACCCTACCCTACCCTACTTGAGAAGCAAAATCGTTCTCAAGTATAAGAATACTTCCAATGGAGCCATGTGCACATCGAGATTAGAGACAAAATGATGTGGAGGCTCGAAATGCATGCTTGGATAGGTATCCAGATCTCAGAGACCAAATGATCTGACCTTGAAGGGATCAAACATAACTGAGGAAGAGAGTACTGCTGCAACTTAGTGACCATCTGAAACCATATCTCAATATAGCTTTGATATCCATGGTCCTTTTGCTGATCTGGATCATTTTTCATGTCACCTTCTATCATGACATTCTCATCTTCCTCTTTTTGCCGATCTTTCTCTTGAATACAAGGAAGATTTGATGGTAACCATGAGGAAGTTTTCTCGATCTCTGATTTTGATCTCTTCTCTTCATCAAGTGAAACCCATGGTTCTTTGATCTCCTCTTTTGAATCTTCTTTTGTTGGATGTGATCCTTCAATGCTTTCGAGATGATCTCTTTTTTGCAATGCTTTTCTTGAGCTATGGTGAAGATCATTGAGCTCAAGAGGAGTTGTTTGCATATGTGGTGCCTCAGATTTGCAATGGGGTTGAGCTGCTCCATTGTATGGCCTTGAAAATCGTACGGGTAGTTGAGTGGAGGTGTGAAATTGAGATGGAGATGGATGACATTGTGGTTGGGTAGGCATTTGGGGTTGCCTTGGTGGAGGAGGAGGCGATGGTTGTGGATGAGCAGGTGGTGGAGGAAAATGAGCGGGATGAGAGTTGTACTAGGGCCTCCACTCCTGATAAGGTGCATTCCACTGAGGTTGTGGCTGAGCATAAGAGTGAAATGAATGAGCAACTGGTTGGGCATAATATGGATCTAGGAAGGAACAAGGAGAATATGACCAAGGAGGAGGTGTAGACCAGGAAGGATGAGCAGGGGGACCCCAAGAAGGCATGAAAGTGGCTTGATAGGGGTCATAATAGGTCTCGGATGTCCCTTGCAGTTCCTGCTGGTAAGATGTAGGTCCATGCGGCCTCCTTTGGTTCATATAATGGAGTGGTTCAGTGGCTCCTTTGGCTCTCTGATATGCAACTTTGAATCTGGGTAAGGAAGTGTTGGCATTATGGCTAAAGTGTTGTCCTTGATGGCAACCCATTCAGGTGATAGATGTCAGCAGCAGAGATTGATGATCAGCTATCAAATATTGAAGAAAATAAGGGGTACGCAGGTACACCTTGCATAAGGTGCGTACACGCAGGTCAGTGTTACATAAAGTGCGTACATACCCGCAGTTATCCCGTTCAGGAGGTGCGTACCTCCAGTGCACACATTTCAAGGCAAAGAAATTCACATGTGGGGTTTTCTTATGTTTTACTCTTGGTATTTAGCCGACGGTATTGTGTTATTATGGTGTCGGCTCGTGGTATTGATCCATGTTTTAAGGAAGAGCTTTCCTATATAAAGCAAAGGAGATCATTTGGCTTGAGCATGTTTTTGGTTGAATATCTTATGAGGGCTAGATCTGGTCTAGATCTAAAGAAGGCGAATCTACTGATGGACCGAGATCTCTTCGGCGCATGTTCAGATCTGTAGATCTGACTGTCTGGGTTATTTCTGAAGTCTTGAATTCATCTATGCCCGAAGGTACGCAGGTACAGTGAGAGAAAAGTGCGTCGGTACGCAGGCACAAAAGGGTTTCAGGTGCGCCGGTACGCAGGCACAGAAGGGTTTCAGGTGCGCCGGTACGTAGGCACAGAAGGGTTGCAGGTGCACCGGTACGCAGGCACAAAAGGGTTGCAGGTGCGCCGGTACGCAGGCACAGAAGGGTTGCAGGTGCAGAGGTCCGTAGGCAGTTCAATGGACTCAGAGCGAGGCACGCAGGCTAGCAGTTGAGCAGGGTGTGTACATAAGCAGGCTAGCAGTTGAGCAGGGTGCGTACTGTAAGCAGGCAAGCAGTTGAGCAAGGTGAGTACTGTAAGTAGGCCAGCAGTTGAGCAGGGTGCTTACGTAAGCAGGCGAGCAGTTGAGCAGGGTGCTTACTTCTCTTAAAATCTTTGTTTATCATTGTTGTGTTCTGGGTTTGGTCCTATTATTGTTGATCTGGTTACTACAGTTGACTGGGTGATTCTCTTATACTTGATGATTATTTGATGCTTATGGATCCAGTTTGAAAATTTATGAAAAGTGGTCCTTGTAAGAAAAGAAGTAGGGGGTTGTAGCTCCCTTCCAGGAGAGACTGGAAAACGAGAGAGAGTTGTAGCTCTCTGCAGGGTTGCATCCTGCGTGCTGGTAAAGGATTGCACCAGTACAAAACCATTGTGAAAGGAGTTTCTAATTTGAAAGAAGATAGAGACATATTGCAGCAGGTGGATTTCACCCACATTGGGTTTCCACCTTACATCTTGTGTTCTTTGGTGTGACTATCTGTTTTCTTTTGTTCATGCTCATTATTTTATGGTACTGACATACAAAAACAATTCAAAGAACAAATAAAGAAGATTTATTAAAAGAATTAGATAATACTGATTCACCCCCCCTCTCAGTATTATTTCCAACAATTGGTATCAGAGCAGGTCCTTCAGAGAAGCTTGATCGCTTGAAGGTAGATCGTTCATCATGAGCAACTACGAGAGAGAAGCATCAATCATGCCACCGGTTTTTGATGGGACAAACTTTAATTATTGGAAGGTAAGAGTTACTGCCTATCTTCAATCTCTTGGTACAGAAGTTTGGGACATCGTAGAGACAGGCTACGCTTTTCCTTCAGCTACTCCTACAGATGCAGCCGAGAAAAAGAAGTATGAAACAAATGCGAAAGCAGTCAGTACTCTATTAGGATGTATATCTCAATCAAAATTCATGAAGGTAATGCACTACAAATCCGCAAAAGAGATATGGGACAAAATTGTCACGAGCTATGAAGGAGATGAACAGGTAAAGCATGCTAAACTTCAAACTCTCAGAATTCAGTATGAGACTCTCAAAATGTATAATGATGAAAGTGTGGCTAACTATTTTCTTCGGGTAGATGAGGTTGTTAACTGTATGAAAAATTTGGGTGAAGAGATAAAAGAGGCTATTGTGGTTGAAAAGGTTCTAAGATCATTGTCCCCCAAGTTTGAATCTAAAGTATCTGCAATAGAAGAAAAGGAAAATCTACGAATTCTTACTATGTCTCAGCTACATGGAATTCTAATTGCTTATGAAATGAGAAAGGGAGGTCCATCAGACAGAAGAGAAGCTGCTTTCAAGGCATCAGGCAAAGGAGATTATTATGAAGCGAGCCACGTCCCAGAAGAAGAGGAAGAAGAATCAAATTTTGTCAGAAATCTTCAAAGGGGTTCTGGAAGGTTCAGAGGTAAGTTACCTTTTAAATTCTTTGCTTGTGGAAGAGTAGGTCATTATGCTGCAAAATGTCCTTATAAGGATAAAGGAAAGGAACCTGCTAGATGGAACAAGAAACAGAATGCAAATAAGAAAAGCTACTACACTCATGAAGATAGTGATGGTCTATCAAACAGTGATGAAGATGAACAAGGTAATGAATATAAGTTGTTAATGGCATTTGAAGATGATGATTATATGGATGCTATAGATGTGGATAACCTTTATGATGAAATTACTAGACTCAAGAGATGTATAGAAGAAAAGAACATGATCATTGATACTCTACAATTTCAAATTGATGAAAAGGAAAAACATCTTGAAAAATTAGAAGGTGAAGTTGTTGGTCTTAGAAAAGAGATTGAGAAAACAAAAGCTATTAATCTCAAGTTTGTCAAAGGATCTGAAACTTTGGATGAGATTATCAATGTGCAGCGGTCTCCACTAAACAAGACAGGTCTGGACTATAATGGAGAAACTTCTCAAGCATCCACCTCAAAAAGTTATCTTGATGCAGCAAGAAGAAATGAGCAAAAGCACAATGAAGATCATCAGGTAAAGCAGGGACGAATTACAAACAGAAACTATCAGGGGCAATCCATCTTAAGGGTGAACAAAAGCTACAACCAGCCACAGGTAAAATCTTCTCAATTTGGTTCAAGAATAGATGACAATAGAAATTACAATCAATTGGCTGGTAGATTTGATAACCACAGAAGTTTCTTCAATGGACAATGCTTTTCTTGCCATAACTTTGGTCACAAAGCAGCTCAATGTGTTGCATATAAAACGATCATGATTAGGGAAGCTCAAAAACAAAGAAGTATGACGAGGATTACAAAAAGGACCTATAACAACTTTTCGGTTCTTGAAAATGAAGTTGAATGTTCTATTTGCAATAACTTTGGTCATGAAGACTCTGAATGCAGGAGCAGGTTTCAGCAGAAAAAGGAACAAGCCTCAAGCACCAAAACATGGAGAATAAAGGAACCTCAAACAGAAAGATGTGGGATAGCATTTTATGCAGAGGGACAGGAAAATCTATGGTACATTGACAGTGGATGTTCGAAGCATATGACAAGTGATAAAGAAAAACTTGAGTCTTATTCTACTCTAGAAAAGGGAAATAAAGTCTCTTTTGGAAATGATACTCCTGCAACTATAAAAGGAAAAGGCATTGCTCAGTTAAAAGAAAAGGTCAAGGCTGGAAATGTTTTGTATGTTGATGGATTGAAGCATAATCTTCTAAGTGTCAGCCAGATGTGTGATCAAAGAACCGAGGTTATATTCAGATCAAATGGATGTCTTGTTCGTGATCTTGATACAGGTAAAACAATGATCAAAGGCAAAAGAACTCCAAATAATCTGTACATATTTGAAGAAGGACAACAACAATGCTATCTGAGCAAGGATGATGAGCACTGGTTATGGCATCGGAGGTTGGGACATCTAAGCTTTTCACAAATAAGGAAAGCATGCAAATATCAGGCAGTTCGCGATCTTCCAGATATCAAAATTCCTGACAACACCATATGCAAATCATGTCAGTTTGGAAAACAAACCAGAACTAACTTTCCAGAGAAAGAAGGATCAGCTAGCATGCCTCTTGAGCTAGTACATACAGATACATGCGGTCCTTTCAGGAAAAGAACACCTCGAGGAGAAGAATACTTGATATTATTCATTGAAGATTTCTCCAGGTTTGTCTGGTTAGGACTTATGAAGCACAAAGATGAAGCATTCGAAAAATTCAAATCCTTCAAAGCCTTGGTTGAAAATGAATCAGGTCACAAAATTAAGTGCCTCAGATCCGATAGAGGTGGAGAATTTACTTCAAATGAATTTTTCGATTTTTGTGAAGAACATGGGATAAGAAGAGAATTATCTATAGCAAGAACTCCTCAGCAAAATGGAGTTGTGGAAAGAATGAACAGAACAGTCCAACAAATGGCTCGTGCTATGCTTGATGAGTTAGGAACTCCTGCAACTTTCTGGGGTGAAGCTGCACATGTTGCAGTTGTTATTCTCAATAAAACAAATGTCCGGGTGAACAACACTCAAACTCCTCATGAGCTCTGGAGTGGTAGGACTCCTTCAGTAAAGCACTTCAAAATCTTTGGGAGCAAATGCTATATCAAGAATACTGATGAGCAGCTTGGCAAACTTGAACCTAGAGCAGATGAAGGCATTCTTCTTGGTTACTCTCCACATAGCAAAGCATACAAATGCTACAATAAAAGACTTGGCAGAATTGTTGACAACATTGATGTAGTGGTTGATGAGAAGGGATACATTCCTAGGCAAATAAATCATGAAGACATCGAAGAAGATGAAAGCTACCCCCAACGACAGAATGATGAAGAAGAAGAACCTCAAGAAGAACCAGAGGAGCAAACAAGAATAGAAGAAAAGACTCCATCCAGATATGTTCAAAAGAACCATCCAGAATCTCAGATTATGGGGCAGAAAGAAGCAGGTGTACAAACAAGAAGAACAGTTGCAGAAGCTTCAAGCTATTTGGCATTACTCTCCTCTACTGAACCACAAAATGTGAAAGAGGCATGCAAAGATGAATGTTGGCTGAAAGCAATGGATGAAGAACTTGAGCAGATCGAAAAGAACAACACTTGGGAGCTGGTTCCTAGACCAAAAGATAAGAATGTTATCGGGACAAAATGGGTCTTCAAAAACAAATTGAATGAAAATGGAGAAGTAATTAGAAACAAAGCCAGACTTGTTTGTAAAGGGTATGCGCAGCAAGAAGGAATAGACTTTGAAGAAACCTTTGCTCCTGTTGCAAGACTTGAGGCCATCCGAATGTTCCTTACTCTCTCAAGTTTTCAAAACTTCAAAGTATTTCAAATGACGTGAAATCAGCCTTTCTGAATGGAGACTTGGAAGAAGAAGTGTACATTGAACAACCAGATGGGTTCATTCTTGGAAATGATCCAAATCTTGTATGCGGATTGAAAAAGGCTCTCTATGGTCTCAAACAAGCTCCAAGGGCTTGGTACTACCGTTTGGACAAATATCTTCATCAACAAGGCTTTTCAAAAGGATCGGCAGATAGCAATCTTTATATAAAAGTTGAAAATGACAAATTTCTAATACTTGTTGTGTATGTAGATGACATTATTTTTGGGAGCAATGAAGAAGCTATGAGTCAAAACTTTGCCTTGGTCATGCAGAAAGAATTTGAAATGTCCTTGCTAGGAGAACTGACATATTTCCTTGGTTTGCAAATCCAACAAAAAGAAGGAGGAATCTTTTTATTTCAAACCAAGTATCTCAAACAGATTTTGAAGAAATATGGTATGGAAGATGCAAAACCAGTATGTACACCCATGGTCACAGGATGTAGCCTCAGTGCAAATGATGAATCTGCAGCAGTACATCAACCAACCTACAGATCTATGATTGGAAGTTTACTTTATTTGACAGGTACCCGACCGGACATCATGCATGCAGTTGGAATAGTTGGAAGATTTCAGGCAAATCTGAAGGAGACTCATCTTCAGGCAGTGAAGAGAATTTTCAAATATCTTCAAGGGACTCAAAATTATGGCTTATGGTATCCTAGAGATACAGATCTTACACTTCATGCTTTACAGATGCAGATTGGGCCGGAAGCGTGGATGCCAGGAAAAGCACAAGTGGTGGTGCGTTCTTTATGGGTTCCAGACTGGTATCTTGGTTCAGCAAGAAACAGAGTTCGATTGCCTTGTCTACAGCTGAAGCAGAATATGTTGCTGCTGCATCTTGTTGCACCCAACTCCTTTGGATGATGCAGACTTTGCAGGATTTTCAAATCACTTGTACACCACCAATCCCCATCTTATGTGATAACACAAGTGCAATCAGCATCTCAAAGAATCCTGTTATGCATTCAAAAACCAAGCACATACCAATCAAGTATCATTTTCTCCGGGAACAAGTGCTTGAACAGAAGGTCAAGTTGGAGTATGTTCCTTCTAAGGAACAAGTTGCTGATATTCTCACCAAACCATTGCCTAGGGACACTTTTGAATACCTCAGGCAAAAGCTGGGGGTTGTTGATGCATCATCTTATTGCTGAACCTCTTCTCATTGATGGTACAGGTTCAGGGGGAGCATATAATGCATTGTTGGCATTATGGAGGATGTGCAGAAGGAGATCTTGGAAGTAGCTGCAATATGTCTCTATCTCTTTCATGGTGGATTATGGTTCTTCGTTGCAGATCTGGTTCATATTCAGGGGGAGCATGTTCTTAGGGGGAGCATAACCCTTTGCCCTTGATGTCAAAGGGGGAGAATGAAGCTGAAGTTTTGAGGTTGCCATCAAGTCCAAAGGGGGAGATTGTTGGCATTATGGCTAAAGTGTTGTCCTTGATGGCAACCCATTCAGGTGATAGATGTCAGCAGCAGAGATTGATGATCAGCTATCAAATATTGAAGAAAATAAGGGGTACGCAGGTACAACTTGCATAAGGTGCGTACACGCAGGTCAGTGTTACATAAAGTGCGTACATACCCGCAGTTATCCCGTTCAGGAGGTGCGTACCTCCAGTGCACACATTTCAAGGCAAAGAAATTCACATGTGGGGTTTTCTTATGTTTTACTCTTGGTATTTAGCCGATGGTATTGTGTTATTATGGTGTCGGCTCGTGGTATTGATCCATGTTTTAAGGAAGAGATTTCCTATATAAAGCAAAGGAGATCATTTGGCTTGAGCATGTTTTTGGTTGAATATCTTATGAGGGCTAGATCTGGTCTAGATCTAAAGAAGGCGAATCTACTGATGGACCGAGATCTCTTCGGCGCATGTTCAGATCTGTAGATCTGACTGTCTGGGTTATTTCTGAAGTCTTGAATTCATCTATGCCCGAAGGTACGCAGGTACAGTGAGAGAAAAGTGCACCGGTACGCAGGCACAGAAGGGTTTCAGGTGCGCCGGTACGTAGGTACAGAAGGGTTTCAGGTGCGCCGGTACACAGGCACAGAAGGGTTGCAGGTGCGCCGGTACGCAGGGACAAAAGGGTTGCAGGTGCGCCGGTACACAGGCACAGAAGGGTTGCAGGTGCGGAGGTCCGCAGGCAGTTCAATGGACTCAGAGCGAGGTACACAGGCTAGCAGTTGAGCAGGGTGCGTACATAAGCAGGCTAGCAGTTGAGCAGGGTGCGTACTGTAAGCAGGCAAGCAGTTGAGCAGGGTGAGTACTGTAAGCAGGCGAGCAGTTGAGCAGGGTGCTTACGTAAGCAGGCGAGCAGTTGAGCAGGGTGCTTACTTCCCTTAACATCTTTGTTTATCATTGTTGTGTTCTGGGTTTGGTCCTATTATTGTTGATCTGGTTACTACAGTTGACTGGGTGATTCTCTTATACTTGATGATTATTTGATGCTTATGGATCCAGTTTGAAAATTTATGAAAAGTGGTCCTTGTAAGAAAAGAAGTAGGGGGTTGTAGCTCCCTTCCAGGAGAGACTGGAAAACGAGAGAGATTTGTAGCTCTCTGCGGGTTGCAGCCTGCATGCTGGTAAAGGACTGCACCAGTACAAAACCATTGTAAAAGGAGTTTCTAATTTGAAAGAAGATAGAGACATATTGCAGCAGGTGGTTTTCACCCACATTGGGTTCCCACCTTATATCTTGTGTTCTTTGGTGTGACTATCTGTTTTCTTTTGTTCATGCTCATTATTTTATGGTACTGACATACAAAAAAAATTCAAAGAACAAATAAAGAAGATTTATTAAAAGAATTAGATAATACTGATTCATCCCCCCCTCTCAGTATTATTTCCAACAGGAAGGGCACTGATCTGTAGGATGGTATTCTTCACAGACAAAACACACTTCTATGGAGTACAATGGACATTCGTTCCTAGGATGCTTTCTAGTGCACCTAGGACAAAAAATGACCAAAGCCCTCTTGGCTTCCTCTTGCTTCTGTTGGATCCGCAAGGTATCCAGTTGCATGGCAAGAAACTGCCTCATATCACTCTTGAAATCTTTGATATGATTTTCAAATTCATCTTTGGACAAGATGTTGCTCCCAACATTTCTACTTGTAGCCATTTGCTCCAGAGGAATGTTTTCTTCTTCTTCTCCCCTAGAGGTTCTTTAAATATGCCTTGATGTCCACCCAGGGGTTCTTTAATCACATCCATCGAAGAAGAGAGAACATTGGCTGTGTGAAGCAGTGGGGGTGTTGTGAAATCATTTTTCTAACTTATCTCTACTCCTACAAGGCATGAAAGGAAATCTTTTTGATTGATTTTTTCTTTTTTCTACTTCTACTTGCAAAACTGAAATAGATTGAACTGCAACTAACTATCTTGCTAAAATGAAAATGCGGAATTGAAATGAAAGCAGGAAAGGACTAATCTATTTTGCTCAAATGAAATTGCAGGAATGAAATGCTAGTCTACGCTTGCGGAATTGAAATGCTAATCTACGCTTGCAGAAATGAAATTGCGGAATTGAAATGCTAATCTACTTTTGCATAAACGAAATTGCATAATGGAAACGAAATAAACTACTTAGAAGAAGATTGTAGTGGAAAATAGAAGAAAAGCGACAATCACCAATACTCTGACGCTTCCCCGGCAACGGCGCCAAAAAGATGGTGGGCTCCAGTATTGCAACAATAATGTTGCAACTCCTGGAACTCCCTTCTTTAATTTTATCAACCCGGTAGTTCGTAACAAACTTGGAAGCGATGGTGCTGTATGCACAAGTACTAGCTCTTGCCGCAGCTGTCACTTGGTCAGCTGGCACAAGTCCACTAGGAGCTTAAGCCAACTTCTATGAGCTCTTAGAAGAAGCTTTTTAATTGATGGATGAAATCTAACTCGAAGGAAGCTAATCTCATTGCAAAAAGAAACTGAAAGCCAAAAAGAAACGCAAACCCTAGCAAACCATAATTCTACCAGCTAGTCCTACTGACGCAAAGGAGAGCATGCAAACTACTGAAAGAGATGCCATTACTTCTATGAAGGTAAAATGCAAATGTCTAAGCCATCACTATCTGAAGAAAACATCTTTTTGTATTTTTGATTAAGTTATTAGAATTATCATGCATGTGCTTTTAACTAGCTTTTCACTGTGTAGAGGTGGATCAAGGAGGAGAAGTGCTTGGGAAAGGTTGGGAAGGTACAGAAAGGATCTAAGGGGTCCCTAACACCCTTCCAGAGAGTCTCACAAAGTTTGGCTACCAAGAAACCGTGTTTATGAGCTTCTACAGGAAGTCTGCAGGGGTTCTACAGGATGTTCAGAGATTTCTACAGGATGTTCTGAATTTCTTCTACAGGATGTTTCGAAATGGGATTTTTGAGGACGGGTGATTGATGGAAGATGCATGGATGGTTATGGAGGTAGGATGGGGGTTTGAAGTGACCCACGAACTGATGGATGGAGTGGTGAGATGATATGTGGAAGGCTGATTTGGCTTTAAGGTAGTCGAGACAACAATGGAGAAGAAGGTAGGGTTACGTGGGCAAGAGGATGGGTGTGAAGCGAGAAGCCTAGATATGGGATGAACTCAGATGGCTCTGATGAAGATTGATCATGTGAGTGAGTGATAGAGATGCCCTGCACAATGCACATTCAACCGAATCAATGAATTCTTGCAAACAAAATAAGTCCTAGCTAACTTAATCTAACTGTCAATGAAATGAATAAACAACAGCCTCGTTTGGAAAGAGAACCATGTACATCACGTGAGCAAGAACATTCTGAAAGATCTAAATGCATGACAAACTCCTACCAATCAATTCCCAAACATAAAAAGCTACTTTAACCAACAAAAACAACCAAAATAACAAAGTAAGATCTAAAGAGAAGGTTTTATTTTAAGAACGCAGCAAACACACATAAAGATAAACAGGGGAGGTACTGGGCGCTTGAGATGGGCCCAACCCCAAGAGCTACAGCCTCCCAAGAGAGATTTAGAGCTGGTGCAAAGCTAAATTCATCTTTATTAATCAAGAATGAAGAGTTACATCAAAACTATCCACAAGGAGAGCTTGAGAATGAGCTGAAAGCAAAGCTAATCTATTGGATACAAATCGAATTACAAAATGACTACAACAAGGCTATGAAATGACTAACTACTAGCTACTATCTACTGGCTAACTAGCTAACATCCACTGGCTACACTGGCTAACTGGCTAACCCAAAATGAGGCCCTAAGCCTTCTTATTTATACAAATTGAGGGCCCAATAGTCCTCCTAAACTTTAGGGACTCGGCTGCCCAAAAATTGGAGTTAACAGCAGTCCTACTTGACTTGCTTGGCTGCCCTTGTGCTGATTGATTCGGTGGCCCTTGAACTCCGAGCTGATGGTGGAGAATTCGAGGTAAGGGCCCATAAATGAAGGGGACACCTTCCTACAAATCCTCTAGCTTGTTCTCCCACGAATTTGGCTGCCAAGTGCTCATTAAGACCTTCAATTTTGTCTCCAAGTTGACCAAAAAGGCTATACAAAGCACCCATTAGACTTGTTGGCATAATGACTAACCAAATTCACTCTATTAACATAAATATTATCAAAAACATGCAATAAACTAATGAGAATGGTGGATTAAGTCAAATTAGGAGGTTGAATGAGCCCAAATAATTGTCCATTTTTGGGGCTCATCATCATGCCGCTTAGAAACCATTTATAGATCAATCAACTACTTTTTCTTCTTTTGCCTCATCATCAACCCCTCCCGTGGTTTCTCTTTTCACCATTGTTCCCATTTCATCTACCATCCAGACTCCTTCTATACCAACTAAACAAGTCATAATTCCACCTTCTTTACCACCGCTAACATCTAACACAACTTCTGTTTCATCCTCTTCTCATATTCCAGTCATGGAAACTCATTATGCTCCTCTAGTTTTACCAACATAGCTGAATGCCATGCCCTGGACTTATGGACGATGTATACCCCAATTTGATAGCATTGGGCCTATCACATCACAAAAACACATAGACAAGACGAATGACTTCTTAGATTTGGAAGAAGTTGATGACGATGATGTGAAAATGAGGCAATTTGCACAAAGTTTGGGTTAGAAAATGGTTTAGGGGATTGCCAACAAGTAGTATTGCATATTTAGAACAATTTCACCAAATTTTCCTTTCAAGATGAGAAGTAAAAAAGAACCCTCTTCAGATCCTGGCAGAATATGAGAGTCTAAGGAGATATCTCGACGAAATAGTTCATGATTATATCACTATATTTAATAATGTTTACAATTCTATTCCAGCAACAATACAACCTCCACCAAGGCTAGAATTAATCTGATTTCTAGATGGATTTGATGGTGATATGGCTAATCAATTGAAAGATAAAAATCCTGGTACCCTAGAATAAATGCAAATAAATGTTGTTAGTGTAGAAGCAAATTTGTTAGCCAAAAGAGGAAAGTTAAAGGCTGAAAAAAGAGTGACCATCAAAGAAGAAACTTCTTCTTCTTCATCAAATGAAAATGTAGACACCTTAGTTAGAACGATGGAAAGAATGAGTTTGAATGCCAGGGCCCCACCAAGAGACCTTCAAGGGGGTCCAAATATCATAAATCCTAACTTTAGAAGGACTCAGCCCCAAATTAAACAAAGAGATCAAAGAGCCCTAGCAGATCAACTGCAAATCAGACCTCATTTTTAGGAGAATTATGCAGATGAAGAAAATGAGATAGAAGATGACCTTGAAGAGAATCAAATTAATCTTTTTGGGGAAGGAGAATTAGATACTATTTTCTTAACCAAGGAGGAACAAGATGTGCTCTTGTTGTCACAACAAGAAGTCATACTTGCAGAATTAGATGATTATAAAAAAGGCTATCAAAATGCTATTATGGAAGTGTAAAAACAATACAATTTGAGAAGAAAGAATGCTACAAAAAACCCTCCCAAGAAGATTCAAGTTGATATGCCTTCCACTAGCCAGACAAAGGATGATTCCCAAAAAAAGGTTTTTCAAAAACAAGATGTAGGTGTTAAAGAGGTAGAAAAACCTCAACATTCTTTCATTATTGAAAATGAATTAGCCAAGGTTAAAATTTCTATTCTTCTGACAGAAATGATTATCAAGAATGTGTGTAGAACTCAAGTCATGAAGGCACTAAAGATAGGGGAGGGAACATACATAATTAACTTAAGCGATGACCAATCTAAATTATTATTTGGACCTGAAGTTGAAGGGAAGTCACATGATGGTAATGTGCCACCATTTTATGTTAGTCGAAACATTCATGAGTACATTTTTCACAATTCCATGTTTGATTCTGGTGCTTCGCACAATCTCATTCCTAGAGTCATTATGGAAAAGCTATGATTAGATATAAAACTACCTTATAAAGACCTTTACTCTTTTGATTCTAGCAAAGTAAGATGCTTAGGTCTCATCAATGATTTATGTGTGACTCTGGCCCAAATCCCAGCAAAGAGTGTGGTTATGGATATTGTAGTCGCTAATATACCTCCCAAATATGGAATGCTATTATCAAGATCTTGGGGGGAAAGTTACAGGGTACCTGTTTGGCAAAATTATAGACTTATAATTTGACAAACATAAATTATCAACCAAGGGTAGGTAACCTTGTGAGATGCTACGCAAAATATATGCCGGCGAATACTTTAAGTTTTTTCCTAAATGAAATCACATACACACATAGCCTCAATATCCATTTTTCCCATCAACACTTAGCAACAAAAGCTATGGAGTGTATTTAATCATCCCTCTAAATCTCTGAAAATTGATGATGCTGATCAGAAAAAGATAATAGATCAATAAAAAAATAATTAAATCAATTCAACAATTTGCAATGTAAGATTAAAGCCTACTCAAATACTCCAAACATTTTCATCACATAAGTTTCACCATTTAATCATCTCACATGTGCTGCTACAATTTAGAAAACACGAATCAAAAGTTGTGTAATAACTCTATCAACTCATGAAAATAATTAAAATAACACAATCTGCAACTATGGGAGTTGTGAGTAAAGGGGGCCCTCCCTTACAACTCCTTCAACTGCTAAAGGAGTTTACACAACAAGATTAGCATAACATGAACTTTGTATTAATTTGAACAAGTATTACAGTAGTATCAAGGTTTGGTATATTAGCCTCCCTTTACAAATGAATCATAAAAGTATTTATACAAATATAGAGGCATAAACTTGCCCAAATTAGGAAAACTGAAATACTGCAACTATCTACTAATAATAACTAGAAAAGACAATAAAACTAAGCATGCTAAGTTTGATCCATGACTTAAAGCATGGAACAAACTGATCTCGTTGGGTTGCAGAGGTTGTTTACCACTATGGCCATCCATGAGAGGTATGGAGATATGGGTGGTTTCAGTGGCAGTTTTGAGGCATCCAATAGGACATCATCCATGTAGATGGATTTCTTGACAAAAACCATGTTTTCGTTCTCTTCGAGGCTGATCGGAACATACTCAACCATCAAGATCACTGCAGGAAATCAGAGTAGTTACAAGAAATTAACGTATCTACAAGAAATCAGTGACTCTGCAGGAAATCACGAAACTACTTCGAAAGATGGTCAATCTGCATAGGATTCGATAAGCACTCTTGAAGTTGTAGATAATTCGATTAGGTATCATTTAACTTTAGAAATGCTCAAGAATGAAGTGAAATAATATTTTTGGGACTAATTTGCATACCTTACAGCCCAAAACACCCTTTTGGTCAAAACACATAGGATATGGAAAAAAGAGAGTCATGAAAGGTCAAAAAGAGTTCAAAATAGGTGGGGGGGGGGGGGCGCAAGGCCTTAGAACATTATAAAAAATGGACAAAATCGGGACTCAACATCTCCCCCACATCTAGCTCCTTGCATGTCCCTTATGCAAGCAAAAATGTTGCACATAAGAACAAAAATTCATTATGTGCTCTATGTTGTAGCTACTACAGGCATGTGATCCAGTTGCGCCCTGCTGGACTCAACTTTTTGAACCCAAACTTGATATTCTTCATTCTTTTTCTATAGGTTCTCGATATGAGCCTGGTTTTTCTTCATGACTTGGCATGCCTTCTGATGCTTCATTTTCCACTCCTCTAGTTCTTTCTGCAAACGTAGGATGTTCTCCTTTAGAGTTTCGTTTTCCCTCCAAAGAAACCATTCAGACACAGTGAGCTTGGTGATAGCTTCCTCCATGTCCTTCAGGAACCACTTATTTTTAGAGGTTTCCTCATCCCCATGCTTCCATTGAGAGGACTGAGGCAGACTTGTTTCTTCTTGCTCTCTGCAACCATTGATTGTTTTCTCCCCACTTTCCTATGGGCCTTGGAAAGACGCGGTCTCCAACTCCTCTTTGTCAACAAACACAGTTGAATCGATCTTTACTTACTTCCCCTTAGACAAGTCTCGGGGCTTCTTATCCTTCTTCTTAATTTCAATTTGTTGTACCTCCTCCTTCGGAGTTTCCTTTATCTCCAGCTTCGTTGCCTGGCTTATTGTAAAATGCCTAGCAGGAGCATGGGTACCTTTTGACATCTTAGGCTTCTTCCCTTTAGTTTCACTGATTACCACCACCTCCTCATCTTTCTTAACCTCCTATGTCAGCTGACCATGGGTCCGAGGTTTCTTCCTTGACCTCTCCACTAGCTCCATCTCTTGGGTTTCCGGTAAATCGGGCTCTTTCTCATCACCCACAAAGTAATTTTCCACTAAAAAGTCTTCCCATGTTTTATTCTGTTTCTTCAAAACCTCGGTCACGATAATTTTAACAAGACCGTGATGATAGAGGTTCGTCTCTATATGTGACACCCTCTCCTTGGTAGAAGTAGACATTTTTAGCAAAGACATTCTAAGATAATATGGAAAATTAAAGGACATGTCTCGGAAATGGTCAAGGAGATGAATATGAAACAGGAAAGTTAACCCAAAACGAACTTCACATGTGATATACTTTTGCAAGAGAAACAAAAGACGTTGGTACTTACTTCTAAGGAAATCCTATGTTATCCCCTTGCTCCAGTCCGAGTCTGCATGCTCTTTTCTAAGGAAGGGTGTGCACTTATCCTTGTTGAATTGTTGGTTTTTAAACCAACACTCCGCTTCCTGTGAAATTCCACAAGCTCAGGCTACTTGTGCCCTGTCACCATTTAGGTTTAGAGCAAAATATTTTGTCACTTCTTAATTATGCCCGCTAAACTTTAAGAATAGAGGCAACCATCCCGCCTTTTCCAACCTCTTCTTACTTTGTGGGTAAGCGTTAATTAATGTTGGACCTTGAAGTTCGAATCTGACGACGGACCACATTTTCAATAGTGGCTAGGAGTGGGAGAGAGCAGAGTTCAATCATTTCACTGATATGCCTTTGAGACCAAGTGAGATAATTCAAACTCAATAAGAACAAGAATGTTTTATTTTAGGAAAGGTGTAGGGTAATAAGGAAACATTGAACAACATAGAACATGATCATGATTGCCATCATGATCCGTTCTGCGGGATAAATGTTGGGAAGATAATCGAAATAATAATTAGGAATGGGAACTCATGTTATGACACAACGACTCATCACTGCCTTATTCCGTGAGGGTGGTCATGACTCGTATTCATGCAAATTCAAAATTTTTGTACCATTACCTTTTTACCTTAAATATTCTGACACCAAACCTACCTACTCAATCTTATCTTATAACGGTCGAGTACCTTGGGTGATGGATGCACTGGCTTTGGAATCATAAATCACCTCGAAACAATATCATGTGCAAGATTGCGTAATTACATAGCCTCAAATAATAATGAAGATGATCAGTACTTGCCAGATTCTTTAAGAAAATGTTCCACTGGAAATTTGTTCTTCAGGAAATAAGTGCTTTGCTGTAGGAAATGCAACTGCTGAACTTCTCTGCAGGAAATGCAACTTCTGAACTTCTATGCAGGAAACCATGTTCTCTCCTTTCTTTTATAGCTTACTACACATGAATATAGGTTCTGAGGTCGAATGTGCAATAATCTCATTGGATTACTAACCATTAAGGTCAGTTGTTAACCAATGCGAGGTCCATCACCATTAATGAAAGCGAGGACCAAGGTACCTCTGATGCATCCTATCAGGTGTGAATGTATGAGCTATTGTCGAACCCCCTGTAGGATCCAACAGTCAAGGAGCCATGATGAATTTCCATTTCTGTTGACGAGATAGCCTATCATTCAGGTATACAAGCTTCGAGCTATTGTCGAACCCCCTGTAGGATCCAACAGTCAAGGAGCCATGATGAATCTCCATTTCTGCTGACGAGATAGCCTATCATTAAGGTATACAAGCTTCAAGGCATCAAAAGTATCTAATCTTGAACCTAGATAATTTGCTGATGTCGATGGGCCAAGATTGTTGGAAGGAGGGCCTTAAGAGATCCCACATCAGTCCAACACGAGAAAACCAAAAATTAATTGAAATACATAATTTATTTTGAGGATCCAAAGGATCTACTGTCCTGTGATTTTAATGAGCCCAGGGTAGTTCATGCTCGCTAGATTTCAATTTTAGAGAGTCTGAAATACTGAAAAAGAAGACTCCAAGGGGGCTCCTTTTTCGTAATTAGTCTATTGGGGTTGGAAAAAGGAATAAACCTATACCCAATAGACATTCCTTTCATGGTTTACTGAGCACGAGAAGGAACAAAGTAAGCTCAATTTATTATGGTAGAAAATCAAGAAGAGGTAGTGAAAGGAATGACTCCCTTCTCCACCATTTCCAGCTCTTTCTTCTTCACAATCTCTTCCACAAATTCCTCCTTAGATTGGGGCTTCTGATATAGTTTGAGTCTGTGCCCATTCACTAAGAAGGTAACATTTCCATCATCAATTGTTTTAACTTGAACAGATCCATTATCAAAAACTTTTTCAATTTCATAGGGGCCAAGCCAATGTGTGTTAAATTTCCCTTTAAAATTCTTAAATTTCGAATCAAACAGCAATGCCCAGTCTCCCTCTTTGAACTGCTTTTTCTTAATGTATCTGTCATGCCATCTAGCCCGTTGTTGTTGGATTAGATCAATATGTTGAAAATAATCTTGCCTAATCTCATCCAACTCATTAAGCTGCAGGATTCTCTGTTGCTGTGCTTCATCAAGGTTTATGCCCAAATCTGCTGCCATCTTAAAAGTTTTGATTTGAAATTCAATTGGAAGTAAAACTTGTTTTCCATACACCAATTCATACAGAGAGAAGCCAGTGGTGTTTCTCCATGTGATCCTGTAGGCCCATAATGCCTCGGAAAGTCGATCAGACCAATCCTTCTTATGTAATTGCACTGTCTTAGTCAGGATTGTTTCCAACACCTTATTTGTTGATTCCACCTGCCCATTGGCCCGTGGATGGTAAGGGGTGGATTTTTGATGGGTAATATGATATTTCTGTATAATTCCCTACACAAGCTTTGAGACAAACTGAGTACCCCGGTGAGTAACAATTTCCCTTGGTACTCCAAATCTCACAAAAATATCAGAAAAAAAAAATTCTACCACTGCCTTCTCCGTTGCTCTAGGTAGTGCTATTTCTTCCACCCACTTTCTAACATAATCGGTACAAACTAAAATAAACTTCTTACCTTTGGACATATGATTGATGGGACCTACAAAATCAAGAGCGCACCTCTCAAATGGTTCTATGAGAACTTGTGGCTGCAAAGGCATTTCATCCATTTGAATAGGTCACCCTATCCTCTAGCAGCTGTCACATTTACGAACATACTCCTTTGCATCTTTGAAAAGACTTGGCCAGTAGTAACCTGAGCGAAGGATCTTATAGGCTGTCTGCTTATCTGCAAAATGTCCTCCATAGGGTTCATCGTGACAAGATCTTAAGATATCATATATCTCATCCTCTCTAACACACCTACAAATAATCAAGTCAGGTCCGATGCAAAAGAGGTCTCCTTTTACCCAAGAGTAATCAACATTTTTTCTAATAATTCTCCTTTTCTGACTAGATGAGAAGTAGGGTGGTAACTTTGTTGTAGCAAGATAATTGGCCATGTCTACAAACCAAGGTGTTTTGATAGAAATAACAAACAAATTCTCATTAGGAAAGTTATCATTAATAGGAATATCCTCACCTACATGGTTGAGCCTAGATAGGAAATCAACTACCTGATTTTCTTTTCTTGGCCTGTCCAATACCATGATATCAAATTCTTGCAGCAGCAAAAGCCACCTAGTAATCCTACCATTAGTGACTAGTTTGTTCATGAGATATCGAATAGAAGAATGATTAGTATGTACAAAAAATTCATAACCAGTGATGTAATGTCTAAACTTATTAATAGCGTAAATTACAACAACTCTTTTTTAGTTACGGTGTAATTCAGTTCTACAGGAGTTAAATTTTTACTAACAAAATAGATAGCATGGGTTATGAGATTTTCCTTTTGGCCCAATACCGCTCCTATAGCTGAATCATAGGCATCAGTGGAAATATGAAAGGGAAATTTCCAATCTGGACCTCTCAAGATAGGTGCTGAAGAAATTTTTTCCTTGAGTGTATCAAATGTAGCTTGACACTCATCACTCCAATGAAATTCAGATTCTTTGGTCAATAATTTAAACAATGGCGAGGCTACCTTTGTAAAATTCTCAACAAACCTTCTGTAGTAGCCTACATGTCCAAGGAAACTTCGAACTCCCTTTTGACTGGTTGGTGGGGGTAACTTTTCAATTACTTCGATCTTAGCCGGATCAACTTTAATTCCTGTAGCAGAAACATGATGACCCAAAAAAATACCCTCAGTCATAATCATAATTTTTTTTCATTACTCAATGAAAGATTAGTTTCTCTACATCTCTACAAAAATCTCCTAATATTATGTAGAGCTTCTTTAAAAGTATCATCCATTACTGTAAAATCGTCCATGTAAACCTCTACGCAATCATGAAAAGGATCCAAGTATCACCCTTTGAAATGTGGTTGTTGTGTTGCATAAAACAAATGGTAGGACCTTATATGCATAGGTTCCCCAGGGACATGTGAATGTCATCTTCTCCTGGTCCTTTGGAGCTATCCTAATTTGGTTGTACCCATTGAACCCATCTAGGAAAGAAAAATACCTCTTCCCTACTAGAGTGTCCAACACTTGGTCTATAAAAGGCAAGGGAAAGTGATATTTTAATGTAGCTTTGTTTAGTTCCCTATAATCCACACACACTCGCCATTTACCATTATTTTTAGGGACGATAACCAGTGGGGATACCCACTAGCTGTCTGAAATAGGATAAATGAATCCTACATTTAACAATTTCTACAACTCATTTTTTACAATTTCTCTCAAAGCGGGGTTCATTCTCCTTTGTGGTTGTCTCACAGGCTTGGAATTTCCCTCTATGTAGATATGATGAATGCATGTATCCGGGTGAATACCCCTCATGTCTATGTATTCCCAAGAAAATGTATCCGAAAAGTCTTTCAATGTCTGAATTAATTGTTCCTCTTGTTCAAGAGTCAAGGCATAATTGATATTTAGGGTTTTTCCAAAAGAAATTTCAATTACCTTACCTCCACATTCAGTCATTGAATACACAAGAAAAGCAAATAAGAGGGCTAAATGTAATTCATCTGCTGTATTATATTTATAAGAGTTCTGCAGGTTAGTAATGATATCTAGATTAGGACTAGACTATCCTTCTAAATGTCGTGAAAAATCAGGATTAGAAATATGGCAATTTATCAATTTTTCCTTTGAATTTTCCTTAAGGCTCATGGCTTGGGCTAGTGTCAATATTGGGTGAATAACTTTTGAATTATGTTCTTCATCATTCCAATAGGTATTTTATGATTTTAGGAGGGGTTTGGCAGGGGTTACAGGTTGATGTGTTTAGTTTTAGCCCCATGAGCGATGGTCATGTTTCCAGATCTACACCCTATGTAGGCATAATCCGTAACCAATCAAGGTCTCCCCAAGATCAAAGGATGCCCTTCCAAGTTTTTCTTAGGTTGAAGAACATAGAAATCTGCAGGGTACTCCCAGGAATCCAATGAAATGACAATGTCTTCTAATACACCCTCTGGCTTTACCTTAGACCTGTCTGCTAATTCTAACATGGTAGGAGTAGGAAGTAAGTCAAAGGATCCTATGTGAGATAATGTCTCCATTTTCATCACATTGATGGATACACCTAAATCGATTAGAATGTTTCTTATCAGATACCCATTGATAAAGGTGGTAACCACAGGGATTCCAGGGTCTGCATATTTCTCAGTAACAAATCCAGTGGACATAAGACTTGCAAGTTTTCCACCTACTTGAATTGTAGAAGGTTCCTTCTTCTGTCTCCCTGGTTTCTTGGTACATAGCTCCCTCACTGTTTTGGCATAAATAGGGATATCCTTAATTTCTTGCAGTAACGGGATCTTAATGCATACATTTCTCAGTTCAGACACAAGATCAAACTTGGGTTGTTTTATTTTCATCTCCAACCTCTCTGGAAAAGGAGGCTGGATAGTATGAGACGAGGAAGGTTCTTGTGACTTTGGAATGGTTTGTTCTGCTAGTTCTGGTGTGTTTTCTACTTCAGGTGTATCCAGAGTGTCTTCCTCTATAATCTCTTCAATTTTTCTGGGCTGAGTCACCACTTTTCTTGATCTGAGTTTGATTTCCTACAGCGACACAGGAAATTCCTGCAACACAGGAACAAAAATTTCCTGCAGAGGTTGTGGTGCAATACAATAGGTAGGAAAAGTGGGATAGGTGGCCACTCCAATATTGTGAGTAGATTGGACAGCTTTATTGTTGGGATTGGATACTGGCTGGGTAGGAAGTTGTGTGGGTCGTGGTTGATTTGGTGGGGTAGGCAACTGAAGTTGTTGCTGAACCATTTGTTGTGGCATGGGTTGTGGTGAATAAAAGTTTTGAGGGGGATAATTTAGTGCAACAGGGTAAGGAAAATTCCCCTACCAAGGTTGTTGTGGAGGCCAGGGCTGCCAGGGCATTGGAATGTTCCACATCTGATTCTGGGCATAAGGAAATTGAGAATGTTGTTGTGACATACCTGTAGGACGTGGTTGCCATGGTTTTTGAGGTGCCATTGCATAGAGTGCATTGACAAATTCTTGATCTACTAGATATGCTGCTTTAATCTCTAGAAGAGGACACTGATCAATGGAACTATCAACCTCACAAATTCGACATACCTCTATATTGTCTGCAGGACACTCCCTCAAGGGATGTTTTTTTATACACTTGGAGCAGAATAGAACCAAGGCTTTCTCCACTTCCTCCTACTTCTTCTTAGCCTAAAAAAAATCTAACTATGAAGACAAAGTGCTAAGAATGTCATTTTTAAAATTTTCAAATAAGTTTCCCATTTCAACTCTGGTTACAAAGACCCTGCAACTGATTTAGTGAATATGGAAGAAGTATCTCTTGATCCTTTTCCAAACTTAGAATTTCCCCTTGAATATTGTTGGTACAACTCACACACATCATCACAACTTAATTTTGATACATCACCTGCTCCCATCAAGTTAAAAACTTCAAGAGATTCCGATCTTGTAGCTCTCAGTAAGATTGTTCTCATGGTTTTCTTATTCAACTCATTCTGTTTGGATCTTTGCAAATTATACTGGAATCTTTCTAGGCTTTCTTCTCTTTCTGGGTCATGCCAAAGATTTTTTCCCTGATGTCCCTGGTTTTACAATAATCCTGGTACTTTTTCAAGAACACCTTCTTCATTTCATCCCATGTCGAAATGGAATTTTCTGTTAGTCCCATGAACCATCTAGGAGCTACATCTTTTAATGTGGCAGGAAACAACTTCAACTTTTGAGCATTTGAAGAATAATCATAGCTTACGCACAAAACATCAAAATCAAATACAAAAGCATCGGGGTCTTCACTAGAGGTACCACAAAAATTAGGCAAAGCAGAGGGAGGAATGGTTTTCATCTAACTGGTCCCAACAGAATCACTGATAGGAAATTTGAATGTAAATGGTTCCTCTTCCTTCTCCTGATGGTCCCCATTTTTAGTACCAGTACCCTCTAAATGAGCCATATTTAGTGAAAATGGAATGGGACGCTGGCAAACTACAAATCCTTCAGAGTCAACTGTCTGGAACTCCTCTTCAGGCTGACCACTAAGCAAAGACGATGTCCCCCTAATAAGAGGAGATTCTTGATGAGCAACAACAGAGGATTCTCTGTCAGAAGGATTCTTCTTTGCTGTGGGGGTATTGATTTGCTTAGGACCAACAGTTGATTCCTGCTCAGAACTGTCAATCCTTTGTTCAAATTCTTTCTCCCTATCGGTTTATTAGTGAACGAAGTGGTGCTCAGACCACCACTAAAAGTACTTGAAAATTTATATTGGCCGCTATTTTTTTTTTTCAAAACTTCTACTTACCAAACAATCAGGATGTGGCTTTGGCGAATTTTGATCTATCTAGGTGCATAGGCCTTACCCCACGTCTTACCACTTTGACTCCCCCAGTCCTGAAAAACTTAAACAAAAAGAAATCATACTAAAACACTTTCAGTATCATCCCTTAGCACCTCCTTGACAACAACACCAAAATGTTTGGGCAAATTATAGACTTATAATTTGACAAACATAAATTATCAACCAAGGGTAGGTAACCTTGTGAGATGCTGCGCAAAATATATGCAGGCTAATACTTTAAGTGTTTTCCTAAACAAAATCACATACACACACAAATTCAATATCCCTTTTTCCCATCAACACTTAGCAGCAAAGGCTATGGAGCGGATTTAATCATCCCTCTAAAGCTCTAAAAATTGCTGATGCTGATCAGAAAAAGATAATAGATCAATCAAACAACAATTGAATCAATTCAACAATTTGCAATGTAAGATTAAAGCCTACTCAAATACTCCAAACATATTCATCACATAAGTTTCACCATTTAATCATCACACATGTGCTGCTACAATTTAGAAAAGAGGAATCAAAAGTTGTGTAATAACTCTATCAACTCATGAAAATAATTAAAAGAACACAATCTGCAACTATGGGAGTTGTGAGTAAAGGGGGCCCTCCCTTACTCACAACTCCTTCAACTGCTAAAGGAGTTTACACAACAAGATCAACAGAACATGAACTTTGTATTAATCTGAACAAGTATTACAATAGTATCAAAGTCTGGTATATCAGCCTCCCTTTACAAATGAAACATAAAAGTATTTATACAAATACAAAGGCATAAACTTGCCCGAATTAGGAAAACTGAAATACTGCAACTGTCTGCTAATAATAACTGGAAAAGACAATAAAAATAAGCATGTTGAGTTTGATCCATGACTGAAAGCATGGATCAAACTGATCTCGTTGGGTTGCTGAGGTTGTTTCCCACTATGGCCATCCATGAGAGGTCTGAAGATCTGGGTGGTTTTGGTGGCAGTTTTGAGGTAACCAATAGGACAACATCCATGTAGACAAATTTATTGAAAAAACCCATGTTTTCGTTCTCTTCGAGGCTGACCAGAACATACTCAACCATCAAGATCGTTGCAGGAAATCGGAGCGGTTATAGGAAATCGGCGTATCTACAAGAAAACAACGACTCTGTGGGAAATCACAACCTGTCTGCAGGAAGTCACGAAACTGCTTCGGAAGATAGTTGATCTGCATAGGATTTAGTCAGCACTCTTGAAGTTGTAGATAATTCGATTAGGTATCATTTAACTTCAGAAATACTCAAGAATAAAGTGAAATGATACTTTTTAGACTAATTTGCATACCTTAAAGCCCACAACACCCTTTTGGTCAAAACACATAGGATATGGAAAAAAGAGAGTCATGAAAGGTCAAAAAGAGTTCAAAATAGGGGGGAGAAAGGCCTTAGAACATTATAAAAAATGGACAAAATTGGGACTCAATAGTACCTTGCAGATGGACATGACATATGCAATTATTCCTGTCTTTGGTCACTAGAGGAGGTTGTATAGGGAAGAATTAATGAAATATATGGTAAGAAACTAAGACAAACCTAATAACTACCCACTTTATTCTGTGTATTCAGACATGGATTCTTTCATTCTATACAATGATATATGTGTAGAAGAAGAAGTGTCAGATATGAAAAGTAAATCAAGAAAAACAGAGGATGTGAAATCAAATATTGGAATAGAAGATTGTTGGGCCTCAAATATGCCCAATTTTCCACTATATATTACCACCATTCATAACATAAATTCCTATACGTTTACAGTCATTCCGTACCATAATTCCTCAACTTGTCGCCAAATCACATCTTACACCTTGTGGTTGATTATCATTAGTTTTCTTAGCTTTTCTATGATTAGAGATGATTTTGTCATGATTTAATAATGAAGGTTTTTGCCAAGTTCATTTGCCACAGGGTTCCATTGCCAAGCTTCTTCACAAGTCAATTAAACTAGTTGCTACAAGTTGAGTATGAAATAAATTCTTATATGTGAAAATATCCAATTTGGAGTTTCGACATCTCGACATGCTTCCAGGGAAAACCGAGGAAGGTTATTGTCCAAAATGATGTTATAACACCTTCCCATGAGTTAAATTGCACCCAGGTCACACATGTGGGTCTCTAGAAGAAAATAAACAAATTTTCTCAAAATCCACATAGTTTTCAAACTACCAAGTTTGACCTTGATTTGGGTGCAATTGGAGGTGAATTTGGAAAATATGAGAAAACGTGGTCTTTACCAATATAAAAAATTATCTATAACAAAACCTATTCTCAAGATTGTGTTTGGTTCAAAAGTCACACGCGAGTCTTTAAGGCCGTTTCATAAAAAAACATTGTTTTTACAAAATTCTAGAATCTTGCAAAACGAGCCAAACATCCAACTTTGGGCATGCTTTCTAAGGATATGGAGTTGAATAAGACAAATATAAGAGAGGTTTTTGTTGAAAATATGACGAATTAGGTTCCCTCCAAACCATTTTCCAAAATGCACCATGGTTAGGAAGATATGCCAATATCTTTGAGGCCAATTTGTTAAAAATATGAAAATTTTCAGAATTAAGAAAAGCCTTGTAAATTTTATAAATTACTTAGCCATGGCCTGTGGGAGAAAGAGGAGAGACCGTAAGATTATTGTAATCAAGTTGTGTTATATCACAAGGGCTGAAGAAACGTATGTACAAGACTTACGTTTGATCATTGATACAGTTTGATTTAATAAAGTTTGATTTCTGCCCCGAATTTTCAGTGAGTGTTATGGTTCTTTCTGGTTTCTAAGTGTTGATTTAGTTTAACTTGTTCCAGGTGTGGCAAGGGCTCACCATGACCTGTGATCAAGTTCCTTCATTCGATTAAACTTTGGGATTTATATATTTTGTGTAGATTGGTTTTCAGATTGAAGATCTATATTTGTTATGAGAATTGTGTTTTGTATATAGAGGTTTGTGTTGTTAGCTTGAAGGACAATTGCTTCTTTAATTAGCGTTGTTAGATTTCGTTGAAGGTTTCATTTTTGTGCTTAAGTAATGCTTGTAGAGATAGCATCCAATTGAATTCTGGTAGCGAATATAATGAAATTACTTACTAGGTGCTAAGAAGATTAACACATTATTCTGAATTAGACATGATGCAATATGATTGATGCTGTAACTCAGCAAGGTACATGACTGAAATGAGAATTTTGGTACAGGTTTAATTGTCACTGTTCAGTATAGAACCTGTGATTTCTTGTTCTCTGCTAAGTACAAAACTGTTAAGTGTTAATTATTAATTAAACTTGTAGCGTTACTTCGAGCCATTGGCATAATAAAAACATGATCTAATTGAGAATTGAAGTCCCGATCCTTTTTGGATGTGTTGATATCATTGGTATGAAATATCTATTTATGGATTATATTGCTTAGCTTCTTCTAAACATTTGCAGGATTGAAATTCCTATCGATTTATTGCATGCGTCCTAGGACTAGGCTTGGATTGATTGTATAATTCTACATTCTATACTTATACAGATTCATTCTATTTTTAAACAGAGTGATTTCATACTTGAACATGCCTTGTAATATCATGTTTATGTAAATGGACAGCGATGACATGATGACATATTGATCGCTGTAGTTCAGTTTTGAGATCCAATAGAGACGAAGTGTGGCTGAATTTAGAGTTGTAGGTTAATGCTTTCCATAAAATAGATTTTCCGAGTTTGATTTCCATGATTTTAAATTAGAACGAACTTCGATCTTTAGATCCTTTAAATTTGAGTGTGTTGACATAGCTAGTGAGAGGCTTGTTACTTAGTTTTCTTTTGAAGTTTTCCAGAATCTAATGTTTATCGATATCGATCGCCGGACTTAGACTTAGTGATTATATTTGTTGGGTTGTCTATTTCCTTTAATTTAAAATCGCTTGAATTAGAATTAGTTTTGTTTAAGATTGAAATTAGAATATTAGTTTTGTTTAAGATTGAAATTAGAATAATCTTGATATTGAATGATAATTAGTTTTGTTTGATTTCAGATTTCTAAAGTTTATTGTTTGAGTTACAGTTAAGTTTTACTTGCATTGAGATTAAGTTTGATTGATTTACTTTACTTAGATTGAGATTAAAATTGTTTATTTTCATTCTGTACTTAATTCAGAAATAGGAATTTGATGTTAATTTAGGTTAGATGCTCTGATCCCGCGTTACCTGCGCTTGCGCCTCTAAGTCTTACGACCCCAGATTGATAATTTAATGTTGGAATTATAACACATATAATTTCCCCAATAAAGATGAAGAGGATGAAGCCCTATGGAATATGGATTTCGATGGGGCAGTCAATAAGGAAGGAGAAAGGGCAGGTGTTTGGGTCTTAAACTCAAAAATAGGCATATCAAAGGGATATTCTTACAAGCTTAATTTTCAATGCACCAACAATATAGCTGAGTATGAAGCACTTATTTTAGGATTGCAACTTTTGAAGAGGTCAGGAGCTAAAAGGATTTTTGTACATGGTGATTCAAAACTCATCATTAATCAGATTAAAGGTGAGTACTTAGCTAAACATCCTAGGTTAAGGGCCTACAAAAATGTTGTCTTATATTTTCTGCAGTTTTTTCCAGAGTATCAATTATCTCTGATTCCTAGGAGTCAAAATATATTAGCTGATGCACTAGCTACATCAACGAGTACCTGTAAGATTCCATTCCATCTCAATAAAAAATATGAGATTGAAGTGAAGCATAGACTAATTGTCCTTGATAATATTAGATATTGGCAAGTGTTTGGCAGTGATAAACATGTAGATTTTTTTTTTTTGCAGTTAAAGGAAGAATTTGAGAATGTACATATTGATATGGATAACAGTGTTGATAAGGATACAAATAAAACAATGTTGAACCAGATCAGTGAGGAATCAGAGGAACTTGAAATCCTACAGCTGAAAGGTAATTTGTTACCAAGGGTTTGGTGCCACTAGAAGAACTATTTGATTTTAATGATGTCACTAAAAAGCCCAAGATAGAACCTGTAGGAGCCGAAGTTGAGGACTGTAATATAGGTACTGAAGATAATCCAAATATTGTAAAGATTTCCAAGTCTTTACCTCCTGAAGAAAAATAGAAGTACATTGATTTATTGAAAGAATATTTTGATGTGTTCGCATGGGGATACGAAGATCTAAAGGCATATGATACCAAAATTATACAGCATACTATTCCCATCAAAGAGGACCAGAAACCTTTCATACAAAAATTAGGGAGGGTGGATCTAGATCTATTACCCTTATTAGAAAAAGATGTTAGAAAACATTTTGATGCCAAAATCATTGTACCTTTGAGGTTTTCGAAATGGCTATAAAATATGGTGTTGACAAGGAAGAAGACTGGGGAAATAAGATTATGTGTGGATTTCCAAAACATGAACAAAGTTTCTCTCAAAGATAACTACCCTTTACCAAAAATGGATCATATTTTACAAAAGGTATTTAGTTCTAGCATAATTTCTTTGCTGGATGGATTTTCAAGTTACAACCAAATTCTTGTGCATCCAGATGATCATCACAAAACAACTTTCACAACACCATGGGGAACCTTCATGTATGTGAAGATTCCATTTAGACTTATGAATGCAGGAGCCACTTTTCAGAGAGCAATGAATATTTCTTTCATAGATGAAAATGATCAATTTATTGTAGTATCTAAATGACATCACTGTGTTCTCCAAAGCGGATGATGATCATCTGTTTCATTTAAGAATAGTTTTTGAGAAATGTAGGAAATTTGGTATTTCCTTGAATCCCAAGAAGTCTTTGTGTGGTCTAGAAGAAGGTAAACTACTTAGTCACATAATTTCAAAATATGGTATCCAAATTGATCCAAGTAAAATCAAAGCTATTATGAAAATTGATCCACCTAGAAACAAAAAAAGAAGTGCAGTCTTTTATTGGTAGAATAAATTTTCGAAGGAGGTTTATTCCAAATTTACTTGAGATATTGAGAGTTATTATGAACATGCTGAAGAAGGACAATGAAATGGAATGGAATGATGAAGCTGAAAGATCATTCAGTGATGTGAAGACAACCTTGACCTATGCTCATGTTCTTATTAGCCCAGATTACACCAAAGGCTTCATTATTTTTTCCTTTGCTTCAGAACATACTATTGCAGCAGTATTATTACAAAAAAACAAGGAAGGACATGAACAACCTATAGAATTTTTTAGCCGAGCTTTAAGAGATGATTTGTTGAAGTATAGTATCATGGAAAAGTAAGCGTTTTCTTTAGTAAAGGCCTTGAAATATTTCAGAGTGTATGTATTACATTCTCACATAATTTCTTATGTTCCAAGTGCAGTGGTAAAGGACATCCTCACGCAGACTGATCCAGATGGAAAAAGGGAGAATGGGTAGTGATGATTTTCGAGTATGACATGGAAATAAAGCCTACAAAAATTATCAAAGGTCAAGGATTAGCCAAATTAATGGTTGAGTCAAACTTTGATGCACTAGATATCAATTTTCTAGTTGCTCTTGATGAACAAGAGGATCTGGCAACTCCACAAGTATCAGAATTTTTTTTCACTTCTCCCTAGTACACAGATATTATTTATGTTCTACAGGATTTACAAGCTCCACCTGGTTTGACAAAAACCAAAGCAATATTTATCAAAACGAAAGCTATAAAGTTCTGCATTTTAGATCAAGCTTTGTATTGGAAGGATGCTGGAGGAATGTTGTTAAGTTGTTTGTTGAAAGATGAAGCAGATAAAATAATGGAAGAATTTCATCAAGGTGATTGTGGAGGACATCTTTACTAGAAAACCACAACAAACAAAATCCTAACAACTATTTTTTACTGGCCTACTTTGTTTGCTGACGTTCATAAAAGGGTTTCATAAAAATACTGAGAGTTGATTTTAGTCGAGCTTTAAGAGATGCTTCATTGAATTATATTATCATGGAAAAGCAAGCTTTGCTTTAGCAAAGGCCTTGAAATATTCCATAGTGTATGTATTACATTCTCACATAATTGCTTATGTTCCAAGTGCAGTGGTAAAGGACATCCTCACGCAAACTGATCAAGATGGAAAAAGGGGCAAATGGATAGCAATGATTTTGGAGTATGATATGGAAATAAAGCCTACAAAATTGATCAAAGGTAAAGGATTAGCCAAATTAATGGCAAAGTCAAACTTTGATGCACTAGATATCAATTTTCTAGATGCTCTCGATGAACAAGAGGATCTGACGACTCCACAGGTATCAGAAAATTTTGTCACTTCTCCCTGGTACACAAATATTATTTATGTTTGACAGGATTTACAAGCTCCACCTAGTTTGACAAAAACCAAAGAAATATTTCTCAAACAGAAAGTTGTAAAGTTCTGCATTTTAGATCAAGCTTTGTATTGGAAGGATGTTGGAGGAATGTTGTTAAATTGTTTGTTGAAAGATGAAGCAGATAAAATAATGGAAGAATTTCATCAAGGTGATTGTGGAGGACATATTTACTTGAAAACCACAACAAACAAAATCCTGAGAGCTGGTTTTTACTAGCCTACTTTGTTTTCTAACATTCATAAAAAGGTTTCAACTTATCATCAGTGTGAGATTTTTGAAGGCACGAGAAAACTCTTACCTTTACCTCTAAAGCCTATTTTAGTGGAGGTGCCTTTCCAGCAGTGGATTTTAGATTTTATAGGACAAATCCATCCAAGTTCTTCATCTCAACACAAGTGGATCCTGACAGCAACATACTACTTCACCACATGGATAGAAGCAGTCCCAACCATGAAATTTTCAAATTCTATAATCATACAATTCATTGAATGTAATATTCTCTCCAGATTTGGTTGTCCCCATAAAATTATCACAGATAATATTGTTGCTTTCAAATCTAAAAGGATGGTTGATTTATGCAACAAATATCATATAGTATTAGGAAACTCTACTTCTTATTATCCTCAGGGAAATGGGTTAGAAAAATGTTCTAATAAGAGCTTAGCCAACATCATAAAGAAGCCGCTGTAGGAAAAAAACAAATCCTGGCACAAGAAATTGATAAATTCGCTATGGGTGGATAGGATAAGCACAAAGAAATCAATTGGCCCGGATGTCACCATATCAACTGGTATATGGAATAGATGTAGTTTTTCCTACTTCCCTAGGAATTCCAGTTCTAAAATTGTTATGGGAAGTGGAAGCAGAACCAAATGATACACAAAGAAGGATCAACCAAATGATACATTTGCAGCAGACCAGAGAAGAAGTACATAGTAATGCACATACAATTCAGAACTAGATCAAAAGAATTCATGATAGGAGAGTTAAAGTAGATTATTTCCAGCTCAATGACCTTCTTCTAAAATGGGATGTCAGGAATGAGGAGAAGGGAAAACATGGAAAGGTTTACAATTTGTGGAAAGACCCTTACAAGGTTGGATATTTCCATGGAACCAATGCATTTTTATTAGAGGATATGACTAGAGAAACACTATCAAGAGGACTTGTTAAAGGCAGGTTGCTCAAAAACTACTTCACCTAAGTTTAGCTGATCACAAAATACATCATTGTAAATATCATTTTATTATTCCAAATACTGTAGGTGTGGGTGGCTATCATCAGAAATTGAAGCCCAAAGTGAAGGCCCTAAGTTTCTGATGAATTGTTTCTATATCTATGTTTTTCAATTTATAGATATTAGTTTCAGTTTTTGATGATGAAATAATTTCCCAATGGAGAAAGCTACTAATCTACGATGTTCTTGACTCCTCATAGGGAGGGTGTCATACCCATTGGAGAGACTGTTTGGGTCCTATAATATAGGTACTAAAAGTCTGTATGTCTAGTTATTTATTTTTGGAATCTTCTTGTAACGTTTAGCCTATAAATTTACCATGTATTATAGTCTAAATTATTTTTATACTAAGGTCTCAAAATTGTTCAAGTCATTGAAAATATGTGTGTTAAAAGGGGTCCATTAGTCTTGATTTGAACTGTAAGGTCCCTAAGGGGTCATCAGTGAGTTTCCATGAGTGCCTTGTCATGAGTGAATGTTGGTACTGATGTCAACCAAACTGGAAAGAATGTGTGCTACAGTGCATGGTTCAGAAGGATTTCTATAGTAGATGTAGGTTTCATGTAGAGGATCGTCATGGTGGGTGTGATTTCAGTTACCCAAAGAGAAAATGAGTAGAGAGTTTTGAAGTCATTTTCTAAGTAGAAGAAGGACTCAAAGTCTACATCGTACCCTCTCCATTGGAAAGTTATCTAAACAAGCTTTCCAATGGTATGTAGAAGTCCAAAAATGGACTTTTGGATCAAAAGGTATGGCATGTTGAAGTTTAAGAGTTTGAAGCCTTTGAAAGGAAGGCATATTAGAGGTCCAGAGCGATATCTATGATTAGTGATCAAAGGTCAAGCGCACATCGTAGAATTAGGGAAAATCAATGATCGCATGTTGGAAGGTCCTAAATATCGATAATCGGTGATGGTCCAGGGCACATCACATATTGCATGTCGATAATCAGGGCATTAGAGGAGTGACCACTTAAAAAAATTGTCATATGTGAAGTTGCGACAGGAAAAAGAGCGATAGTGTTAAACTGCCGAGAAATGTCGAAACAAATTTATAAAGGAAATTCATCTCAAAACCAAAGTAGGATGGGCCTTTTCTCTCTCCTCTGGTGGGATGCGTGGTGCAATATGATTGGTTCTGATAAGGGACACATGGTGGAATATGATTGGTTCTGATAAGGCCACGTGGCATATGACGTCAGCATGTCGTGGTGGTATGGAAGACACGTGGCAGGAAGTTTCAATATTTTGAGGGGCCCTAAGGGGGAAATATAGGGTGACACATGTCACCACTTACAATGTGCCACGTGGTAGTGATGATGTCATGATTGAAGTTTGCAAGTCAGAGGTTGAAGGGTATCGACGTTTTGTAACTTGTGCCACTTGAAAAAGTTTCGATCATAGGGAGCTCCGATAGAAGGGCTAGCACACGGTCATTAAAATTGAAAGAATCAAGGGCTAAGCGCGTAACAAAGGAAAATCACCCTCAGAAGGAGCCTAAATGCCTTAGCACCTCAAGGCTAAGCCGATGGTCACAACCCTTGGTCCTATGCGAAGAAATGTAGGAAAGGCTAAATTAAAAGGAGCCAGGACAAATCAAAATTCACGATAAATCACGTTATAAAGGGGCATCTATAACATCGACCCGAGAATCACTAGTTCGCTTATACAACAGAACCAAGGCCAAAGGAGCAAAAAGCAAGGAGTTAAAGAGTATCACTGAAACAATAAGGCCAGAGTAAGGTGGAAAATTCTTCGATAGTGTAAGATGCAGAAGTGTTAAAAGATGATTGGGTCGACAATTGTTGAAACACAGGAAAAAGGGGAATGGTAGTTTGAAAGGTGAGTCGAAAATTTGTGCAGAAAACAACTACAACCACTCCAGTTTTAAAGGAAGAGGATCAACATTTTTGAACCAATTTCCAGATTTAGAGGCTATGGATTTTCCATCATAATTAAGAAGAGCGAAGGAGTAGTTTTGAAGGATTATTACAGAGGGACCTGTTATTATGGCAGAAATGCTAAAAATTTAGTTTGGGACCTGTTCTACTTTCAAGGGAAGCAGTTGACTAGATATTTATTTTACCTGAATGCAAGCATATTTTCTTATATTTGTTCTAGGACATACAAAATATATTTTAAGTTTATTTTTTCATGCATGAACTTGAGAGATACTTAAAATATCTTTGTTTATGTAATTATGTAATGACTATTATTTTGTAACATTGTTATGTAAAGCACGATATAAACAATTTATGAATATCTAAACAAGGTTGGATTATGTTTGAAGAAAATGACTCTGCATTGATGTAAGTCGTGGATTGGACTCAAAGTGATCAATTTACAAAAATACAGAGAGTTTTGTTCCAGGATTCCCGTGTCAGACAATTGGTGATGTGCTTTCTTATGTTAAATTGTTTCTCTCTTCAGTTTCCATTTGTTTTTCCCTCTTTATTGTTGCAAGAAGATTAAGGGCTGAATTTGCTTAAGTGTACTATGCTCTGGCTTGTTAGAAATATCCATGTTTTCTTTTTAATGTTAAATATAGAATTCATCTCAGTATGCTCTATATTTAATTGAACTTCAATCATATTCATCCTATTCACCGTAGAGACACTCTTATACGATCCAAAAATTTGCCTATCCTACCCTGTTATAGCTACTTTGTCATTTTATGATTGATTACCCAAAGGTTATTGACTCCATGCCTAATGGACTTTTTCAACATCTTTCAACCAAACCTTTGAAAAAAACCCATCTCAAACTCAAATAGCTAGCCTAAAATATGAAGCAGAAAATCTAAATCATATAGAGATATCCCTCTCTGAAGATGGAAGGGATAGATCCCAACTTTAAAAGTGGTTTTGTGGTTTCCTTTGTAGTTTTCTTCCTCAACCTAGGAAAGTTACATAGTGATAACATGTTCAACCAGTTAATTGATGATTCAGCCATAAATAACTCGTGCATGTCAGATATGAGAGTTACCCAGTTGAGATTGGAGTTCAAGGGAAGTGTACTATTAGTTGTATAATCATCCAAATTGTATAGTTGGTGCATGTAGTCAGAGGAAGGCCTATGAGGATTAAGCAATTGTAATTGAGGAATTTACCTAATTAATAGGGGCTAATTCCCAAGGAAACAACACAAGGAAATAGGGACTTGGGAAAGCATAAAATTGGTTAAGTATTTGCCTTGGCTTGTCTAGGAATCTATGAGATAGATAGAGATAGTGCAAAGTTTGCTTGAGCTTGAGCAAAGCATTGTGATATTCTCATATTTTTTGACTAATGCAATATATAGATAGCTGAGGTTTTTAGTTGTGGCTTTCCCTAGGAAATCATTGTGTAATATGTTGATTGAATTATTTCTCCTGTATGCTTCATGATTTCTCTATCGATTAATTGTTTCCACTGATGAGTAGAGTAGATTCAAGTATATTATTTTAGTAAATTACAATTAGCAGTTTGAATCTACAAGGAATTTCTCCAAAATCATGGGACACACTTATTGGGAACATGTTCATTAGAAACAGTTTCATTGAGAACACATCCACTAGATGCAATTGAGTGCATTATCACACACACTTAGGTGCATTATCAGAAACACTTGTGTGCAACCAAGTGGAATCATATGGACTTTGGTGCAATGGTCAGACTTGAATGGAATTGATCATATTTAGGAAAACTTAGATGAACCAGGTGGACTTGGGCCAAGTTGGATGGAAATGGGCCAAGATGGATGGAATTTATTGATTTTAATGGGAAAACCAAGAAAATGTAACACCCCAACATTTAATTCCCCAATAATATTTTAATTAATTATGTTAATAATGCATGTGTGGGCATGTAAATATGAATGGGTTAAAGAATCAAACCAATTGTAATTATATTTAATGTAAAATGTCAAACAACTAATGAAGTGGTGGAGCCTTGATATGAACCATGAGAAGCCATGAGAGAGGGAATTTAGCAAGGGGAGATATGATAATAAATATAAACATGGCAATAATCCCTATCAATAATTAATTAGTAGAGCCAAATATTCAGGAATCTATGTTGTCAACTTTCCCAAGAAAGGAGTTGATAGAAAGGAATTTGAGAGCTTCCATAATCATGGAAGTAGTTTGGTTGGTACCCAACCGTCTCATCCAATGGATGAGCAGAGTACAACTAGAGACATTTGGGATATGACTAGAAGGTTATGATCTGACCACAAACTTGGAGGATATGACAAGAAACCAAGTAGAAGAGAAAAACCACACGGGTTGGGAAAGAGGAAAACCATATATGGTGTGCACCCATGAAGAGAGAGAAGGCGAGGCTCTCATTTGGAAAATAGACACCCACATATGGGTTATGCAGAGTCGAATTCTCTAGTGTGCATGAGGAAAAAGAGACCCATGAATGAATGAAATGTATAGTCACCCACAAATTTTGATTCAAGAAAGAGTCAATTTCTCTCACCACAAGTTGCAATTAGACATGGACTTTGGGTATTTACTAGGAAAATAAAATAAATACGAGGAGGGAGAGCATTGAGGGATTAATAGAAGTAGTGAATGGGGCTCTCTAGTGTTGAATATGCCAACTGAGAAACTATCCAAAGAGATGTGAAATATTTGGGCTTAGAGGAGTTTAAGGAGAATTTACTAAGTTTGAAATGATGAAGAAGAATGGCCTTCATAACTCCACCTATTTTCCTCATGGCTTCATGGTTTGGCTTAGGGTTGAAAAACTACAAAGGATAGAATAGACAACTGATCCTATGGTTGGTTGGAAAATACCTCATCCCTCATTAATTGGAGGAAGCTATGCATCATGAATAGATATGTGCCTTGTGGATGTTAAGTTTGTAATGTAAATTACGTTCAATGGAATACAAATGATGTTGGTGAATTGTGTATATTAGTGTGCTTGCATATTGAACTCACACCTTAATTTTGTGATATATGTTCATGGCATGCATTTGTGATTCTATATTTGATGGTTATGTAATGTTTATATTACTTGTCTTTGAATTCCTAAATGTATAATTGTGATGTTTATGTATGTATTAAATATGCGTTTTAATAAGCAATATGTTATGGCTAAGAAGGTAGGGGATGCTAACCCCTCAACCACTTGGATAACTATGATGGTTGGTTGGTTGTGGAATACTCTCAGTGAATCACAACCATGGGAGCAGGGTCTACTCTAGATAGGTAAGAGAAGGTTGAAATATACTGCTTATGAGTAGAGTGTTAAAGGGAGTTCACTAAAGAACTCTTGAATGGTGGAAACCTGTTGAAGTGCTTTATTTGATCGTGGAGGCTCTTTCAATGGATGTGAATGATAAGAATCCCTGATGGGACAAATATGTGGTTAAAGAACTAAAAGGTATCCTTTTCTTGGGATAAGAAGTCATGGAGGTCCTATGGTTTCAATGGCTTAGAGGGACTGTGCTCCTTGTGGGAGTAGGTTTTGATTCTATCCTTTTGTTGGTATTGTATTGGCTATAATCCTTGTATTTATTGAGAATGAGTTACAAGTTTCACTCAAGTGGGGTAAACTATGAACAATGGCCTCTTTTTTCTCCTCGGAGAAAAATCTTGGTTAAAGGCTGTGGATTAAAGGAGTTTTGTATCACTCTATAGGCTGTTGTGGATCCTGAAATTCCAAGAAGGTTGTGGGCAAAGGATCTTCCATGTTCAAATCAACTTTAGACTTTATAATAAGGCTTAGAAGCCAAGTCATAATCACACAATACTAAAACATTCAAATACTGAAATTTGGGGATTGGATTTAGCCCTAACCCCTAGTAGTATGAGTAGAAACGGGGGTTGTGACCAAAGGATAGTAGAGAAAGGATATAAAGGGAAGACTATTGATAAAGAGTTAATGTCCTTGTTATCTAGATATCTGGATAATTATACATTTGATATTTTTTGCAAAAGCACCAATAGAAATTTGGGGTTTTGTGAAAACATATAACATGAGTTTTCAAATGTTTTGGATATCCAGATATATGAGCATCTGAGATTTATTTAAATGTTGTGCAAAGGCAAATTCCATATGTTGGGGGATTTGGATGGGTGGAACCAGGAAGTGCAGGAACCCTGCCTATGGTAATCCTAGTGGCAGAGTTACACAGGGTATTCGAAAATCCATAAATCCTCTTGATATTGCAATAAGGTGAACAAGGAAGAACACATAGGAAAAACATGGAACCATGTATGACAACTCTATGTCTTATAGATGGCCTAGGGTATGAGATGACATGTTTATGTCGTAAGTAATGTTGTAGGATGACATGTCACTATTAACATGGCATGGAGGATAGGTTTGGATGAAATTGCATGTGGTGTTGCATGCTAACATGGCTTGATGACATGGCACAAAGGTGCCAAGAAGTCAATGTGAAAGATGATATGGTTGTTGTTGTGGCCATTGACAAGGAGTCCAAAGATTCAAAAATCTAAAGTTTTTTTAAAATGGCCTTTTAAATTTTCTCAGATGTCGGATGTCCTAGATATTTGAAAGTTTGGATATTTAGGTGAGTGAAAGCTTGACTCATGCTGAGGTGGCATGGTGTTGACATGTATAAGAGGAATAATGGTGCTAAGGGGGAGGCCTAGGTGGTAACAAACATGGAGAGAACATGGATTAGTGGATGCTTCAGACCCACAAATCTAGACATATGGCCTTTTGCTAAACAAGTCATTTGGGTTATTTTTCTAGATAGCCGATGATATGGATATCTGGGGATTCAAATATATAGAAGGTTGACCCATTCATTGTAGCAAGGATATGTTAATTTTCTCTTAGGGCTATATTGTTATTTGTTTTTATATAATTTCCTTTACAAACTTTCCAACATTTACATATGTATTCACCCCATTAAATCATAACCTTATCAACAATTATGTAGAAAGAACAATAACATCAGTAATGAAGCAAAACATAAAGGAACAATAGAAGAAAAGCATGCACATAAAGAGACACTAGGATTGGTTAGAGACTAGGGAAAAACCCCACAAGGAGGGAAACCCAAAATTCGTCTTCTTCTCCTATTATATTTGATCAATTGTTTAGCAGAGATACAAAGTACATCATCATGAGACATCATATACATATAAGGCATCCTTGAGTCAAACCTAAGTCACTTCGCAATTTCATTTGTGAATTGAATGAAACAAATGAAAGAGAGCAGCAATCATCACTACACATCAGCCATAGAGACATTGTTACCACTGCCATATCAATACTATCATCTCTATCATGCTAATGCTGTCAATTATGTCATGCCAATATTGTCATTATTGTTATGCCAAAGCAGTCAATTCTGTCATGCCAATATTGTCACTACTACTATGCCAACACAATCAATTTTGTCATGCCAATACTATCACTAGGGTCGCAACATATAAATACCATTACTTCTATTAGATATAATTAAAGGAACTATGATGTCAAGGATACAATAGAGGATGATGTCTTATGCTGAAGTGGGATCCAAACCATTCATATATGCTGAGAAAAATAGAAACTATACATCCATGATTTCCATTTAGAGATGTGATATCGATTTGGCATAAGATATGAAAATCATCACAATAAGTGAGTGATCATAAAGAATGCGAGCTAGAGTATAGCATGGGCCATAACAATTTGTTGCACTTCAATCGATCCTCGAAAACAAAAATCATGAGCATGTTAAATGTTCACTAGAGGTGAAGAGTCTAAACCATTATGACCTGAGATCATCAACCAATACATTACACAAAAAACGAGCCTGTAATGGAAATCACCAAGGGATAGAATACACCAACCTCAAATCCGATCGAACCATAGAAATGAAAATTGTATATTCCATAGAGATAGATTGATTGCCTATTTATATAATTTGATGTGGTTTCCTTTTGTAGGACTGACCTTTGATTTTGGAAGGAAAGTTTAAAATTAAATTCAAATTTAAATATACCCAATAATATTTTCTTTAAAATTCATTTGTCAAATCAATTTTGGAGAATTATAATTTTCCTTATGACCAACATAAAACCTCTTTAGGGTTTCTTAGGAGATTTATCTCTGGCTTCCAATTTTAACACTCCCTCTCAGCTAGGGTGGAATTCTAACTGAAATTTAAGTCTCACACAAGTGACCATCATAAGTTCCATCTCAAATGCCATGTCTCACTACATGAAAAGGTAGACAAATCCATCATCATCACATCTCATCTCATCAAATAGAAGAAGAATAGTGCACACTCAAAGGTAGGGGAGATCAATCCTCAAACCCTACTAATATCTAAGTCAAATCACATGACATCCATCTCAGCTATATCAACAAATTATCCATCACATCTCATCCTTTAATCATCAACTGAACAATATCGATATAAAGAAGAATAATAATCGACATGGGGGAGTCCATCTCAACTCACATTATCATCATAGTGGAGCACTTGACTTACATCCTATATCTAATAATCAATACGGTCATCTAAAGTAGAATCATCATCACCATCGAATCATATCTCATCTCAAATCATCTTGCACATCTCCATCTATTGAACAATCTCAAATCTGAAGAAGAATGATTTGAAATCATAGGGTAGCCCAACTCAACCCACAACAACCTAGGAGATCTAAGCTAAATACATAACAACATAAGAGATCCTTTCTCAACCTGGAATCGTATTGGGGAGCCCAACTCAACCTAGAACATCTGCCAGTGGGGAGCCCAATGCTACTACACAAGAATCATATGCTAGTAGGGAGCCACTGCTACAACCTGAGAATCTTCGCCAGCGGGGAGCCAATGCTACGACACAGAATACATAGACAATGGGAGAGATGCCACTTACCTTATGAGGTAAGGATCAAGCCTATCCTACTACCTAGTGATAATAGGAGGGATACCACTTACCATAAATAGTAAGGATCGCATCTAACCTATTATCTGCTAATCTTCTTATTGACGGTGCTGGAACCCCAAAATTCAGGGGATCTTCCTCATATGAAGTCCCAATCAGACCTCACACCATTTGGTGTAGGAGTCCCATGCGATATAAAGGCCCGGTTGCCAAATCCTTAAATATTTTTTTTGGCCCTAGCTGTTAGAACAAGACAGTGATACAATGGTGTCTTCGAAAAGCAAGGGGAGTGTTCCTAGTGAGTGTGCAGTGCAACTGTGTAGAGGTTCTTCTATTACAAAGGGGGGAGAGAAAAGTGAGCCTCTAAGTGAGAGGTAATAATACCATCTAGGAAGAGACACATATGAACCATAAGGACTCGTCTAACATTCAGCGGAATAGTCCATAATGGATGTGACAGTCATTACAACCAACAAACAAGGAAAGATCCGTCTAACATCCAACGAAATAGTCCACAATGGATGCGACGATCAATACAACCAATAAACAAGGAAAAGTCAGTCTAGTATCCGGTGGAATAATCCACAAGGATGGGACAATGATAACAACCATTAAAACACATTCTCAATAATATAAGCACTAAAATAACTGAAATAGTTCAACTATCTTAGTACATGTGAAAGCAAACATGAAATACAAACATCCACAGATTAGTCTTATAAACATTCATAGTGCATGGCTGGCCTTAAGAGGCTTCTGTTATTAAGAAAAATTTCCAAGACACATGTTGAAATTGTACATCACTAGCCCTAGTAGTGGGACATTGGAGCCACTCCTTGCTCCTCAAAGAACTAGTTGATCTCTCTAATGCCTTGTGGGAGGAGCCAAGGTGAAAAGTGCTTTTCTCATACAATGAGGGGGTATATATAACCAAGGTTGATGCTTCCCCATTGTGGCTCTTTGACTACCCTCATGAATGTTCAACTTCTTATGACTTTTCAACTTACATGTTTCTTCATATTCATGTTTGTCCTTTGGAATTTCCACTACAATACATTTGATTTACAATATACATGGTCCACACTAGTGATGTGGGATATGACAACTCATGATACGACTTGACATGACACTGCTGACATGGACGGGATTGATGGTGTTTCAATGTCAAAGTCACTATTGTTGTTGAGTGCTAAATTTTTTCTTTAATATGCTTTCTCTTCTCCTCCACATAGCTTGGTGATGTGGGGTCTTCAATGATCTCCAGACTTGAAAGGTGGTTGAAAACTTGAGTTCCTTTGCTTGCTCTTGATAGGTCCACCCGTAAGTTTAACTACCAGAGAGTCTTTAGGCATGCTTCACTCCTTCTTCTCCTTCTTCATCATCTCTCCATGACTTGATAATGTACCTATTCCTGCAATTCACTCACGATGGGGCGACATCAATCCCAAAACTCCTTAATCTAAAATGATGCATTATTATCCATGAAATAAGCCCAAGACATGTGACATATTGGGAGAAAGGGATCAGTGATTGTGCATTGCACAGTTCCAACTGATAGGGAGAGAGCTTGATCACTGGGACTGCACAGAGTGCAGCTCAGGCTTGACTCAAGAACTTTTCTGCACAATCCTCACCGAGGAGAGAAATTTCATAGTTCTCACTGAGGGACAAAATTGTGCATTTCAAGCAGGAAGTGGCTGCTGTGGGATGGAGCTTTAGGAGGAAAAAATACATAGTTTTGAGAGGTAAGGGGAACTGGGCAGCATAGAGGCTTGAAGGAAAAATATGCGCAGTTTCTGAGGACAATGAGTTACGGTTGAGGGAAGGGCACTTGAGGAAGCATCTACATAGTTTTGGAGGCCAAGGGAGGCCAGGCTTTTTGTGCATTGCGCAGTTACAATAGGCAGGGGAACAACTTGAGGGTTGAAGGTGCGAAGTGCGTAGCTCAAGGCAAATTGGGAGGCACAACTGCGTGATTCTAGGGGTCAAGGAAGGCTGCTGGACTCTAGGATTGTGTAGAACAACAACCATTGGGATAGTGAGTGTGCACTGTTTAGTTACAGGAAGAAATGTCACATCAATGGGGGCTGAGACTACGCAGTACGTAGTTCAGTCAGGGCCCAGTGAAGCTAAGTTTCCCAGTCGGGGAGATTTTCTGAAAATGGCTAAGTGCGGGAAGGGAGATGGACTCTTGATGAACTTGAACTATGATCATACACTTAGCATGATTTGATGACACAAAAACATAATCATCATAGAAAATAAACAAATCATTCTACTTTGTGTGACTGCCTCATGACAAGATGCGAGAAGTGCAGCACTTAAGATAGACTTTGGGACGATCATGATGACACTTGTGCGACAACGCTCAAGAATTTGTGTATGAGTGTGATGGGTGTTTACATGGTTAGGAAAACTCATATACACAAAGATTGAACTTTGAAACCACCAGAAAAGGTTTGCAAACATTACATAACAATCAAACATGCGAAAATATGACAGTTAATCCAATAAGGAAAAGGGGCCAAAGAACTTCAATAAAGCTCATGAAATGAGCTTGAGTGTTTGAAACAATTAAGGAAAATACTAGGGAAGGCTCCAAAATTTGAGTGCAAGCCAAAATTTTTGACGGTGTTGCAGTAGCTACAATGCTTGGCGACACACTAGTTGAACTCCAGCTTCTTTGTATTGGATAGTTTCTTCTGTGTAGAGCCTTGGTTCCTTAGGGAGTATTGATTCATCGTGCATATCACTTTGGCCTTCCCACTTACCCCATGGGCAAGCATGGTTCCCCCTATATCTTTTCAGTTGAACGTGATATAAGATTCATTATAATCACAATGATTTGAGTTAGGAAGGGTAGATTGGCTTGCGAGCTTAAGTTTTTCAAAGTATAGTTTTTCATCTTTGGTGTTGCTTCGCTACCAACAGGCTTGGACAGTACCTCGACGGAGTCAGACAGGAGCACAAACATTGCTCCACTGCGAGTGTGCCTGGATAGTACCCTGGAGGAGTTGCTTGCTTCACCTCCTTGCACATGAAGCCTTTCTCTTCTTTTGCCTTTATTTATTTATTTAGAGAGAAATGTGCATTGACACTTATTTATTTTGGGGCAGAAGAGGGATCCCAACTTATTGAGAGCATAAGAGGTTGTTCCTTCAGAGAAGCGTATAGATACCTCTGATTTTGGTTTGCTTGTTTATATTTTCCCCTTCTCCATTTCTACTAATTGGATAAGCTTGAGAACACCAGTATAAAATTGAGTATAGACACCAGGTTCCCAAACTATACACATGTTCATGTTTGGGCTAAAAATCTCCTTACGGATGAATCGTATTTTCCGTCAGAACTTCATTGGCAAAAATATGTAACTAACATGAGGGATATGGATAGAAGGCTAGCCAAGTGTTGTAGTGTCACAAGACTCTTTAGACATCAGCCACACACACACTTAGAATCCACAATGCAGTCCGACACAACGCTTATTGACATGACAAAACAACACAAAATTCAAGCAAGGAAATAAAGAGAAAATAACAACATACTATGTACATAGTGCGGGGCACAACCCAAGATCTTCATTCAAATTATCGTTTTAAGTCTTGGCCATTGATAGGGAGAGATTCTGTTAGTGTCAGTATTTGCATCCTTCCATCAGTGATCAAAAATCCTCTTTTCATATAATTTTAGGTGTCTCTACTGAAATTTTGGATCATTCCATTAGGTCATGTCAAAATCGTCCACTTATGGTTGTCTTCTTCTCTGAAAATCAAATCTTCCCTCATGAGGTACATTTGCTGACCCATCTCCATGTTGTATTCAGTTGTGGTATCAAATATGTTATTTTTAGTGTCAAGGCAATTGTATTTACACTAGGTCTTAGGGTTCATTTCCAAGGTCAAAAGAATGATTTCAAGTGTAAATAAAGGGCAGAAAAGGTATGAGGATGACCAATAAACAAAGAGTGATTGTCAGTAAGTCATGGTGATTGTACAAAGATGTGTTGTCACTAATGTAATTTTCATCTCAAAAAACATGTTTTTGAGATGAAAACAAAGTATTTTTAGTTGATTTATATTTTTTGATGTAATTCAATCCATTTTATGTAATAAGTGTTCCCAGCTGCCCCAAAAATTTCTCCTTGCTGCAAGAAAATGAAACCATTGAAGAAATCATTTCAATCTAAGCATCATCCACCTGAAAAGAGACAAAGAGAGAAAGGTATTAAACAGAGATTTGGAGGAAAGAAGAAAAAGTTCCAAAACATTAGAAAGTGGGTTTTTCTAATGAAAAATCAAAATCAACCTCTATATAAGATGTCAAATTCCTTTTCCAAATTCATCACTTTCATTTGATAAAGAGAAATAAGATTATTAGAGGAGAGAAGGGAATTGAGGCCAATTGGTGGCTAAGCGAAGAAGAGGCACTGCGCATGGGAAACAGGGTGCTGGGCATAGGAAACAGGGCGCTGCACATAGGAGATGGAGCACTGCGCACAGAGGCTGGAGCGCTATGCACAGGAGTGGAACGCTGCACATAAGGCAGTTTTTCCAGTGCAATTTTTCATGGCGCTGTGCATAGAGCCGAAGCACTATGCACCTGTAGAGGGCACTGTGCATAGGACCAACAGGTGCCGAAACACACTATCAGCCATTCAAACTGGGTTTTTTGCCTTCTATAACTTCTAAACAAGGTTACACAACTTCAAAATTCAAAAAACATGGACAAAGAGGATAGAGATTATGAGGAGGAGGAAAACAGTGGTAGTGAAAGCATGGGAGATGAACCTCAGCATCAGAGAAAACCACATAAGGGAGGTAAAATTATCAGAGAGGAACCATCAAACATCAGAGAGTTACAGGCTTCTCATATGACTGTCACTTGTTTCAAACATCTAGGGTGTTATGAGTTTTGTGAGCAAGTGGAAAGAGTTCAACATCATCCTAAACGACCAATGTTTTTGTAGCCAATCTCCGTGATAACAAGGTAACTCTTGCCGGGGTGACATTTACAGTTTCATCCTCCATCATTGCTGATGCTACAGGGATTCCAAATTTGGGGGAAAAATGGTATAAGGCACAAGATTTGGATGAGCAACTATGAGCCATACATCAAATACAGGTACAAAAATGAAAAGAAGAGGACCTTTCCTTTCAAGTTCCTTGAATACAAGTATGCCCCTATGATGAGGATCATTATGAAGTATTTTACGTGTGAGGGCAAATTTTATAGATAGTACACCTATCAAATTAGGCTTCTTATGCACTTCACAAGAGTGAAAATGTTGAGCATCCCTTATTTCTTATTTGGGAACATTGAGAAGACGACCTACATTGTACAAAAAAAGCCATACCCCCAACAGATGAGTAGTATCTATCACTATTCCCTGATTAAGATGATTGTGCTACATCATCTCAACCTCCTAAACATCTCTTGGGATACATTCATTGCCAATGACATCTTCAATGGTCCTCAGATTCCTCCACCGATGCCTCAAGAAGCAGAAAGACCTTCCAGCAGTGCCAAAGTAAAGAAAGATGAGAAGGTTAAAGAGACTAAAGTTGTTGAGGAGCCAGAAGCCTACAAGACATATTAGAGAGGGGCTAGAAAGTTGTTTGCAACAGATAGGCAAGTTTTTACTCCACTTGATGTGGAAGGGGCCTTGCCTTCTTCATCAGCTCATAGGAAAATGCTTGCTCCACAAAATGTGGAAGGGGCTTTGCCTTCTTCATCGACACAACAGGTACAACAGGTGAAACAACTGCATAAAGGGAAGGAAAAGGTGCTGGAGGAAAGCCTTGATGATGAGGAGGAAAGGGATTTTGATTTGATGGAAGATGATGAAATAGAACAACCACACATCCATCATGGCATTGAGATAATTGACTTGGAGGTCCAAAATGAGGCAATAAATGAAAGCATAACCATAAGGGAAAAAGATGCACAGATCCAAGCACTGATGGACAACTTGGCAAGAGCTAAGTATGTCATTTCATACCTTGAGCAAGAGAACAAGTAGCTAAGTGACAAACAAGTCCTCATGGAGCTGGAACTTCTCAAAGCAAAGAGGCAAAGTGACAAGGGCAAGTCAGTAATGCAAGAGGAAGAAACACCGACTACCTTGATTGCAAAACAAAGAATTGAGAAGGAAATTGAGGAGGATAGAGAAAATTGGCTTGACATGGTCAATTTTCATTTGGAGAAGATTCTACAAAAGGCCAACAGGGACAATCAAATCATCAGGCACATGGCTCGCCATTACAGGACCCAAAACAAGATTTTCAACATAAGGGTCAAGCAAATGAAAACAAGAATAAAACAAGAACTCAAAGACAAAAATGAGGATGATAGGCTTAGTTTTCTTGCTAAAGCTTCCTTGGCTAACAAAGACACTTGATGTTGGTGTTCTCCACAAATTTTGAGCAAGTTTTGAAGAATTTTTTCCTTTTGAAGAATTTTGCAATTTTTGACACAGAAATTTTGGCTCAATGGCGCTGCACTTTTCCTAGGGGCATACAATGAGTAAATGGTCAGCATTTTTGGATTCATAATGATGAGTACATGCACCCTGAGAATTTTCTAAGATTTTAGAGTAGAACTGGTCAACCAAAAGGTCAAAAAACACCCAAACAATGACCTTTCTGCCCTTTTTTGGACACACAAAAGCAATCTTGGGAGAATCAATTTTTTAGGGGTCAAATGAACTTCAAATGAAAAAATTCAAGATTTTCTGGAAAGAAGACTTGAATATCTTTCCAATGAGATATCATGAGCTCAATTTGGACACCGGGAAGGCCTCCAAAATGGCCCTACAAAAAGCGTTGCACATAGAGCTTGGGCGCTGCGCATAGGACAAAAATTGTGCTGGGTTTCCATTTCACTGTGCCTTGACTGTAATTTTGGGTTTCCTCTCATGGATAGTGTTTTACTGATGTAAATTATGACTAGGCATGTAAATATGATGGATAATAAGTACTAGAAGGTAGATTCATTAGATTAAAAGTTATCTTGAGTAAAATTGAATCAGTTTCCTCACTTTTAGAGGCAAGTTGTTAGGATTGCCTAGATTCCATTTTCTTGTTTAGTTTTTGATGGATTAGTTCCTCATCCTTAGGAATTCGACCCCTGAGGATGGGAGGAGGTTGAATCAATGTCTATATCTTCTTCTTATTTCTCATTTTAAAGGGTTGGACTCAACTGGATGCTTATTCTTTGAGTAGACATCATTTTGTATAAGTTTTAGCAGGAGATTAATGAAAATTTGCAGCTATTTCTTTGGGATCCATGTGGTATGATGTTTAGTTCAGTTTTTCTTATGTTTTCATGTGTTAAAATGTATTGTTGACTCCATTTCATCATTTCATACTCTTCAAGTGGATGTTTTCAAGTTGATAGGTAGAACCCATAATATTTATGCTATGTTTTGGGAAAATATTCACAGTCTATGTTTTCTTCAGTTTAGGAAGAATCCATGTTTGCTTGCATGCTATTTCTATCTCCTCACCTATCTTGAATCACCTCACCCATCAAACCCTAGAGTACTGAGCCTTGTGCCTACCTTGCCCCATTGAAACCCTGCAATTTTGACCTAATTTCCTTGCCCTAACTATCCGGCTCCTCTTGATCTAGCAAAACCCTTCAAAATCAAATAAAACATTGTGCTACTACACCTATCCTAATATCATTTTCTTGATCCATTCATCTTGGCTGAGATCCTTATGGAGAGAGCCCTCTCCTTGCCTAGTAGGGCTAGCTACTTGGCTAAGTGTGGTTTGTGGTTGCCCTGGCATTACCTTCCTTCAGCCTAAGGTTCAATCCAGGTGCTAACAGAGTCAATCTTCCTGTCAAGTGATTGAAGATGATATGTGTGTTGGCCAAGCTTCTCGTGTACTGGGTATGGTCCAATCCACGGGGATTGAAACTTAGTGTGTTTTCCTTTGTCCTCGTGGGATTTATCCCATTTTAAGGCTAAGTCACCCATACTAAAGTTGTTTTTCCCTGCAGAATTCATGTCAAACCACCTCTTGATACGACTCTAGTGAAGTAAAAACTTTTCTTTTTCTTTCAACTTTTCTTCATGTAGTTTGTGCAAAGGGTCCATCCTACGCTGAACCAAAAGACATGGCTTGCCTTAGGACTCTTGGGATAGTTAGAGAGCGGGAAAGTAGATGTTTGGTGGGAGGATGGCTTCTTTTTCGTAGACTAAGAAGTAAGGGGAGGTGTTCAGAGAAGGTTTAGGCGTGAGTGGTCAACCAATAAGGAATTCACACAAGCAAAGTGCCCATTTCGTTGTTCAGAGAATATGGTCTTTTTTATGATACGAATGAGGTTCTTGTTCGTGGATTCAACAAGACCATTCCCCCATGGATAATAATTAGCTGAGTGTTTCAATATAATACCAATTTCCAATGCAAAATTGTAAAGCAACGATGAAAAATATGTTTCATTGTCAAAAACAAGTGACGTAGGAAAGCCGAACCTGGAGATGATGTTATGCTGTAGAAGCTGATGACTTCCTGATCGTTCATCTGTTTTAGCGGGATTGCCTCTATCCACCGCGTGAAATAGTTTATAGCCATCAGAATATAGTGGTGTTCTTTTGATGAATTTGGGAAAATTTCCCCAAGGATATCCAAGCCCCACTATTGAAAATATTCTTCCACTGCAATGGGCTGTGACGGGGCTGCTGACTTCTGATTTCTACTGACACACCTTTGATATACCAGACACTTACAGGCATATGCATGAGCATCTTTGAATAATGTAGGCTAGTAAAATACAACTCGCATAACCTTACATGTTGTAGTGTTGCCTACAAAGTGTCCCATGGCTGGTCCATTGTGTAGATCACGTAATACCTTTTCTGAATCGTGCACCAACAAGCAATTGAGAAATAATCCATTGTGGTGCTTCTTGAAAAGAACCCCATGCACCAACTAACATGATAATGAGTTAAGTCATAATGCCCTCTTCTATCGTGTGGAAAATTGAGAGGGAATTGTGCCATGCTCAAGGTATTGGCACACATCCATGTACCATATTTTATGTTTGTAGTGGGGGAGGCTTGCTCAATGTTGTGCATTTCAATCTCTTCCTCCCATCCCACGAGCTCTTCTTCTTCCTCTTTCACGTTTACTACCTCTGCTCCTAATTGGAAAATACCATGACCCTTAATTGTGTGAACTTGATTGATGTCTAGATCATAGTCTTGTAACCTGATCATCTAGTTCACCCTCCTTTCACTGAGCTCTTGTTGAACAAGCAATTATATGACTGCTAGGTGTGGAACAAAGATAACGCAACGGTGCTTTAATAGATAGGGTTTGAAGTGATTTACTACCTTATACACTGCATGAAATTATTTTTCCATGACAGGGTAATTAAGCTCTGGTCCTTGCAGACTTGTTCTCATGAAGGAGATAGGTTGTTAATTGTTCAAATCATCCTTCTAAGTAAGTACAACAACTAGAGAGGTGTCAGAAGAAAAAGTATAGAGCAATAAGTATTTACCAAAGTCTAGGTTGTTTAATGTGGGTGCTTCTGCTATAGCTTGTTTGATACGGGAAAACACGTCCTTTTCCCTTTTATCCCATTTATAAACTACATCCTTCTTGCTCATCCCCTGTATTGGTTTAACAAACTGGGAATAGTCAGAGATGAACTTATGGAGGAAGTTGATCTTTCCCAAGAAATACTGCATGGACTTCTTATTCACTGGGTGGGGAATTTGTGTGATAGTCCTGACCCTTTCCTGATCTATGCCACGCGGAAATAGTCGTTAGTGCGGACACAACCGACCTTCCTAGAAAGCCTAAGACTCTCTAATGACAAACAAGACAAATAAGAGCAATCCTTCCCTAAATATGCTTTTACAATATGAGAAATCAAGTGTTTAGATCTTACCTGTAATCCAACGCTGTTGTAGTAGTCCAGCTTCGTTAATCCGGATGAGCTCCTCCTTCACTTCGAAAACTGCATTCACCAACAATCAAACAAGGAAGACCACTATTTAAAAAGAAGAATTAAAGAGGCTATAGAAATTGAAAAATCTTCGAATAATATGAATAGGGATGATGGTCTTAAACTAAGTAATACCTGGAAACCCTTGTTAAACAAAATAAAGTAACTTTAACTTATACAAATTCTCCCTTAAGGCAGCATTCGCAAGTCAAGAAAGTAAATAAATTAATATATATATATATATATATATATATATATATATATATATATATATATATATATAATTACATAAATTAATAACTAAATTCTATTAATTAACTAATCAAAATTTAAATTTAATTTAAAATAATTTATTTAATTAACTAATTAAATTGATTCTATTTCAAATTCAGTTCAAACTAATTTTATTTTAGGCCAAATTAGTTTAATCTTATAAAAAGTTTTAAATTTATTAATTATTCTCAATCTAAATATTAATTAATTTATTAATTAATATAGTTTAAAATTTATTAAATAAACTAAATTTAAAATTGAATAAATTTAAAATTAATTTAATTAATTAATTAATCAATTAAATTGATTTAATTTGAATTTAGGTTAAATTAATTTTATTTTTTAATTTAGGTCAAATTAATCTAGTTAAAAAAATTTTACTTTTAATATAAATAACTAAATTCTATTAATTAACTAATCAAAATTTAAATTAATTTAAAATAATTTATTTAATTAATTAATTAAATTGATTTTATTTCAAATTTAGTTCAAACTAATTTTATTTTAGGCCAAATTAATTTAATCTTATAAAAAGTTTTAAATTTATTAATTAAACTCAATCTAAATATTAATTAATTTATTAATTAATATAGTTTAAAATTTATTAATTAAACTAAATTTAAAATTATATAAATTTAAAATTAATTTAATTAATTAATTAATCAATTAAATTGATTTAATTTAAATTTAGGTTAAATTAATTTTATTTTTTAATTTAGGTCAAATTAATCTAGATATAAAAAAAAAAAAAAATTTACTTTTAATACAGTTTTAATTTTTTTTTTTAATTAAAGTAAATAATTTAAAACATAATTAAAATTTATTTAATCCTTTTAGTTTAAACCAATTTTACTTTTAAATGAGGCCAAATTACTTTAAGTGAATTTAAAAAAAGAAAAAAAGAAAAAAAGAAAGAGAAGTTTTAAATTTATTAATTAAGCTTAATTGAAAAATTAATTAATTAATTAATTGATTAATCAATATAGTTTTAAATTTATTAATTAAACTAGATTTGAAAATTAATTTAATTAATTAATTAATTAACCAATTAAATTGTTTTTATTTGAAATTTAATTTAAATTAAATTTATTTTTAATTTAGGTCTAATTAATCTAGTTAAATAAAAAATTTCTTTTAATATAGTCTTAAATTTATTTAATAAAAAAATAAAAAATAAAAAAATTATTAATTTATTTAATCCAGTTATTAATAAGTTGATGATAATCAAGCCGACCTCTCCAAACCTAGGTTAGCTATCCATCCTTCTATTAATAGGTTCTCATTCTCTTGACTCTCTCTTCTCAAAATGCAGATCTCATTACCCTGATGATGGACTCACCTTGCTAGTCCGAAACATCGGTTTCAAAATCGCTCACAGGTCTTTCCATTAATTAAAAACTCTACCAGCCTGTATGGAATCTCTCTTCAAAACAATCAAACAATTAAATAGCACCTGAATATCACATAAAATAAAACATATTTAACATATAGACCAAGGAGTATATGAAACAACTCATTAATAACAAATTGTTGAGAAGAATGGACTAATTTGTATTAAAAGGTAACAAAAGGAACCATTACAACCTGAGCCTTGGTGTTGTGCAAGCTCCTCCCAGGGTCCACAAGAGTTCTCCCTTACTCTGATCAGCTCACCCACCTCCCAATGGAAACAAGTAAAGATGGTAATCTCTCCTCACAAGCTTCTACAAGGAAGTCCTAATTCCAGCAGCATCTACCCTTAGGAATGTTAAGCTTTCAACCTCCTCTCCCTTTGGCCCAATGCCTGTATTTATACTGCTCTAGAGGAAGTTATTCAGGTCCACCATCAATGGGATAAGCCCCTCTTTGGATGGGATAGCTCCCTTATTGATGGGATAAGTTCCTCTTTGGTAGGGATACATGAACCATCTGGAGGCGCTTCATACACGTCAAACATACTTCTAGAAGACTCTAGAAATGACCACAAGTAACTTTTTTGGAGTGAAACTTGCGCCTTTTGACCTTTACAGGAGTACGCACCCATCCCTTTACATACAGAGCGTACAAGTATGCAGGTTTTGTGAACTTGGGTTGCGTACCCGCAGGTAAGGCTAAGAGAAACTACGTACCAGAGATAACTTGACTTTAAATGACTTTTCTCTCTTTCTTTGAGTTTGACATGGAAGGAAGAGGCATGAGACTTGCCAAGGAGGATAGTATGACAATGAATGGAGCCATACTAACTGCAAATAGTCATGGTGACATTTTTTAGTGTAACAGATTGCCCCCTAAAGTGCGAAGCCTGTAGTAGATTAGGGTTTTTATGATCTAGGAAGGGTGAAGTACTTTATCATTTCAAGGAGTATCTTGCGGAGGACCCGGTCAGAACCTGCAAATATTCAACACAAAATACATATATAAGATGATATCATCGCTGAGGTAGGCATTCCCATACTCAGATTGAAAACTTTAACTAATGATCTAACTACTGCTCTGATACAAGAATGATTTTGCAGTACATCACAATCATAGAATTTTGTAGACACAGTATGGACGCAGCCATCTGTTTATGATTAGTCTACTGTATAATGAATACAAAACTCCTCGCAGCCTGGATGGTGGAAACTAGATCCAGGGTCTTCATTTCTACTTCCCGAATTGGTACGATTCTATCCATGCGAATAAATGAGTTGATGTCGAGCATGGTAGAAACCACTTGATTACCAGTCAATGATGTAAACCGTTAACAAGTGTGAGAGAGACCACTAGTGATGTCAATGGTTCTCAAAGTACCCAGTACAATCCATGAAATGTGAATGAATGAGTTGATGTCGAACACGTCACGAAATCCTTCGATCGAAAGTCAATGATGTAAACTGTCGTCAAAGGCGAGAAACCTGCCATTGATGCATGCAGACTTCAAGGTACTGTCGATTTCTAAGTCATGTTTCTAGATAATGTGCTGATGTCAATAGAAAGCGACTCGTTGCAGGCAAGCCCACAACACGAAATCATCATTCAAGTTGAAGAAATGTTGCTGTAAGGACTGACTCAGGGATGGTTAAATGGATGACAAGTATTTTGCATATGAATGGTTTATTTGCAGAGACCTCTTGAACACATAACAACACGACAGATGGTTTGGTGACGATTGACCCAAAGTTAATACCCGGAAATGGTTGAAGACTTTCAAAAGTGGTTTGATCAACTTTTAAGGCAAAGGATTTCCCAACCCAGGTGAACGGAAAGTGTCGTGTTCAAGAGCGGTGATAAGGTTCTTCTGTAACAAAGGATGACAAATCGGTTCATTCTTCTCTCTTTTCCCCCACCATTTCTGGCAAGTACCTCTTTATTTTTTAACAAGCTTGAGGAGGATAACATATGCTTGATTATAAGCTCATCCTTCGGATGAGTCCAACTTAGTTTAGATTCGGACCCTAAGAAGGAGTGGTCCGTTCCTGTTTGTAATCGAACAGGTCCTTTACTGTGAAATTTTAACGAGTCCAGTATAGGAGAAACTCGGCGTTTTTCAATTTTAGAGAGTCTGAAAAAACTAAAGAAGACTCCACGGTGAACTTTTTCGTAAATTTGTGTCTCCCAAGCCCGAAAAAGTATAAAATAATACTTGAGAGAACCGCTTGATCTTGCGACCAAGGAGTACTTTCATAATTAGTGTCTCTGACCTGAAAAGTAAAAAGCGATCAAGGACACGTCGTTTTTTTTCCGTATCGAGTTTGAAACGACAAAAACCCGGCAATCTTTTCCTCTTTTTACGGTCAGAAAAGAGCTATAAGGGGACCGTCTTTTAATTCCATTTTAACGAGTGTAAAAGAAACGCTCGGCAATCTTTTCATGTTTTAGGAGTCAGAAAAGAGCTTAAAAGATGACTCTGATGTTTTGGTTCGTGAAAAATGATGATTTTACTTCTAAAGTCCTTTTGTCCTGCACAAAAACGAAACATTACTCATACCTGTTTAAGATGGGTAAAAATACATTGAAAAATGTCCTTTCATGGTGAAAAATAAACAAACTTAGCATTCATTCATCCAAAAAACCTATAAAAAGACTTTTTAGCATGTCATTTTTACCATTTTACTGTTGAGGTTGAGAAAAGGGATTTTGACAAGAAAACTTCCCATGGACTTTGCGGAGAATCCGACCGCTAGAATCGAACGCCATCTCATCAGGTATTCTACAACATCCTTCTCTTGCTTTCCATCCGTTTAAAATTCATTTTTAGGTTTTTATTTGATTTTTTGGAGGTCTTGGGGTTTCAAGATGCGCCCTTCGGGGTACGCAGGTCATGCACTGCTGACCTGCGTACCCCGATATTTTCTCAATGGGGAAAATACCGGGCGTACGCACCCGGCCTTAAGGGAAGCTGCGTCCAGACGCTCTGTTCCTAAAAGCCGGGGTGCGTACCCCGCAAAACGCATTTTGAAACCCTCATTTCTCCAAAATGGACCAAAATTTTAAAATTTTATGGACTCTAACAGATGTTTTATGATGTACAAGGTGCACACCATGCTTGATTGGCGTGAAAGAGAACACGAGGACGTTGATTTGGCCGCAATAGGTCATCAAACTTCTATTGATGCGTTAAAGGCATGCGGTCTCTACAAGTACTGGGCCATACCTGGCATGAGGGCCCAGGTGCCATTCCTTGAGTGGCTGGTTGAAAGGTGGAACATTCAGGATCAGTGTTTCTACATCGGGGAGCACGAGCTCGAGATAGAGCCCTCCGACATATATTTTCTCACTGGCTTGCCTAACAGAGGCGAGCAACTCTCTCTATTCGGGACTAGGCCAGGTGGCCAATCCCTTACTAGTCTCCGGCTAGAGTGGTGTAGCAATCAAAACCAGGAGAAGGGGATAGAAATCAAATACATATCCCGACCTAAACTTATGGTGATAGCATTTACTGTTACTAGACTTTGCGGCGCGGCCGCTTTGCACCATGCCACCGGGTCCCAAATGCGGATGGCTATAGATTGCTTCCAAGGCACCATTTTCAACTAGTGCGATGCTGTGTTGGCCAATATGAAGGGCCAACTAACCAGGGCAAAGAGAGGACAACTGAAGACCTTTGGATATGGGCCTTTAGTTGTGAGCTTTGCCCTAGAGAGAGTTCCAATACTGATCCCCCAGCATCTTACAGTTCCAGTTGGGCCTCCTCGGGAGCCTAAGTTGACGAGATGGGTTGCGGTAATGGCCCGGCATCCTGATGAGGGAGCAACAGTTGTTCGATTTCCTGATGGTTACTTTCACTGGCTAGAGGGCCAGGTCTTTGCTATTCAGGATTTTCCGTATGCCGGAATAGATTTTTGCAATGATCCGGACATGGTTCTTCCACAGGGAGAACAATGGGACGACAGAGGTATTTCATTTTTCACAAATTTTTAAGTTATATATATATTTTTTGTTTTTTATATATTGTCTCAAAACTGACAGCACAAGTTTTCAAAATGCAGATGTGGGCCCACGGCGTCCAGCCAACCTCCAGGCTTTTGAGAGGAGAGTACCAGCTGTACCAGCACTAGCCCCACAGGATGCGGCCGCAGAGACCTTAGCCGAGCTGGAACAGGATCTAGAGCGTCTGACAGCGGATATACCGGAGACCACTATAGATGACATTCCTATCCGACTTCAGCACTACGTGGTCGCAGTCCCAGGACCTTTTAGGAGGTTCCTGTGTAGGGTAGCGCGGGCAGTGGTCTCGTATAGAGAGCACCACCAGTGATTGGCTAGTCACTTTTGTAGACACATATGACATTTTTGGTTTTTTGTACTTATCATTTTTGCCGATCATAAGGTGTTTTTCAACCTATGATCGAAGACAATGTATATTTTTGACACACTCCTATCTATATATATCATTATTACCGGCTTATTTTGTTAAACATGTGTGATGAAATGTTTATAAATTTACATTTATGATTGTTACAAATGCCTATTTAACATTCGAGACGCCATTGCATCTGCTAATGTATTTAAAGACCTTGGAATATGCTGATATTCAATGTAATCAAATTCACGTTCCAAGAGACGCACCCTCAAAAACAATCTTAATAACACTGGATTTCTAATGGCATAGATTCTATTAAGCTGTAATACAACGAGTTCAGAATCTAACCTCACTATCAAACTCCGAATCCCAAATGAAATAGATTCAGATAATAATTCAATCACTGCACTGTATTCCGCAATGTTGTTTGTTTTTTGACCGAGGCTCACCCCATGCATAGAAACTAACTCGTCAGAGGGCGAATAGATAACCCAAGCTGCGGAAGAGATATTCCATGTACTACGACAAGCACCATCAGCGAATCCAATGTACGTTTGGAGAGGCGTCGACATCTGCAATATCAAGAGTAAAACCAAGATAAGCCAGAATAATGACAAAAACACACTCTTTTAAACTAAGCATACAGCCTAAACTAAGCAAACATACCAGTTAAAAAAGAAAATTAACCTAACTAGAACTAACTAAATCTCCATACCCACCATTTAAGCATAATACCTCTTTAGGTAAAGTCCATTCTGGGCTTACCCAAAGAGTCCCCATCAAAATCTACCAACTCATAGGCCCCTTTAGCCAGCTTTCGCTTGACAATGTAGGGTCCATGCCACATGGGAATGAATTTTCCAGCACCTAATTTATCGTTAGCTTGATCATATAATAGCACTAGGTCTCCTTCCGAAAAATTACGAGGGGTCACGTTACGGTCATACTGAGCTTTCATCCTTTTTGCGTGAGTCTCGATTGCCAAAGCAGCATCACGTCGAGTCTCATCTAATTTAGCTAAGTATAACAGACGCTTCTCCTCTTCGGAAGTAGCTGGGAGTAATTCGATAGCCATTTGAAGTGATGGGATTTCGCATTCAATGGGCAACACTGCTTCCAAACCATAAACTAGTTGGAAATGAGTGAACCCTGTTGATGTTTTTACTGAGGTTCGATACGCCCAAAGTGCTGAAAATAACATGTTGTGCCAATTCGACCGATGAATACCAATGATTCATCAGATCATGATAACAAGAACTTTGTTGATGGATTCAACCAAACCGTTTGCTTGAGGATAATAAGGAGTAGAACTATCATGGCGTAAACCAAGCTGGCTTGTAAGTTCTGTCATCATAATGTTTTGAAAATGGCGCCCATGGTCAGTGATGATCGCTTGTGGGACACTAAACCTAGCAATAATATGATTGAATATGAAAATCGCTGCTGTTTTGCCGCTTGCTTCGAATGTAGGCATCGCCTCGGCCCATTTAGTAAAATAATCAACCGCAAGGATGATATACGCATGCCCCCCGCCGAGTGAGGGTTACAAGTAATAAAATCGATACCCCATTTAGCAAAAGGATCAACGGCAATTATAGGGTGGAGAGAAGCAGGTGGTGCGTGCATCTTGCGATCAAACACTTGACAGTTGTGGCATTTTTGGACCGCAATGAAACAATCTTTAAACATGGACGGCCAGAAATAGCCAGCACGCAACACCTTCTGAGCTGTGGCATACCCAGACATATGACCGCCACATGCTCCAGAATGACAGTCATTCAAAACCCTTTCTGCCTCTTCATGAGTTAAGCAACGACGAAAAACCAAATCCGCCCCACGACGATAAAGATTATCTCCAATAATTCTGTATTGTTGGGACTGGAATCGAATTTTCCGGCGTTCCGACTTTGAAGCTTCGGGCCGAAAGGATTGGGTTTGGAGATAGACGATTATATCCCCATACCATGGATCTAAAGTGCTGATAAGAAACAGATATTCGTCCGCAATGGGTTCCTCTGCCACTGTTTCCGTGTCAGCACGCGGGAAGTCACACATCAATTCCGCAAAAACTAAGGATTTCTTGGACTTGGACTTCTCAAACTCCAAATCGAACTCCTGCAGGATAACAATCCATTTGGAGTACTTGCCCGCTAGCAATTGTTTTGTCAAAATATAGATCATAGGGTTGCAATCCGAACTCACTGTAGTTTTACGGAGAAGAATGTAATGACGAAAATGCTGGACAGCCTGAACAGCTGCCAGGGCCAATTTCTCCACATGCGAATATTTTAGCTCAGTGGGATTTAACGTCCTACTAAGATAATATATCACATGTTCCGTTCCGAATTCATCTTCGTGAACTAAGACCATTCCAATGGTGGAGTGGGAGGCGGCGAGATACAAAAATTAGTCCTGGTTGTAGTTGGGAGGATGCAGCAACGGTGCATGGGTCAACACGTGCTTAAGTGCATCAAAAGATTTCTGAGCTATCTCATCCCAAGAAAATTGAGCGTTTTGTTTCAACAACCGGGTGAAACCCTTTGTAACCTCGGCGTAGTTAGGAATGAATCGACGTAAAAAGTTTTCTTTCCCTTGCAAACTTTGGAGTTGGCGCAAACTCGAAGGAGGAGGCAATTTGATGATAGCTTCGACCTTCGAGGGATCGACGCGGATACTGGCTTTTGAAACGACAAATCCTAGCAATCGTCTCACTTCTATGCAGAAGACACATTTGTGTGGGTTCAACCGAATTCGATAATGCCGACACCTCATAAAAATAGCGCGTAAGTGGACAAGGTGATCAGCTCGATGTAAAGAATGAGCAGGCAAATCATCGAGATACGGTTGCACAATGTGCTTGATGTCGTGAAACGCGTAAGACATTGCCCGTTGGAAAGTGGCTCCGGCATTCTTGAGTCCGAAAGGTAATTTGCAATAAGAAAATGTCCCCCAAGGACAAATGAAAGCCGTTTTTGGTTGATCGGCAGGTAGAATATTGATTTGGTTGTAACCGGAAAAACCGTCCATAAATGAAAATATTTCACTGCCGGCACAATCATCAATTATTTGATCGATATAGGGTGTAGGATAGTTGTCTTTTGGACAAGCACGATTTATATCCCTATAGTCGATACATATTCTTATTGTTCCTTGTTTCTTGTTAACCGGAACAATATTTGATACCCAATCCATTAACGGGATCGGATAAATGAAACCTGCTTTCAATAGCTTCTCGACTTCTGCTTTAATCGTAGCCGCTTTCCTAGGGTGTATCTGACGCAGACGTTGCCGAACGGGTTTAGCGTCCGGGTAGGTCTTGATTTCATGAACAACAATGGAGGGATCAATTCCTGGCATTTCCTCATAAGACCAGGCAAACACGTCGCAGAATTCTTGAAATAGGACCTTGTATGTTTGAATTTCGTTATCTGTACACGAGGCACCTATATGAATGTTTTCAATAACTCCGGTTTTGACTGAAATGTCAATGGCAATAGTTTGGGAAATGTTTCCCAAATTCAACTATGAATCAGGATGTTTCATGGGATTCTGAGCGTCCTTGACATATTCAGCTGTAAAAATTGATGAAAAATCATTTTCAAAGTCATCACCCTAAGGTAAAAACGAAGATCTATGATGAAGATCTTCCCATGGTAGATCGTCTACACTTAGGATTTCACGAAGTTGTTCGTCAGATGACACGACTTCAGGAAACGTTATCCATTCTGAGGTTGATGTGAAAAGTGATTCCTCACGGACCACATTCATTTGGTCGAATTGGGTTGAACTAGAGTCGGAAAAAGACTGCACGACCTCATAAGCAATTTCATATGGACTCAAAGGCATTGCATTACCGAAGGAGTCTATTTCAGATTCAGATGGGACAATCCAAGGATCATCGTAAATAATAGTGTCTGAAGTAATCATATGAATAGATGCGAATGAAGGGTCTGCATTGATGGAAGGAAAGGGAAAAGTTCCCAGTAAACCAGAATCTTTAACCAAACCTACACCAACATCCTTGTAAGGGATAGTCGTTTTACCGACATGCTGGATACTCTCTGAAGAGGCTGGGTCGGATGAAAAGTAAGCCAGCTGGTCTATCATCACGATCTTACCATTATGTGGAAATTTTATGACTCTGAAAACCGATGACACGACTGTTGTCATAGCATAAGACCAACTGCGACCCAAAAGAAGGTTGTAGTCTAGAGGGGCATCAACCACTTCCACATCGAGACTAACGGTTTTTCCTTCAACCCCTATAGGCAAATCCTGTAGAATGCCAAACGGATGGAACCCACGGCCATCAAAGGCCTTAAGAATCGTCAGGGATTGGTTCAGTGAAGGAGAACCAAGCGATCTCCAACACTGAATTGACATAATACACGTAGAAGCTCCTTCATCAATCACAATCCGATGAATAGGCCTGTTTTTGACTATCACTGGAATCTGGAAAGCCATTTGATGAGGGAGACACGGTGTACTATTTTCTAGATCAAAGATTATCAGGTTCGGGTCCTGAATATCAACAGCTCCTATAGCCGACAAGAGTAATTTTCGTTGTGCTGGGCATGATTGCAGCACTTCCAAAGCCGACATTGCTGAGGGTGAAACAGCTAAATCCGCAACAATGTTATAATTCTGAGCTGCTCTCGCATGTGGATTGAAAGCAGACTTTCGAAGTATACCCTTGGCGGGCTGTTTAATTATCAAGTCTGGGTTAGGTTTCTCGATCTGTAGTGGATCGGAACCGGGAGCTGAGGTTGATGGATTAGAATGAGAAGATTCTGCTTCTTTGCCATCAACAAGATTCTTACTACCATAATCTTGCGATCGAGTCACAATCCGTACATGAGACATCATCAATATGGGTTCTTCACTGGCACTCGAGGAAGAACCTATCATTTTACTCTCCTGCTTTGGAAATGGATCTTTCAAAACAGCAGGAGTTGGGGAACCTTTAACGATTTTCACAACCTCTGCTCGATGAGGGCAATCTCTTGTGAAATGATCTTCTTCACAAATTAAACAAGGATAGCGAGGTTTGCGCTTTTCGTCGTTAGATTCCGACTTCTCTTTTTTTTCCTTTGGAGCCTTGTCTTCTTTATCTTTCTTCTTACCTTTCTTCTTACCACCATTTTTTGATTTAGCCGTAGATGACTCCACAGCGTGAATATCGGCAGTAATTTCAGGAGAAGATTCTCCTGTCGGGGAGTCCGGTAAGGTTATTATTGGAGAAGAATTCTTTGAGGATTTCTTCTTACTTTTCGTATTCACCGTACCAATCATGCCATCGGCAGCATGAGACCCCGAAGGAGCAGCAACAATTTGATTCGACTTAGGAAGATCTAGGATCTTCTCGTGCAACGTACCCGACTGAGTGTAAACTAAGTCAAGGTACTGGGCTTGAGCAATGACTTGCTCCTCAGTAACTACTCTGGCCTTAGCTACATCTTCAGTAATCTTCGGTAATAATGATTTTACAAACCATTCAGCTAAGATTTGGTCCGGGATAAAAACTTTCACTAAACGTCTTCGACGTCTCCATTCATGAATATGATCGGAAATATAAGTGGAAATCGACTGTTTTAATGAAGTTAATAGCTCTGTGCCGTTATCGTATCTGACCGGCAACTGAAAATGAGTTAGGAACGAGGTAGCTAACTGGCTAAAATTGTAAAATGAGGCCCGTGGTAACTCAATGTACCACTTGGCCGCGAGACCAATGAGCGTATGCTGGAAAAGACGTAAGCAAATCGAATCATCCGAGATAGAATTTGAAGCACACCAGAGGTGGTAAGTCATCACGTGATTGGACGGATCCTCTGCAGACTTACCTTCAAACTTGGGTATACCACTGGGCAACTTACTTGGCATTGGCGGTCAGAACGAAAGATATTGAATTGGATCGTTCGTTAGGCGCGTCAAGTTTGGTAAATCCAAAGTTGCGATAAACGGTAACTGCCGGTTAGGATCTCTAAAACTCTGGGTCACAAGACCAGTCCCAGGAGGAGGATATCCAGGATAACTAGGAACAGGAATCGCATTAGGGATATTATATCCTCCTGGAAAACCAGGATTAACCGGACCGTACTGGGGTTGTTGAGGTTGTTGATAAGTGTACCCAGGATACGGTTGATACTGGTAAACCGGTTGTTGGACAGCAGGACCGAATTGGTACTGTCCCTGGTACTGTTGGTGGGTAAATTGAGGTTGAGTTGTTACAACAGTACTTGAACCAGGCTGCCCTACAGGCATCTGGACCGTGGTTTGAATCGTAGATCCGGACAACGGTAAAGATGTCTGAGGAGTGGTTGCAGAGACAGTAGAAACCGGAGCTGTCAATACTCCAGAAGTAAGTGTGGTAGATGTTGCGGTAGTTGCAGCAGCCGTTTGAGATGGAGTACTAGGTGCAATTGGCGGCTGAGTAACTACCGAAGTTACAGAAGTTTGAACATTTGACTGGACAGGTTGCGGTTGCTGGGGTGGACCAGAAACTACGGGTTGTCCAGTTTGAGGTACCAACTGTATACTTGGCTGCAACACCTGTTGACCTTGTGATGGATCCCACACTATCATTCCGGGGTATTGACCCGTAACAGGTTGAGGATACTGAGATCCATAACCGGATTGAGGATAGGATTGATAAATGAAATGCATAGTTCCCATAGATTGAACATATGACTGACCTTGAGGTGGTTGATAACTTTGACTCGAGTATTGACCTTGAGGTTGATAACCTTGGGGTAAATACTGATACTGGGGTTGACCTTGACCTTGAGGTAAATATTGATACTGAGGTTGACCCTGGGGTACATATTGAGGCTGGGGTTGACCTTGAGGCATGTATTGTACCATAGGTACATACTGACCTTGAAGTTTCCCCCCAGACACAATTTGTGTACCTTGAGGTTGCCCCCCAGGCGTTAATTGAGGCTGCCCCCCAGGCGGTAATTGAACACCTTGAGGTTGAGAAACGGGAACTGACACTGACATCATGTAAATGTCCCCTACACCCAACGGTTTATTACCATTGTTTCTAGCTAATAACCCATGATCAATGGGTTGAGGAGATGCCCCCGCAAAGGTACCAGAAAGAGATTGATACCCGGTGGGAACAGAAGGACTGCCGTGTAAGAAAGATTCAGGAGATTGAATAAACACGGACGACTGACCAGACATATTTACAGGAGTATAAATACCTCCAGGTGGAAAAGGAGTACGAGGTGGAGAAAAACCTACCCCTGAGTTGTCTAAATAATTGGTTAACGAAAGGTACCAAGTAGTACTTCTAGGAGGACTGTAAAAGATAGATTCACGCTCTCTTAGATCAAGAGTTGGTTGATCTTCAAGGGTAGAGACGCCTAATTCTTCCTCTGGAGCAAGTTCTTCAATCGCTATCAAACCAGTAGGAAGATTTTCGGTGATGACTCTTTCTACCCTAGGTGAATCTGGTACACTAGAAGTTGGAGTAACAGGTTCAGATATTTCAGGTTCTTCGCCTATATCACTAGTAGATGAAAAACTACCAGCAAGCTCAGAAACTTCAACTGCTTCAGGATTATAACCTGTCTCTAGACTTTGGTAATCTTGATGGACTACCAATGAAGACTCTCCTTCTTCTGGTGAACCTACTCTACTGCCGCTAAGAGGAGTTACAAGGACCTTTAAACCTTCGTAATGACCCGGGACGTCTTCAGGAGGTCCACCCCGTGATCTACGGAGTTTCCTCAACAAATCGGTTCCAGTAACAATCTCAGGTGACTTGCCCCGAAGTCTACGGGACTGTCTCGGTAATTCCGCCACAGTTAAAAACTTTTAACTACTGCACACGCAAACAAAGTAAAATCTCAAAGCAAACCACCTAAAGTCTCTAAAGAACCAAACAAATTTGAATCATACGCCTAAAGAATCTAGGGCATCAAACCAAGCACAAACAGTAGCCTTCCAGACCGAAAACGCTAGTTGGAGATGAAACCCAACATCGCTGGATTCAGTACAGAAGTGGCGGGTGGAACAGTTACCCCGGCAACCTGCTTAATGAATAGACCGGCACAAGTTCCTCCACTTTAACCGTCTCGAGTGAAGTGAACCCCCCGGAAAATCCAAGTGAGTCTAGCCGACGTCTGCTCCAGGTACATTGGGATCTTCCCTCCACCGTCACCTCGGTAGAATCCTAAAGATAATGGTCACTAAGGTTACCAACCGCAGCAAATGCACCTGGGGGAACAGTCTACACTCCGACAGCACGCAAGGGCAGAGTATCAAGCTCAATCCCCTTGCCGGTTCCTTGACAATAATCCAAGGTTTACCGACAAGTGACCCTTGGCTCCTCGACAATGGTTAATCCGAGGTTTACCGTTTGTAATATGTGCGTGTCTGGCGTTGTTCCCAACGAGGGAGGATTGATCCCCTCACTGGTTCAGACACGAGCTCGTGCTTCTCCTTTAAGAGGAGCTTTCCCAGAGTACAAATGAGACAATTGGATTTATTCTATCACAAGATAAGCTACTTGTTTGGTTTTGTTGTCTTGGAGAGTTAATTACTCTCCTACTCCAAGACACTAGCCTGATCTAAATTGGTGTTTCAGAGCCCTAGAAAATAAAAGTTACTACGTTGATTTTACTTTAAGCGTTAATTTTATGGTTTTTCTTAAAGACAAAAAGGTGATGGAGATGAAACTGATGGTGTGTAGACTCGACTCGCAACCACTACAAAGATGCACCTAAGATTATTTACACTACTTTTCCTTTTCAATGAATCTCCTAACTAAGAGAGTTGGAAAATGCAAATTTTATAGAAAACAACTTTCTTAGTAAAGACAATCAAAGAAACAATTCTTTTTATCTTTTCAAAACGCACAACTCATGACCACTAATTACTCTACGAAATTTCCTTTTCTTCCAAAATCTACAAATGCTACCAAAGCAAACTTTTTCCAAAAGAATTTTTGTGTTTTTTCTATATTAATAAAGCATATAAAAACTATTTTATCAAATCAAATTTAACAAATCTAATACAATCAAATCAAATTCACTCAAAAGCAAATTAAAAGCCAATTTACCTAAAAGCAAAAATAAAGAGGACAAAAGCCTACAAGGATGATTCCCGGATGTTTTACTTAGTCAAAATGCAACTAAGGATCAGTTCATGCAGAATCATAAACTAACCAAAAAACAAAATCGAAATCTTTTTGTTCTTTTTTCTCAAGAATGGAATTCAAGGTTTTAACAAACAAACTTTTCGAGATTCGCAAAGAGAAGACACAAAGGTAGGTCTCTCACTTGGGTGACTTCTATGACAGGTCCGACTCCTAAGAGGACTGATCAAAACCAGGGAGATCCAAAGTTTGACAACCCCTAACGCCAAAGTCACTACAGGACCAGTTAAAAATCAAACCCTAAGGCAAAATCCCTATGAATTCCACTAAAACCCTCGACACTAACAGGACAAGTTCAGGTGAAGATCTTTGACAGTAAATTGATGGATCTGGGCAGTAAAAACAAAAGAAAAGTAAAATCTAAAGAGAAAAAAGCAAAAAATTGAAATTTTCTTAAAATTGACAGGGGTACGCAGGTCATCTGTTTACACAGGCGCGGGTACGCACTGTGCACAAAGACGCAGTGCATACAAGTACGCACTGTGTTAAACCCAGAGACTGCGTACTGCTGGAAAAGCTAAGAAAAATAAAAACTAAATTGACTCTAAGCTAACCCACCCAAATACACAGTTAGACAACCAAAAATCAGAAAACAAGCAATGTTTCTCAGATCAAAACATCAAATCAACAAGAACTCAAACACATTAATGGAGTCCCCAGCGGAGTCGCCATTTTGTCACGCGGAAAGAGTCGTTAGTGCGGACACAACCGACCTTCCTAGAAAGCCTAAGACTCTCTAATGACAAACAAGACAAATAAGAGCAATCCTTCCCTAAATATGCTTTTACAATATGAGAAATCAAGTGTTTAGATCTTACCTGTAATCCAATGCTGTTGTAGTAGTCCAGCTTCGTTGATCCGGATGAGCTCCTCCTTCACTTCGAAAACTGCATTCACCAACAATCAAACAATTAAATAGCACCTGAATATCACATAAAATAAAACATATTTAACATATAGACCAAGGAGTATATGAAACAACTCATTAATAACAAATTGTTGAGAAGAATGGACTAATTTGTATTAAAAGGTAACAAAAGGAACCATTACAACCTGAGCCTTGGTGTTGTGCAAGCTCCTCCTAGGGTCCACAAGAGTTCTCCCTTACTCTGATCAGCTCACCCACCTCCCAATGGAAACAAGTAAAGATGGTAATCTCTCCTCACAAGCTTCTACAAGGAAGTCCTAATTCCAGCAGCATCTACCCATAGGAATGTTAAGCTTTCAACCTCCTCTCCCTTTGGCCCAATGCCTGTATTTATACTGCTCTAGAGGAAGTTATTCAGGTCCACCATCAATGGGATAAGCCCCTATTTGGATGGGATAGCTCCCTTATTGATGGGATAAGTTCCTCTTTGGTAGGGATACATGAACCATCTGGAGGCGCTTCATACACGTCAAACATACTTCTAGAAGACTCTAGAAATGACCACAAGTAACTTTTTTGGAGTGAAACTTGCGCCTTTTGACCTTTACAGGAGTACGCACCCATCCCTTTACATACAGAGTGTACAAGTACGCAGGTTTTGTGAACTTGGGTTGCGTACCCGCAGGTAAGGCTAAGAGAAACTGCGTACCAGAGATAACTTGACTTTAAATGACTTTTCTCTCTTTCTTTGAGTTTGACATGGAAGGCAGAGGCATGAGACTTGCCAAGGAGGAGAGTATGACAATGGATGGAGCCATACTAACTACAAATAGTCATGGTGACATTTTTTAGTGTAACAGTCTACCTTGATCCCACTTTTAGCATTGACGTGTCCTAGGAGGTTACCTTTGGATATTGCAAAGATACTCTTCTTGGGATTCAAGGATATCCCATATTTACGACATCGCTAAAAAATATTCTTCAAATGGTGCAGGTGGTTTGACCTCTGTTTAGAGAATATTGTCATGTCATTAAGATAGACCACTATGCTTTGTCCAATAAGCCCACGAAATGCAATGTCGATCGCACGTTGGGTTTTTTCACCAACATTGACTAGCCCAAACGATATTCATTGAAAGGAGAACGTGCCCCATTTCGTTCTGAAAGTAGTTTTTAGTTGGTCAGGCCTTACCACCAGAACATGGTTGTATCTTGAAAAGTCGTTAAGCAAAGAAAACATTTCAACCCCCAATATTGTTTGCAGTATTTTCTCCACGGATGACACGAGGTAGTTATCCTTGTTTGAGGTGCGGTTGAGATTCCAAAAATCTACACATAGGAAGATCTCTCTGAACTTATTTCTCACAAGAACCAAGTTTGATACCCATGTTGAATGTGGCGCCTTGTAGATGATCCAAGCATCCATAAGTTTTATCAACTCCTTTTGTATGAGGGGCCCAAGGGTTGGATGGACTTTCCACAGTTACTGTTGAAAAGGATTTTTCCCTTCCTTGATTGGTATTACATGCTGGATGATTCGCGTGTCATATGTCTTGAGTTCATCATATGTCCATGTGAAGAAATCACGGTATTGCTTGAATAAGCGGATAATGGCTTGTCACTCTTGTGGTGTGCAACAAGTACCGAGATTGACATATTTCAGATCTTTCTTGGTTCCCAACTTGATTTTCTCATGTGATAGAGTGGAATTGTGGGTCTTGGCATTAGCGGGCCCCCAGAAGTGGTTTTGTATATCATATAACTTCTCTAATGATGCCACTCCCTTAGGGATGAGGTTCCATTTACTTGCATTGGCTACATCATGCAGTTCCTTTTCATGCTTGTCCTCATCGATCGCTGCATCTTTGAACACATCAACATTCTCCATAAAATACAGTATCTATTGGTCATCATAAAAAACACATAAGTTGGTGATATTATTTGGGACAAACGGTTTATACAAAATTTCAATAGAAAAGTCATCCCTTAAAGGTGGCATCCTAGCAGTAGCGTTTTCCAAGGAATCTGCAGCCGCATTATGCATTATCGGAACTGAAATAATATTAAAATATTGGAAGTTTGAGATGAGTCACCATACCTCTTGTTGATAACTTTTAAGATGAGGTGACATATAATGTATAGTGTTACGTACTTAACTCACCATGATTTTTGAGTCACCTACCACTTTTAGAATGGCAACGTTGAGGTCGATGGCCTTTTGTAAGCCCAAGATGAGTGCTTCATACTCTACAGTGTTATTCATGCACTTGAATTCCAAGCGGCTAGAGATAAAATGTTTTCTCTATAGTGGGTCTATTAAAACACAACCAACTCCAGATCCCTCCCATGTCTTGGATCCATCAAAATACATAGTCCACATATCATATGTACAAAAACTGCTGACTGCACTACTACTACTACTACTACAACAACTACTACTACTACTACTAATTGTAAATATTTTGTTATCGCCAGTTGGACATGGAAGGAGATCCAACTATGTGTCTAGTTGAACTGGGGATGGATTTGCAAGATAACACCCTAATTGTGTTTCTAGAAAATAATTTCCAAATAATAGTTCTGCAAAAGCCATTGGCTCATTGTCTCCGTTCAAGGGATTCACCGTGTGCTTCATGTATCTCTCTGATTCTACCTAGATCTAATTATTCCTGCCATTATACGGAAGCCATAGGTGTGACCAATCTATGGCGAGTTATCCTTGAATATTGCTAGACAAGTCTCTTCTTAGTAACACTCTGTATGCTTATGGAATGTCCACAATCACTATGTTGATGAATTGGTGGACTTGTCCATCAGATGATAAATGGATGATGAAATCTTTGAGTTCACCAATTATCTGGACATGAGTTCTGTCCAGCTGAAAAATTTGTGCATCTATCTTTTCCCATTTAGCATTGATCTTCTTGGCAACAGATAATGACATGACATTCACCGATGCACCCAAATCAACCAAGCAATTGTGTGCATTGATATTGAAGATTTCGAACGTTAACAAGAATGGCGGGAAGAGTGTGTTTTTATCCATTGTGAGTGCATTAAGTACATATGTGAGAGTTTCAGGAGACTTACTGGATCTCTTGTCCGAAGAGGTAGCATTACTAGTAGAGGTTTTCCCAAGTGTCCATAGAAGGATGTACCTCTGTCTCGTGATATTTGTAAGTTCAAACATGGATACGTTTGTACAAACCTTCTTCATATCATAGACAATGTTATAGTCCTGTTGAGGCCTCAAAAATCTGTGGCAACAACAAGGGGGATAACCACCCGGTCTAGACCTTAGAGCAACTCCTTTTCTGTTTGGGATAGTGGCTCTGACTGGATATGATGGGACTAGTTTCCCAATGTTTTGGGTTTATATGATTTGTGGGATTCTTCTAATGGTTCACAAAAGAATAACTAGAAATTAACACAACTTTATTCTAAGATGCAAAACTTTGAATTAAATCTATTTTAATCTAACCTGGGGTATTGCTGGTTTTATGCGATATAAAAATATGTCTATGTAATCTATGATGATATAGATCAATCGTAGACTATATAGAGTTAATATATTGTAAGATAATTCCTTTGAGAAAATAGTTAATCAAAAGAATTGTGAAAAAAATATCGCATATTCTAATGATCACATATAAAACAGACCATTCTCTATTCTGGTATCATACAATAGTGCAACTGATACTTCAAAAAAAGATGACAAATTTCATACATATTTCATGAAAGATAAACTTATTACTAATACTAGAAAAAATATTTATCAAACATGATAATAGTAATAGATGTGTACCATTTTGCTCATTTGACTAGTGACAATATGCCATAATCAATCTTCTACCAATAAGTATCCCAAAGAATACAATAGTGCATCAACAATGATCAACAAAAATATATTTGATTGAAAATACCATGTTCCATGATTCCATCAAGGCATCTACAAACTTACAATAGCACATTCTTTGTAAATGTTCTTAATAAAATTCTGGACCCTTCTCTAAATGCATGAGAAGGGTTTAAATACTATTCTTAATTAACTAAAAATAACTTATACAAAATATCTATGAGGAGGTTTCCAACAACCTTCCTCGTTCCTAGTATCGAACTTTCCAAAAATAAAATTGCTCAAAAATGACTCAAGTCTTCATTAATTAATTACCGCTGCCAACTTTTCCTCTTAGCTCACAAATGTCGGACATTGGCCTAACTTGTGGTGGCATCCTGAATTGTGTTCTCAACTGCCCTGCAAATATAGCATCATGTAAAGGTGGAAACATTCTCTGTACTGAATCCAAGGAGCAATTCAAGGTCATGATTTGACTATGTGGTTTGACCAAAAGTTTCCATACTGCCTCCCAGTCGATTTTTGATAGCCCCTCAATTGTTTCCTTCTATAGCTGACTCTTATTCTTCCAATTCTCGTCTAATGCTTTAAGATCAGGAAGTGTTTTTGGATCACTCTCCTTTATGAGGTTGGATGTGTGCAACATGTGATTTATTGTTTTGATAATGCTTTTTGAAATACCTGATGCTCTAGCTATTGCTAGTTCAGCCTGTTTCACCTGTGAGTCCCAATCAATGAATAGAATATCCTTATGTCTTTTGTTGATCTTGGGAGACTTGACCTTTTCCCTTCATCTGAATCCTGCCACTCAATATAATCAGAGATCTTAGAATTGAGTTCATTGAACTCAATTCTTTGATCAATAATGATGTTTGTTAATTGTTCACTAGTATTCAGATGTGGAATGATATTTGATATATGTTGGAGGAAGAGATGCTTTTGCTTTGACAGTAAAGTATTCAGTGTTAAAGCCTCATTAATGAATTCCTCTGCAGTAGGAATATCCTTATACTTTTCTAGGTCACTGTTTAGCTCCTAGATTTGTTTGTTTTTAGCAGATAAGTCATTTTCATGACTTATTTTCAGTACTTCCATATCCTGTTGTAGCTTATGCAGCTGCTCCTTTGCTTGACGGTTCACGCTGGCTCTTTCTTCATCTAACTGTCACAGTAATAGTGTGATCTGGTCATCCTTTTCTTTAATCAAAACAAAGACTTTGGTTGCTTTGTCGATTGTTGCTATAGCATAGGCTCTGGAAAATTGAGATAGCTGAGTCAAATGTTCAGTCAGATTTATTTGTGTGTCCTTCCATAGGACATCCATAAATTCATGTTCTGAAGGAGTTTCGGTTCTCCTCCTCTTCCTCTATCTTTTTACAATAGCTTTATGAAGAGGGCTGTAAAAGACGTCTAGAGGAGGGATATATGTTACATTCAAGACAATTTCAGTAGTTGGATCTGCATGGATTACCTCTGTATCTTGGAAACTTGTTTTTGGACCTTCTATGGTCACTACTACTATTTTCCCTGGCGGGGTATGAAATCCTATGTTTTCTTGTGTTGATGATACCTTAGGGGTATCCTATAGTTTTTCATTGAATGCATCCCACAACTTTTCTAATTCATCTGTTTCTGCTTCCTACTCTCGTGACATGCCTGGCTTATTCTGCTTTTGAGACTTGGTTTCAATTCTATGATCAGTAATCCAAAATTCTTGTGGAAGGTATTCTAACCTCTATCCTCTAAACTCCTGGAATCTTCTGAATTTCTCTGGATTCAACTTTGTCTTGGCCGCATTCAGAATCTACTCAAAGTCCTCAGTTGATTCTAGTAAATCTTCAAACTCATCTGTTGTATGAGTTACAGGTATGATCTTAAATGAAATGGTGAATTTGTTTGTTATTTGTTGTGGATCAAAAGGCCTTTCTGGTAGAATGGCGAGATTTAATAGCTGCATATTCTGATACTCTTTATATGCATGACCATAATTAAGAAGGGTAAATTACCCACACTGAAGGGGAAAATTTGGCCATAGGGATTTCTTCATTTCCTTCAGGGTTTTTGTGAGGCCATTTCCTACTGTTTGGTATGCTACTTCTCTTGCCAATAGTTTATCCGATACATACATAGGGAGGACATGTGGGAAAACTTGGCTACCAAATATCTTGATATAAGAGAAGGAATCTTCAAGAAAATACCTCTCGATTGCTTGGAGGTCTGCGATAGCTTCTTTTGTGAATCTCAGACATCTTCTATTGAAAACTAACTTATGTAAGGAAAGAAAAACTCCCTGGCATAATTGGTGAAAATGTGGAAGAATATCTTGTTCCCACATTTGCTTATAACTTAGGAAGATAGGAGTAGGATCATTGGTAGTCCATTTCCAACCCATGGTTGTAAAATGAGTGCAAACAAATAACATCAAAGACATATGCAGACATGAAGAATTGGGGAACTTCTCTAGAGGAGGCAGCCCTGGTTTGGCAATATTCAGTAATCGCTTTGGCCAAATTCTAAGATGGAATGGTTGCCCAATTCATAATGTGAGAATTAACACAAACATCAATTAAAGGAACCCAATTAGAACTTAGAATTATCAGGGATACCATACAACCTACATAGCATAGAGAATACAAAACTATAAGGATTGGCTAAAGAAGCAATGGGTTACATACCCACTTTATCTTGTTTGAATTTATTGTCTCTTCTCCTCCATTCCTGTATCCTCTACTACCCATCTTATCATATCTGTGTATGGAAAGAGCCTAGCCCTTGCTGCTATTCGGTGAAGGAAAGAGCACGCAGCGTCTCTGAATTGCACTCCTGACAGTTCTGTGCTGTCAGCGGTTGGTCGAATGTCTGTTACTTCAGGGTTTTCATTCTCCAGCGTAGTATAGATAGTCTGCCATGTAGTGGCGCCTCCATCTGCAGTGCATACTGTATCTGTAAAAATGGACGGCATATCTGTGCTTTCGGTTTCTGCGATAGATTGCTTGGTATGCTTCTGCATCACCTTTCGAATGGACATCACTTGAGTGGAGTTCCTATTAAAACCAACAACAATTAATTGTTGCGTAAAATAAAAGATTTGATGAAATGACTGAACTTTGTAAGAAAAGATCTGGGAACGAGTTCAACATTAATCAACCATAATGAACACCATGATTACATGCATAGGGATGATAATTGTATTAAATCATTCTGACCTAACTCATGTCCAACTTGAAAACACTTATTAAACATCTGTCAAATCCGTCATATCGGATATTTAAGCTATAGCGCAAATGAAACTTTGTTGATGGATCTTGCGATCTGCGATATGTGATATCGCAAAATTGCAAGATCGCAATATCGGGGTTTTGATAGGTAACAATTAAGCACTTGCCATAATATCCTCTGATGTGCGATATGCGATCAGGATGTTGCATACAAAGTTCAATCGCAAGTTGCATATCGGTATTTTTTGAATGTGCTTAAATTTTCTACTAAGAAATCATGCGATTTACGATTTGAGATGAGGAATTTAATATTTTTTAAGTTAGGTTAAAAAGAGCCTTTTGAAAAGTGACAATTTTCTAAGAGTTGGCATTTTATTCACAAAGAGGGGAAAATTCAATTTTTTTAAAAGGGTCCTTGTTTGTATTATATATAATAAAAATTGGGTGGTGGGGGGGGGGGGGGTTGTTGCATAGCACAACAAGTCCATAGCGAGAAGACTGATCGAGGTGCCTAGGGATGAAACATGGTTTGTGGTTTCTGGAGGGATGGTTCTGTCCTTACTGCTATCAGAAACATTTTTCATTGAGATTACTTTCCCGGACTTGTTATGAGTGTTAATAATAATGGTGGGAAGAGTGTGTTTTCATCCATCGTGAGTGAATTAAGTACATATGTGAGAGTGTCAGGAGACTTACTAGATCCCTTTTCCAAAGAGGTGGCATTACCGGTAGAGGTTTGCCCAAGTGCCCGTAGAAGGATGTCCCTCTAGCTCGTGACCTTTGTAAGTTCGAACATGGAATGTTTGCACAAACGTTCTTCATATCATCGATAATGTCATATTCCACAAAGGGAAGACTAATCGAGATGCCCGGGGATGGAACATGGTTTGTGGTTTCTAGGGATAGTTCATCCTTACTGCTGTCGGAAACATTTTTCATTGAGACTGCTTTCCCAGACTTGTTCTGAGTGTTTTGCACTAATTTAGCCAGTGGATTGAGTTTCCTTAATAGATTTTATTTGAATTTTTTTTTGGCACCTCAATTACATTGGTTGGCCCTTGACTTCTTAGGTTGTATCAGTTGCTCCACTTCTGGGACGGACCATAACTCGGAGGCTTCTTATTGGAAGTACTGTTTTGGGTTGTAAGAACATAATGAAACATGTTCACTGCATGCCCAACACTTGGAGTTTCATCAGTTGTAATAGCTTCTTCGTTCCCTTCGCCAGGCTCAATATGCTTCTCAACCATGACAGAATCAACAAACTGTGCGTCCATTCCACTCATGATTTGGTTCCATTTTGGGAACGTCTTTTCTGAATGATTCTCGTTATGAAACGTGCAATATGAGTTTGTGCCAATTTTCTCAATATTCATGACAACATTGGAACTCTGCACAAACTTTGCCAACTGATTACTGCTACTGCTAGAACCTGAACTCCTTTTGAACATGAACTTGGGGTTTTGCTACTTACCAAATTTTCGCTTGTCTTTTGTTTAAGTTTATGCATTTCAGTGGTCAGGGACTTGACGAGATGAGTTAGGGTTTCACGATCATTTAGTTATTTCACCTTAGCCTTTCTCATAAAGGTCTGAGACCTATTACTTGTGTCCTTAGAGCCTTTTGTTGATTCATCATATGAGATTACTCCAATAGCATGCAAGTCCTTCTCAATGGAAATATCCTTTTCGTAGTTTTCTGTCAATGTCTGTCTCACAATTCGCTTTACAAACTGCATAATATTTGCTGGCAAGGAAAAAAATGCAGTAATCTACGGTGATGGATTCATGAGGTTATGTGTTGTCAGAAATTTTTTTCAAGATGCGATTGAACCTATGATTGAAATCTTTAACTTTTTCCTTCTGCTCCATCTTAAGATTACCTAACTCCTTTAATAACATGGCAGGGGTCTTGTCTTCAACAAATTTTTCAAGAAATATCTTTTTGAATCCCCTCCAATTCTGGATGGAGTTTGGAGGAAGGTTGTGATACCATACAACTGCTCTACCATCCAAGGTACATGGAAAAAGTCTGCATGCAACATCATCATAATGTACCTCAAGTGTTTGCATATGTAGGTAAAAGTTGTCCAAGTGGTCTTCAACCTTCACTGTCTTGTCAGGGTCATACTTTGTCAAGAGCTTCTTTGCATGCCTTGGCATCTTGGACAAGGCACCTAAAAGTGCTAGTCGGCCTTGAGTCATCCAGTTCAGATTTTTATCTACCATCTTCCTCTTCATTATCATCCTCTTCATTTTTCGAATCTAATGGTTCCTCTTCCTCTTATTCTTCTTCTTCTTCCCTGCCTCTCCTGCCAAAAGTTGAACCTGAGAGTAAAGGGCTACCTTTGTTACCTTCATGAAAGAGTGGAGGTCCTTCTTCCCTTTCCACAACGTTTGCTAATTCTTCAAGAGTGGCAAGGACCACTTCTTCAGTGGATGATATTTTTGTCCCTGCGGGGGTGATCTTGTTCCTTTCTTGATAATATGGAAAACTAATTACTCCCAGAATCAATCCAACAACTTTTTCGAATTGACGAGTGATGGGGCGGATGACCGGAAGTTGATCATACGAGATTTCATGTTGAGGCATGGGCTGGGAATAATCACCAACTTCAGAAGTACGAGTAGGGGAGATGGAGTGAACATTGTTGCCTTGAACAAAATATGGATTAGTGGGTTCGGTGGGTCTATCATCCATAAAATATTGGATTCCCCTCTTTTAGTGCCAGAAATGTTGATGGTGTTGGACCCACCAACATTCGAGGGATCTCCCTGATATGAAGTCCCAATCAGACCTCACATTGTTTGGTGTAGGAGTCCCATCCGGTATAAAGGACTGGTTTCCAAATCATTAAAGATTTTCCTTGGCTTTGGCTGTTAGCACAAGAGACTGATGCAATGGTATCTTTGAAAAGCAAGGGGAGTGTGCCTGGTGAGTGTCAATGCAACTGTGTTGAGATTCTTATACTACAAAGGGGGGAGAGAAAAGTGAGCCTCTAAGTGATAGGTAATAGTACCACCCAGGAAGAGACATAGATGAACTAGAAGGACCCATCTAACATCCATCGAAATAGTCCACAACGGATGGGACAATCGTTACAACCAACAAACAAGGAAAGATCGATATAACATCCAACGGATAGTCCACAACGAATGCGATGATTGTTACAACCAATAAATGAAGAAAGATCTGTCTAGTATCCCGTGGAATAGTCCACAAGGATGGGAAAATGATAAGAACCATTTCAATGCATTCTCAAAAAGGTAAGCACTAAAATAACTGAAATAGTTCAACTATCTTAGTACATGTGAAAGAAAACATGAAATGCAAACATCCACAGAATAGTCTTACAACCATTCATAGTTTGTGCATGAAGAACATGATAGCCTTAAGAGGCTTGTGTTACTAAGAAATTTTTTCAAGACACATGTTTACATTTTCCATCACTATCCCCAACAGTGAAACATTGGAGCCACTCCTTGCTCCTCAAAGAACTAGTTGATCTCTCTAATGCCTTGTGGGAGGAGCCAAGGTGAAAAGTGCTTTGCCCATACAACGAGGGCGTATATATAACCAAGGGGTGATTCTTCCCCCTTGTGGCTCTTAGACTACCCTCATGACTATTAAATTTCTTATGACTTTTCAACTTATGTGACTCTTCATATTAATGTGTGTCCTTAGGACTTCCGCTTTAAAATACATTTGATTTACAATATACATGGTCCAAACTAGTGATGTGGGATATAACAACTCATGACACAACTTGACATGACACTGCTAACATGGACTCCATTGATGATGTGGCAATGCCAAGTCACTATTGTTGTTGAGTGTTAGATGTGTTCTTGAATATGCTTTCTTTTCTCCTCCACATAGCTTGGTGATGTGGTGTCTTTAATGATCTTCGGTGTTTAAAGGTGGTTGTAAACTTGTGTCCCTTTGCTTGCTCATGATAGTTCCACCCATAATTTTAGCTACCAATGAGTCTTTAGGCATGCTTCTCTCCTTCTTCTCCTTCTTCACCATCTTGCCATGACTTGATAGTGTACCTATTCCTGTAATTCACTCATGATGAGACGACATCAATATGAAAACTCCCTAGTCTAAGATGATGCATTATTATCCATGAACTAAGCCTGGGACAACTGACGAACTGGGAGAAAGGGCTTAGTGAATGCGCATTGTGCAGTTCCAGTTGATAGGGAGAGATCTTGATCACTGAGATTGCGTAGAGCGCAACTTAGGCTTGACTGAGGAAATTTTCTGCACAGTCCTCATTGAGGAGAGAGATTACAGGAACGGAGATGGACTCGTGATGCACTTGAACTATGATCATATGCTTAGCATGTTTTTGTGACAATACAACATAGAACATCAGAGAAAACAAACAAATCATTCCCCTCTATGTGTCTACCTCGTGAAAATATGTGACAAGTGTGACACTTAAGACATACTTTGGGACGACCTTGTCAAAACTTGTGCGACAAGGCTCAAGACTTTGTGTATGAGTGCGATGGGTGTTTACATGGTGAGGAAAACTCATCTACACAGAGATCAACCTTTGAAACCACCAGAAAAGGCTTGCAAACATTACATAACAATCAAACATGCTAAAAGACGACAGCTAATCCAATATGGAAAATGGGCCAAAGAACTTCAAGAAAGCCCATGAAATGAGCTTGAGTGTTTGCAACAATCAAGGAAAAGACCAAGGAAGGCTCCAAACTTTGAGTGCAATCCAAAATTTTGGAGGGTGTTGCAGTAGCTATAACACTTACCAACATGACCGTAAAGAGTCAGGTGGTAGAACACCAACATCACTAGCTTGAGTGGGATGCCACTTACAATAATGTTGGCTTGTTGGGGCCTAACCCAGGTTCAAAGTTAATTAGCCAAACAAATCCCAGTACTACTGGCCCTTTCGGCAACAGTCTGCAGAGCGCGGACTGAGGTCTCAACCGAAGTAGTATGGGAGGGTGCTAGAACCAGGTTTCCGCACCCTGGAGATGTATGATGAGTTCGATTGGTCCGCAGTTTGTCGCTGCACGCAGGTTTCTTCGCGCACTTTCCCGTTCCTCGCAGCCTGATGTACTGCCTTCGCGCAGACCTACCCAGGGGCTGAGCACCGCACTCTGCATTATTACTTAATACCTTGCTTATATTCCAATGTTAGTTAATTATCTTTGCCTACTTGAGTGCTTTATGTTATACTTAACAACATAAAACATTCATATAGGTGCATGTAGTAAATAAACAATATATTTGCAAATTATATCACTCATGCATTAACCCAAGAATAGATACACATAATTATAACCAAACTTCTCTTTATTGATTCTTTCCATGGTTATAGACTTGACTCACCCTGTGCACTCTATTGTAGGGGTCCACGCACTCAGCTGCGGACTACTAGGCCTCTACGCACTCAGCTGCAGAGCCTTTTCCTACTCTACGACCTAAAGACACACTTCACATTGCGACTCAATCACTCAGAATTCTCATGCTTATCTTCTCTTCACTATCTTTTACAATTAGAGCCTCGCTCTATTTATATAATCCCATGGTCCGTGTACCATGGGTAGGTTTATCTAGTTGAAATTACATTACAAAACTAGGGCGGACAACCCTGTGACTCTGTCAGACTTTTGCGCCCCGCGCCTACAATTCGCGGAGATTTACAATAAGATTCAGTCAAAACTTGGGCTTTGAGCCCCAAAACATGCCTTAGGGGATTCCATGCCCAAAAGGCCCCCAACATAAACATCATGACTCACCCTCGAGTCACTCTATCAGTGCGATGATCTTTGCGCGGAGTCCCTCCAACTGTTATGGAACTATGTCAACGTCAGCAGCGCACTGAGCTGCTGCTTGTCGGATCTGCTGCATACGCTATTCTGAGACCTCTGTGTCGGGAGTGCTTCTCTACATCAATGTGTGCATCCCCCGCATGTGCGCAAGCTTGCCTTTGATTTCTGCGATGATGGTGAAGGCCTTGTCGATCCAAGGTTGAACGCGTGCCTTCAGGACTGCTTCCTTATGTCATGCCGCGTCCACCTGCTCCTTAAGTGCTTTAGCCTGCTACATCCGTGCAAGCTTTTGAGTGAGGACCACCATCTGCGCAGTTCCTCAAACATTGTCATACTGTTGTTGGAGTTCTTGTGCCTCTGTCTCTAAGTGCTGGATGTTGGGGTCCTCCTGCAGATTTGAGAGGACCTCAAGTGATTCTTCCAACATATTGGTGCAGTCTCGCACTGCACCTCTAATTTCCTCCAATCCCGCTGTGATAGTGCTAGTGCGTTGTTCTCTGACTTTTGGGGGAGTCGATGGTTGCACCTTTAACCGTAGCTTGACGATTTGAAGGTTTAGCTCTAGTTGAACCTTTGTCATTTCTTCCCTCCCCTTGCGGACCCCTGCTATTAACCTGTGGATCCACGCCTCTACTGGTGTGTTTGCTGGGATGGCTAGCTCTGAGATGCTTTGGCAAGCATCATCTATCACCTGTCACAGTTGTTGATTCTACGACACCAATTCGTCATGCTCCAAGCTTAGTTGTTCCATATTTATTTTCTGCTCACTGAGGACTTGGAGCGCGCGACTCTCCTTAGCTCGCAGCTCTGCAGTTATCCCATCCTGCAACACATATAAGGTCTCGCGTGGGAGTGCAGCTATATTGATACCAAGACCTTTTAGCACACTGACCATAGGCCTGTTGGCCTCATTTGATGTCACTAGTGCCCCTTCCAGTAGCACTATGGTATTTGTCATCCGCGCGCGCAACATCTGCTCGGCTGCCGTGGATCTGACTACAAGGTTGGTTGAAAGGGTACCAACCTGAGGGGGATGCGCCTATAATTCCTGCAACTATGCTTTGAGGGCCCCCAACACAATCTGGTTCTCCTGCATGAAATCTTGGAGAGCCACATTAGTGACATTGCACACCATTTCGCTGATGTCGTGCAAATCACCCTTGGTTAGGGTGATTGGGTCAATGGACAATTTTGAGGCCTTAACCTTCTTAAGCAACCCTGCCCGCTCTATTGGGTGCTGGCGCTTTAGCTATGTCGATGCCGTTCATGGGTTCATGCCTCCTTCTTCTGTCTCTACTTCCTCTGCTTCCTGCCTTGTGTCGTGTGGCCCTTGCCCACCTTTGCAGCTACCTCTTGTGTTGCTGCAACCTATTCCTACTTAGCGGATTTCTGTGTCGTGTCCCGTGCCGCTCGCACTTCTGCTGCTGCTGCTTCCTTCCTTCGCTTTTCGTCCAATTGTGCGATGCGCAGCTTGGCCTTGTCTTTCTTTCTTTGCGCTGCTGACTTCTCGATCTCTGCAATGTCTGGGGTGTGCCACTTTGGCGGCCATGCCTCCAGGACATTGAAAATGACATTGTCTGTGGCTACGAAGGGTAGCTTTTTCCACTATTTAGTTGGGTCCTTGCGTGCCCTGATATAAATGTTATTCATGTCTGCTTTAAATTCTACAAAACTCTGCAAACTGTTGTAAACGATGGGTGACAACCGTGGCTTACGGTTGATTCCCATTCTTGATCCAGGTGGATATTGGTGGCCACCTGCCAAGTCCACCTGGACCCCCACCATTGTCTTTCTCAGCATTTTCAGTTTCCTTAATTGTAGCACATCTTACTATTTTTAGCAGTTTTTCGGGTCCTGAACTTCCGGAGTCGTTTTGAGGCCCTAAACGACGTTTTTTGGGGAATCCGTTCCAACAATGATAGTGCTCGGATAGATATTTCTAATGAGCTATTGTGCGCCTCAAACGGAGATCATATGCCAAAGTTACGACCCCGGGAAGTTGATGTACCAATTTACCCCAAACGGGGCCCACAGTTTGGCGTTTCATCTCCTAGGGTTAGGTTTTGGAATGTTAAGGGTTTTCCATTGTTTCTCAACAATAAATAGGCCTTCGAGCCTCATTGTAACACAGTTCAGAGGCATGTAGCCATCACATCTCTTCTCAGAGATAAGCTACCATCGCCCTAGCTGGTTTATTTCCATTTCTGGTTGTAAGCATATTTCAGTATTTTCCATTAATGAAATGAAGTATTATTTCCGCTGCATCTTTGTGTATATGGTTATCTCTGTAATTTGTTGCGTTCCTGTTTAAATCCGGATCAGTGGTATCAGAGCGGTCTGCTTTTTCTCTGTTTTTCTTTGCATGTCCCCAATAAGGTCGGGATATAAGGAGTTAGGGCTTGAACTGGTTGAACCTTTGCAAGACCAGCCTCGCAAATCCCGACGGCCTCCCATGGCGGACAAGAAGAAAGACGAGGGGGCAGGAGATCCCATCAAAATCTTGCTCGAAGAAGCCCTCGAGTGACAACGGAACGCGATGATGGACAGCTTTGCCCAGATCCTTCAGCGGCTACCCAGAAGCAACGCATCGACTTCCAGCAGCTATTCTGGAAATGCCACACCCTTTAAGGTACAAGTTAATTTTGAAATCCCCATATTCGAGGGTCAGATAGACGCAGATGCCGTAGATAAATGGTTAAATCTGCTAGAGGGTTATTTTTCTGTTCATGAATTTTCGAGTCGGGAAAAGATTGTTTTTGCTCTTCTCAAAGCAGCCCCCCACGTCAAGGACTGGTGGGAAACCTACTGCGAGCAGAAGGATGAAAGTACTGGCTCACTATTTTCAGCCGCACCCACCTGGGATTCGTTTCGGGATGCCATCAAGGAGTAGTACTACCCTGTCGGAAGCTATGAGGATGAATACATAAAGTGGACCATGCTGCGGCAGGGAAGGGACCAAGACGTGCCGGAGTTCACCAATCTTTTCCATACCCTTCGTACAAAGTTGGGTATCAAGGATTCGGAGCAACATTTGGTACTCAAATACCGTGGCTACCTGCACAAGTACATCCAGGAAGAAATACAATTCCTAAACATCCCCTCGCTCGGCGCAGCATACCGATATGCCATCAAGGTCGAGCAGAAGTTTAAACAAAAGAAGCGAGACTTTGGATCTGCGAATCCAAATCAGGGGAAAGGTGCCCCTAAACCACAGAACAAAGGACAAAGCCAAGGCGGGACAGCCCAAGACAACCAGCCGAAGCTGCAAGAAAAGAACAGTGCCGCGAAGCCGAGAAAGGACACTGGAAAATGGTGCGAGTTCCACAAGAGCTCCACTCACAACACAAGTGAGTGTCGGGCCAAGCAGTCACTGGTGGTTGAGCTAAACTTTTCAGAATCAGATGCATGTTCCGACTCTGAGTCAGAACCCGATAAGGGGTATGAAAAAGGGAAGCAGATCATTGATGCGGATCCCAGCGCCACTGTTGCTACCGCAAAGATCCAGAAAAATGAACCCGAAGATCCAGAGGAGGAGGAGCGTCTCTTCCACTCCCAGATGTGGGTAAAGGGCTCCCTGATACAATTCATTGTTGATAGCGGGAGTTAGAAGAACCTCATTTCGGCAGAGGTCGTGAAGCGGTTGGGCTTACTGACCACAGCACATCCACAACCATACACCATTGGGTGGCTTCACCAAGGACGAGATCTTCGCGTGAGCCAGCAGTGTCACCTTCCATACAACATCAAGCCCTTCACAGATGAGGTATTGTGTGACATTGCTCCCCTTGAAGTTTGTGATGTATTACTAGGACAACCATACTTGTGGAAGTGACATGCTGTGTATGAATCAAGGCCCCGTGCTGTTATTATTACATTGGGAAATAAGTTGTTCAGGATACCAGAGGTAGCACCACCTGCCGCCATCTCTTTGATTGCTGCAAAACAATGCAGTAAGATCATTTCCAAAACCAGGAAATTTGTTTTCCTGATGATACGCCCTCAAGGAAAGAAGAAGACAGTGGCCGCGGCCTCCAAACGGGGTCCCTCTGCACGACAACTACAGATGGACAAGGTTGTGGAGGAGTACGAGGACATCTTCACCTCCCCGGCAGGGGTTCCTCTGCACTGTCAAGTCAAGCACTCCATCGATCTGACCCCAGGTGCGCCGCTACCCAATGGACCAATTTATCGGCGCTCCGTTCTGGAGAACGATGAAATCAAGAAGCAGATTCAGGAGCTCCTGCAGAAAGGTCACATCCGTCCGAGTTCATCGCCCTGTGGGAGCCCGATCGTGTTGGTACAGAAGAAGGATGGGACGTGGAGACTCTGTATTGGCTATCGGGCGCTGAACAAGATCACTGTCTATAATAGGTACCTGATCCCATGGATTGATGACCTCCTAGACCAACTAAAGGGGGTGAAATATTTCAGCAAGATCGATCTGAAGTCAGGATATCACCAGGTACCAATCGAACCCTCCGATGTGTGGAAGACTGCCTTCAAATCCAAGGAGGGCCTCTTCGAATGGTTGGTCATGCCTTTCGGATTGACGAATGCTCCTGAAACCTTTATGAGGCTAATGGATGACATCTTGCGGCCATTCACCAACTCATTTGTAGTAGTATACTTGGATGACATTTTGATCTTCAGCCAGAGTTGGGAAGAGCACCTCCACCACATCCGACAGGTTCTCCAAACACTGCGGCAACACAAGCTATGTGCCAATTTGGAGAAATGCACTTTTGGCATGACCCAGGTTCAGTATCTGGGATACATCATTGATGAACAGGAGGTGCATGTCGATCCAGCCAAGATCCAAGTCATCCGGGATTGGCCCTCTCCAACGACTCTAACAGAGCTCCGCAGCTTTCTAGGTGTTGCCAACTTCTACCGCAGGTTTGTGTTGGGGTTTTCTCATATTTCTTGGACCTTGAGTCAAGTCACCAAGGGCGGGGCGAAAGCAAAATTCTTTTGGTCTGAATCTCAACAGAAGGCATTCAGGGAGTTGAAGGATCGCCTCTGCACGGCACCAGTGCTCGCGTTACCATATTTACAACAACCATTTGAGGTCGAGACAGATGCCTCTGACTATGCTATTGGGGCAGTCCTTACTCAACATGGACATCCAGTGGCATATCACAGTGAAACACTTTCAGACACAGTCCGGAAGTACCCCACTTATGATAAAGAGATGTATTCCATTGTACAGGCCCGCCGACAATGGAAGCATTACATTTTGGGGAGGAAACGGTCATCCACACAGACCACCGACCTCTGCAGTTCATACATACCCAAGGGAAATTGCAGAATGATCACCATCAGAAGTGGTCTACATACCTGCAACAGTTTCATTTGAACATCAAGTATAAAAAGGGCAGCACCAATAATGTTGCAGATTGCCTCAGTTGGCCACCGATCATGGCGCTAACCACCATGCTCAACTCTTGTGGGCACGAGACTTCTGATTGTCCACTTCTCTACAAAAGCGACCTAGAATTCGGCCACACATACCAGACACTCTTGGAGGGTCGGCATGTTGCAGATTTTCACCTCCAGGATGCCCTATTATGCCACCTCGGGCACCTTTGTGTTCCTTCAAGCGAGCGTGCCAAGATGATTTGGGAAGCACACTACAGTCAGGCTGCTGGGCATTTCGGGGTTGAGAAAACAATGGCAGTACTGCAAAATTATTTCTATTGGCCGAATCTTCGCCAGGATGTTGGGAAGTACATCCGATCATGTACTTCCTGTGCCATTGCCAAACTGACCATTAAGAAGCACGGCCTCTATACCCCGTTTCCTACCCCTAGTCGACCTTGGGAATCCATCTCCATGGATTACATGTCAGGCCTTCCTTCCACTAAGCATGGAAATGACTGTGTTTTTGTGGTCATCGACAGGTTCTCGAAGATGGCCATTATGGTGGCCTGCAAGAAGAATATCACAGCAGAAGCCACTGCTAAACTCTTCTTTGAACGAGTGTGGGTGCACTTTGGGATCCCACAGTCTATCATCTCAGATCGGGACAGTCGGTTTCTCAGCACATTTTGGTCCAGTCTCTGGTCAATGCTGGACACCAAACTCACGAAGTCCACAGCCTTCCATCCTCAAACTGATGGCCAGACAGAGGTTGTCAACAGGATGATTGTGCACATTCTGCGCATGTATAACTCAAAGCATCCACGCACATGGGACAAGAGCCTCCCCTATGTTCAGCACAGCTACAACCGAGCTCTTCACAGCTCCACTGGCCATAGCCCTTTTCAGGTGGGTTTGGGATTCCAGCCACTATGCCCCATTGATGTGGCCATGCCACTTGTAGCTACTCACATGAATTCAGCTCATGTCCAGTCCGAAACAGATAAGGCCACCAGCTTCATTGAGCGCATCCAACATATTCGCCAGCAGGTCCATGACATTCTTGAGAAATCAAATGCCAAGTACAAGCAGCGACATGATCAACACTGGGTGCCACACAAGTTTCAGGTGGGCGACAAAGTCTGGTTGCATTTGCAAAAGGAACGCCTTACTGGAGCCTATCGGAAATTGAGACCACTCCGATATGGTCCTTACACCATTACTAAGGCTATGGGAGACAATGCATTTGAGCTCAGCATTCCCCCATTCCTTGGCCTGCACCCAGTGTTCAATGTGGACCGCCTTCGGCCATACTTTCCACCATTGCTAGACACATCCGACATTGCAGAACAACTCAAACCCACAGAATTAAATCCAGATTGCATGGAACAAGCTGCAACTGATCGGATCATGGACACACAGATCAAGAACACTCGCCAATAGAATATCCAACTGTATCGAGTTGTCAAAGCAGGCCAACTCCTTCAGCAGGGCAAGTGGCTCACCAGGGAACAAGTTCAACAGAAGTTTCCTCATCTCATGGGGGAGCTCAACGCAATGGGGACCATTGCTTCCTAAGGGGGGAGGAATGATCCAGGTGGATATTGGTGGCCACCTGCCAAGTCCACCTGGACCCCCACCATTGTCTTTCTCAGCATTTTCAGTTTCCTTAATTGTAGCACAACTTACTATTTTTAGCAGCTTTTCGGGTCCTGAACTTCCGGAGCCGTTTTGAGGCCCTAAACGACGTTTTTTGGGGAATCCGGGGGCAACATGGGTCCATGGAATGGACCGATGTTTCCCATTCCAACAATGATAGTGCTCGGATAGATCTTTCTAATGAGCTATTGTACGCGTCAAACGGAGATCATATGCCAAAGTTACGACCCCGGGAAGTTGATGTACCAATTTACCCCAAACGGGGCCCACAGTTTGGCGTTTCATCTCCTAGGGTTAGGTTTTGGAATGTTAAGGGTTTTCCATTTTTTCTCAACAATAAATAGGCCTTCGAGCCTCATTGTAACACAGTTCAGAGGCATGTAGCCATCACATCTCTTCTCAGAGATAAGTTACCATCGCCCTAGCTGGTTTATTTCCATTTCTGGTTGTAAGCATATTTCAGTATTTTCCATTAATGAAATGAAGTATTATTTCCGCTGCATCTTTGTGTATATGGTTATCTCTGTAATTTGTTGCGTTCCTATTTAAATTCGGATCAATTCTGAGGTTCATCTCCATGAACACCCAGAAGCTTTTACTGTCGCAGATCCTCTTAGTATCCTCTATTGCCCAGAGTGAAGCATACTTCATGGCCTCCGGTAAATCCCTGTCAATTATGGGGAATTGACTATCCTCCGACAATTCCCCAACCACGATCACTATGGACAGCAGAAGCCATGCATAGTGGAATATTTTGCCCTGTTCCTGAGCTTCGCAGCAATTTTCTAAAAACTCCCTGTAGAGGAATTTGGAATAGTTAAATTGGACCCGCTTCGCGCACTGATCAGCCAGTGCTACCACCAGTGCGGGTACTTCATCCGCACAAAACTTGCACATGACCTTTCCTGCCAGGATTTAGGTTGCGACACCCACTACTTTATCCTTGGTGCTGGAGATGGCGTAGCCTCTCTTCTTCTTCTCCAGCTTGTACTTTTTCTTCATGGCCTTTGCAATGGCCAAGTCACTGCCCTTCCCTTCCAATATGTCCATGGGGTCCTCTCCTTTGCATGGAAGCTTGGAGACGCAGTGAATTAGGTCTGCCGTGATGGGGATAGGCTCCTCCAGCCAAAAACACCCATCATGCACCAGACATAGTAGCTACTTGATGACAAAAATGGTTATTGGGGTGCGGTGGAAGTGCAGCACCCAGAGTAGGTTCAATAGCCCAGCGTTTTCCACTCCACGCAACCACTTCTACAGCTCTAATTCTGCCACCCCCGCCGCAGTGTTCTATCTAGGCTTCATGAGGTTCTCGATCTCAAGGTGAGTGAACTTCTCATCATTAGCGAGGTCCCAATCTTCAAACTTGAGGCTCAGCACCTGTCCCAGGTGCACACCCTCAAACATAATGTTATCTGGGAGGAGCAGGGTCTGGAGCGAGCTCTTGGTCTCGTCCAGGTCCTTGGGCACTTTCGCCTTCCCTTTTCACGGGGGGACATAGGCGGGCAATTTTTTTCGTTTGGTGCACAGGCTGAGTGTCCTCCTACATGCCTTCATCCTCATCCTCCGCAATGATAAGATCCTCCAAATATTCTTCTTCTTCATCCGTCTCTATGGTGACGGCTTTCCCCTTCTCCTCCATTGATTGTTTGCTGCGCAGCAGGTTTTGCGGGGACACATGTACGGGAACCATTGCTTGTTTTTCCTTCTTAGGTCTTGGCGTGCGTAGTGATTTCAGGATTTATGCCACAATCCTGGCTCCTTCCGGAGCATCTCCCACAACCAGGGCTTGTGCGGCCTCTCCGGTGGTCATTTCGGTTATCTCCATAACGTTCTGAGCTGTTGCCATCATATTCGTCTGGAAATCTAGCACTCACGAACTCAGGGGCTCAATCAACGTTCGGCTCACAACACTCAGGGCTCTTCTCAATCGCTCAATTCGCAAATGACCAGGTGTTGTTTGTTGACAACCCTTTGTATTTTATAGCGCTGTTTGAATTCGACCGTTCCCCCCAAATTTGGTTCATTAATGCTTCCTTGGCGGCAGATTTTTCCAAATCTTGCCCATAACTTGTGTCTTAAATGCCTACTGTCCACTCCAATTGGCCTTAAGTCGAGCATCCTGTTATCACTGAAAATTCTGTGGCCAAAATTTTCAGTCTTGCTTAAGGGCAAAGTGTTTTCGCAGCGCATAAAGTTTTTAGCAGTTTCGCAGCGCTACCTGTTTAGGTGATTTCGTAGCGTGCTACGAAATTGGGGATTTGTTCAAGTTTTCAGTGGAGGCCCAAATCCTAGCATGCCTATTGTACACTGGCTACAACTGCTGTGGATGAGGTTGATGTGCTTAAAGGTCTAATGTCAGATCTTTCAGATAAGATTGAGGATATCAAGGCGATGATGTCAGCTCCACCGTTGTCTGAGGTTCTTCAGGCTCTTTATAATGATAAGAACGTTTCTCAGGATAAAAATGCTTGTATAAGTGTGAATTCCTCTCAAGAAGTAGAAGCTGGTTATCGACTAAAAGGCAGGCTACAAAAGGCAATACAATTGGGAGGCGATATGGTAAGTAAAGGGTCATTTCCAGGAACTGTGGTTTACAATTTTCTAGTTAGTTCCTTTTGCCTGGTTGGCCGTATGTTACGCGCACAGAAGTTTTTAAATGAAATGCAGGAAAAGGGATTATCTCCTGATCAAACTACTTATAGTATCCTAATTGCTGGTCACTTGAAAGAAGGGAATGCATCTAAAGCTTTGGAACTCTTGAATTCCTTGTTTCTATTTTACTGCAAAATATGGTACCCAAGGTTGGATGTTGTTCCTATGTATTGTGCTCGGTGTTTCCAATGGATACCTTACAGTTTGTATATTCACTGCTGCACTGAAAGGATATAAGGGACCTGAACAGAACGCACTGGGAAATCTATTAGTACTATTTTCGATATTAGGACTATTTGGAGGATCTGCTGCTGGTTGGCTATGGCTAATAGGTAAAGGCTGGTAAATCCTGTTGTCATTCAACTTCAAGTTCTTGAGTTGAAAGTATTAGTCTCGGCCTAAAGATCAAGACATAGCCAGTCAAATTTCATTCAAAAATATTCCTCAACTGAAAGAGTTCAAATAAGGTCGGGGTGAAGTTAATGTTTAGATTATTAGAAATTTTCTCTATATTTGAACTGGGGATGGCTCTTTCTCATTCTCTTATATATATAGGCATTTATAGTTGTGTTACCTCATCTACACCTATATATTTTTTCTTGAAGTGGGAAGATACAAATCTCTCAACAAGTGCAATGCTAATGAAGGATCTTTTCCCAAGCGATATGTGTCAACACACGGGTTTATATGGGAGCACCGCTTTCATATTATGGCTGAGGTCTATACAAATGGGCCGGTGGAGATTTCTTTCCGCTGTTGGTGAAACCGATTATTGGCAGGTGGTTAATTCATGGAATAGCATTTATGTCTTGGGCGCAAGTGTTTGATGAAGTGCCAGAGAGAGATGTAGTTCATTATCTTCGTGGCCTAGCTTCACAAGAGCTCTTTTTCTACGCAAACGGGTGGCAGAGAAGGTTTGATAGTTACTGCTGTTGTAATAAGGCACATAATAAAGGATTGGGATGCATTTTCGTCTTTTTGTCTTGGAAATGTTCGGAAGTTCTCATCACAGATCATTGAGAACTCAAAAAGGCCATTAATAAGCCTTTTCTTGTGATTAACTATTGATCTATTGCCTTCTCAGCTGCAACAACAATCACAGAACAATCCACTATTCAAGTTTCGATCTCGTGATCTACTTTTGTGGGTAAATGATGTACCGAAGGCCGTTCGGAGAGGGTTATTGCAATTTATGTATGAAAGGTGGGAAAGAAATGAGCGTAAACAGGATAGGGAAATGAGCATATCGAGCCTAAATATGGCTGAGGCATTGACAATGGATGGAAGAAAGAAGCCTCTGTTATTAGCTAGAACCACTGAAGTTGTTAATTCCGTCTTGCTTTCTGGAGAACATGATGGTGAGTCAGGTGCCCAAGCAGATTCGTTATCTAATTACTCGAGATTTTGCTCCATGCGTCTCTCTACGGGGTTTCTGCATCTCCCTACGGATGTGAAAGATGGTTCTGAATTAAATGGCAGTTTACAAGAATTGTTGTGCAAGCATGGTGGAAAGGAAGCACCTTACGATGATGCAGCTATTATGGGATTGGCATCAAGTACATTAAGGGAGTTATCTCTGAATTCTGGTTCATGGGTGATTGCAAGAGTCTTTGTTTTGGATCCTCCAGACAAAAAATCTATTGAATTCCACAAATCACAGAGAGTACTATGTTCTCAGCTGGCATGCTTGAAGCATATGGGCCTTCTGTCAGCGTATTGTTTGTCTGAAGATTATGCTTTAGCCATTGATCCACAGGTGGCGTATCTATCACCTCAACTGGCCTTTAATATTGGGCTACATTTAGCATGCCTGAAAACCCTCATAGGACGTGGTAAAGGATCTTTGGCTTCTCTATTCTCTAAAAGTGTTTCTGCTGAAAATAAGTCTCTAAATGCAACTGCTGAAGTGGAAATCATTCCGTTTACTGTTCTTCATCAATCAACAAATCCAGTCCTGCCTAGACCCCTGAATCATAATTTTGAGGGTTCTCAACCTATTATGCCTAGATATGCTTCACACTTAAGAATATCTTTTGTAAAAATACCCTCTAGTGGAGTTCTTGATGGTTTAAAGAGCAGCATCTATTCTCTAGAAGCAAAAGAACGCCAAGAAATGATAGATACTGCCTTACATGATTATTTCAAAGTTGGCAGAGTTCATGGCTTTGTGAGATGGCTTTACAACAGATCAAACTGCTCGGGTTACTGTTCTTGCGGCAACCAACAGGCCTGAAGAGTTAGATGAAGCAATACTACGACATCTTCCTAGGGTATTTGAAGTTGGGATGCCTAGCTGTATAGAGAGAACCAAAATTCTAGAAGTGATTCTGAATCTTAGCATAGCAAAGGTGAAACTGAAGAATGGCAACAACAGATATTCAATTTTGTAAGAAGTTTAGAGGAAGACTGTGTTTTTTAAATCACACAGTAGTTTCGTAGCGCGCTACGAAACTGCTGTAGGTGATGTTTTCAATGCAGAATAAACAGTTTGACCGGGAATGTTAGAAGAGAGACACCTGTACATCAATACAGCCTACAACTCATCTGGAGACATGGTGTTTGGTAGCAGCGTTCCATACTTTGAGTTATTAAAGATTTGGGAACATGCCTGCTACATTTTCGGAGAATGGAAGACAGGGACCGTGAAAATAGGGTGCTCATCTTTGCTAATTAATGAGCTATCTATACAGCTAGCATCCGAGGCCAGCCTGTTCAGTGAATATTCCTCAACATATCTCAGCCACAACAGAAATTGTACAGCTGTCAAGGATCCAAGAAGAATCATGCATACGAGGAGATAGAGTTGGATTTTCAATGTAATTAGGACTCTATGTATTTACAGCACAATACCTTGTGTATTTAATAAGTTTGTTTAGAAATAGATAAGGTTAATTAATGGTAGATCATCGAGCTCTCCCCTCATGCTTGTTGAGGAGACTCAAGATAGTTTTAGTTTTGGTTTTCCTATATATAGTGAAAACTCTGATGTAATAGGGGTTGGAGATTTATGAAAAAACAGAGTTTTTATCAGCTTATGTAAAAAGACTTTTTGACAGTAATATAAGGATTACTTTTTCTTCCCAAGATTCATCATGTGTTCAATGCTCAGAATATGTGTGGTTTTGTCATTATCCTTTATATATTTTACAGCTCACTAAATATGCAATCACTCTGAATTCACCTAGTGCTCAGACTTCCTGTGTATATTTATGAGTTGAGGTTCTTTTTGAGAGATGTTTTGAGTGTTAAACATTATATGCCTTGGCTTCTATGATTGAGTGGTTTATAGTTTACTGCAGAAGTATTTGACTCCATGAGCCCAATGGAAGAGATGTTATTTTGTAGTTCCAACCAGCTTGTTTTCATAAAATGTTTGAAGAATTAGCCATCTTTTCTTGTTAATAATTCCTATTACAAATCTGTGAGAGAGCCCTCTCTGACTAAGGAGGCTAACCTTAGTCTAAAGCCTGGTCTGAAGTAGTTACATGAAATCTAACTGGTAGCAGCCATCAGTACATGATTTTGTGATAACATTTTGGTGCGTCTGCCGGGAGCCTGATGATTACTCATTCCCGAAGTTTTAAGATTGAATTTCTGAAGGTAGCAGGAGTTCAAAGTGGTTTTCGAGGCTGCAAACCTACCTTGGCGACTCCATTGTTGAAGAATTCAAAGTTCATACATTCATGGTGATTCCACTGGAGTTATGAAGGACCCAGAAGCTGCCATTCTTAGTTCAAGGTATGCATGCATAGATTTCTCAGGAATTCATGGTTTCCCAAATCATTTTCCCAAGGATGCATATTTTCTAAGGAATGGTCCAAAATTTAATGGAGAAGATTTGAGTTTAACTCTGAAGCATATCTCAGATTTCTGTCATTTTGCTGAGCTTCTTAGAGTTAAACATGAGGATGTTTGCATTATGTTATTTTATGATTCACTTCAAGGGAAATGCAAACAATGGATTGAAAGTTTTCCTACCAAATCTATTAAGTCATTTCAAGACTTTTGGCTTATGTTTTTGGAGGAATGGATAGATAGGTCAGAGGTGGTGGTAAACTCTCCTTCACTTGAGGGTTTCAAACAATGGAATGATGATCATAGTAAAGAAGAAACAAATGAATCTTTTTCTTTGTCCTTATCCTCATATTTAAAATCCTTTGACTGCAAGGCAGAGGATAGGATGAGATTCTTGGATGAATTTGCTGAGGACCTTGAAAAAGAAATTGAAGGTTTAGAAGGTCAGATTCAGGCATATAATTTTCATGATCATGATCATTATTTTCAGAAGTTTTCTATGGCAGAACGCAAGGAGAGAATGCTGGTCCCTTTCTCTTTCACGATTGAGGAACTGAACACTGCTGCTGAAGATCAATCTACACAACCTGAAGGTTACCAGAATCATCAAGCTGATAATATATTCTGGGATCCTATAGCTGATTACATGGAAGAGTTCTACTCTTCAGTGTTTCAGTTTCAGTTTTCTTATAAAGATCAGAGACAATTTCAGGGGCAGCGGTCATTACACCATCATATTGGTTCTGAATTCCGATGCAGTCAAAGAAATCAAATATCAGATAAAACAGAGGATTGGCTACATTGGAAATTTCATATTGATTGAGCAGAAGGAAGTTGAAATTGTTAGGGTAGGTAGGTATAGGTAAATGCAAATAAGCTCAAGGTCAACTGAGCATTTTTTAGTAGAAGTAGTTTCTTGCATTTTTCAGTAGCAGTAGTTTCTTTCTCCTACAGTCATGCTTGTCAAGCAAATTTCTGTTTGTCATAAATGGATAAGGCACTGGACCTGCGAGTTCTTAGTGTACCACAAGGGCACACTATCCCAAGTGGAGCCACTGTTATCACTGAAAATTCTGTGGCCATAATTTTCAGTCTTGCTTAAGGGCAAAGTGTTTTCGCAGCGCATAATTTTTTTAGCAGTTTCGCAGCGCTACCTGTTTAGGTGATTTTGTAGCGTGCTACGAAATTGGGGATTTGTTCGAGTTTTCAGTGGAGGCCAAAATCCTAGCATGCCTATTGTACACTGGCTACAACTGCTGTGGATGAGGTTGATGTGCTTAAAGGTCTAATGTAAGATCTTTCAGATAAGATTGAGGATATCAAGGCGATGATGTCAGCTCCACCGTTGTCTGAGGTTCTTCAGGCTCTTTATAATGATAAGAACGTTTCTCAGGATAAAAATGCTTGTATAAGTGTGAATTCCTCTCAAGAAGTAGAAGCTGGTTATCGACTAAAAGGCAGGCTACAAAAGGCAATACAATTGGGAGGCAATATGGTAAGTAAAGGGTCATTTCCAGGAACTGTGGTTTACAATTTTCTAGTTAGTTCCTTTTGCTTGGTTGGCCGTATGTTACGCGCACAGAAGTTTTTAAATGAAATGCAGGAAAAGGGATTATCTCCTGATCAAACTACTTATAGTATCCTAATTGCTGGTCACTTGAAAGAAGGGAATGCATCTAAAGCTTTGGAACTCTTGAATTCCTTGTTTCTATTTTACTGCAAAATATGGTACCCAAGGTTGGATGTTGTTCCTATGTATTGTGCTCGGTGTTTCCAATGGATACCTTACAGTTTGTATATTCACTGCTGCACCGAAAGGATATAAGGGACTTGAACAGAACGCACTGGGAAATCTATTAGTACTATTTTCGATATTAGGACTATTTGGAGGATCTGCTGCTGGTTGGCTATGGATAATAGGTAAAGGCTGGTAAATCCTGTTGTCATTCAACTTCAAGTTCTTGAGTTGAAAGTATTAGTCTCGGCCTAAAGATCAAGACATAGCCAGTCAAATTTCATTCAAAAATATTCCTCAACCGAAAGAGTTCAAATAAGGTCGGGGTGAAGTTAATGTTTAGATTATTAGAAATTTGCTCTATATTTGAACTGGGGATGGCTCTTTCTCATTCTCTTATATATATAGGCATTTATAGTTGCGTTACCTCATCTGCACCTATATATTTTTTCCTGAAGTGGGAAGATACAAATCTCTCAACAAGTGCAATGCTAATGAAGGATCTTTTCCCAAGCGATATGTGTCAACACACGGGTTTATATGGGAGCATCGCTTTCATATTATGGCTGAGGTCTATACAAATGGGCCGGTGGAGATTTCTTTCCGCTGTTGGTGAAACCGATTATTGGCAGGTGGCAAATTCATGGAATAGCATTTATGTCTTGGGCGCAAGTGTTTGATGAAGTGCCAGAGAGAGATGTAGTTCATTATCTTCGTGGCCTAGCTTCACAAGAGCTCTTTTTCTACGCAAACGGGTGGCAGAGAAGGTTTGATAGTTACTGCTGTTGTAATAAGGCACATAATAAAGGATTGGGATGCATTTTCGTCTTTTTGTCTTGGCAATGTTTGGAAGTTCTCATCACAGATCATTGAGAACTCAAAAAGGCCATTAATAAGCCTTTTCTTGTGATTAACTATTGATCTATTGCCTTCTCAGCTGCAACAACAATCACAGAACAATCCACTATTCAAGTTTCGATCTCGTGATCTACTTTTGTGGGTAAATGATGTACCGAAGGCCGTTCGGAGAGGGTTATTGCAATTGATGTATGAAAGGTGGGAAAGAAATGAGCGTAAATAGGATAGGGAAATGAGCATATCGAGCCTAAATATGGCTGAGGCATTGACAATGGATGGAAGAAAGAAGCCTCTGTTATTAGCTAGAACCACTGAAGTTGTTAATTCTGTCTTGCTTTCTGGAGAACATGATGGTGAGTTAGGTGCCCAAGCAGATTCGTTATCTAATTACTCGAGATTTTTCTCCATGCGTCTCTCTACGGGGTTTCTGCATCTCCCTAGGGATGTGAAAGATGGTTCTGAATTAAATGGCAGTTTACAAGAATTGTTGTGCAAGCATGGTGGAAAGGAAGCACCTTACGATGATGCAGCTATTGTGGGATTGGCATCAAGTACATTAAGGGAGTTATATTTGAATTCTGGTTCATGGGTGATTGCAAGAGTCTTTGTTTTGGATCCTCCAGACAAAAAATCTATTGAATTCCACAAATCACAGAGAGTACTATGTTCTCAGCTGGCATGCTTGAAGCATATGGGCCTTCTGTCAGCGTATTGTTTGTCTTAAGATTATGCTTTAGCCATTGATCCACAGGTGGCGTATCTATCACCTCAACTGGCCTTTAATATTGGGCTACATTTAGCATGCCTGAAAACCCTCATAGGACGTGGTAAATGATCTTTTGCTTCTCTATTCTCTAAAAGTGTTTCTGCTGAAAATAAGTCTCTAAATGCAACTGCTGAAGTGGAAATCATTCCGTTTACTGTTCTTCATCAATCAACAAATCCAGTCCTGCCTAGACCCCTGAATCATAATTTTGAGGGTTCTCAACCTATTATGCCTAGATATGCTTCACACTTAAGAATATCTTTTGTAAAAATACCCTCTAGTGGAGTTCTTGATGGTTTAAAGAGCAGCATCTATTCTCTAGAAGCAAAAGAACGCCAAGAAATGATAGATACTGCCTTACATGATTATTTCAAAGTTGACAGAGTTCATGGCTTTGTGGGATGGCTTTACAACAGATCAAACTGCTCGGGTTACTGTTCTTGCGGCAACCAACAGGCCTGAAGAGTTAGATGAAGCAATACTACGACATCTTCCTAGGGTATTTGAAGTTGGGATGCCTAGCTGTATAGAGAGAACCAAAATTCTAGAAGTGATTCTGAATCTCAGCATAGTAAAGGTGAAACTGAAGAATGGCAACAACAGATATTCAATTTTGTAAGAAGTTTAGAGGAAGACTGTGTTTTTTAAATCACACAGCAGTTTCATAGCGCGCTACGAAATTGCTGTAGGTGATGTTTTCAATGCAGAATAAACAGTTTGACCGGGAATGTTAGAAGAGAGACACCTGTACATCAATACAGCCTACAGCTCATCTGGAGACATGGTGTTTGGTAGCAACGTTCCATACTTTGAGTTATTAAAGATTTGGGAACATGCCTGCTACATTTTCGGAGAATGGAAGACAGGGACCGTGAAAATAGGGTGCTCATCTTTGCTAATTAATGAGCTATCTATACAGCTAGCATCCGAGGCCAGCCTGTTCAGTGAATATTCCTCAACATATCTCAGCCACAACAGAAATTGTACAGCTGTCAAGGATCCAAGAAGAATCATGCATACGAGGAGATAGAGTTGGATTTTCAATGTAATTAGGACTCTATGTATTTACAGCACAATACCTTGTGTATTTAATAAGTTTGTTTAGAAATAGATAAGGTTAATTAATGGTAGATCATCGAGCTCTCCCCTCATGCTTGTTGAGGAGACTCAAGATAGTTTTAGTTTTGGTTTTCCTATATATAGTGAAAACTCTGATGTAATAGGGGTTGGAGATTTATGAAAAAACAGAGTTTTTATCAGCTTATGTAAAAGGACTTTTTGACAGTAATATAAGGATTACTTTTTCTTCCCAAGATTCATCATGTGTTCAATGCTCAGAATATGTGTGGTTTTGTTATTATCCTTTATATATTTTACAGCTCACTAAATATGCAATCACTCTGAATTCACCTAGTGCTCAGACTTCCTGTGTATATTTATGGGTTGAGGTTCTTTTTGAGAGATGTTTTGAGTGTTAAACATTATATGCCTTGGCTTCTATGATTGAGTGGTTTATAGTTTATTGCAGAAGTATTTGACTCCATGAGCCCAATGGAAGAGATGTTATTTTGTAGTTCCAACCAGCTTGTTTTCATAAAATGTTTGAAGAATTAGCCATCTTTTCTTGTTAATAATTCCTATTACAAATATGTGAGAGAGCCCTCTCTGACTAAGGAGGCTAACCTTAGTCTAAAGCCTGGTCTGAAGTAGTTACATGAAATCTAACTGGTAGCAGCCATCAGTACATGATTTTGTGATAACACATCCCATCATGAATTGTGACTTCAATGGTCACTTTCTAGCCAACCCGCGTGGCAGCGCAACCCCCCCTGCGCGGTCGCAAACCTTGTTACTTTTTGTTTCTGCGCGCAGATCCAATCTTGCGCAGCTTTCGGGCAGAGTAGTTTATAGTCCCGCACTTCGTTTCAACTGCTTAGAGCACTAAGACTGTTCCTTCCTTAGCTAGTCAGGTGGTCGCACCACCTATGTGTGGTTTCCTCTGATCATCCAACATTCTTTCTGGGAAATACCTACCTTTTACCGTTACTGGCCGCGTCGTGCACCTTATCCTCTATAGTGCATCACCTTGGTTAATTCTCTTAGTAATATGCGGTTCAAGCCAAGGCACTAGACAGATCAATTCGCGGCGATAGTCCTCAATCTTGTCAGCATGATCGTGTGCACCCTGTTTTATCACCGTGGTCTTCTTATCGAGAAAATCGTCCCTTATCTTTTCTTCTAGCTTCTTGACTTCCGCTTCTACCAAGGTGTTTTTCTTCCTTAATCGCACCCTTTCTTTTTCAAGTGCTTGGAGCCTAAAGCTTCCCTGTTGGATTTATGCTTCCAAGTTTACGGGAACTGTCGTATCTATTGGTGTGATCATGCGCGGCCTAAGTTCTCCAAGTATTATAGGGCTTACTTCAGTTGCTTCATACTCCAGCCTTAGTAGTGCCTGTGTGGTCAGGGTTTTGCACACGGTCCTATATGCCCAGAGAATCACTGGTACGCGCCGGTTCCAGTTAGGTTGCTTCACATGGTGGACTGTGTTTAGTGATTTGCATACTTTGTCAAAAGCTTCTGCATGAAGATGCTCCTACGCGCTTCGCCTTACCATACTTCCCAGTCCGAAATGGAGGGGTCATTCGTGCCATTGTCTTGCCCACTCCTGCTTACTGATTGTGTTTCCTACTGCGAGGACGGTGTGCCTTCGTGCAGGTTGCGCACCATATGCCTGTATCCATCTGGAAAGGTGGGTATGCGGGCCGTTTCGTTCGTCATACTTGGCTTTTATCCACATCTGAGGCTTCCTAAATCATAGGCGCATCATCCTTCTGCATTCGGGCCAGTCCTCAAAACTTTGCTAGTGCATACCCCACCAACTTGCCACTGTAGTGCGCAGTACCCATTTCAGAGTGTCGAAACATTGTTGTTTTGACACTTCTTTTTCAAATTTGTTCAGGAACTCCTCCACTTCGCCTAACCAATCATATGTAGGAAAATTCCTTACCTCTGTTGCTACACAGCGCAACGACCTTGTCATCATGTTACAATTGAGTGTGGTTACCTCGTGTAACTGGTTCTGCTTCTTTAGATTTATCACTCCATTCATGTCAGTAGCCCAATCTATTCCCAGTAGCGCGGGATAGGGATTGTTGTCATCAACAATCTCTATAACTTTGAAATCTGCTAGTGCGGTCGCACCTTCGATATCTACTGTGATTCCACGCAATCTTCCAATAGGTAGGATCTTTTGCTGGTTCACCATTTGGAGTTGGATAGGAGACCATTGCAGCACAGGCTTGCCCATGCACTCCAATGTCTGCTTTGGTAGGATGTTTGAGTCCGATCCTAGATCCAAAATCACTTGATCCATTTCATATTCCCTGATCTGCGCAGTCAATCTCATCTCTCTTCTTGTTCGTGTCATATGCTTCCTGAGCTTCTGAACTATGTGTTGTTCTCCTGGTGTGGTCCCAACACATCTAGTTATGAGTTCTTGTAGCCCCTTCACAGCTTTGCTGTTGCGCAACAGCGTCATGCATGTCTCCAAGAATGTAGTGAGCATCGATGGGTCCATTCCGACTCCAGTCTGTCTTTACTTCCTGAAGTGGAGGCATCCACAAAGCTCTTGTTAGCTTCCATGAATGCCTCCTTAGTGAGCTCCAAATCAAATTCTGGTTCCTTTGTTGGAGCCTTGCAAACCCAGGTACTTTCTTCAGGCTGCTTGCCTTTGTCATCCTCTGTTGCGATACCACTCCGGAGCACGATATTTACATTCGGGTCTTCCTCACGCATCTAAGACCTCATTATTTGTAGGTTCTAAGTCGAGGGAGGTTGGAGTGAGCCTTTATCGCGCAACCTCGCTATCAGTGTGGGACAGTCCTCCATCTCACTATCAAACTGTGTACAATATAAGCATGATGGTCTCGTTGGATTTGTAAAATCGCTGGTATAATGCCTCGACCCTCCGCAATTGTAACATATCAGCTGTCTGTGACCTCTTCCTGGTCCCATTCCACCTCTACCTCGTCCTCACCCCTAAAATGCAGTGCTTGCCATTCCTGTATTTTGATCGAGAGGTCATGTTTTGGCCTAAACTCTGTAGGTAGGAGTTCGATCCATCATCAGTTCATAACTTCTATAGGTGTGCTCATCATGGCCTACTGACCTGCAAAAATTACAAAACAACTACTGGGAATTCTGCATATAATTCTGTAATAGATGGCAGTTATCTGTAGCATGCTTTCATCCTATCTGAAAAATCACGCACCATAATGCAGGCACCGCGCTTGGTCCTACTTATGCCTCCGGCCTCAATGGCATTGGTCCTCCTCCCGCGAGGTAATTCGCGAACACTGGGCAGTGGTCCTTGTCGTGCCCCTGGCCCTTGCACTTTACACACCATACCTCATCACGCACTTCTGGATGAGCTGTCCTGTCTTTTTTCAAACTCTGCATCTCAAGGCACAAGTTCTTCAACTGCGCGTGAATCTGTTGGACTCCCAGGTTAGGATCTTGTATTGGAGTCTCGTGTAATCTCATCGTGACCTCCAAAGCTTCAGCCTGAGTTGTTAGCCTTTGTTGCGACAACGCGTTTCGTAGATGCGGTGTTAATGAGGCTACAAACCATTCACGGTGTTGCCCATCTATTAAGCTCATGTTCGCTTCGCGAATTGTGCACTTCAGTCTTTGATCTAGCTCCCATGGGGTTTTTCTTGGTAGCATTGTGATTTCCTTGAATCTAATGATCCACCAGGCCTCCGATTTTGGTTTGCTAAATTCCTTGTTTAGCGGAGCTTGGATATCTATTATCCTCGCATTCGGATTGTCATTAGAATTCTTAATGTACCAGGTCAATGAGCGATCTTACAGAGCGCTGACCAACGTTTCCTTCTTTATATTGTCGTCCGTGACACCCTACGCTTCCCATACCACTTTTACCTCGAACCAAAATTGGTTCAGATCTTCATTCCCTACTCCCTTGAACACTAGAAGCTTTATTGCGCTGGCCATACTACTTCGTGGTGGTGGCGGAGGTGGTATAGGCGAAGTCAGGGGTGAAGATAGTTAAACTGGTGGTGGTGTGGGTGGGGGTGGTATGCGTGGAATTATATGCTTTATCAGATTGATCGCACTTCTTGGTGAAACCTTCGTGAGCTCTTCTTCACCTCTGTGTGGAGGTGAAATCAAGGGGCTAGTTTCTAGTTCTGTGCTACCTTCATTTCCATAGATCCTCCCACTCTGCATAGTCCCAAACATCAATTTATTTGCATAACCCACTTTTCACACAGTAGCATTTTAATCCAAGTGTTCAAAGATTTAACATACTTACCTCGTGGTCCCTTGAGGAAGCGTCGTTCTGCCTCACTATAGCTGACTGAAGTATCTATTGCAAATTCAGTGATGAATCCTCCTATGATTCGATCCAGCTAGTGATCGACAACACGCACGATCTTATCTCCCGATGCTTCTAGTCCGCGCAACAATTCTGGAGTCCACCCAATAGGTCTGTCAAGTTTACACCTTCCTTGGCTATCTGCTATCCTCGCAATCCAGTTGTACAACTCAATAGGGAAGGATGCAAAGAAAATTTCATGGATTTCCATATACAAGTAGCAATCTTACCACTCTTCCTTTGATAATCGTGGATTCCTGTTTTCCTGCGCTGCGAACTCATGAATCTTTTTGTCCAACCACTCTTCAATTCCTTTCTTTGTCGGATTCCAGTGATATGACATCAGGCATCTTTGTGCAGATCTCGGTCCCAGAAATGAAACCATTTGTTGGCTTGTTGGGGCCTGACCCTGGTTTAGAGTTAATTAGCTAAACAAATCCTGGTACTACTGGCCCTTTCAACAATAGTCCATGGAGCGCCGACTGAGGTATCACCCGAAGTAGTATGGGAGGGTGCTAGAATGAGGTTTCCGCACCCTGGAGATGTTTGATGAGTTTGACTAGTCCGCGATTTGTCCCTGCGCGTAGGTTGCTTCGTGCACTTTCCCGTTCCTTGCCGCCTGATGTACTACCTTTGCGCAGCCCTACCCAGGGGCTGAGCTTTGCACTCTATGTTATTACTCAAGACCTTGCTTATATTCCAATGTTAGTTAATTATCTTTGCCTACTTGAGTGCTTTAAGTTATACTTAACAACATAAAACATTCATATAGGTGCGTGCAGTAAATAAACAATATATTTTCAAATTATATCACTCATACATTAACCCAATAACAGATACAAAAAATTATAACCAAACTTCTCTTTATTGATTCTTTCCATGGTTACAGACTCAATTTTCCTTGCGCACTCAGTTGCAGGGGTCGCACACTCAACTGCGGACTACTAGGCCTCTGCGCACTCAGTTGTAGGGCCTTCTCCTACTCTACGACCCAAAGACACACTTCACACTGCGACTCAATCAGTCAAACTTATCATGCTTATCTTCTCTTCTCTATCTTTTACACTTAGAGCCTCGCTCTATTTATACAATCCCATGGTCCATGGACCATGGGTAGGTCTATCCAGCCGACATTACATTACAAAACTAGGGCGGACAACCCTATGACTCTATCATACTTTCGCACCCCGCGCTCGCAATTCACGGAGCTTTACAATAAGATTCATTCAAAACTTGGGCTTTGAGCCCCAAAACATGCCTTGGGGGGATTCCATTCCCAACAAATAAATGATAAGGATCACACCTAACCCAACCAGGCAACATCCATTGGTCAGATATGTCAGAAAGATAGATGCCAATTGGGGTATACTTGATAGTGGGAGATACACACTTACTGTGAGGTAAGGATCATACACAACTTGAGATGATTGTAGGGGAGATACACACTTATTATGAGAAAAGGATGAAACACACCTATTGTCCACGAGTTCCCTCAACCCTAGGAGCTCTTCGACTCAATTCCTCACCTTGGGAGCTCCAACGGGGGAGGGGGGGAGCCATCTCAATGTCCTTGATCAACTTGGAACCTTACCCAGGATTGTCACATCCATCAATCTACGCTACTCTCTGAATATCAAAAACATATAAAAGTGATCATATCTAGTACCGGCTTAAACACCTTGCTATTGAGAATCAAGAGCAACAGTTCTCTATTCTCCTGTTCATATGGGACATCAAATGTTAGAGAAAATATATACATAAAGAAAGGAGTATCATATTAATTATTTCTCCCTCCTACGTAGGCAGTCAGTAACCTCAAGCCTAAGATTTTCTCATACATCAACATTCTCTCAATCCATGAAGATGTCTCTATCCCATCTATATCTGACCATACTTTGCCTAATTTAGAGTGCATACATAGATCCATACAGGATCCATCAAATCAAATAACAATAATACATTAATGCAATCCAAAACATCATAAAACATTTCTACATGAGAGGTCGATCCTGTTACTACATCCGGTAAATCAATCCTGTCAGCAAATAACTATACCTCATAGGAAAAGACATCTCTTTAACAATATCAAATGTTCATTAATAGAAGACTTGTTTCATTCTGCAATCATGGGACTTCCAATCATCCACTGTAAATAAATAGTAGGTGTTGAGATCTCATCAAGGGTGTCTCCCATTAAATGGTAAGCCTCTTCAATCATTATCAATCACAATATCAACCTATATCTCATATTACTATCATGCATCAATAAAACTGTCAGATCACAAAGTCAAACTTTATCAGGTTCTCATAAATATATACATCATAGTCATGACAAGTCACCATCAACTATTTCATTGTCACATATGAACATGTCATCAAACATTCATCAAAGGTTAATGGTCACATCATCACTTCTTTATCATATTATACAAATATTTCATCAGTCCTAACATCACTAAGTCAGGGCATCCATTTTGTTATATTGTCAAGTTTACCATACTACTAAGACATCATAGAAATTACAACTTATCAAGGCCTTATCAAGCTCAACAATAAAATAGTCAATAGATCAATCCATGTTATTTACATCAAGGTTAATACTCATTACAAGCATTGACCATAATATCAAGTTACGACATATCAAAGTCAATGTTTCTAGCCTTTCTTTATAAAATCATATGTCAGGTATCCAAATGCCAAAAGTGAACCAATATATCATATGTACTGGAAATCAAACTTACTTATGTATGTGACTGGTATGCATGAATTAAGTAATTTCATAGGGTGATATTCTTGTCATACCACAGGGCTTGACTTGCCACCCAACATTGCAGCTAAATCATAACACTGAAACAATATACTATACACACCTTGTAATATTCAGATACGTTTAGCAACTTGTAGCACTCAGATAGAAATTGTAGAGCTTGCATACAACTCAAGTACTAGCTCTCTTCTCCTGCACCATTCATCATCTAGATGATCCTCAAGAAGGATTTGCTAGTCACACCTTCATCAAGAAGTTAGAAGTATTCAAACACTCAAATATTTATGCCTGAGGAATAAGTAATGACCAAAACAATAAATCTAAACAAAAGCAGTGTCATATAGAAACATCATAAATCTAGAAGGTACTTATCTTTAATGAGATTCAAAGTAAGTGATCAACTCCCTCTTGATCCAGTCTCCAAGTGTCAATGTTTCCTGCAAAAGAAATGCATCGGAAGAATACCTGTCATGAGGTGCTACAAGTGATCCAGGTCCGGGTGTGACGAAGGACCCTTCCAAGACCTTTTACTTTCGTGATGTGTTAGATTGCATTTTTAAAAGAACATAAATGAATACATCTACATACTGTAAAGAAGAAGAACAAGACAATCATTAGCAACATAAAAACATAAGCTGTTGATAATGGAGTTCGTCCAGGAGGGACTACGTCTCCAGGCCCCGGTGTCAAGATGGTGTAGGCCACTGCATTAAGTGCTGCCAATAGTGATGATGTACACAAGAGATGATGTCACGATCATACAAGGAAAATTCCTTCATGCAGGAGTGTCTCTAAGAGATGTTCCACTATAGGAACTCTCAGTCAAAGGACTCCTATTAGTATGACAAAAAACTCATGCACGATGAGCATCCCGCCAACATGGCATAAAAGGGATCTCAAAACAAACATGCATGGCTACACATGAGTATCCCATCAACATACAACTAAGGGATCTCCAAACATAACATGACAAATCATGCCAACAAGTACATCACATAGACGATTCCGCGTCACATCAAGCAGGAATCATGATAACATGTAATAAACAAGATCCATCATCAACATCAACAAGGATCTATGCAGCATAATGCATAAAGAAGAAGTACATGAGCACAACATATGCCTCACAACCAAGGGCCATCTGAAGAAGCGGATGTCAAACTGCTGAAGCTGCTCAGACCATCGATTTGACGACATCAATCGTATGACTGCTCGCACATGGATGTTGACACCTGCATTCCACTTAGAAAAGTGGCTGAAGAATAGAATGAGAGAATGAGAAATCTGAATGCATCATCAGATTTGTGATGTCGAATAGTGCAAAATCGACTGTCCAATTTTTGAATTCTAAGAAGTTGAGAATCTGGGGCTCAAGGAATCTTTTAGATTCCCCCTAGATTCCTCAAAGATTCTGCTCCATGGGTGGACTAGAAATCTGCAACTCCAAAGGCGAATCTGACTTTTCCATTGCAATCCCTGTGGAAAACCATGAAAAACGACTGTAAACTTGACTATATTCCGACATGGAGAAAAATTACCTCCTCAGGAAAATTGCAAGGATCATGGTTCCGCTCCCTGTTTTTGCAGCAATCATGGTTCCACCCTCATACTGAAAATGGCTGAAAAATGCAGAACTTTGATGGAGACACGGACAACACCATTGTGTTCGTGGTGTTGAGAAGTGCTAAAACCATATAAAATTTGTCAAAATCTGACAAAGTGAAATTTCACCCCTCCTGCAAAATGCTGCCTTGAACTGCGTGCCAAGATTCTGCCTCCTCTTTCTCAAAATTCATGCCTTCTCCTGGTTCCTCCTTCCTCCCCGTGCAATGTGAAAATGAGGTTTATATATAAATTACTGGGCAGATTTATCAACGAGACTATTATGGCATGTTGGTTGGAGATCTGTTTAATAGGGAGGAGGTCGGGCAGTCAAACCCCACCTCCTCCTTTTTTTATACAAAATTTTGTTAAAAATAATTTGTGGCTTGGCTGGGCCTGCCCCTGTACCTTCATGCATTGGTTGCGTATTATTTAAGAGTTCGATGAGGTGGAGGGTCCATGCCCCAAGGGCTAGTGCACCTCCATGTACCGGTGTTGTTTTGGTTTGGTGGTTCCGTGGGAGGGGTCGGGGGTCATGGCCCGCCCCTCCACCAAATATTATTTAATATATGTGTTGGTTATGAGCGGAGGGGGTGGCGGGGTTGGTGGCCCCCCACCCCCCTTTTATATATATATATATATATATTATTATTATTATAAAACAATGTGCATTTTTTTTTTTAAATTTGAATTTTAGCTGTAGGAGTGCATTTAATGACCCACAATTTCGCCCAGAATTTGGCCCATGTTGGCCGGAATCTGGTGGCCTGAAAAGTTCCAAATTGTGGCCTCCTTAAGCTTGCCTAGTCATCAAAAAGTCAACCCAACTTTGACTGCTTCTAACTTCCTCATCCGGACTCGGATTGATGAACCATTCGCATTGCCGCGATCAAGACGACGAGATCTACGATTTGGTACTAGTTTGAGCATAATCCAAACACTTTGATTTTTGAGCTTCCCTGAGTCCTCCTTGTCTTGTGTGCGTCTCTGGAGCCACCTGGATCAATCCTGCCTACTGAGGCCCTTTTGGTCCTCCAAAAGCATGAAAAATAATATGCAACTTCTTTATACCTTGTCTGCATCACAAGAGTCTTGAAAGGCCTCGCTTCCATCTCCTTCACCTTTGTTCTTTGGAGAATTAAGCGATGAGCCGACACCTGCCACCTATGCAACTTGTAGTACATTGTTTTGCAAATCAAATGCTTGATTAACATGACCAACTAATGACCCAAACGTCCCACACTTGCCACGAGTTTATAACACATACTCGGTGGTCAAGTTTACAACAAGATGGACGCAATACCCAACTATGACAACAAGGCCAACATATCATTGTTGCTTCAACAAGTGATGAAAACACTTCATCACTGCAACACATGATTTTACAAAAAAAAACAAGGCCAACACTATTTTTTGCTTTCGACAAGTGATGGAAACACGACATGACTTTCAGAGTTTAAACTGCAACTCAAAATAAGACCAGACATCATTGTTGCTAAACAAGTGATGGAAAACACATCATCACTTTTACATTTTAAAATGCAACAAATAATTTACAAAAGAATGACCATGAAATGACAACATGTCTAGAAACCATTTTTCACTTATCAATGTGAATGGGTCGCCTCCTTATGGCAATTTTTCTTGTCAAACAATTGTTTCACTTGGTTCATGCACTGATGCTTTGTCTTTAAGGCGCTGGTCTGGATGGAGCCTCCAACAAGTGGCTCTTTGATGGCCACTTCTATAGGAGTGACTGCAATACATCTTCTTCCTCAAGATTTGCTTAACCTATTTCTTTACATGCTGTTGAGAGGGTTTTTCATGCCTCATCCTTTTGCGTACTGCCATTCTTGTCCAACACTTTGAAAATGTATGATTATTTAATCCACAAAAGGTGCATGTTTTTTGATGCCATGTTTTACGTTCATTATTAACAACATGATCATAATCGAAATGAACATTCGAAGATCGAAAGTGGTTATACCTTCCCTTTCGGTCTCTGATGTCAGTATGGCGATGAGAGCTTGCCTTAGCTCCCTCCCTGCAATGGGCACTATCGTGGGATGATGGGGATGTGTTCCCATCATTCTCTTTCCTTGATGATTTTGACGATGCCTAGGACGAATCTGACACCTTTGAGCATTCTCCTTTAGTGTATCTTGAGCCTGCAAATCGATGTTCATGCACAACCTCCAAAGGTTGAGTTATGCCTTGGTTATTAATACCAAGTTCTTCTTCCTCCTCATGCCTCATCCTTGTAACGAACCTCATGTTTGTCCCTGTAATTGGGATCTCCAAATCTCCAATATAAATCATACTATTTGAAGATGAAACTGAAAGGAAATCAACATATTTTACCTCCTCTTTCGATTTGGAAAGAACTGATGAGGGTTGCTCATCATCTGTTGTTGGTGGTTCGCTAACTGTCGTGGTGCATTCCCCAACTTCCTTTCTGACATACCCAAGTCCTGTTCGACACGGTAATTCCTCTACTTTGATGGGGTTGACAATTCCTTGGCCATTAACGCCCAAGCCTTTTCCTTCATACCCCATTTTCTTCAACAGTTTGGAGCCAATTCCTGTGGTATGATTTTCAAAAATAGCAAAATCATCATCAGGAAACATACATGAAGATGGAGAACTACTTTTTACCTCACATGGGTCTCGCTGCAGCTTTTCCAAGGCCTTGTCCTTTGCTTGCAGTTATTGTAGAAAACTTTGTTTTTCCTCTTTCTCTTCATGTAGACGCATCTTCAATTCAACGTTCTCTGTTTGAAGATTATGTTTGTTTTTCTTCAGTTTGTCCAAGGCCTCTTCCGTGGATTGCAACTGAAGCTGCAATCACTCCTTTTCCTCTGTCTCTTTCTGTAGAGTTTCATACATGACTTCCACTCTTCTGGAAATGTTGAGCATGGTCTCATACATTGCTTTTTCATCCTCTGTTGCTGCACGTTCCATTGTTCACGCTGCAATTCACATGAACGCAAAGACTGCTTCGATACCACTTGATCCAGGTCCGGGTGTGACGAAGGACCCTTCCAAGACCTTTTACTTTCATGATGTGTTAGATTGCATTTTTAAAATAACATAAATGAATACATCTGCATACCGTAAAGAAGAGTAACAAGACAATCATCAGTAACATAAAAACATAAGCCATTGATACTGGAGTTCATCTAGGAGGGACTACGTCTCTGGGCCTTGGTGTCAAGATGGTGTAGGCTACTGCATTAAGTGCTATCAATAGTGATGATGTACACAAGAGATGATGTCGCGATCATACAAGGAAAATGTCCTCACGCAGGAGTGGCTCTACGAGTTGTTCCACTATAGGAACTCTCAGTCAAAAGGACTCCTATCCGTATGACACAAAACTCATGCACGATGAGCATCCCGCCAACATGGCATAAAAGGGATCTCAAAACAAACATGCATGGTGACACATGAGTATCCCATCAACATACAACTAAGGGATCTCCAAACATAACATGACAAATCATGCTAACAAGTACATCACATAGACGATTCCGTGTCACATCAACCAGGAATCATGAAAACATGTAATAAACAAGATCCCTCATCAACATCAACAAGGATCTATGCAGCATAATGCATAGAGAAGAAGTACATGAACACAACATATACCTCACAACCAAGGGCTATCTGAAGAAGCAGATGTCAAACTGCTGAAGCTGCTCGGACCATCGATCTTACGGCATCAATCGCATGACTACTCGCACATGGATGTTGACACCTACATTCCACTTAGAAAAGTGGCTGAAGAATAGAATGAGAGAATGAGAAATCTAAATGCACCATTAGATTTGTGATGTCGAATAGTGCAAAATCGATTGTCCAATTTTTGAATTCTGAGAAGCTGAGAATCTAGGGCTCAAGGAATCTTTTAGATTCCCCCTAGATTCCTCAAAGATTCTGCTCCATGGGTGGACTGGAAATCTGCAACTCCAAATGTGAATCTGACTTCGCCATTTCGATCTCTACGGAAAACCATGAAAAACGACTGTAAACTTGACTATATTTCGACATGGAGAAAAATTACCTCCTCAGAAAAATTGCAAGGAACCTGGTTTTGCTCCCTATTTTTGCAACAATCATGGTTCCACCATCATACTGAAAATGGCTAAAAAATGTAGAACTCTAATGGAGACATGGACAATGCCATTGCATTCGTGGCGTTGAGAAGTTTTGAAACCATATAAAATTTGCCAAAATATGACAAAGTGAAATTTCACCCCTCCTTCAAAATGCTACCTCGAACTGCATGCCAAGATTCTGCGTCCTCTGTCTCGAAATTCATGCCTGCTCCTAGTTCCTCCATCCTCCCTGTGCACTATGCAAATGAGGTTTATATATAAATTACTGGGTGGATTTATCAACGAGATTGTTATGGTGCATTGGTTGGAGATTTGTTTAATAGGGAGGAGGTCGGGTAATCAAATCTCGCCTCCTCCTTTTTTTATACAAAATTTTGTTAAAAATAATTCGTGGGTTGGCTGGGTGCACCTTGGGCTGCTCGCCCCCATACCTTCCTCCATTGGTTACATATTATTTAAGAGTTCGATGAGGTGGAGGGTCTGTGCCCCAAGGGTTGGCCCACCTCCATGTACCGGTGCTATTTTGGTTCGGTGGTTCCATGGGAGGGGCTGGGGTCGTGGCCCACCCCTCCAACAAACATTATTTAATATATGTGTTGGTTCTGAGTGGAGGGGGTGGCGGGGTTGGTGGCCCCTACCCCCTTATATATATATATATATATATATATTTTATTTTTTATTATAAAACAATATTCATTTTTTTTGAAATTCGAATTTTAGCCGTAGGAGTGCATTTGATGACCCCACAATTTCACTCGGAATCCAACCTAGGTTGGCCAGAATCCGGTGGCCAGAAAAAGTCCAAATTGTGGCCTCCTTAAGCCTGCCCAGTCATCAAAAAGTCAACCCAACTTTGATTGCTTCTAACTTCCTCATTCAGACTCGGATTGACGAACTGTTCACACCGCTGTGATCAGGATGACGAGATCTACGCTCTGGTCCTAGTTTGAGCATAATCCAAACACTTTGAATTTTGAGCTTCCCTGAGTCCTCCTTATCTTGTGTGCGTTTCTGGAGCCACCTGGATCAACAAGTCATCTATCATATATCGAAAAAAGAGGAGATGCCTCAACTTGGGATTATCAACTAAATTTGTTAGGCCCAAACGAGACTAGCCTGTCTAGGGTTACACTAAATCTTTAGGAAACTATCCAAAAAAACCAACCAAACAATGAATAGATGAGCCCAATAGACAGATCATATCCATATTAGAGCTTTTCAAGCTTGCTGTCAATGGTAAAAAACACCTTAATCTGTAGCCACATGGAGCTAGTGACCATGCGTGCGAGTGAAGCTCTCTAGATGCACAAAGAGCCCTATCAAGTGTGTGGTTATGGCCACATTTTTGCGATTCAACCTTGTGACTATAGACAAAATATTATATTTGCATGTATGAGTTTGGACCCTACAATTGCAAATTTATATGAACCAACTTTACGAACCAACATCACACCTTTATCATATCCAGGCTCTTCTTCCAAGCATAATTCAGGGGTTTCCTCCAAACCCTCGCCTCGTGATATTTACCAAACCCTATCTCCTCTTGCTAGAACAAGGTTTCTTAGGATTTCCTTCAAAACCTATCATTATTTTAGGTCTCTTCCATCCTGCTTTCATCAACGATGTCTTCATAGGGGTGACATCCATGACTTTGCTGTTAGATAATTGCCTTTACAAACTCTATAACATTTATATATGCATTCACCCCATTAAATCATAACATTATGAACAATTATGTAGAAAGAACAATAACATTAGTAATACAGTGGAGCATAAATAAACCATAGAAGAAAATCATGGAAATAAAGAGACACTAGGATTGGTCAGAGACCAAGGAAAAACCCCACAAGGATATTAAATTTCATTAATTATTCAAATAATATACAAAGTACATCATCATGATACATCATATACATATTAGGCATCCTTGAGTTAAACCTAAATCGGTTCATAATTTCATTTGTGAATTGAATGAAACAAATGCAAGAGAGCAACAATCATAACTACACATTGGCTATAGAGACATTGTTACTACTGGAATATCAATATTTTCATCTCTATCATGCTAATTGTTAGGGTCCTATAATAATAAGATTCATAATTTTGAATTGGCTATCGTTAGTATTGTAATATTGTCCATACTTTTTCTTTTTGCAAAATGTTTTCCATATTAAAAATTAAAAAATGTAAAGAGGGTATGTCCTAAAAGAAATATCAAAGGATTAAAATAATAAGAAAAGATCAAAAAAGTGAAAAAATATGAACCACAAACAAAAACAGATCATGAAAGTGTGCAAGTTCAAGCGCCACTACTTTTTACTTTACTGTGCAAAATAATAGTTGTGCGCAACTCTTCATAAATGCCACAACCCATGATAGTCAAATAGCTTATTCTTGAATTGTTCATGCTTTAAATTTCATGTTTATAGATAGAGAATAAAGATCTAGCCAAACTATTTAATCTTGGCAGATTAGTAGTTAGGTAGAGAAATAAAATGTGCTCAACAGCTTAATCTAAGCCATTGGAAGATATAAGGTTAGAATTACATAGTTTGCTTTTCAAAAGAAAAAGGAAAGAAAGGGTCTGCTAGTTTAAATGCACCCAATAAAGTGAAGAAAAAATGTTAGGATAAGTAAAGGGTAGGTAGAAGAAAGGTTGCAGAAATACAAGGTTGTCAAAGCATAAGCACATTTATCATGCTTAATCCTATGTTTCAGTGTGCAAGAGCAGTTATGAAAGTGAAAAGATGTTCACAAGTTGATTTAATTAACTTCCCCTCATTTCATTTCACCCCCCATTACATACTTGCTAATTTCCCCATCATCCCATCATTTCTTAAGAATATACCCTTTTCCCTTCATTTTGACCCTTACCCCTTGGTTTCACACATTTCCCTAGCAAATTACCCTCCAAAGGTCATTTCCCAACCCAAAACCCCTCTTCCCTAGTGTGAAACCCATTCCCCTTTGAAAAAATCATTTTCCCCTTATTAATTTCCTTATTTTATCTAAAAAACCCATAAAACCCCCCTTGTCCTAAGTTTAAATTCCCCCTCTGCATTACTTAATTAACTCTGCCATACCATATTTTGCCTAAAAAACCCATAAAACCCCTTTATTCTAAGTTTTGTTCCCCCCCCGTATTATTTAATTAACTCCGCCATTCACATTTTCCTTGACATAACCCGTTTAACCCACCACCCTCGGTGCAGTTAACAAACCTTGCCACATTTAAACCCTGGTCCCACTTTATTAAACCCACTTATATTTAACCCTGCCTTATTCATTAATTAATTACAGTTAAGTGTAATTAATCCCCCCGGGCCCCGCAAATCTCTGCCCTTATTCCCTCTGTGCATTTCCACCGCGCGACAACTGTTAGATATTGCACCCCCAGATCTGATTTCGTGCATCCATATCATGCTGATTCTCTTTCCTAGCTTTAGCAACTTGAGAGCACGTGAGATTCGTGGTTTTTCTCGGGCCCCTTTTGGTTACATGGCAGCTCTAGGTGAACTTGTGTGCTCTCAAGGAAATACTGCCTGACTGCCAAAAGCATTGCGATGGCCCCTGAAACCGCCTCCTCGCATAAAATAAAACCACCCACTGTTCATTTATATAAATTCCGCGCAAATGTGACCATTGCCCGTTAAAAGGCCAAAGACGCTCATTTTCACTATTTTCGCTCATTCAAACTGTGAAAGCTGCCTAAGCCTTCCTGCACCACCCTGAGCCTCTACAACCGAATTTGACCACCAAAACACGCTCCGGACTCCATCCATAGACATCTCAGTTCAATAAAGCCATTCATTGCCTTCCTTGCAGACCTATGCTTTATTGATTATTATTTTATTTTGCAGGTGATTAGTAGAATGAAAGCTTGGATAAATAGTTTTGATACTAGTTCCAAAACCTGTTTACTCCAAGATTCGCAAGGAAATGTATTCAAAAGGCTTTATTCAGAAGGAAAAGACAATTATCACAAAGAAGAAGGAAACAATTTACATAGTAAATGTTAAAACAAAGATGAAATCATTTTCACCAGCACAACAAAAGATTCTTACAAACTACTCTCCAAGAAACATTTTGTATTCTACATGTGTCTTTTAGTAAAAATCATTTTTACTAAAAACAAAAAAGCATGAAAGAGTGAGTAAGATTTATAGTAAAAGGTAAAAATGAAAGAAGGTGACAGAGTATACAGTTAAAAGACTAAACAAAGGAGGTAGATGAAAGTGTATTAGATGAAAGGTCATAAGTAAATATGACATCCAATGTGAAGACCAAATAGCCAAGCAGCTTAAAGGGAAAAAGATCAAAGACTAAAAGACAACAAAACCTAAATAACAGGGGTAGCAAACATCAGTTCAATAGTTGTTTCTATCTTCTTGCATGAAGATATTTCTTTTTCCTAGATTATTTCTCAATGCAGTTTGAGATATTTTGTAAGTTCTTTTGTATAAATACTTCATAATTCGAAGTATTGAGTGTGGATTGCTATATGTTCATAGAGTTATTTTGATCTTAAACCTAAGGGTTATTGTACCAATTTTCAAGTGAACAGACTAGAGCAAGTAATAAAAAATTTTCACTACAGAATTCATGAGATGAGCTATCGCAGTGAAGTATCTTCTTTGTCTGATTTTGTTACTTTCTTATGTGCTTCATAAAATTAAATGTTATCTAAATTTGAATGAATTATCTAGAAATTTAACTTAGAATTTGTCTAAGTACACTCTGTTTTGCACAGTTAATCATTTATATGTTTTCCTCTGATATTCGGATTTGAGAACCCTTAATTTCTCTCCCATCCTGGTTGACCTCTTCAATTTATCTTCATAATCTGGCCTAGGGAACCCTTAATTTCTCCCTGGATCTTATTGGAAACCATTTCACCATCAAGCCTTTGAGATCTGTAGTAACTCCTCTATCTTGCCCTGTAGACATTGTTTTTAGAACTTGATCCAGTCCTGTTTGTCTGGCATTTTGACCCCATAGCCAAATGGTAAAAGCAACCCTCTGTTCATCTAATTAAGTGATCCCACCACTCAAATTCAAATAAAAAACCCAAGCACAATCACAACTAGCCTAAAATCAAATAACTAAACAAAGTTAAATTAAAAAGAGAGAGCCCTCTCTGAGATTAGGAAGGCTAGATCCTGATCTCCAAAGTTGGTTTGTGGTTACCTCTATCATTTCTTTTTTCTGACAAATTAGAAGAAATTTTGGAGTGATAACACTAAAGATGTCAGTTATGTCATGCCAATATTATCACTAATGTTATGCCAACACAATCAATTATGTCATGCCAACACTATCATTACTACTATGGCAACACAATCACTTCCATCATGCAAATACTATCACTATTGCTATGCCGACGCAATCAATTTTGTCATGTCAATATTGTCACTAGGGTTGCAACATTTAAATACCATTACTTCTATTAGTGTTATAGACATATTTGGGCACTACAACCCCAATCACATATGTCCATAAACCAAGGGCTTCTAAGTCCCTAAAAGTGTTGTAATGATGAATCAAATATCAATGACCATTATCACAAGCAGTTTTACGCGAAGTTCAAGCTCGTTAAAAAATAAACCTAGAAATGAGCATATGTTCCACTAGAGTTTAAGCTCATTAAAAAATGAACCCACCTTCGGTAAATAACCATTTCGATCGCATAATTATCAACTTTTAAACCTTGATCGTGTTCTTATCATCACCTCCACTCTTTTTTAGCCGATCATACGCCTCCATTTGATTGTTTACCCCTTTTGACGAACAACTGCGATGAGTGATCCTATTAGCCATTTTCTCTACACTGATGTGATTGAAAAAGTTCCAAACATTACCTGGAACCAGCGGCTATCCGAAAACATCACTCGTTCTTCAAAAAACGAGTCTCCTTTAAGCTCTTTTCATCTGACTCGTAAAATATGAAAAGATTGCTGAGAAATTGGCCTCTCCAGCTCATTAAAGCGATTGGAAGTGCCATCCCTCCTCTAGATTTTAATATTTTTGGACCTGAAGGATTATTACACAAAAAGATCGAGCGTTTGTCTTGTTCGGCTCGTTAAAACTATCAAAAAATCATCCCTTTCGCATTGTTTTATACTTTTTCAGACTTAAGGGATTATATTACGAAAAAGGAATATTGGAGTTTCCTTTCCGTCTCTTTTAGACTCTCTAAAATTGAAAAGAACCGAGTTATCCTTGTCGTTAAACTCGTTAAAACAATAGCAACAAACTTGTCCATGCAGACAAGAGCGAGTCTCACTGTCGCTAGGCTCGTTAAAACATAGCGATGGGTTTGCCCAAAGGTCAAATTATAGAACAAGCATATGTTATCTTCCTCAAGCTTGAAAAAAATAAAGAGGTACTGGTCAGAAATGACTGGGGAAAATTGGGAAGAAAACTTGAAGAAACTTTATTAGTTGCAGGTCGCTCTTGAACATGACACTTTCACTCCATCACCATGATTGAGTCGGGTTGGGTTATTCCGTTCACCGGTCATATTACCATTGGTCCACCATACCATCCACTTTTGGGGTTAATGCTACCAATCCATTTTAGTATTGCCGATATGTTCAAGAGAAGTCGCTCAGATAATTCACCAACCCAGCTTATGTCTCATTCGCTGCAATACCTTCACGCATCATTCTTTCATGACCGCCACCCTGAACCTTGTGTCATTAGATCGTTTTCACCTCCACAAAATCATTTGCTCTATTCTGTGTCATAGATGTGGGATTCATTAATGCCCTCCTACGACGGGTCACTTCTTGTCGACATCAGCTCATTATCCAAGAAGTCGACCTAGGAACAACCATTCCAGTACTTTGAAGCTTGCATGCCTCAATGGCAAGTTTCTCACTTCCAATGACAGGTTTACATTAATGGCCTTCGACCGAAAGATTTTGCGTGGTGTTCGACATCGACTCATGTATTCACACCACATGAATTATACTACAGTACCTTGAGGGTCATCATCATCATCGGTGATTCCTCTCGTGCCTGTTAACAACTTACATCATTGGCTGGTAATCAGGTGATGTCTTTCCATATTCGACATCTGAACATATTTTCACATGGACCGACTTGTACTTTGGGTGAAGATTGAACGAGTTTTGAAGACCTCGGATCTTGTTTCATCCATCTGGGTTGCGATATATTCAGGAAAATAAAGACATCAAATGTACATCATTGCTGCACAGATAATCATCCAAACCAAAGGATGATGGCTCTACCAGAATCATCAGTCTGCCATATAGACAGTTGTCTGTCCTATGTACATGAAAATGAATTTATAAAGCTGAGCATGGGAATGCCCGTCTTAGCTAGATCATGAAAAATATTATGAAGATAATGTATTGTATTTTATCTTATTACAGGTCACCTTCCAGCTCGAAAAACCTCGGATCCTCATGATAAAGCATTTCACCCGATATCAAAAATATTTATGACCTCATGCTTCAGGGGGCAACTGTTATAGACATATTTTGGCACTGCAACCCCAATCACATATGTCCATAAAACAAGGGCTTCTAAATCCCTAAAAGTGTTGTTTCATACCCCAAAGTAGCAAGGTCAGTTGATTACATCATCTCCCAGAAGTTCTCCTTGAAAAACTACTTAGAACTGGTCAAAATAGGACCATACAGTCTGTGCAATGCTAAGGGTGCAATGCATCTCACCTGCCACATGCAAAAAGTGCGATGCATACTGGAAAACCCTTCTGTAGGTTGCGATGAGTGAGAGCAGACAAATGGCAGACGTAGTTTGCTAGGTGGAGACCCTGACAATCTTCTAGAAGCTGCTCATTTGACACTTGCCTCTCTGAATTCGCCTAGGGATGAGTAAGAGATCATGAAATCTCCAAGTGGAACCAAGAAATATCAGAGAAATGACACTAATCAAAATCCCAGAAGCTGACTCACCGCCCTGCAAACATCTGTATATGGATCCCTCATCCTAGAGATTCAGAGGCTAGAATTTTGTAATTTGCAAGGAAGTGTTGTTGGTTTCTCTTTGAAGACATTTTTGGGTGATCTTTCTTTGTATGAGGTGAAGAGGGCTTTCATGCTGGGAGGATGGCGCTGGGTCAGACCAATAGGTTGTAATCCTCTCTTCTACTACTTCTATCAATAAAGTTATTTGAGTTTTCCTCCATATTCTTGTATATCTCTGAATCTTGTATTGATATATGCATTTGTATGGTTAATATACATCTGATCCTATATTGTTTATGGTTATAGATCTCTATGCTTTGATGGTATTATGCTGCTTTGACTCTACATGTGCTCTTTGAAGCGGGACAAGTAAGGAAGGAGTGGCGAAATTTTGTCAAAGGGGAAAGGAGACAAGAAAGGAGCCAAGCGAAAGACTGAGGTTGGTACTCTCTGCTTCTTTCTCATCTGTCTCTCATAAAGGAAAACACAAGTGACTTTAGTTTGTTTGTTTCTAAGATAGCTACCCGTCTTAGTGGGACTAGCAGCTCTGAATAGACACTAGTTTTTCCGATAACAATTAGATACAACTGAAAGGACCGGTGATGCCAAGGATATAATAGAGGATGATGTCTTACGCTGAAGTGGGATCCGAACCATTCATATATGCTAAGAAACATATAAACCATACATTCGAGATTGCCATTTAGAGTTGCAAGATTAAGTTACCACAGGATATGGGAATCATCACAATAAGTGAGTGATCACAAAGAATGTGATCCAAAGTATAACGTGGGCCATAGAAATTTGCTGCACTTCAATCGATCTTTAGAAACAAAAATCATGAGATTGTCAGATGTTTGCTACAGGTGAAGAGTCTGAACAATTACGACCTAAGATCATAAACCCATACATTACAAAAATTGTGAGCCTATAATTAGAGAAATTTTGAGGTCTGAAATGGACCTCCTTAGGAATATTATAAAATAATAGTGGAAATAATAAAATAAAATTATCTTACATCATCGAATTTTAGAGGGGAAAAAGAAAAAAAATACATTTTCAATTCGTATTTTCAACTTATTTCCTTGCAGTTTTACTCAAATTGAGTGGGAGCACCCATTGGATGCGAAATTTAATTCCTCATCCAAGGAGTACCCATGTTGCATACTTAAGATGGACCCTGCTACATGAAAAATGAGAAATACATGGAAAAACATGATTGCAATAAGATATTTCATGTATTTCTAATTTTTCTATGTAGAAATCATGTTTTTTCATGTAGAAAGGTCTATTAAAGCTATGCAACATGGGTACTCCTTGGTTGGGGAACCAAATTTTGCATCCAACGAATGCTCTCGGTCAAAATTTGAGTAAAACCGTAGGGAGATAAGTTGAAAAATAGTTCTTTTTTATTTTTTAATATTTTTACTTTTTTACTTCAAAAATGATGAATCATACCCCATGGTTGACATCATCATCTTGAATCCTATTGGTTCTTATAAAATTGATTTTTGTTGTAAATTTTTGTTTTTATGCCAATTTTAGACCTAAAAATTTCTATAATTAATGTCATTCACCGAGGGATAGAATACACCAACCTCAAATTAGATCGAACCATAGAAATGAAAATTGTATATTCCAGAGAAATAGATCGATTGCCTATTTATATAAATCGATGTGGTTTCCTTTTCTAGGACCAACCTTTGATTTTGGAGTGAAAGTTTAAAATTGAATTTAAATTTAAATATACCCAATAATATTTTCTTTAATACTCATTTTTCAAATCATTTTTGGATCAATAGAATTTTCCTTATGACCAACATAAACCATCTTTGGGGTTTATTATGGGAATTTCTCCCTGGACACCAATTTTAACAGAATATGGAAATCCAAAAATTTATTTAATCAAAAAATTTGGAAATATCTGGATCCTTATATTTTCTTGTTTAACCAAGTTGACTAAGACCCGGAAATCCAAAAAATTGGAAAAGACGTTAGTGCAAGTAAACAAGCATCCTATAGTCGGATATGACCTAGCAAGATAAGGTGTCCAACTTGCAGACATGGCACATTGTGGTGATGGCATTGGGACAATGTGGACACTAAAATGGTACACATGGAAAATATTATAAGGGCCATAACTTTATGTCCCGAGCTTGGAATTTGATGAAATTTATATCATTGGAAACTTCTCAATGAGAAAAAGATGAAGATGGCCTTAGAAAGTATGACTAATATGGTTAGAAGAAGAAAAATTTCAAATACCTCATTTCATAAAGTAAGCTTGGGTGTTGGGCATATACACCATGTACCCTTACAGAGGCTTAGAGGGCACTGGGTGTTGTTACAACAAAATTGTGACGATTTGGGATGACTTGTTGGACATGGAAGATTGGTGGAAAAGTCACGAAAAGGAAGTAAGTTGATGAATGACACTTGGTTTGCTATCGCCTAATATAGAATCTAAGTGGAAAAAACCAATCCATGGATACAAACTTTGGTTAACAAATAAGATTTGTATCACTATCACCTCAACACAAATTACCCTTCACTTTTGGTTGGCTCTCAAGAGGTCAAGGTACGATCCCTTTGATATACAATTTTTAGAAGGAGAGGTTAAGTAAATATTAATTATGATTAGATTAGGAAACGAAAAGGTTTAATTTAATGATGAAGATGCATGAATCCCACAGAGATTAACACTGTAAAGATAAAGTATCTAATTACTTAATGATATAATGCTTTAAAACTGATTGACCTTAATTTGATGTGAGGCTATACCATATTAAACCACTTAGGTGCACAAGACATTGAAAAAATATGTGGATTAAACTGAAATTTGGGTAAATTATATGTGTTAAAGGAAAATTTTCAAATTTGAGCTGTTGGGGTTTGACAACTTGTGCTTTGGGACCTTTACATCAAGGACCTATGAGGTAACATTTTGACACCATTGCTGGTGAAAAAGTCCATTTCTGTAGAAAATGGAAGATTATGCTTCATTATATTGGGATGAGGGTTTTGGTTTGAAGATCTTGTCTTCGTCTAGTGACTCCATGAAAGGAAGAAGCCATTTTCCTTGCAAATTTTGAAGACTTGTTGCTTGTAGGGTAAAATAAGCAATATTGTGAAAGCATTGAAGATTCATCTTCTGAACACCATTCTATTTTTCGTATGAGGTGTGAATATGTTTTGCATATTTTATTATTAGGTTTGAGTTTTTGAAATTTTATAAGCATATAATCATCCGAATATTTGAAATATTTATACATTCCACTTGATTTCTTAGGCATTCCAGAAGCTCCAAATGAAGGTAATGATTTAGATTTTCTTTATTCCATGGGATTATTTTATGGATATAATGATTTAGCCATATTACATGTTATATATTTCATGAAGGTTACAACATAATATCATATTATTCATATGCATTTTTGAGGACAAGACAACATATTGGTTTTGGAATTTTGGTAAAGAACGAATTTCTTCATTTGCATATTTTTTTGAAGATAATCCTCAAGCATTGGGATCCTCTCCATGAAGGGGAGGAATATAGAGAATTCATTAATCATTCTTACTTAAATAAGAAACATCTCAAAATCCCATTAAACATCCAAAACTCACAAAAAACATATATGGACAATCTTTTCATGTTTCCCTTGAAGAGCTAGAACCAAGCCATGAATCCTTTGAAGATCAAAGGCACGAGGAGGAAGCATACACTTCATCCCCATAGAAGACCGAATACACAAATAATCACTTCACGAAGAGGATATTGTGGAGAAGAAAGCGCATATTCGTCCACTCGAGAGAACAAAGGTTTGATGAGTTGCACTCATTTTCAAATTTCCAAAACTTGCGATACAACCTTTTGTGATTTGAACCAGTAAGATTTTGATGAAAATCACAACCATGAAATTAATGATCTTTTCAATGTTGAAAGGTATAGATGGGCTAGAATTGTTTTTCATTTTGTTGGGTATCCCATATATGACATGGGTCATGATGGTTCTAGGGCCACAATTGCATATTTTTGGCCTCCTATGCAGCCACATAGACTGGAATTTTGCACAGAAAATTTTGATGGTATTTTTCAAACATGCATGATGACTAATAATGCAAATTTTGGAAGCATGCGAGTATGCTTTGGGTCATCAACGTGCCTTTTTTTTAACCATGTGATGGGGATGAGAGGGTGGTAAAAAATAAAATTAAAAAAAATAAAATAAAAGATAAAAACCAACTTTATTCTCCTTCTTGCATCACATAATTATGTTAGCCTTTAGGCCGTGTTTATGACAATCAAGATTCAAATAATTTTAACCACTTTTTGTCATAGTTAACTCAAAATAATTTCAAATTTTGGATGTAAAAAATGTAGAAAATTTCCAACAATTGTTACCTTTATATTTTATATATTTTCATATGAAAGTATGGTTGGAAAGTCGATGTTTAATGTTGGAGATTGTTTGGAACAAAGGTTTTTCAATTTCAAACTTGTAATAGAAATTTCTAGCCATCAAAAGGTGGGCAACAAGCCATGAATTGCAAACACATTTTTTCCTTTAGATTTTAATTTTTCACTTGCGTTTCAACATTATACTTGTTTGAAGGAGGATCATTGTTTGAACCCCACATACCTTTCTTGCTTGAATGCGTGAATGATGTTTTGCGTGAAAATTTGCCTTTGAGGAGACATATAAGTGACATTTTACAGGTTGAGGAAGGCATGGAAAATTTTAGGGGCAAATTTTCGCCCTTGGGCGAAATTAAGGGGTTTTATATTTTTATTGGGCGAATATTTAGTATCACAGTGCATTGTTACAAATCACCTCAAATTTATTTTATAAAAAATTAGGTATGGAGGTTAGCCCACCTTATTTTAAGAGAGAGAGTAAAAAAAGTAAATTTAGCCCTTGAAATTAGGAGTTACAACCTTCCACTGGCCCTAATTTTCAAGAATAGGTATTTATGATATTATTTCTCCCTCCACATTCGGTGTAAAAAAAGGTTTTTTTCTTTCATTTTCCTGTATTTCATGGTATTGGGGTTAATTTTGAGAAAATGACCTTATTTTTTGGAACAAATGGTCACAAAAGAATAATTCATTTTATTTGAAAATTCAAGTCTCTTATTTTCATGTTTATTTAAAGATTGAATAATGTTCTTGCCATATTCCAAGTTTGGATCTGTTTAGTCATAATCATATAAAGAATAATGGAAAGCATTTTTTATATTTACTCCATAAGTCACCTTATATTTACGTGTAAATAAAAAAATATAAATAAAGTGGAGTATGGTAAATAAATAAAACCTCTTTTTATACTTACTCCAAAGGTATGGTAAATAAATACAAATATAAATAAACTAGAGGTATGGTAGATAAATAAAACCTCTTTTTATATTTAGTCCATAACCCTCTTTCTATTTAAGAAGGCTCAAAAAGAGGTTTTATTTAAGTGAATCCTATGTGCCAAATACCATATTTATAAAAGAGGTATGGTAAATTAATAAAAATATAAATAAACGAGAGGTATGGTAAATAAACAAAACATTTTTTTATATTTACTCAAGTCACATTATATTTAAGAACACTAAAAAAATGTGTTATATTTAGGTGAAGCCTATGGGCCAAATACCATGGGCCAAATTATTATTAATACCATGCAAAAAAAACATTATTAACCCTAATATTAGTATTAATAAATAAAAAAAATGGCACATCGTATTGACCCATGGTATTCATGTGGAATGTAGGATATTTAAAGGGGGGAATTAAACCAACATAGATCCATATTTACTCTGGATCTACTAAGCCTTGGGAAGGATCAAATATCGTGATATGCAAACTAGCATGGAGTGAAAAAGTACTTGATTCTTGGGCTTGGTAGATCAATGGTAAAAATAGATCTTGTAATTTAATGTCACTTAAACATTTTAATTTGGTTAAAATAAAAATCAATTATTAATTTTATTAATTTTTATAAATTGCTAATAGTAGTTTTTAAGCTCCAGGGTTATAATCAACCATGGTATTGACCCATGGTAATATCATGGTATTCATGTGAGCGTAGACTATTTAAAGGAGAAATTCTATCAACTTAGATCCATCTTAATTCTGGGTCTACCAAGTGCTAAGAGGGATAAATAGATTTCATCCCTCCAAGAGTGGTAGAAGTGGAGTTAAGATGGATATAGGTTGGTTTTTATGATAATGAAGATATTAAATAGACTTAGGAAATTAAATAGATTTCATCCCTCTAAGAGTGGTAGAAGTGGAGTTAAGATGGATATAGGTTGGTTTTTATGATAATGAAAATATTAAATAGGCTTAGGAAATTATATTATAAAAAACATCTTAAGGTGAATAGTTAAAGCTACATTTAGTCACTTCACAAAATTTAGTAAAAAATACCAATATCTCCATTAATATTGGTTTTTATGATTTAACAAAAAAAAAATTCAAAACAGTGAAATCTTATCACTCTTTCCGCATCACCCTCGCAGAAGAGAGATAGTCAGTGCCCAGATTTCCCACCATTTTTCAAACGTTCTCAATATGATATCTTCATGAAAAAGTTAAGGTACTGATGTTGGATTAGTTGTTTGAAAAATATGCTGGTTTGTACAACCTTTCATCTTCTCTGTTATTCTTAATTTGTCGTAATGATCTGTAGGGGTTGGGCCAGTGCTTGAAAAATATGCTAGTTTGTACAACCTTTCATCTTCTCTGTTTTTCTTAATTTGTCGTAATGATTTGTAGGGGTTGGGCCAATGCACCATATTGTCCTAAAAGGCGGAGATTGTGCACCAAAAAGGAAATTAATCCACATGTTACAACGTTATTAAAAAATCCAAGTTGTATGAAGGTAGTGAATTATGGTAATAAGCAATTTAGATTGGGAGAGACATAATTAAATTTTATTATTTAATTGAAGATTTCCAATTAAAATAATAATAAATCTATATGTATATATTAATATATTGATTGGAAGGCTTCTGACAATGGTCACTTTTTTCCATTAGATCCCCTTTAGGCCTTTGGGATACTTACTACTTTCTTATATTATATAGTTGGGGCTTGCTACTTGTTGGCGTGTTGGGGTAAAGAAAATGTGTTTTTTTGTTTTTGTTTGTTTGTTTGTTTGTTTGTTTGGTTTTTTTTTTTTTTTTTTTTTATCTCGCAGTTGAAGTCTATGGAATAAGAAAGAAATTTGATAGCTTGAAAAAAGTGGTACAAAATATGTTTCTTTTATCTCGTAGTTGGACTCTATGGAATAAGAAAGAAATTTGATAACTGCACAAAAGTGGTAGGTTGACGAAAGTGGTAGAGAAAAGATTAATCTCTCCTACCTTGACAGAACTGGTGGTCAAGATCAACACCTACGAGAACTTTGTTGTGGAATATTATCAAAACTAATAGAAGGATATGAAAGAGTGTACAGTGAGAAGCTTGACAAACATGGCCACTGAAACTTGCAACATTGTTTGTAGGAAGAGAAAATTATGTTTCTTTTTTCCAAACATGTATGTTAGTATATTACAATTTAATGAATATGTTTTCCTGTTATCATATATGGTTTCATACTTTAACAAAACATTTGCCAAGACTTCACTTTTTATCATTCAGTGAAATATTTGCCAAGATCTTACAAGATTTTATAATTCAATGATAGATTCGCCATGACTTTACAAGATAATATAATCCGATGAGAGATTCGCCAAAAAAATTATATATACATATTATATTATTGATAAAACCGCCTCCCATTTTTCCTATGTATCATGGGGATTCGCCCATTTATTATACATATAAATTTATGGTGGTTCTTAAAATTTTCCCTAGAGGAAGGGCTTCCATATCCATTTTCTAGACCTTATATCAGTCCTTTTGCAATATGGGTTTAACTTAGGATGTATTGGGTTATGCCACTCTTTTACATATCTTTGTATTTGTTACCATGCCTATGATGTAATTCCATATTGTGGCCATCACATCATGTATTTTCTAGCTTATATTTATTTGGTAATGATTATATCCTTCTTTTGGATAATGAAGAAGCAAAAAGGGAGGGGTTGTAGAATTGATGATATGAACACATGGCTCCATTCATTGTATGATAATACTTAGCGATTTCATTTCCATGTACTAAGTAGGATAAGATGAATAAGATCTCTAGGTATGTGCATTAGATTTCATTTCATGTTGCCTTTCAAATTTTTGGCTTACATCTTTCTTCCTTTTAAAGCCAATTTTGATGCCATGGACTATATGGACATTGTATCTAGTGTTGGGGATGTAATATGAATCCATCTTGCCACATAGTTTTATTTAATTTTGCTTGGAGAATATTCTCAATAGATTCCACTAGGGTTTTTAGGGTTCTCATGCACTCTTCTTCAAAGAGTTGATGTCCCCATGTTGGAGCTAGTTGTTACACCTCATATTGTATAAATAGTAAATCATGTGATATGATATTTAAGGTGACATATTGGGATAGAGATAAGCTATACAAATTTCCTTGTTTGGAGATAGTTTATTTTGATGGTTGTGGATCCCCTTACCTCATCATGTTGCATGGGATGTTACACATTGATTCAATGGCTTATGTGATGGATTCACTTGGTACCTAGTTCTACCTTCATGATTATGCTTGATAATCATAGGGATAGTGATGATATACTCTTCTCATGCTATAATATTGATGGCTCATCTATTTATACTTTTCTCTTCATATTTCTTGCCTTGGCTTGATAGATCAATTATCTTGATGATAGTGGCTTCATGGAGTGTTCTATTATTTTATGATTGCATTCTATGGAAGAAGGGTCCAACCCACTCCTTGCTACATATTTGTACTCCATTTCTAGATCACTTGGCTTCCTTGTTCTATTTTGGTGTTAAGGTTGCAACTTATAATGGACATATACTTCACCTTCATGGAACACTCACCTATTAGCACAAATGCTGGGAAATTTCATTTGGTTTTCTATTGTATCATCATTGGAGAGAGGTAATCCTATGCATTTGGGGAATATTGGGCTCTTGGTTGACTTAACCCTTGATTCAAGGTGTTTATTTTATGCGAATTCAACCTCCTATTATGAGAGCCACTTCACTTTATTTTACCTATGGATAGTTGTTACACTTTGGAACTTGATCTTAGAGTACTCATAGAACATTTCTCTTGAGTTCTCCTTCTTTTGAGGTCTCTTTGCACTAAATTTCATGATGAGGGTGTCCACTTGAAGAGGCTATATTACACATATTTCCATGCTATCTTGTTGAGGGCACCCAGAAATGGAGGATATCCACTTAGTCTTTCTTAATTTTTGCAACTCGGGTCAAATTCCACCTTGGAAATCTCAAATGACCGAGATGATGATTTCATTAGATTCCACTTTTCAAGAGGACCAAAATTGAACTAAAGATCACCTTATTTGGATAAGAAAAAGTTTATTTTTGAATTTATTTATTTGCTTATGTATATTGGGTTAGGTCGGCCCTAAGCACATGTTAAATTGGACAGGTCGGCCTCAACCCCAAGTGGACCCTCATGAAATCCTATAAATAGAAGAGACCTCAAGCTCATTTGGACACATTGATCAAGCCATATTCTCTTCTCTTATTGTCTTGGTTCGCATAGGTTTGTCGGAGGAAAGTTCACGCAAGGGTCTGAAATCTTAGGGATGAAGCTCATAATGATTTAGGGTTTTTTGATTCTTGGATGCTAGCACATAACTAGGCATTTTAGTCCTTGGACGCTGGCACACAGTGGTCAACACAATGTCCAAAGAGCCCTAGACACTGGCACAAAAGCCTATGGGTGCGTCTAGGGTTTCAAACGCAGATTGGGAGGTTTCGGTCCCCAGACGCTCGCATAGAGTGGTCTTGAGAGTGTCTAGGTTGTCTCGAATGTATCAAAAATAATTGGAAGAGAGCGTCTAGGGTTTTGGAGAATATATGGTGAGTTGGTCCCCAAATGCACACACATAATGGTCTACAGAGCATTCAGGCTATTGTAACACCCTCCTCCCACATCCACCCAAATAACCATGCCAACCGGGGAAAACATGAGATGAGATGCTACTATGATTAGATTCAACCTCCTATGTGACCTTAAGGAAGTGGAATCGATGGAACATCACACACAATTATCCAACACCATCAACATAACCCTCAGGAGACAAGTCAACCACTCAAACAGCATGCCTTTGGGTCCCGTTGTTGTTCTAGATCTCTTAGGCCATAGTCACTCTCATACTATGGGAAAGGGAGTGACTAGCAACCTAAAGTCACTCTCACTAGCTTGCCTGCTAGTGACCAGGGACCAAAATTTCTAGTTTTGTGCCAGAGACCCCGGGAATTAAGCCACTTGTTCAGGCCCAGAGCCCAAGCCACTGCCCATAATGGAATGATAGCTCAGAATTAGTAAAAATATGGGGAAACAATAATGCAAAAGAAAATAACTAAACAAGACCATAACCAGACCCCTACTAGCCATGACAGGCATTTCGTCAAACACATCACCAACACGTAACCTACAGATGTAAAGAACGAAATAAAGTCTATGGATCTCATACTTATCTGAGAATATCTATGAACCATTGTTGCCTCATTTCAATTGTTGCATTATCCTTTAATCATATACAAGTAAAAACATGATGAGAGCCATACATAGTTGTTGTCATAAAATATACATATAACCAACATAATAGGAAGAGAAATACCATAAACATATCAACCATAAATATCCACATATACATCAATGTTAGAAAAATTATATATTACAGAGCAATGGAACACATAAAATATTGTAGAAATATAAACACAGAAAACGCATAAAACAAGAGAGACATAGATATACGTGGTTCACCCAGTTTGGGCTACGTCCACGAAGAAACAACCAGTCCTTCCTTTTATATTATCCAGCAAACTGAAGAGATACAACCTACAATAGATCTGCTGTAATTCCCTCTTCGCTCTCAATCTCCTCTCTCTTCCTCACTCAGAATACAGATCTACATAGACACAATACAATTCCCTCATATATAGCGAGGGGTTGCCTTCTAGGGCAAAAAACCCTAAATTAAACATAACTTCTACTGTTAGATCTCCGCCTAATGAATGGCCCAGATTGACTATGAAATTACAACATTTTACAAGGCCATTTTACATCTATTTTTAGCTTTGGCAGCACTGCCTCCCAAAGGTCGCAACCACCCCCCCTGGACCCCCCCTACAGTGAATATTTTATGGCAAACTGGGGTCCAATGTGGCAATACCTTTGAATATAGAAGATAATCAGGCTCCACAGCCAACAATCTCCCACTTGGAGACTGATTATAACAACTCCACTACTGCTTCATTTGCTGGACAATGACTCCACTCTGGACCTGGCTGTTTCTCATCTTCTTCATCATACTTGAAGACCAATTGAAACTAAGCAGACTCTCAGTTTCTCCCTGGTTACAACTTTTGTTAACATATCTGCAGGATTTTGGCTAGTGTGTATCTTTTCCAGCTTCAACTATCCATCTTCCAATGTTGACCGTATGAAATGGTACTTGAGTTGTATATGTTTAGCCTTGGAATGAAATGCATAGTTCTTTGCAAGATGTATGGAACTCTGGCTATCACTGTATAACCTACCCAACTCCTGCTTCTTACCCAATTCATCCAGAAACCATTGTAACCAAATCATTTCTTTACTAGCCTCTGTAGCAGCAACATACTCTGCTTCCGTTGTTGAGAGTGCAACAACACTTTGCAGTTTTGAGACCCAACTGACAGCTGTTCCACCTACAGTAAACACATACCCTGTGGTGCTCCTCTTGTTATCTCTATCACCCACCATATCTGCATCAACATATCCCTGTAGAGCAATGTTTGAACCACCAAAGCATAATGATTTATTTGTGGTACCTCTCAAATACCTGAGAATCCACTTCACTGCCATCCAATGTTCTTTTCTTGGATTGTTCATGTACTTGCTTACAACTCCCACTGCATGTGCAATATCAGGCCTTGTGCAGACCATTGCATACATTAAGCTTCCAACTGCTGATGCATATGAAACTTTAGACATATGAGCCATTTCTTCCTGAGTCTTGGGACATTCCTCCTTACTTAATTTGAAATGGCTAGCCAAAGGTATACTAACTGGTTTTGCATTCTTCATATTAAACCTTTTCAACACATTTTTTATGTACTCACTTTGAGACAATTTTAATTTGCGATTCTTCCTGTCTCTAGTTATTCTCATACCAAGGATTTGTTTTGTAGCACTTGTTAAGTTCCTATACCAATAGGTTTCATTTTTCATGATTGACTATGGAAGTGCCAAATATGTTCATCTTTTCATGCTGCAAAGGTTCCATATTTTGTAAACAAATGAAGAAAATTAAAAAATGTAAAGAGGGTATGCCCTAAAACAAAAATCAAAGGGAAAAAAGAGTAAATTGGTCAACAAAAGTAAAGAATATGAACCCCAAATCAAAAGACCAGGAAAGTGGCCAGTCAAAATGCCACTGCTATCTTATTTGCAAGTTTACAATGTGTTAATATTTTTGCTTATCACGCCCAACAGTTCAATCTGGACCATTCCATATTTAAATTTGCTGTTGTAGAATAGAGAAGGAATATCTATCCAAACAGTTCAAGCTTGGCAGATGAGTAGTTATGTAGAGTAATTAAGGAGCTCAACTGCTTAATCTGGGCCCTTGGAAGAGATAAGGGTAGACTTAGATAGGAGGGTAGTCAAAAGAAAAGAGAAACTTCAGGGTTTGTAAGTTCAAATGCACCCAATCCAAAGGAAGAAAAAATGTTAGGTGTATTAGGCTGGGTAGGCAATTTGAGGTTACAGAAGCAGGTGGGTGCTCACTTTTGTCTTGTCAAAAAAGACTCATCTCATTAATGACATTGGTACCCTGGCAGTTGTTTGGTTGCAGAACAGTGGAAGCATGACTAATTTCCCCTTCATTCCCCAGAAATCATTTGCTAACATCCCCTCAAGGACATTGGGATCTGCCCAAAAGTCCTGTTTCACTCCATTCTATAGGAAGTACTAATCGGTTTACTTAGTGGAAAGAAGCCACATTTCTTGTGTAAAAATCATCATTCCATAGTCTTTTCATCTTCTTATGTCTAAGTCTTCACTCCACATACTCAGCATTCACCCATACAATTTCAATTCATAAGGTCATATTAACCTCTAATTCTATTATATAGCTCCCTTAATCATTTCCATATCCATATAGTACAAAAAACTATATTAAAAAGCCCAAAAAATGTAAATATCCCCACCCCTTGGCACTATAGCCATATAACCCCAGCTTGGGAAATACTATGTCCATTTGGGATTTGTATTAGCCCTTCCGCATCCAAAATGTTGGGGATTAATTTAACATTTGGTTAAATTAATAACCATTCACCCCCTCACGCATAAACCTTACCACATTACCCACCACGCTCATATATTTTGGATTTCATTTGATGTTTGATTAAATGAATAACGGTGATCATCTGTGCCAACCCACAAAACCCATTAACCTAAAGTTTTTCCCCTGCCATATTTTTATAATGTTTAATATATGGGCGGGTCCCCGCGCATATTGTGCCCACATCTATGCATCTCGTCAGCCGTTGATTGGCGCCCGGCAGATCGGACAGCCCTCGCCAATATCGGAGCGACCTCGCTGTACGAGGGTTAGCTCCCGATAGAAGGCGGTTTTGCTGCCGTACGCGGGGACGCGTGGCCCGTTTTGATTGCATCAGGCCCGCACTGACACATACCGCCCCCGTACCAAAGGCGGTCCGATAGCAAACCGCTTACCACTCGTCCTCCCCGCCGCGCACGTCATCCCCACGTCAGCTGTTGCGTCGGTGCCCTTGCTACTATACAGTCCGCCCTGGCCGCCCCGTCACCCATCCACGTCAGTCGCCACCTTACCCGTCGTACCTTGCTATAGTACCATGTGATGTCATGCTGACGTCAGCAGGAAAAAGCGCTAAAAGACCGCAAAAACGCAAATTTTTGTTAAAAACCAATGAAAGTGATGTTTTTATTTCTTTTTGCGCGACCAATTGTAAAATTTCATGCATGAATTTTTACATTCAGTCCGCCATTTACGTCCCAGTCGATCGCCCACGCATGTTCAACTTGCCACCCTGACCTCCTCGGCTCTACCTGCAACTTCATTTCACCGCAAGGTCACGAGTAAACAGGTATTTATCCGACTGTCGCCTATAAACCCTGTTTTATCAAATTTCTCTGTTAAAACACCTCCGGAAGAGTTAAATGTGTTTGAAATATATTGAAACCTCTAAACCTCCCTGTTTCAACTCATCACTCATCACCGCTTCCAAAGAAAACCTGTTTACCCTATAGCCCTCTGCAAAATTGCCCCTGAAACTCGAAATCTGACCCCTGTTCGCCTGCAAAACCACTAAAGAAAACCTGCAAAATCTCTGCTATTTCCATTCCTTTTAAGCTTCCTTGTTGTAGAGCCCTGCATACTCTTTATTTCCCTTGAGCTCTACTCAGTAGGGGCATATTCGCACAGAACTTAAAACTATAAATTCCCTGTCAAAAATCCATTGTCGGGACTCTGTTTCCTGTTGAAGTATACACCAAATCCAATTATAATCCCAGTAAAATCATGGAGGCCCCAGTAGCCTTAAATATTGCACCATTAAATGCACCCCATAGAGAGTTAGAGTGGATACCTCTGGCAGACAGAGATTATCAAATTGCTGATATGGAAGGAGACAAGCCTCACCTTCAGGCTTTCTGTGAAATAAGGAATAAATTCAGAAACAAAGCTGACCTATTGGGAATATGGGAATCCAACATGCCTATGTACTACCTGCCCTCAGTGAATGTCTTCCCTGACCTCATCCATCAGTGTTGTGCTAACTATGAGCCTTCTCAAAGGGCAGTGATGGACCCTGCTGGAAATGTCCTCTTTTATATTACCCCTCAGTCCATAAATGAGATGCTGCAATTCAAGCCAACTCAACCTCTGGTCTCCCTTTCCATGAAACAATTACTGGATCAAGCCTCAAAGTTGTCCTCTGCAGAAGTTGACCGAGTTGCCAAGCTGTTCATGCCACCAGACTGTTACTCTAGATTCACAATCCCCTATCACCATGCTTGGTTTACTGAGGAGGGAAAACTGCTCATAGATATGATCTCCTACATCCTGGGATTCAGAACAAGTGAAATTGTAGATGAGACTATCTTTGCCTTGATGTCTATATTTACTCCAGGACAGCCCCCTGCTGTCAAGTATGACTATGCCACCTTCATAGCCAACAAGATTCATGAGCAGTTCATGAACTTAGAGAGGGAAAGGGTATTCAAATACACCTCATATATCTATCATTTGCTGCTATACTATCAGTCTGAAAGTTTCTCGGTCTTCCTTAAGAAATTGGATGCTAGGGGGGAGCGAAGGTCTGTCATATTTTGGTCCTCAGTGTTCCATCATGTTAATCTCTCCCCCTACACATACTGTGAGTTCATTGACCTCTTTGTCTACCCAGCCACTTGCCTTTTATCAGCAGATCCTCCTCCTAGGCTCACTGCTGAAATGCAGAGAATTCTACACCTCTCAAAGGGATACAACATTGGTGACTGGTACTACTACCAAAACCACACTGTAATAAGGATCTATGGCTGTGAATTAGCCCCATGCAAACTACCAAAATATGTCCCCATGAGACTCTTTGCCTTGGAGTACTATCGGCAATTCAACAGTGCAGACTTAAAGCATTTCTATGGTGCTAGGAAAAAGGCACAACTTAAAATAAGACATCAATTGGGCCCCTTTATCTTTAATAAAAGGGAAGAAGCATGGAAGGATGCTGATGAGATTCTGAGAGAGAAACTTAAGCTCAAACTGAGTTTCTATTGGTCACCATATGACCTTGAACACTTCATAAGCTTTAGAAGGGTCAAGAACAAGCTCACAGGGTATCCCCACCACAGAATCCATGAAATTGAACAATATGCCAACCAACAAGAATGGGTAGAGGGCACACTAGTGGAAGAGCTTACTGAAGAAGAGATAATAGAAAAATCAATCAAGAATCTTGAAAAATCAGTTGACTTGGAATCTTTTGGACTGGTGTTTTTCACATCTCCTCGGCACCTTGGAGAAGGCACCTCATTTGCTACGGCTTCCCAGCACTTTGCTCAAGTAAGTGCTCCATCAGCAGGGACAGCTAAAGGAAAATAGGTGTAGCATTCAGAACAGTAAGTGCATCATTCTGAGTAGGAAGAGACAATGGCAGACCGGCTGGTTTCTACAGATGAATAAATTCAAGGGCAAGACCCTTTTACTCAAGCAAAGGCAACTGAAATCCCAGTGTTGCAGACTCCTCTTAATGAGGAAAGGGCCAAGAAAAGGGATAGACAAGAAGAGACCCCCACAGGGACATCTACAGATCAGCAAGGCGAAAAGAGACAAAGATTGAATCCTTATTCAGAGGAAGAATTCCCAGAAGGGCCAACTGAACAGCAAGTTCCCCCAAGCATGGAGACATTAGCCAGCTCCTTCCAGCCAGAGCAAGAAAGACAACAAGGGGTGGAGGTTACATCTACCAGGAAACAGAGCAGACAGGGCTCTGATATCAAAAAAGCATTCACTGATATTAAGGCTAGAAATGAGCCAGTGAGGTTCCAACTTTACAACCAACTGCTAAGAATAGCTCCCACCAATCAGCAAAGGCTAATGGTAGCCTATGACATCCAAGAAGGGAAAATGACCCTCAGTCATTTCAGAGCTACACCGCAGCAACCACAATCAGCTGCTGACTATATTAGAACCAATCTGGAAGTTCTCTCCAGGGATATCCATCCGATGGACCAGATTGAATTGCACAAGTAGACCGACGAAATGGTATATTCTACCTTGGCAGACAAAACATTGTTGGCCCATAGATTACAAAATTCATTGCATAATACTGCTACCCAACTAGAATTGGAGAAAGCTTCATCACAGGCCAAGGACAATAGAATCAAGTCCTTGGAGGAGATTATTATAGAGTTGGGACATGATCCCCAGGATTCGAAGGGCATTCAGGCCTTGATAAAAAAGAAAGAGGAAGACATAGCAGCAATCAAAAGACAACTCAGGCTGCCAGCTACACTACATCCTCAAACGACAGAGGTAGCACAACAAAAAGAAGAATAGGATGTGGAAACTTTGCTTATGAGCTTGCACAAAAGGTTAATAGAAGCAGAAAGTGCCTTGGAGGCATCATTGCAAGGAAGACAGGGAGAGTTGGCCTCTTAGCCAATTCAAACAACTCAGATTCTTATAGCTTCTCCTCCTACGGCCACCACAATAGTCCCTCCCACTGGTCCAACATCAGAAGCAGGTACCTCAAGTTCAGCACCGGTTTCAGCAACAACTACAGCAGCAGCAGAGCAAGAGGCCAGCCTAAGTATGGAGGGGATGATGAAAGAAATAAAAGCCCTGGAAGTACAAATGGCAGAATTGAAAGAGGCCAAAGAAAAGCTGGCCAAAATTGAGGAAAGATATGACAAGTCAAAAATGGATGTAGCTGAGAAGACAAGGGAAGTGAAAACCCTGGAAAAAAGAATAAAAGAGCTAGAGAAAGAGCTTACTCTTGATAGGACTCTAGCTGAGGTCAAGAAAATTTTGTGGGCCAAGATTGGCCAATCCATTACAGACCAATGGCAATCCATTGAAACCATTCATGAGCAAATGGATTTGATAGGCTTGGCTCAGTTTGAAAATCAAAAGGCTAGAGCATCTTTGGGAAATATGCCTGAGCAAGCTAATAGAATGATCCAATTCCTGAACACTCACACCAAAGAGCAGTTGGAAGAAATAGGTATCAGGAACAGGACTGATACCATCTTACTAGTAAAAAGGGTGCTGACCCTAAGGAATTTTGTGCAAACTCTAGAAAGAAAATGCCAAGAAATGCAGGTAGAGGTAAATGAGTTCAGAATAAAGTTTGCAGCATTACAGAGTAGAGGGCTACCCAGTTTAGTAACCAACGTTGGAAGACTGCTATCACATGAGCATTATGCCAACAGGGTAAACAATTATTCCTCCAATCAAATCACAACGTCCTCAAGCACATCATATGACACATAGCCTCCATCTGGACAGAGTCTCTATGACAAGCTGGAAAATTTATTCTATATTAAACATGAGATAAACCATCTCTTTGAAGTCCAGCCAAACTTTTATAGATACACTGAAGCTGATGAAACACTGATAAAGATACAAAGACATCAGCTGCCTACAGAGGATTGGTGGAAAGGAATGATGGAGACATTGCTCAGGTGATTTTGTTTATTAATTCTTTTTTGATCAACTACAGGTCAGCACATACAGATAGCACGGTCCACCTGTCAAAGGAAAAAAAAAGTAGCGCAAGGCAGAAATGGAATGGTCACTACAACTCATTGAATGCAAAGGAAGCAAGCACCGATAATAAAGGCCAAGACAGCGACAAGCAGCATAGTAACATCAAGGCAGCAAACACAGAATGAATGCGCAGCAACCAGCCGACTCATTCAGCCCAGAAAGTCAAAATACCTCTGACAAATTGGACAACTAGCACATTCATATTTACTACAACATTTATTCCCTCACTTACTACTTCTTAATAGTTGGTAAAGGAAGTTATGAGTTCAAGACTTATCTTCATGATATTTTGGATCTCTTTTTTGTATAAATACCTCCCCATAATATGTATTTGGGGTTGGTGATTTTCTCTCTAAGCTACGCTGTAATTTCTAAGACTCTCTAAGACAAATGGCTGTTGAAGTTCATTTTTTCTGCGTTGCCTGAATGTGGAAATGATGGTCTGGGACCTACTACAGAATTCCTAAGTCATTCAATGGAACAATAAGTTATTCTAAACTGTGCTTTATGTTTTCTGTGTTTACAAATTTCACATATGTTTCATAATCTTGATAACACGGAGAAAGAATAGCCTAGGATTTGTTTAATTACACCCTGTGCTCAATTTCTGCTATTACTTGTGTTTTCCTCAGAATTAGTCATAGATATGAATTCTTAACTACTCATGTTTGCACTAATTCCTTCATTTTGAATATTGTTTAGGAATTCTTAATTGCTCCTGGACAATACTCATACACTTTCCCTTTGCCAGCATAATGAAAGATTCTTGATTGCCTTTCATTCCCTGACTTCATTCCATCATTTCCAGATTTGAAAATTATTCCAAAACTGCCTATCTTGCTCTGTAGCATTACCATTTATCCAAGAGACACTTTCAGCTGTACACAATCATCGACTCCATAGCCCAATGGAACAGCCTGTCTTGGACTTGCATCCCAACACTGCCTGAAAATCGCCATCCAACAAACTTAAAACAAAAACCTGTGCATCATAACTAGCCTAAAATATTACAAAACAAAGTTAAATTACAAAGAGAGAGCCCTCTCCGGTTGCAGGTAGGCTAGGACCTGCAGCTAAAAGATTGGTTAGTGGTTACCTCGGCCGTATTCCCTTCAGGAGGCAGGGAACAACCTGAGTGATAACATCATTGGCGACTCCACTGGGGAACTTGAATGACTATTTGTAAACTGCTGTCTATTTTCTTAAAACTACAGATGGAGCCTGAAGTTAGCCAGGTAGCCTTTGAAACTGTCTTTGCTCTGCATTTACAGGAGTAAATAAAAGCTGCTTCAGTCAATCTCCAGTATAGTTTTAGGTTTTAAACAGTTGTTCCAAAAATTTGATCAGTTTCCCTGTTTCAACATATTTAAAGGAAAAACCAAGCCTCCTATATTTGAAAGTAACTCTTGTAGAATATTGTGAAAAACTGTGATCTTAAAACATTCTTAGAAAATACCAAAAACAAATTTAGAAGCTGGCTCCAAAGAAGAAAACTCGGTACACCAGGTCAAACCCTGACCCAGATCCTCCAGCTGTTTTTGAAAACCCCAACTTGATTCCTAAGACCCTTAGGAAACAAGAAGAACAAGAAAGTTTTGCTGGTTTAGACCTTGAAACAGTTCAGCAGAGCTATATCCCAACTCCTGCTAAAGCCTCAGTCCGTCTTCACACAACTGCTGCTTCTCTTAGTTCTTCATCCACCTCTCAAAGCACCTTCTCCACACCTCCATCCACTGCACATATTTCTACTCCAGTCCCTGTTGTTCCAGCTGTCCCATTTCTTCCAGTTGCCCCATTTATCCCTGTAAATATGGCAAACCATTATGCTCCTCTTCAGTTGCCTGGAAATCTAGGGGCTATGCCTTAGGATTTTCAGAGTAAAATCACATATTTTGATGGTATTGGCTCCTATACAACCCAGCAACACATGAACAAAATGCAAGATTATTTTGAGAATTATGAAATAGATGATGATGATGTAAGAATGAAGATTTTTGTCCAAAGTTTAACTGGTGATGTAAGGATTTGGTTTAGAGCACTTGCTGCAAATTCTATAGCTGATTCAGAAGCTCTTTATCAATCCTTCTTAAACAGATGGGAAAAGAAGAAGGACCCTCTACACATTTTAACAGAATATGATAACTTGAAAAGAGGCCCACAGGAAACTATCCAAGACTATTGTGCTAGGTTCAACAATGTTTATAATGCTATTCCTCAAAACCTTAGACCTCCACCTGATTTAGCTTTGATCAAATTCCTTGATGGATTTGATTCTGACATGGCATACCAACTAAGGGAAAGAGCCCCTCCAAGCTTGTCAGGCATGCAGAATATAGATGTTAGTGTGGAGGCAAACCTTATTGCTAAGCAAAATCGGGCAAGAGCTGAAAGAAGGACAACATTCAAAGAGGAACCTTCAGCATTTGAACAAAAACTTGATGCAATCATCAAAGGCATGGACAAACTTGGGGATAGGGTGGAAACTATTGAAAGAAAATCATCATGGGAAGGTCAACTAAGTAACATTGCAAGAAACCCAAACTTTAGAAAAAATCAAAATCCAAATGTTGGGAGGGCTGGCCCTGACCAAAACCTCAGACCCCCATTCCAAGAGAACTATGCCGAAGCCTCAACATCTAGTGAACCAATAGAGGGCACCCAAATCAACCTAATGGGTTTGAATAGTGAGCAAAAAATTTTCCTAACACAAGATGACCAAGAAGCCAATAATATCAATCGATTTCAAACCAAGTCTGGAGAGTCATTTGATTTTAGGGAAGGCTATGATGCAGCAGTCTATGAGGTTCATAAACAGTACAAATTGAGAAGCAGAACCATAGATGTGCCTGAACCTACCGAGCTGAAGGATACCAAATAGCCAAAGAAGACAAAGAATAAAGCGGTCCTGACAGAATCCTTTGATAAAACAGACCTAGACCCAAACGAAGTCACTGTAGAAGATGTATCAGATTCACAGTCTTTAAAAAAACAGCCATACACATCCCATTCTTCAAAGGAAAGTCCAAACTGTTTTCCTGAAAGTAATTTCAAATCAGATGTACCTCATAACAACACTCATAATCAAGAAAATGTCAATGAAAGTTCAACTGAGAAGGAAAAGCCTGCTGTCCATAATGCGAAAATGTAGATAGAAAAGCCTTTTAACTTAGAAACATAAATAGGTAAGCTGAAAATAGCTATTCCTCTCTCTGAATTGGCCAAACATGAAGTTTACAGACAGCAAATCAATAGGTCACTCCAAATACCAGAGAATAAGGATGCAGTCAATGTTCTAGATGATCAACCAGAGTTGATTTTCGGTCCGGAAGTCAATGGTAAAACAGTAGATGGAGGAGTTCCTCCATTTTATGTAAGCTTGAACATTCATGACAAGGTACTCCATAATGCTATGTTTGATTCAGGAGCTTCCCATAACCTGATGCCAAAATCTATGATGGAGAGACTGGATCTAGACATCACAAGGCCCTACAAAGATTTGTTCTCATTTGATTCTAGCCAAGTCAGGTGCCTAGGCCTAATCAAAGACCTTTGTGTATCTTTAGTCCAATATCCAGCCAAAACAATCTTGATGGATGTGGTGGTAGCTGATATTCCACCTAAGTATGGAATGCTTTTGTCTAGATCTTGGGGTGCAAAACTCCAAGGATCTTTGCAACTAGACATGTCCTATGCCACTATTTCAGTCTTTGGCCAGCCAAAGAGATTATACCGTGAAACATTAATGAAATATGTGGTTAGCAGTCAAGAAAAACCCCAAAACTTCCCCATATATTCTATGCATTCTGACATGGATTCATTCATCTTATACAATGCTGGGATGTGTACCAAAAATGATGTCAAACTCCTGATACCAACACAAACAGAGAGTATGAATGAACAATCCACTGCTCAAGATCATAAAATTGTTGATGTAATTAATAAAATAAAGGAAAATGACTTACCATATGAGTTACAAGAGCCAAATCTTCCCGTTGAACAAGCTTCCACAACTCTTAAGGCTAATCATAACCAAGAGACCTTATGGTACTTAGAGTTTGATGGCTCTGTCAACAAATTAGAAGCAGGGGCAGGGGTTTGGATTCACAACATGCAAAATGACCATGCTGAAGGTCATGCATATAGGCTAAATTTCAGATGCACAAACAATATGGCCGAGTATGAAGCCCTGTTATTAGGACTCAAACTGATCAGAGATCTAGGGGCAACCAAGGTCTCAATTTTAGGGGATTCAGATCTGATCATACAACAGATGAAGGGAAATTTTGTTACGAATGATGTTAGGTTGAGAGCTTACAGAGGGGTAGCTATTGAAATTCTGAACACCTTTTCAGAATCTCAGCTCACCAAAATTCCCAGAAAGCACAACTTACATGCACATAGCTTGGCAACTTTTGCCAGCACTTGCAAGCTGCCTTTTCAACCCAACCACTACTTCACTGTTGAAATTAAACATAGGCCTGCTGTCCCAGATAATGTCAAAAACTGGCAGGTCTTTGAAAATGATACACAGATAAATAACTTCTTGACTTTGAAAGAGGAATTCTCTGGCATAAACATTGATACAAGCACCATGGATGACCAACAACAGATAGACAAAATTGAACAAAGTATATCAGCTGAAACAACAAATCTAATTTTACACCCAACAACTTTTGATGACAAGAATTTACAAGAGCTAAAGCAAACAGACCTTGATGAAATAACTGAGGCAGAAGCTGAAGTAATTGAACTAAAAGACAATTTTCTGCCCATAGGCTTAACTCCTTTGGAGGATTTATTCGATTCAAATGATATTTCAAGGAAGCCAAAAATGCAACCACTAAATGCAGAAATTGAGGACTGCAATATTGGAACCACAGAAAACCCCAAAATGGTAAAATTGTCAAAAACATTGCCTGCTGATCAGAAACTGAAATACATTGACTTGTTTAAGGAGTTCCAAGATGTCTTTGCCTGGAGTTATGAGGACCTCAAATCCTATGATACTTCAGTCATCCAACACACTATACCTTTGAAAGAGAATCAAAAACCTTTTAAACAAAAGCTTAGAAGGGTGAATCCTGTCCTTCTTCCCCTAATTGAAAAGGAAGTTAAATGAATGTACGAAGCTGGAATCATTGCACCTATCAGGTTCTCAGAGTGGATTTCAAATCTAGTGCGTACCAGGAAGAAAATGGGAGAGATAAGACTGTGTGTTGACTTGAGAAATTTAAATAAAGTTTCTTTCAAAGACCATTACCTGTTATAGACATTTTTGTGCCTCGCGACATGGAGCATGAAATGTCAATAATTACAGGGATCCTCAGTCCCTAAACATGTTGTTCTTACCCCTAAAAGAACAAGGTCATCAAACAACAGCACTTCCAATCAGTTCTCCACCTGAAAACACTTCAAAACAGGCCAATTTTGGATCATGTCAGCTGCTCCACTGAGCATCTGCGCTGGAATGCAACTGCTCCTCCTTGTACCTGCGCTGGAAGTCAAATCTAATGAAGGCTACCTGCGCTGGGCGAGATTGGCCAAGTGGCACAGTCATTCTGCAAGGTGTCAACTGCCCAGGAAGCTTCCAAACTGACACTTGGTTCATGAGATTCGCCCTGTGATGAGTAAGAGGTACTTGATCACCATGTGTAAGCAAGGATCTCCAAGTGGACTCAAGAACTGAAGATTAACTGAAGAGGGAGAGGACACTAGTCAGCTCTATGCCAGCCTCAAGCTGACTCATCCTTTCTTCTTCTCTCCTATATATAGAGCTCTTCTATGAGGTCTAAGGAGGCTGGAATTTTGTGTAAAGCAAGGAGGTGCTGTTGGTTTACAGTTAGAGCTATTGGGTGATTGTTTTACTAGAGGTGAAGAGGAGAGTTCTTGCTGCTGGGGAGGTGCTGCTGGATTGGAGCCATCAATGGTTGTAACCTTCTCAGAACCCTGTTACTTCTATCAATAAAGTTTTGCATGTTCTCCTATATACTTGTATTGCATTGATGTATTGTATTTACTTGTATATTTGATTCACTCTAATCCATGCATCAGTTATGAGTACATGTATCTTGTAGTTTCCTCTCTTGTTTTGTGCAGGATCTGTGTGTAGCTTGATCGACAAAGAGAGCAAGGAGCTGGGAACAAGAGACAAAGAGAGAGGATAAGGATCGACTAAGCGAAAGACACCAGGTTGGTTAATCTTTTCTTCCTTCTCTCTGTACTTTCATAAAGGAAAATATCAAAGCTTTACTTTCAGTTGTTGCTAAAGACTGTCACCTTTAGAGTAGGGATAGGGTCATCCGAGTCGGATACTTTTCCCCACAACAAACTGGCGACTCCACTGGGGATCCTAGTATCTTGTTGGTGTTTGTAGTATTTTGCTATTCATTTCTTGAAGAAAAGAGTACCAAATCGAAAAGCTTTTGACTATATCAAAAGCGAAGTAGAGGGACTGTTACTCTTGCTCATTTGCTGAGCAAATTCAAGATTTGAAGAGCTTATCTACAAAAGACTCTTTACTCTTTGTGATAGATCTTCATCCTCTTGATCATCCCTTAGCCTGTACTTGACCTATAGCTTTTTATTTCAGCAAAAACAGTGCATTTTTGAGCTTTTTATGACCCGGAATTCCTTGTAAACGCAACTCTCGTGTCTCAGTGTAGGCTGTCCACAGGCAGTCTGCATTACAACGCAGGTACTCCCTTCGGGAACTGCGCTGGAAGTCAATTTGACAGACCAGAGCCTGCGCTGGTCCAGTTAGCCTGTGTCTTGTTGAGGTTTCCCTTTGTGTCTGAGCCCTGTTTTCACTGATTTTTTTGCTGATTGCTTGCTGGTCATTGTACTTGCTGTAAACCACTTTCCTTGACATTATTCCGCCTCAGTTGTGTGATGAAGCTGTGATTGTTCTTTCAGTATTTCTTGCTTCAGTTACAGTTTCCCATTGTGAAAAGCGAACCAGTATAGTTGTGACCTCTTAGATCCTGAACTGTAAAAGTGTCTTTGTGATCTTAAGAGCTAGTTTTATTACTGTTCATGGCTGTTTGAGTTTGTTTGTTTTTCATATTATGGTTTGAATTCATATATTTTTAGTGTCGAAACAAGTACCTGTAAGGTGTCTTTTCATTTTAGATGAAACTTGTTTGTTTACGCTTCAAATTGAATTCGAAAATTATACAACAATTTCCTTTTGTCTACATCAACATTAAGGGAAAAGAAAAGAAATACATGCATCTTGCATTTGCATTTTTGATAAGTTTGCGTGTCTGATCTAGGAGAAAGTGCATTAGTTTGTGCTTTGTGCTCTGTGTGGAAAGATATTGTTTTTCTCTCCCCTCAGTAGTTAGGATTTTCAAGGCTAAAAAGATTGTAAAAGCTTGCTTATCATTTTAGCTGCATTTAGGAATTTGTACCAATACATCTCGTGGTGATCCTGAAAGACAAACTGATAAACAAGATCAACTTAAAATATATTGAATGAATCTAAAAACGCATTGTAACATAACGCTCACAATAGAGGTCTAGGTAGAGACGTGTTCCGGCGTCGTTAAACGTAGTGACTGTCGATCTCTACGAAGGTGGGTGATTCCTCCTGAGGGACGATAGCACTAATATGGACTTGAGCTCCCGCGTACCGTCGCGTATATTGGGAGACCCCTATAGGCAATTATCCTTTATCCTTAGGAAGCCGTGTCGACCGCCCTACTGATCGCGATGCAGTGAACACAGCATTCACGAAGATCGACCACCCGTACCGTAAAACGTATTCTGTGGTTTCGCGAAAGGTTTGGCACACCCTCTGCCTAGATCTCCAGAGCAGTTTCTTTTGGCCATTTTCAAACTCTATAACTGAAAAGGTCCAACCGAGCATTTGTCACTTCGGGCTCGTTAATACATCGAAGGCGACTAGAGTCATCTTTAGCTTTTTCTCGACTCTTAAAACATGAAAAAGCAAAGTTGTGTCTAAAAGCGTCTAATAAAATTCATTCAATACGGAAACATAATTCCCCTTTTTGTATTTTAGTTGATCAAGTAATCCGCAACCGTGGAGGAAAGTCAATTAAAACTCCGTCGTTTGGGGAGACTTGCGAGTCAACCGTCTTTGTCTCCGGAACCGAGAGTAGTACGGACGAAGCGAACTCGCTGGACCAGGTCAAAATCTCCTTTTAAAGTTAGAACGGAAGTTCCAACAACATCTGAGATTATGGTCACTCCCAATATTTCTGGAATCCCTGCCTCTATTGAAGAAGTTCAACAGCAATAGAAGGACAGTTGTACTGATCCTAGTCTGAAGACAAGTACTTGCATAACTGAACCAGTTCCATCTGAAACCGGTCCACAGAGTCTTGTTGTTCAAACAACTGTCGCTGTCGAAGCAACCCCTTCTTCGGCACCAGAAATATTTTACGGACCTGACGGTCTTCCTCTTCCTCCTGGTCTGATTGCAATAGAGGAAATCGTAGAGGACCAGCAAGCAAATACTCCAATTCACTTTGGAGTAAGTACCCCTCTTTTTCCTTCTGCATCAGAAGTTTGTCTATCGCCACCGGAAGTTCCTGAAGAATCGTTAGGAAGTTTATTGGATAGACTTAAAATGTCTGAACAACCGTCGACATCTAGGACTGTGCCAAATGACACAGCAATAGCAGAAGTTCCTGCTGTCACTCCAACGATGTTTGCCGGCATACCATCTGTCCCAACTAGTTCTCATCAACTAGAAGGAGTCCACCCAGGGACTATTATGACAACTTGGTCTGTTCCAGTTTGTTCTTCCGGTATAATACCCGGTAATTCTTATGTTGAAACTAGACAAATTGATCCCTTTGGGAATCAGTTTAGGCCATCCAGTCCTCAAAGGCAATCTATACCCTTGAGCTCCGGATTGTTACCGTATGGGGGGCAATATGCCCTTTCACTTCCTCTTCCGGGAGGATACCCATACGGCAGTTTTCAACCACATTCAAGTTTAGCTGAAGTAACGACGAGTGGTTGGGTACCTATGTTACCCCAACAACCAAGAGTTGTATATTCCATGCAACAATGTGTACCTATGTCTAGTATCCCGACGACGCCAGCAATTGTAATCGTGTCGCAAGTTCAGTCAATGCCTGTTGTATGTTAACCCCAAGTTGTAATGCAACAGCCAATTGACCCTGCAACACAACCACAATCGCCAACTGCCGGGACGACACAGATACAAACGGGAACCATAACCCCGCATCTTGGTCCGTCGGTTAGTGTCGCACAACAAAACATGGCTTCACAACCATGGATGGTGCAATACCAACAACCTAAGTTTCAACAGGTGTACCAGGGATCTGAGCAACAAATCTTTGCAAATAGTGGGCAACCCTATATTAAGAATGGGTTAAACCAACCACTTTACAGTGGCCAAGCCCACCAACCATATCAGTCATATCAACATCAGTTGCATTATGCTGGTGTGCAAAGGCCTACTGCTCAGGCAATTCCATCGTACCCTGGGTACGCCTCGCCAAACCTGAATCAGCAGTTGCCATTCGTGGCGACCCTAGAATTACCAGATTTACATCGATTAACGAACGATCCAATCGCCTATGCCCATTTGTGGCCAGAGATTCCTCACAAACTTCCTTCGGACATTCCTAAATTCAATGGAAATCCTGGCGAAGACCCGTCGAATCATGTGATGACATTCCATCTGTGGTGTTCATCGAATACCTTGAATGATGATTCGATAAGGCTTCGTCTTTTCCAGAGGACATTGACTGGTCCGGCGGCCAAATGGTATATTGAATTACCTAGAGCCTCGTTCGACAATTTTAGTTCCCTAGCCACGACTTTCTTAACACACTTTCAGTTACCTATAAGGTACGAAACTGGAACAGAGATCTTGACCAATTTCAAGCAGACAACAGACACACATATATCAGATCATATACATGAGTGGCGCCGTCGGCGCAGAATGGTAAAAACCTATGTTCCAGATCAGCTATTAGCTGAGTGGTTTATAAAGTCGCTTCTGCCTACTATAACAGAAGATGTGGCCAAGGGAGGCGTCGTAACAGAGGAGCAAGTTATTGCTCGTGCTCAATATTTGGACTTAGTATATACTCAGTCGGGCACGCTCTATGATAAGATACCTGACGCCCCCAGACCAGAATTTTCAATCCCTCCTCCTCCCGGATCGAATAGTGACTCTCATGCCGGTGATGGCGTGATTGGAACTGAAAACGCTAAGTCGACAAGGGATTCGAGTAAGAAAGCCCGTAAGACTTCGAATCAAAAAGCAAATCAAGAGATTCTTGCTTCGGAGGTAAACGCTGTATCTACGGATAAAGACAAAAACTCCAATCAACCAGGAAGCAAGAAGAAACAAAACAAAGGGAAGAAGAAGAAACAAGGTGGGTCATCCCCTCAAAAAACTTCTTCTAACCCTCCTGGGCAAGGGAAACAATTTTATCCATGTCAAATATGCGATGAAAATCATTTGACAAAGAACTGTCCGTTCAAAGCTGAGTTAAAGAGGTTCTTTAAAAGTTCCCAAACTTCAGCTGTGTTAACTGATCCATTTCCCGCCCCAGGTCAAAATATGGTTGATAGTGGAAATGCTTCCCCGTCTCAAGTGCTTATGTTTTCGGTTTCTAAGCAAAATGATGCTTTGATCTCGACAAGGAATAAAGATTATGGGAATCCGCCGGTGTCGAACGACAAAGGGAAAGATCAACCCAGTAGTTCGACAACAACTTCGGCAGAAGTTGTACCCCCCCTCACGCATGAATTAACAATAAAGCCACCTAAGGGAGTAGTACACAAGTTGACATTTAACCCTCGCGCCAGAGCGGCGCAACACTATAATATAGTGGAGGATTTGGCCCAATCGCCATCTGCTATGTCGACTCTTGAGGTACTACAAAATTGTCCATCCCAAAGACTGGCATTGTTATCAGCAATTGGTGGAGTGGACCCTAAAGATTCCAATCTTGTATCCTTTGATCACAAAGGATATGATCCTCAGTTACCAGCGCAATTAGCTTTCCTTATTCAAGTGAAAGCACTCAACAAAACTGTTCATAGAACGATTATTGATGAGGGAGCATCGACATGTATCATGTCGATGAGTTGCTGGAAAACTCTTGGATCTCCAACCTTGTCGCGATCTTCGACGACATTGAAAGCATTTGACGGTAGGTCGTACACTCCGTACGGTATCCTAAATAATTTTAAGGTTGAACTAGGAGGAAAAACAGTAGAAATTGATGTTGAAGTCAGTGATGGCAATCTTGACTATAACATCCTACTGGGAAGACCATGGATATATGCCATGGCAGCTGTAGTGTTGACATATTTTAGGAAGATCGCATTCCCATTTGAAGGAGGGATTACGATCGTCGACCAACAGAATTTCCTCCCTAATGGTTCACAAGTTACTGGAAGCATTCCCCTGATCCATGGAAGCGACCATTCAATACGAGGTATCGGAGTAGGCTTGCTAAAAGATCCCACAATGATGGGAACTTTCACGTTGCCACCTCCTTTCCATGAAGGGAATATCCCGTTTGTAGCAACATGCAACATGGTGTCTTCGTCAAAGGTCGCAGAAGACAAAGTCGTCATGGATTATCAAGTGGTTTTGCCACCTAGCCCTATTGAAATATTGTAGCAATCAATGTTTCAGGCATGGAAGGCGAGCCCAAATCAACGCTTGTCAAGCGTTTGGGTAGATAGGTCCGAAGAATATGGTACCCCATTAGACCCTTGGTCAAAAGTTCATGGGACTGACGAAGGAACCTTACAATCATTAATGATTGAGGGGGCACCATGGAATGATCACCACCATCGTTCCCTTCTTCCAGAATGTGAAGAAGAAACTCATCACGACCTATATCACCCTTCAGTATTTGAATTCCTAACAAATACTGTAAATACGGTGGATTCAGAGAGAAACCTATCCAATATTGAAGAGACCGTAGCCGTAAACATCTCGACAAAATCTGATGTTGTAGAGAATATTCATGTCGGCAAAAGTTGTTCCCCTTCAGAACTGGAAATATATGGCGCTCTCTTTCGCGAATTTAGAGATGTCTTTGCATGGTCATATGATGAAATGCCAGGCATTGACTCGAGCATAGTTGAACATGAGATTAAAATGTATCCTGATGTCAAACCAGTAAGACAACGGCTTCGCCAGGTTCATCGAAAGAAAGCCGCTGCCATTAAGGCAGAAGTTGAAAAACTTCTCCATGCTGGATTCATCTACCCGGTTCCTCTAACCGATTGGGTATCGAATATTGTCCCTGTTATGAAAAAACAAGGGACGATAAGAGTGTGCGTCGACTATAGGGATGTAAACCAAGCTTGTCCAAAGGACAACTACCCTACACCCTTCATCGACCAGATAATTGATGAATGCGCCGGATGTGAAATCTTTTCCTTTATGGATGGATTTTCCGGGTATAATCAAATAAATATCCGCCCACAGGACCAGTCTAAGACTACATTTATTTGTCCGTGGGGCACATTCGCTTATCGAAAATTACCCTTTGGTTTAAAGAACGCAGGGGCGACGTTTCAGAGGGCAATGAATTATGCCTTCCATGACATCAAGAACATCGTTCAACCTTACCTCGACGATCTTCCGGCTCATTCGCGGAAGCGGACTGATCATCCGCGGCATTTGAGAGCAATATTTCTACGTTGCCGACATTACAAGATAAGACTCAATCCGCACAAGTGTGTGTTTTGCGTCGGTTCTGGTCGTTTACTTGGCTTTGTTGTTTCTAAGGATGGGATTCATCTCGACCCCTGTAAGGTTCAAGCAATCATTAATTTGCCTCCACCTTCAAATTTGCTTCAGATTCAGAAACTCCAAGGGAAAGAAAACTTTCTGAGGAGGTTCATTCCAAATTACGCAAAACTTGCCAAAGGTTATACTCGTCTTTTGAAAAAGGATGTGCCTTTTGTCTGGGACCAGGTCGCGCAAGCTTCCTTTGACGCTCTGAAAGATTCTCTAGTAAGAGCATCATTAATGTACGCCCCGGACTATCAAAGAGATTTTAACCTGTATCTAGCTGCAGCAGATACGACCATTGCGATGGTCTTAGTGCAAGAAGTCGATGGAATTGAACATCCTATTTATTATTTAAGTAAAAACTTAAATGACACAGAAAGTAAATATTCCTATGTTGAAAAACTAGCGCTTGCTGCTGTTCAAGCGATTCAAAGGTTTCGACATTATGTCCTCTTTAGGAAAACTACCATTCTGTCAGATTGCAACCCCATGACGTATATACTGTCGCGACAGTTGCTTGGGGGCAAATATTCAAAATGGATAGCCATCCTTCAAGAGTTTGATTTGGATTTTGTAAAATCCAAATCGAAGAAAGCTCTAGTTTTCGCGGAATTATTATGTGATCTCCCATTGTCGTCGAACGATGAAACATCAGAAGAGTCAATCGTGGATGAACATTTGTTTCTGATATCAGTAAGCGATGAGTGGTATGGAGACATCATTGTTTATCTCCAAACCCAAAAATTTAGGCCTAATACCTCACACTCGAAACGGAAGCGTATACGATACCAATCTAAAGACTACATGATCGTTGGTGATACACTTTACCGTCGTGGTGTCGATACGGTTCTGAGGAGGTGCCTTACCCATGAGGAGGCCGAGAAAGCCCTGAATGATTGTCATTCAGGCGCGTGCGGGGGGCATCAATCTGGATATGCAACAGCACAAAGAATCTTACGAGCAGGATACTTCTGGCCAACTATGTTTAAAGATTGCATAATAGCTGTCAGAAGTTGCCATGCGTGTCAAATCTTTGAGAGCAAAACCAGGAGATCGCCCGCACCTTTGCAGCCTATAGTTGCTGTTGGGCCTTTCGCCAAGTGGGGCATCGATTTCATGCAATGTAACCCCACCTCGACCGGGGGGCATGGGTATATTATAGTCGCTGTTGACTATTTTACCAAATGGGCTGAGGCGATGCCTACATTGGATAACACTGGTGAAACAACTGCCCTTTTCTTTTTTAATCATGTAGTCGCCAGGTTCGGCGTTCCGCAGGCTATAGTGATAGACCATGGATCGCATTTTCGCAATCACATGATGGTTGAGTTAGCTGCCAAACTAGGGCTATCGCACGATAGCTCTACCCCGTATTATCCACAAGCCAACGGACAAGTTGAGGCAATCAACAAAGTCCTGAAGCGTATGTTGCAAAGGATGATCGGGGTTCACAAAAGAAGATGGCACCTACTCCTGTACTCAGCATTGTGGGCTTACCGAACCTCGGTGAAGAACGCCACTGGGTTCACACCATTCCAATTGGTGTATGGCCTGGAGGCAGTCTTACCGATCCAGTGCGAAATTTCGTCTCTTAAACTCGCAATTGACCTCCTCCCCGGAACCTCAGAAGAAGAGGCTCGTTTCTTGGAATTGATCCAGTTGGATGAAAACCGTCGTGACGCCGCTTTGGTGAACGAAGCCCATAAGAAACGAGTCAAGGCGCAGTTCGACAAAAATGTCAAACCTCGCATCTTCTCTGAGGGTGACTTGGTTTTGCTTTACGACCAAGAATCCGACAAATTAGGAGTAGGAAAATTTCAGTCCTTGTGGATGGGTCCCTATATTGTTAAAAGGGTGTTAGCAAAAGGAGCCTACGAGTTAATGGATTATGACGGAATACCACTGGCGCAACCCCGTAACGGGTTGTACCTCAAGCGTTACTATGCCTAAATAGTAACCTGAGTGCTTTTGTTGTATTTTGTTTTCGCTAAAATGTTTGTTTCGGTTAAGTAATCCGCCCTTCTCATTTGTTGCAGATGTCGAATTATTCTGAGACATATGTGGGATATGCTGACGGAGCGAGTCGTAGTACGCGAAATTTGTCCTCCGCAGCCTGGGCCATTTTTGATCCAAGCGGCGAGTTAGTGAGTTTCAGAGGTGTGTGTATTGGGCGGTCAACGAAAAATATCGCTAAATATAGCGCGTTGATTGAACTCCTCTCTGATACCATCGCTCATGGTATACGCCGACTAATTGTTAGGCTAGACTCACAACTTGTGATACTACAACTCACTGGTATATATTCAGTCCGCAATCCAGCTATTTATCGTATGTTTCTAAGGGTTAAGATTTTGGAAAGAGAGTTTGATTTAATTCAATACCAACATATTTCCAGAAACTTGAACACATTAACAGATTCATTATCAAACTATGTATTAGATAGACATTTACAACATATATAAAAAGAGATGCATCGGTGCTATGCAAGTGGATCACAAATAAACTGAAATAAACTCCGAAAATCAAAATATATAAAGCTGTTTATAGTTTGTACATAATGTGCTGTAATCAAAACAAAATTGGTCATGCGACCTAGAACTCAAAAAGATGCTAGGGGGCACCCTAGCCTAGTGGTGCTCATGAAAGTACGTCACGGTCTGTGCGATCATGCGCAAGAGACGAGTCCATCGTCTAGGCACGCCAATAGTGTGCCGCTGCAACTGTAAAGGTAACTCGTCAATCTGTACATCCGGAAGACCACGAGTAAGGCTCTCAACCTGCTCCTGCACAGCTGCAAGTATCTCAGTATCACCAAGGTCGCGAATAACAACTCTCCTAGCAGGCTCTGCTGCTGGGGCAGCAACTGGCGATCGTGGACGAACTACTGGACGAACAGGACCAACATCTGCATGCACCCAAGAGTTTGATCAGTTTTGAACAGTAACATCATGAATAAAAACAATAAACAGTGATATGGTCAGAGATTTTACCAATAGCGCCCCATTGCTCGCCATCCGGAAGCACCAAGTCCGGATCACCTCGGTAGTCCATACCCACATATGGATACTCAGAAAATGCCATCTCCTAACGCTCGAACCACCTAAAGAAGGACTCAGTGAAAGTGATATGAGGTTGACCAGCATGCCGGGACATATGGTCAACCCACCTTTGCATGCGTGGCTCGGTCGGAGAAGGCAAATCAAGCATGATGTACTGAGGTTGCATCAATGGGATTTTCTCCAAGATAAAGGCAGTCAGAATAGAACCAAATCCAAAGTTCTTTAGCCCCCCATCCTTTACCTTGGTCAATTGACTTTTCATCTGAACAAGTACTGCATCACACCAGTTAAACACTTTCGGTTGGAGGCACTCCAAGGCGTGCTGCATATAAGATCTGTTGGCAACATGTAAAGCTGCGCTACCGGCCATCCTACCAATGGTAAACAGAATGGACCTGAGAGACCTGTCAGTGATGTCACGGATATTGATCTTACCGTCTTTGCTCGGCTGTGAACCTTCCCGGCAATACTAACGAATGTAGTCCCTGGTGGAATTAGTCCCTCGGACCGTACCTGACAAAGAAATGGGGGCACCCCGCCTTGACAGCCCAGTCAAGAAGTACATGTCTTCTATGGTCAAGGGGATGGTTTTCCCCCTAATCTGGAATACTTGGTTAACAGGATCCCAAGCATCAAGCATATACTGCAGTAAAGAAATCTGTGCTCTCATGCTAGAGATACGGAAGAACTTCAGCAGGCCACAATTCCGAAGCGCGTTCACCGTGACTGGGTCATGGAGTGCAACCATGTCCTCTGCTTCATGTTCTCGTTCTCGCCATGTAAGGGACATTTTGTTCAAAGTTCCCTACAATCAAACAAGAGAAAGAGTAAGTTCCTGATTTTGATGAAAATCTGGCGAAAAATCATCAAAAAACTCATGCGAGGTCAGCTTTTCTAGGTCCAGCGCAGGCAGAGAGTATTCCCCTTGCGCTGAAAATCAGTCTGCCATAAGGCTGCCTAAAATATAGCGCAAGTTTCGAAAGGGGAACCTGCGCTAATGCCAGGGCGCCCTGATGAAACCCCTGGGGCCCAGAAACCCTGAAAAACATGCATGAAACTGAAAAAAAGGAAACCATGAAAGTGAAGGGCTAAGGTTTAGCTCCTACCTGGTCCAAACGGCGCCGAAAATCGTCCACAGAATCTCCCGGAATCAGCTGGTGAAAATCAAGGAAGAAGAGGCACCTCCAGAGCTCCAACAAGCAAAATGCAAATGAAATGGTAAATGAGAGGTAAAAACTCCTTTTTATGACTTTTTACACAGTTTAAAGTTAAATATTAGGGTTATAATCTCGTTTTCATGCAAATATTGTCCATTTCTAACAAAGTTTGTTGCAGCAATTGAAAATGAAGTACTACATTTGAAAAGAGAAAAGCTAGTAAAAGTAAAAAATTAAATTTGACCATGAATCGAGCAGTTTTACCTCGAATTTATGCTCGTTAAAAAATAGAAAAGTGTGAGCAAAGTTTCCAGCAGAGTCCAAGCTCATTAAAAAATGAACTTATCCCGGTAAACAACCATTGCGATCGTAAAGTTATCAGCCTTAAAAACCTTGGTCGTGTTTTCATCCGTCACCTCCAGTGTCATTTGGCCGATCGTTCACCCCCATATGTGTGTTTACCCATTTTGAGGAACATCTGCGAAGAGTGATTTTCACCTAGCCATCCTTGCGACACTACCGTGATTGGAAAATTCCAATTTTGTACCTAGAATCTGCTGCTATCCCTGTTTATCACTCGTTCCTCAAAAGACGAGTCTTCTTTGAGCTCTTTTCACTGACTCGTAAAAAATGAAAAGTTTGCCGAGTTCTGGCCTTCCAGCTCGTTAAACGACCGGAACGCTATCCCTCCTCTAGATTTTAATCTTTTTGGACCTGAGGGATTATTGCACAAAATGATCGAGCACTTTCCTTGTTCGGCTCGTAAAAGTACCAAACAGCCATCCCTTCTGTATTGTTTTATACTTTTTCGGACTTAAGGGATTAGATGACGAAAAAAGGAATTATGGAGTTAACTTTCTGTACCTTTTCAGACTCTCTAAAAATGAAAAGGACCGAGTTTTCCTTGTCGTTAGACTCATTAAAATGATTAAATAGCGACAAACTTGTCTTTAGACGAGAACGAGTTTCCCTATCGCTAGGCTCGTTAAATCATAGCGATGGGCTTGCCCGAAGGGCAGGTTATAGAACAATCATATGTTATCCTCCTCAAGCTTGACAAAAATAAAGAGGTACTGGTCAGAAATGACTGGGGAAAAATTGGGAGAACATCAAAGTTTAATGGTAGCAAGTCACTCTTGAACATGACACTTTTCCTCCGTACCACATCGGGTTGGGTTGTTTCATTCACCGGTCTCATCGCCATGGTCCTCGCCAAACCATCCACATTTGGGGTAATGCTACCGATCCATCGCATCAGTGTCATTATATGTTCAAGAGGGGTCATTCTGAAAGTGTCAACCGTGTCCCATCCACTGCCATACATTATCCTTCATCCATTCATGATCACCACCCTGAATCATATGTCACAGTTTGTTTTCACCTCCACTAAAATCATTAGCTCCGTTCCGTGTCATTGATGTGGGATTCATTAAGGCCCTCCTTTGACGGATCGCTTCTTGTCGACTTCAGCTCATTATCCAAGAAGTTGATCTAGGGACAACCCCATCAGTACTTTGAAGCTTGCATGCCTCAATGGCAAGTTTCTCACTTCCGGCGACAGGTATACATCAATGACCTTCGACCAGAAGATTTTGCGTGGCGTTCGACGCCAAGTCCTTTATTCACGCCACGTGAATTGTACTGCAGTACCTTGAGGGTCATTATCATTATCGGTGATTCCTCTCGCGCTTGTTAACGGTTTTCATTATTGGCCGGTAATCAAGCGATGTCTTTCCATGTTCGACTTCAGCGCAATTCTCACATGGATCGACTTGTACTTAGAGTGAAGATCGAACGAGTTTGAAGACCCCGGATCTAGTTTCATCCATCGGGCTGCGATACATATTCAGGAAATATAAAAGCATTTGTCATGTACATCATTGCAGCAGATGATCATCCTACTCAAAGGATGATAATTTCAGCAGAAAATTATCAGTCTACCTTCAGACGATCGTCTGTCATATGTACTAAAATGTATTTATAAAAGCTGAGCATGGGAATGCCCGCCTCAGCTAGATCAGGAAAACATAATGAAAAATAATGTATTGTATTGTATTGTATTACAGGGCGCCTCCTCAGCACTAGAATGAACTTCGGACCCTCTAGATAAAGCATTTCACCCGATAAACGGCCTCATACTTTAGGGGGCAACTGTTATAGACATTTTTGTGCCTCGCGACATGGAGCATGAAATGTCAATAATTACAGGGATCCTCAGTCCCTAAACATGTTGTTCTTACCCCTAAAAGAACAAGGTCATCAAACAACAGCACTTCCAATCAGTTCTCCACCTGAAAACACTTCAAAACAGGCCAATTTTGGATCATGTTAGCTGCTCCACTGAGCATCTGCGCTGGAATGCAACTGCTCCTCCTTGTACCTGCGATGGAAGTCAAATCTAATGAAGGCTACCTGCGCTGGGCGAGATTGGCCAAGTGGCACAGTCATTCTGCAAGGTGTCAATTGCCCAGGAAGCTTCCAAACTGACACTTGGTTCATGAGATTCGCCCTGTGATGAGTAAGAGGTACTTGATCACCATGTGTAAGCAAGGATCTCCAAGTGGACTCAAGAACTGAAGATTAACTAAAGAGGGAGAGGACACTAGTCAGCTCTATGCCAGCCTCAAGCTGACTCATCCTTTCTTCTTCTCTCCTATATATAGAGCTCTTCTATGAGGTCTAAGGAGGCTGGAATTTTGTGTAAAGCAAGGAGGTGCTGTTGGTTTACAGTTAGAGCTATTGGGTGATTGTTTTACTAGAGGTGAAGAGGAGAGTTCTTGCTGCTGGGGAGGTGCTGCTGGATTGGAGCCATCAATGGTTGTAACCTTATCAGAACCCTGTTACTTCTATCAATAAAGTTTTGCATGTTCTCCTATATACTTGTATTGCATTGATGTATTGTATTTACTTGTATATTTGATTCACTCTAATCCATGCATCAGTTATGAGTACATGTATCTTGTAGTTTCCTCTCTTGTTTTGTGCAGGATCTGTGTGTAGCTTGATCGGCAAAGAGAGCAAGGAGCTGGGAACAAGAGACAAAGAGAGAGGATAAGGATCGACTAAGCGAAAGACACCAGGTTGGTTAATCTTTTCTTCCTTCTCTCTGTACTTTCATAAAGGAAAATATCAAAGCTTTACTTTCAGTTGTTGCTAAAGACTGTCACCTTTAGAGTAGGGATAGGGTCATCCGAGTCGGATACTTTTCCCCAGAACATTACCCCTTACCGAAAATGGATCATATCCTACAAAGGGTAGTGGGAGCCTCTAGGATCTCATTGCTAGATGGATTCTCAGGATTCAATCAGATTTTAGTCCACCCGGATGATCAAGATAAAACTGCCTTTACAACACCTTGGGGAACCTTCAAATATGTCAAAATGCCTTTTGGACTCAAGAATGCAGGGGCCACTTTTCAAAGAGCAATGGACATAGCCTTTGCCAAAGAGATCCATGACTTCTTAGTCATATACCTTGATGACCTCACTGCTTTTTCAAAATCAGACCAAGAACATCTAGAGCATTTGAGGCAAGTGTTCCTAATTTGCAGAAAATATGGCATATCATTGAACCCAAAGAAATCACTGTTTGGCCTAGAAGAAGGCAAACTCCTAGGTCACATAATTTCAAAAGATGGCATTAGGATTGACCCAGACAGAATTCAAGCTATTCTCCAAGTGCCCCATCCAAGAAACATCAAAGAACTGCAAGCTTTTTTAGGAAAGATCAATTTCCTAAGAAGGTTCATTCCCAATTTAGCTGAGCTAATTAGACTGTTGAATAATATGCTGAAAAAAGATTCTAAAGTCAAATGGACAATGGAAGCTAAACAAGCCTTTGAGGACATCAAAACCGCTTTGACAAAAACACCAGTCCTCACAAGTCCCAAGTTTGATAAAGATTTCATGATCTTTTCCTTTGCATCGGAGCATACTATTGCTGCTGTCCTATTACAGAAAGATGACCAAGGATGTGAGAAGCCCATTGCTTTCTTCAGCAAAGCCCTTAGGGATGCACCTTTAAAATATCAGATCATGGAAAAACAAGCTTATGCCCTAGTAAAGGCCATCAAGGATTTCAAAGTTTACATCTTGTACTCACATGTGATAGCCTACGTTCCAAATGCTGTGGTTAAGGATATTTTAACTCAAGAAGGAGTTGAAGGTAAGAGGGGAAAATGGATAGCCAATATTTTAGAATATGACATTGAAATCAAGTCTACAAAACTGATAAAAGGACAAGGGCTAGCCAAATTAATGACTGAAACCAAATTCCAAGCCCTTGACATCAATCAACTGGACAAAGAACAGGAGATGGCGACTCCACATATCAATCAAGCCTTTTTACAATCACCTTGTGTTGAAGCCCCGAAAATCGGGTCGACAACAAGGGGGATACTCACCCGGTCCGGACCTTGGTTGGCAGCTCCTTATCCATTTGGTATAGCGGGTCCGACTGGGGATAATGGGACCAGTTTCCCAATTTAAGGGTGTGTGTGTGTGTAGAGTTGGATGATGTTGATCTAAGAGTACTTAAAGCTAATTTAATTCAAACTTCTAAACTAACTCTATGCTATTGTAATCTAATGAGAAACAACACATCTAATCTACGCTAACCCGGGGTGAATTTCTTCTATTATGCGATCTAAAGAGATTTCAAACAATAACTGGTAATAAAGATCATTCAGCTATCATAAGAATAGAAATCAATTAAGATAAACCACTTTGCATAAAAAGTTAGGCAAAACGGTTGTGAACAACATATCGCATAATAAGTTATTCATATTTCAAACATAAATAAATGACTCCACTGTACAAAAGTGCCAAATGGTAACTCATACATTCATGCAGTAACATATAAACAACTAAAAACTATATATCACTTTAAGAATATAAACAGAAACAGTCAAGCGATAAAAGTACCATTTATGGCTGGTTCCACTCATAAGCTTCAAGCAACAATGATTTATCTCTCCTTGCTCTAACATCTACTAAGAGTACAGAAGTGCAACATCAGTAGCAGATATCAAATACAAACATTAATAAACCTTGATCCATCCATTCATCAAAACCCCCTCCGAGGGTGCAAAAGTGCATGTTCTGAGGACAAGTTTTTGACAAATTTCTGGACCCTTCTGTAAATGCATGAGAAGGGTTTAAATACTGCTAACTAATTAACTTAATTACATAAATTTAGGATACGGTTTTAAATGACCGCCCTTCTGCTAAAGCAAAACTATTTCTAAAAATTGAATCTAATTCCTAACCATTTCTGTATTTGCTCCTTAGTGCTACAAGCATGCAACATTCACCTAGGAAGAGTCGGCTGGTCGCCTTCTGCTTTTGTTTGAGCTATGAAAATAGAAATAACAAGCACTGGCACCACTTTCTGGTAAACTAGAAGATATTTTCGAGAATCTTCCTCTGGCTAGGTGTATTCACTGCGTGTATACTTGGTAATAACCCAAATTTCTCTCAAACTGATTCTGCTTTTGCTATTTCGGTTTCCGGCCTTGCGAATGACTGAATAAGTTAGGGACTTTGCTCTCTGAACAATTTTCTGCATCGAAAACTGCCTCCGTTCTTTGTTCCGGGCTTCTCTGGTGCGTTTTCCTTCTTTAGCGCCTTTTTCTTTTTGCTTTACCCATAAGCTTCAGGGTCTTTTGTAAACATGCTGCTTTTGCGCACCTTTGACTCTGAGTTTTGGATGGCCTATTGACATCAGCATCTGTTGAGTGATACTTTGGAATCTGTGGTCCTGTTGCATGCGGCATCCGTTTCTGAAGGGATCTCTTCTCTGTTCTCCGAGCATTGACGCTTTCCCCTTTTCCTTAGATGTTTCCTGCACATTGCTTCATGTTATTTCCTGTCTTACAGTTTACGCAAAGGAAAAGAGTAATGATAATAAAGATTGACATGAAAGCTTTAATCTCTTATGAATGCATAATCATGACACTCATAACGAACTGACTCTTCGAAAAACACACAACTGTCCTTCTTGAATACTTTGGCGTACAATCATTAATTTCTTTTAAGGCGTGCGCCCAATTTTGGTTTACGAACAGCTTTCCTTGAATACTGCGTCGAGGAAAATTTGCGATGGGTGATTCATCGCGGATCGCATCGTCAAGATGTGTCATCGCAGAAATTCATGATTGCATTTATCGCAAATCGCATTCATCGCAGCTTAGTCATTCAATCATTGTGTGCTGCTTTTGCGATGTTGCGATATGCGACGTCGCATATCGGCCGTCGGAGATTTCTTAAGATTTTTCTTTTAAGAGCGCTTCATAATGTATGCGATGCGATGAATTTTGCGTCGCTTCTTCGCAGTTTATTATGCTCATAAGAAAACGTTTCATTCTCTTCTCGCGATGTGATACAACTTTAAGGAGTTGAAATACAAAAATTTTCATAAAATATTTTTTGGATTTTTTATTAAGGGTCCCCATTTGCTTGGTGTTATTGCTAATACCAAACAAAGAGGGGGGTTGTTGGTGGCCACAACAATGGCGATTCACTGGGAAGAACCAGTTATCTCTGCTTTTCTATTGAATTTTAACTTCCAAAACAGAAAAATTTTCATAAGTCTAAATTTTGTTATGGAAAGATAGAGTACATTATGCCTTATCCTATCAATGATATTTCGTTTCAACCTTTTCCTATTCCAATTGTTTGCTTCCTCAGGCTTATTCCTTGCATTTACATCAGCCATTACTTGGTCTTTTAAAGATAAAATAAGGTCTTTTCTGTGTGATGGCTTTTTAAAATATGCTCATTTGTCGTAGGTAGAGCCTCTGCTGCCAGCAGGCGTCCATAGCCTCGACAGGGTTACCTGTTACCCAGCAATGATCCTTTATCCTGCTTAAGGCTATTTACAACTTTTCAGAGAAAAACCCATTTTGACACTTTTTCCTTTTTTACTCTCTAAAGAACAATGTCTTGGTTTGGTGGCCAAATTATGACACAGTCATTCACTTGATTTACACTTTTGCTGAACAAGCTGGCTCATGATGAGACCCCTTGTCTTTTGATTGCAACAATCTTGAGTCATTGCCCTGTTTTGGTGGACAGTATTGGCAAAGTCAGCAAGTTATAATATTTGTGATCATGATAAGTCGGCTCGTGATGAGACCTCTTATTCTTTGAGATATAGTGTTTTCTCGGATTGTTCCTCTGAATGCTGCGATTTTCTTTAGCAGGGAGGAAATCATTGTTTTTCCTTAAGAAAGCTCCGGACGACAATAATAGAGTTTGAAAACAGCAGTTTTACAGAGAATCTTTATTTCATTATTGATACCTTTCATTGTGCTGATATAAAACAATTTCTTCGCTGAAGGTTGCTTTCATCAAACTTTTAAAGTTGAAACTAGTATCATATCTAGGCTAAAGTTTTTTAACTCTATCTGTCAATAATAAAGATCAGATTTTTCGAAAAAAATTTAATATTTGTACAAGCGAAAAAATCAAAATCTGATAGAGAATTGGTGTCTTTTTTCGTGAACCCCTATAGTAACCATCTACAACTAGTTTTATTTATAAGAAAGAAAAGAAAAACTAAAACTATCCTACAAAATAGAAGAATAATCTTCTATGGAAAATATATTTTAAGGTTATGTCCATTAATAAGCAAAGAATCCCTTCTACCTGCTAAATCCTACAACACAAACATTGATGGGCCTATGACTTTCACAATATGAAAAGGACCAAGCCACATCTTCTGAAATTTTGTATGTTTGCCCTTTTCTTCATGAGCCTTATCCCATTTCAAAACTAGATCTCCCATCTGAAAATTTTTTCTGTTCATTATGCTTGAATCAAAAGAGGATTTTATTAGCGCTTGGTGATGAGCATGGGTTTTCTTAGCTTGTTTTCGTCGTTCTTCTAATTTAATTATCTCCATTTGTCTTAATTGTAAGGAGGAAGTAGATACTTCATCGATGTATTGTACTAAAGACAAAAAGGGGATGACTAAGTGAGTTGGAAGAACTACTTCTTTCCCATAAACTAAATTAAAGGGAGAAGTGCCGATTGAAGCTTTCTTCGTTATTCTATCTGCCCATAAAGCATTTACCAAAGCTTTGTGCCAATTCTTTTGGTTCTGGTCAACTGTTCTTTTAATAATCCTGATTAGGTTTTTATTTGTTGACTCAGCCAATCCATTACCTTGCGGATAGTAGTTGGCCGAATATTTCAGTTTGAACCCTCTTTTAAGTGCAAACTCAGTCATTGCGTTCCCAGAAAAGTACGAGGCATTATCAAACATTAAAGCCGTTGGCAATCCAAACCTAGTGATTATAAATTGATCTATGAATTCAATGATGTTTTCAGAATTAGTTGTCTTGAGAGGAACTTCTTCTACCCATTTAGTAAAATAATCTGTTGCCGTGAGGATGTATCTATGCTGCTTAGAAGAGTGAGGAATGATCTCACCTATTATGTCCAAGCCCCACTGACTGAATGGTTGCTCGATGTTTACCGGCTGTAGTGGCATGGACGATTTCTTTTGTCTCCCTGTAGTAGTTTGGCAGACTTGGCATTTCCTCACGTAACTGTGTGAGTCTTTGAACAGCGTGGGCCAATAATATCCTGCACGTAAGATTTTATGTGCAGTAGCATCTCCAGCATAGTGTCCGCATGCTGGTCCATCGTGGAGTTCCTGCAAAACCTTTTCGGCTTCAGTTTTCTCAAGACACCTAAGAAGAACAGAATCGTAATTCCTTTTAAACAGAACATCATCTATGAGCTGATATTATTTAGCTTTGAATCTCAGAGCTCTTTTCTTGGTGTGATCCAGGTGTGATGGAGCATACCTGTTATTAAGATAATAAATGGTGTCAGCATATAATGATTCTGCATCGTTTAGGCTTACCTCATACATTTGTACCTCTTCAGATGAATTTTCAGGAATTTGCGATGCTCCAGCCAACATTTTGCAGAAGCCTTGACCTCTTATAATGCTTGCTGGTTTGATCTCAAGGTCGTATTCTTGTAAAGCGGTGATCCAATTTGCTCTTTTTTCACCCACATCCTTCTGTATTAGAAGATTTCTTACTGCTGGAAACAGTACTATGACCTTAGTATGGGTTTTAAGTAAGAAAGGTCTGAAATATTTGACCGCTTTGAAAACAGCATATGCCTGTTTCTCCACGTCTGAATAGTTGAGTTCAGCACCTTGTAAATTTGAGCTAAAAAATGCGATTGGAGCTTCCGCTTTCTCTTGATTTGCTTGAGTTATAATCGCAGCATATGATTTCTCTGAGGCAAATGTGTATAAGATAAAAGATTCTGAAAAATTCGGGGTTGCTAAAGATGGAGCGTTAATGATAGCTTGTTTGATCAAGTTGAATGCTGCATGCTCATCTTGACCCCATTTAAAAATTGAATTCTTTTTAATCATGGTTTGCAAGGGAGAAACAATTCGTGAAAAATCTGGGACAAATCTCTTCACAAAATTGATTTGACCAAGGAAAGATTGCATGGCTTTTTTGTTATGAGGTAGGGATATTTCAGAAATTTCTTTGATTCTGTCGGGCTGAATGTGAATACCATATTTTGACACTATGAATCCTAGAAGTTTCCCTTCACTTAATGCGAAAAAAGATTTCTTTGGGTTAAGTGAAATCCCATACCTTAAACATCGTTGAAAGATTTGTTTCAAGTCTTTGAGATGGTCGCTTCGCTTCTTGGAGTACACTGTTATATCATCCAAATAAATTACTACAGATTTATTGACTAAACCCTTGAATGCGATGTCCATGGCTCTCTGAAATGTAGCGTCGGCATTGATCAAACCAAATGGCATCTTCCGATATGCGTATGTGCCGCATTTAGTTCGAAATGTGGTTTTTAACTGATCATCGGGATCAGGGAAAATTTTAAGAACCCCCCCTAAATTTATAAATATAATAAATGGGTGAATCTCCATGGTATATAGGAAAAATGGAAGGCGATTTTATCAATAATATAATATGTATATATAATTTTGTGGCGAATCTCTCACCAAGCATGGCGAATATTTTACTCAATTATAAAATCTTGTAAGATCTTGGCGAGTCTTTCACTAAATAATAAAACTTTGTAAAGTCCTAGTGAATCTTAGCATAGGCTACATGCTGGTTTAATTCCCCCATTTAAATAGGCTACATTCCAGGTGAATACCATGGGTCAATACCATGTGCCATTTTGGTGAATACCATGGGTCAATACCATGTGCCATTTTTATTTTTATTAATTCTAATATTAGGGTTAATAATGGTTTTTTGCATGGTATTAATAACAATCTAGTCCATGGTATTTGTCCCATAATATTTTGGCCATAGGTTTCACCTAAATATAACCCATTTTTTGAGTGTTCGTAAATATAACGTGACTTATGGAGTAAATATAAAAAAATGTTTTATTTGTTTACCATACCTCTCGTTTATTTATATTTTTATTAATTTACCATACCTCTTTTACAAATATGGTATTTGGCCCATAGGATTCACTTAAATAAAACCTCTTTCTTGAGCCTTCATAAATAGAACAAGGGTTATGGACTAAATATAAAAAGAGGTTTTATTTATTTACGATACGTCTAGTTTATTTATATTTTTATCTATTTACCATATTTATATTTTTATCTATTTACCATACCTTTTGAATAAGTATAAAAAGACGTTTTATTTATTTACCATACCTCCACTTTACTTATATTTTTATTTGTTTACACCCTTACATGTATATAAGGTGACTTATGGAGTAAATATAAAAAATGTTTTATTTATTTACCATACCTCTCATTTATTTATATTTTTATTAATTTACCATACCTCTAATATAAATATGGTATTTGGCCCATAGGATTCACTTAAATAAAACCTATTCTTGAAAATGGGCGAATGGATTCACTTAAATAAAACCTATTCTTGAAAATGGGCGAATGGAAGGTTGTAAGTCCTAATTTCAAGGGCTAAATTTACCTTTTTTACCCTCTCCCTTAAAATAAGGTGGGCTATTTGAGGTGATTTGTAAAAATGTACTATGATACAAAATATTCGCCCACTAAAAATTTAAAACCCCTTAATTTCGCCAAAGGGCGAACATTCGCCCCTAAAATTATCCTTGATCGGGATGTACCAGCACTTGATTGTATCCTGAAAATCCATCCAAAAAAGACATTAGTTCTGAGCCTGCTACTGCATGTAATATCTGCTCCATAGGTGGGAGGGGAAAATTGTCTTTTTGACAGGCTTTGTTGAGATTCCGAAAATCGATGCAGATTCTAATATCTCCATTTTTCTTTCTAACGGGTACCATATTGGAGACCCATTTGGAATGTCTGACGGGGAAAATTATTCTGGCTTTTAATAACTTATTTAGCTCAGTTTTTATCTGATTTTCTAAATTTGGGTGGATTTTTCTGAGTTTCTGTTGGACAGGTTTTTCGTTGTCAATCATAGGGATAATATGTTGAATGATAGAAGTCTCGTATGTCTTCAGCTCATCATAATTCCAGGAAAAAACATTTTTGTATTGTCTCAAAAGACGAATATATGCCAGTTTTTCTTCAGGGGCTAGGCAGTGGCCTAGATTAACGTTTTGTGGTTTATCATCGGTTCCCAGGTTTACTAATTCGTAGTTCAGAGTCAAAATGTAGAGCTTAGAATTGGTAGAACTTTTAAACCGAATTTTCAAATTGTATAAGTCTTCCAACTTAACCACCGATTTAGGTATAGCATTATCAGTGCTATCTTGTTGTATTTGTCGATCGTGATGGTCTTCATCAATTATCTGATTGGAGTAGGATCCTTCAGAAGTGAGGAAATTTACAATATCAGGATCATCATTGAATACTCTCCAATTTGTAATGTTGTCAGGGATGGATGGTCTAAAGATTAATTCTATTGAGAATCTATCTGGACTAAAATCTTCGGAGGGAATAAGTCTAGAGGCTACGTTAGCTAAAAGGTCTGCGCTCGCGTTTTGGAGTCTTGGGATTGACAAAATATTGAATGCTATGAAATGCTCAGTCAGATCTTGTACTAAAGATTGATAGTGTTTCAAATGACCTGACAGGCAATGTATGGTGTTACGTACCTGTTTGACGACAATCTCAGAGTCTCCGAAGACTTGAAGATACTTGACATTCAGCCTGATTGCTTTGTATAGGCCTTGCACCAAGGCCTCATATTCTGTTGTATTGTTTGTGCAATCGAATTCAAGTCTGCACGTGAGCATGGTCTTATTTCCTTCTGGACTAATCGGAACGCATCCTGCTCCTGCTCCTTCGTTAGATTTAGAGCCATCAAAATATAATTTCCAAAACAAAGATGTATTTACAGGTTTATTTACAAAATTAACACACTTTGAATTATCAGTTTGGGAGAAGTTTTCGACTTGGGACAAAACTGAATTTTCTAAGTAAGGTGATGTATGAGCATTGAAATTGCCGAGGAAAGAATCTACCGAGTAATTGCCTATGATACTGTTGTTATATGCTATTGCTTCATTTTCTCCCTCCAATTCTGTTACTATGTACTTTTGGTGTAACTCTCGTTCAACCTTTATTTGATTCGGTTTACCATTGTAGGGTAACCACATGTGCGACCATAGAATTAAGCCATAGAATTCTGGGATATCAGCTACTAGAATGTCAATAACCTGACATACCTTCAGGTTAGATGACAATCTTATGGTCACTTGATTAAGTTCACCAATCACTTCGACTTGGGATCGATCAAGCTGAACTATGCACACTGCGGATTTTTGTGGTTGAACATTCAACTTGGCACATATTGATCTGGGTAAAATATTCGTTGAAGCACCAGAATCTACCAAACAATTGTGCACATTTTTATTGAAAATTTCATAGGTGAGAAGAAAAGGGGGAGTGTGAGACCTTGATCTTCCTCCAATCAAGGCGATGTCATTTGGATCCATCTTATTGATCGTGTTGGTTGGAGGTCTTCCCATGTTGTGGGAAGCTACAGCTGTAGGCAAAGATGTAGTAGGCACGACATGTAATTCTTTCATCATTATCTTCTGTTGATGTTTCAATTTTCTCAATTCATAAAGAGTGATATTAGCCCTAGTCTTTTTCATGTCATCAATAATATTGTATTCCATTTCATCTGACACTATCAGTGTTCTTGATGGAGGTGTTTGATCTGGTTGGACTGAGCTAGATTGAGTCGCTTTAGCAGTCGTTTTCTTTGTTGCGACTTTATCTTTTGCTGCAGGGCTTGCGCCCTTCTGCTTAGGGGTAGTTTGGGGAGGATCAAGTTGATTTTTGCTTCGTGTGCTAACCGAAAATGCTTCTTGAACTTCTTCTTGTGGGAGGATGAAATCCCACATTCCTTGTAGTTCCACAACTTCTTCGTCATCGGTCTGCCCTTCAGTGGTACTCTCTTCTTCTTCCTCTTCTTTGGATTCGACATTTGGGATAGCGTTGGGTGGTTTCACATCCATTGAAGGGCCTCTTTTAAAAGCTCTGTAGGGCTTTTTTGAAGAAGTTTCTGCTACTTGTTTTTTTATGTCAATCATCTCATTGGACATGGTCTTTAATACTTTTTGCAATCCTTCCAAATTGAAAGGATCTTTCGTCTGTTTCTTCTTGGAGTCTTCCTTGAAGGTGACTTTTTTAGATTTGCGTTCCTCTATCGCAGATCTCTTTTCCAGGGCTACTACGCGTTTCTCTACTGCTATCGCCTCTGGCAGGTTTTCAACTAAGGTTGTTTTATTTGCCCTATCCATGAAGATTGCTAAGTTTGATGGTAAGGCCGTAATATACCATTCACATCGTACTTCTTCGCTAGGTTGGGAAGCAGTGGGAATTTTGTTGAGGATTTTATTGAACCGTAAATTGAAATCTTTGATGGGTTCTCTAGCCTCGACTTTAAGATTGGATAGGTCATTGATTAACGTCGCCGTTGATCTGTCATCACCAAACTTGGTAAGGAATTCACTTTGAAAAATTTCCCAACTTGTGATAGACCCGAAAGGTAATGAAAAGTACCATGACCCGGCTCTCCTTGCATTGTATAGGGAAAAAGCTGGACAACAGCATCCTCGTTGGTAACTCCGTTGAGATTGACAGAAAGCATGAAATTTTTAATGTGCTCTTCAGCTAGCATGCCTGCTTCTGGATTGAATTTGGGTAGCCATTTCTCAGGATGGGCCGGTATTTGGCTCAGGGGTGGAGGCATTAAAACTACCCCAGGATTGTTCCACGGAGATTGGGCCATCGTTGAGCTGCTAGTAAATGAAAGTGCAGAGGATGATCCCTGAGGCTGGGAAGATGAAGATATTATGATCTTAGATGATTGAAGAATAGGGGTTGTGGAAGATGGATGAGTGGTTTGGAATGAAGATGTGGGTGGCTGACTTCACGGTGAGGGAGTTGAAATGGATGATGTAGATGAAAGAGTCTCACTGTTAGACTCTTTTGGTGTTTTCCTTGCTCTTTTCCTGGTGGGGAGAGGGAATTCAGTTGGCTGGATGCCAAATTTTTCACTCTTTAATCTGGTCAGGGGATGAGCAGGATTGTACTGCGAAGTCACGCTGCTTTGAGATTTATCAGACCTCTGTGTAAAAATAGAAAATCCCTGGAGTTTGCGAATTAGAGTTTGAACTTCAGGGGGTTCAATGTTAGATTGGTCTGAAATATTAGGGTATGTAGCAGCGGTTAATACTCGAGCAACTTCTGACTCTGGATTTAAACGTACTGGGGAAGTCGGGGGAGTTGATGAGGGCGATTTACTCTCAGAATGGTATTTAGATTTTGATTTAGGTGCCATTCATAGTTCGGGCCCTCCTTCTAGCGCCAAATATGTTGAAGCCCCGAAAATCGGGTCGACAACAAGGGGGATACCCACCCGGTCTGGACCTTGGTTGGCAGCTCCTTATCCGTTTGGTATAGTGGGTCCGACTGGGGATAATGGGACCAGTTTCCCAATTTAAGGGTGTGTGTGTGTTTAGAGTTGGATGATGCTTATCTAAGAGTACTTAAAGCTAATTTAATTCAAACTTCTAAAATAACTCTATGCTATTGTAATCTAATGAGAAACAACACATCTAATCTATGCTAACCCAGGGTGAATTTCTTCTATTATGCGATCTAAAGAGATTTCAAACAATAACTGGTAATAAAGATCATTCAGCTATCATAAGAATAGAAATCAATTAAGATAAACCGCTTTGCATAAAAAGGTTAGGCAAAACAGTTGTGAATAGCATATCGCATAATAAGTTATTCATATATCAAACATAAATAAATGACTCCACTGTACAAAAGTGCCAAATGGTAACTCATACATTCATGCAGAAACATATAAATAACTAAAAACTATATATCACTTTAAGAATATAAACAGAAACAATCAAGAGATAAAAGTACCATTTATGACTGGTTCCACTCATAAGCTTCAAGCAACAATGATTTATCTCTCCTTGCTCTAACATCTACTAAGAGTACAGAAGTGCAACATCAGTAGCAGATATCAAATACAAACATTAATAAACCTTGATCCATCCATTCATCAAAACCCCCTCCGAGGGTGCAAAAGTGCATGTTCTGAGGACAAGTTTTTTGACAAATTTCTGGACCCTTCTGTAAATGCATGAGAAGGGTTTAAATACTGCTAACTAATTAACTTAATTACATAAATTTAGGATACGGTTTTAAATGACCGCCCTTCTGCTAAAGCAAAACTATTTCTAAAAACTGAATCTAATTCCTAACCATTTCTGTATTTGATCCTTAGTGCTGCAAGCATGCAACATTCGCCTGGGAAGAGTCGGCTGGTCGCCTTCTGCTTTCGTTTGAGCTATGAAAATAGAAATAACAAGCGCTGGCACCACTTTCTAGTAAACTAGAAGATATTTTCGAGAATCTTCCTCTGGCTGGGTGTATTCACTGCGTGTATACTTGGTAATAACCCAAATTTCTCTCAAACTGATTCTGCTTTTGCTATTTCGGTTTCCGGCCTTGCGAATGATTGAATAAGTTAGGGACTTTGCTCTCTGAACAATTTTCTGCATCGAAAACTGCCTCCATTCTTTGTTCCGAGCTTTTCTGGTGTGTTTTCCTTCTTTAGCGCCTTTTTCTTTTTGCTTTACCCATAAGCTTCAGGGTCTTTTGTAAACATGTTGCTTTTGTGCGCCTTTGACTCTGAGTTTTGGATGGCCTATTGACATCAGCATCTGTTGAGTGATACTCTGGAATCTGTGGTCCTGTTGCATGCGGAATCCGTTTCTAAAGGGATCTCTTCTCTGTTCTCCGAGCATTAACGCTTCCCCTTTTCCTTAGATGTTTCCTGCACATTGCTTCATGTTATTTCCTGTCTTACAGTTTACGCAAAGGAAAAGAGTAATGATAATAAAGATTGACATGAAAGCTTTAAGCTCTTATGAATGCATAATCATGACACTCATAACGAACTGACTCTTCGAAAAACACACAACTGTCCTTCTTGAATACTTTGGCGTACAATCATTAATTTCTTTTAAGGCGCGTGCCCAATTTTGGTTTACGGACAGATTTCCTTGAATACTGCGCCGAGGAAAATTTGCGATGGGTGATTCATCGCAGATCGCATCGTCAAGATGTGTCATCGTAGAAATTCATGATCGCATTTATCGCAAATCGCATTCATCGCAGCTCGCAGATCGCAGATCACGCTTAGTCATTCAATCATTGTGTGCTGCTTTTGCGATGTTGCGATATGCGACGTCGCATATCGGTCGTCGGAGATTTCTTAAGATTTTTCTTTCAAGAGCGCTTCATAATGTATGCGATGCGATGAATTTCACGTCGCTTCTTCGTAGTTTATTATGCTCATAAGAAAACGTTTCATTCTCTTCTCGTGATGCGATACAGCTTTAAGGAGTTGAAATACAAAAATTTTCATAAAATGTTTTTTGGATTTTTTATTAAGGGTCCCCATTTGCTTGGTGTTATTGCTAATACCAAACAAAGAGGGGTGTTGTTGGTGGCCACAACACCTTGGTATGCTGACATATGTTTTGTATTGTTAAACCTGCAAGCTCCTCCAAGGTTGTCCAGGACTAAAAAGAGATTCTTGAAAAGGAAAGCATCAAAATTCTGTATCATAGACAATGCTTTATTTTGGAAAAATCATGAAGGTATCTTACTTAATTGCGTAACATTGTATGAAACTGACAATGTCCTCAAGGAATTTCATGCAGGGGACTATGGAGGACACTTATACTGGAAATCAACAGCTGATAAAATCCTAAGAGCTGGTTTCTATTGGCCTTCCCTGTTTGCTGATGTGAAAAAGTTTGTAGTTTCATGCCATAAATGCCAGATCTTTGAAGGCAAGAGAAAGCTGTTACCTTTACCCCTCAAACCTATTTCAACTGAAAGACCATTTCAACAATGGGGTTTAGACTTTATAGGTGAAATCCATCCTTTCTCTTCTGGCCAACACAGGTGGATTTTGACTGCCACGGACTATTTTACCAAATGGATAGAAGCCATCCCTTGTAGGCAAGCCAATGACTCAATCATCATGCAATTTTTAGAAACCAACATCTTGTCTAGATTTGGCTGTCCAGAGAAAATTATTACAGACAATGCTGCTACATTCAAATCCAAAAGAATGATCAATTTTTTCCATAAATACCACATTACCTTGGGCCACTCCACAGCCTATTACCCTCAAGGTAATGGCCTAGCTGAGTCATCCAACAAAATCCTCATCAACATCATTAAAAAGGTTTTGAAGGAAAATAAAAAGAATTGGCATAAAAAACTTGTGAATGCACTATGGGCAGACAGATTGACCACCAAAAGATATATTGGTATAAGTCCATATGAATTGGTTTATGGAATGGAGGCAAGATTCCCTTCATCTTTGGGAATCCCTGTAATCAAGTTGCTACAAGAAATACAAGCAGAGCCTAATGATATTCAGAGAAGGATCAATCAAACTATTCACTTGCAGCAGACAAGAGAGGAAGTATATCACAGAACCCAGGTTCTACAAGATAAACTCAAAAAGATCTTCGACAAAAGAACAAAAGCTGAAGATTTCTTCATAGGAAATAAAGTGCTGAGATGGGACTCTAGGAGGGAAGATAAAGGGAAACATGGGAAATTTGATTTTCTTTGGAAAGGACCATATGTTATTCATGTTGTACAAGGTAACAACACCTATTTTCTAAAGAGTTTGGATGGTAAAGATAATGAGGAAGGTCCAGTCAATGGATGAATGCTCAAGCATTATTTTGATTCCCTTTGATCAACATAACACAACTGTATATTGTACATAAATACTTGTATTTCCACCAGTTTTTCATTTACAGAAATTAGATAAGGAACAAGATGCAGCAGATTTTGAGCTAAAAGTCAAGGAATTACACCACTTTAGGTGTACATTTTGAAATTACCACAAGAGATCAAGAAGAAAGCTTGGGATTTATAAAGATGATGATAAACACTCAGAAAAACCAGCAAAGACAAAGCTGTAATTTTGCACCAATCAGCTCATAAAGACTGCACACATGCTACAAAGGTTCAGATCATTGGTTTCCAGCAGAAGGAAGTTTTAAATTACAATAGCCAACTAAGAATAAGGCCATCTGACCTGCTGTTCTTGGCTTTTCACCAGGAAAAGCCATCCCCAAGTGGAGCCACTGTTAGGTTCCTATACCAATAGGTTTCATTTTTCATGATTGACTATGGAAGTGCCAAATATGTTCATCTTTGCATGCTGCAAAGGTTCCATATTTTGTAAACAAATGAAGAAAATTAAAAAATGTAAAGAGGGTATGCCCTAAAAGAAAAATCAAAGGGAAAAAAGAGTAAATTGGTCAACAAAAGTAAAGAAAATGAACCCCAAATCAAAAGACCAGGAAAGTGGCCAGTCAAAATGCCATTGCTATCTTATTTGCAAGTTTACAATGTGCAAATATTGTTGCTTATCACACTTGATGGATGGCCCAACAGTTCAATCTGGACCATTCCATATTTAAATTTGTTGTTGTAGAATAGAGAATGAATATCTGTCCAAACAGTTCAAGCTTGGCAGATGAGTAGTTATGTAGAGTAATTAAGGAGCCCAACTGCTTAATCTGGGCCCTTGGAAGAGATAAGGGTAGACTTAGATAGGAGGGCAGTCAAAAGAAAAGAGGAACTTCAGGGTTTGCAAGTTCAAATGCACCCAATCCAAAGGAAGAAAAAATGTTAGGTGTATTAGGCTGGGTAGGCAGTTTGAGGTTGCAGAAGCAGGTGGGTGCTCACTTTTGTCTTGTCAAAAAAGACTCATCTCATCAATGACATTGGTACCTTGGCAGTTGTTTGGTTGCAGAACAGTGGAAGCATGACTAATTTCCCCTTCATTCCCCAGAAATCATTTGCTAACATCCCCTCAAGGACATTGGGATCTGCCCAAAAGTCCTGTTTCACTCCATTCTATAGGAAATACTAAGTTAAACTCTCAGTTTACTTAGTGGAAAGAAGCCACATTTCTTGTGTAAAAATCATCATTCCATAGTCCTTTCATCTTCTTATGTCTAAGTCTTCACTCCACATACTTAGCATTCACCCATACAATTTCAATTCATAAGGTCATATTAACCTCTAATTCTATTATATAGCTCCCTTAATCATTTCCCTATCCCTATAGTACAAAAAACTATATTAAAAACCCCAAAAAATGTAAATATCCCCACCCCTTGGCACTATAGCCATATAACCCTAGCTTGGGAAATACTATGTCCATTTGGGATTTGTATTAGCCCTTCCGCATCCAAAATGCTTGGGATTAATTTAACATTTGGTTAAATTAATAACCATTCACCCCCTCACGCATAAACCTTACCACATTACCCACCGCGCTCATATATTTTGGGTTTCATTTGATATTTGATTAAATGAATAACCGTGATCATCTGCGCCGAACCCACAAAACCCATTAACCTAAAGTTTTTCCCCCGCCATATTTTTATAATGTTTAATATACGGGCGGGTCCCCACGCGTATTTCGCCCACATCTATGCATCCCGTCAGCCGTTGATTTGCGCCCGGCAGATCGGACGGCCCTCGCCGATATCGGAGCGACCCCGCTGTACGAGGGTTAGCTCCCGATAGAAGGCGGTTTTTCCGCCGTACGCGGGGACGCGTGGCCCGTTTTGATTGCATCGGGCCCGCGCTGACACATACCACCCCCGTACCAAAGGCGGTCCGATAGCAAACCGCTTACCGCTCGTCCTCCCCGCCGCGCACGTCATCCCCACGTCAGCTGCTGCGTCGACGCCCTTGCTACTGTACAGTCCACCCTGGCTGCCCCGTCACCCATCCACGTCAGTCGCCACCTTACCCGCCGTACCTTGCTACAGTACCATGTGACGTCATGCTGATGTCAGCACGAAAAAGCGCCAAAAGACCGCAAAAACGCAAATTTTCGTTAAAAACCAATGAAAGTGATGTTTTTATTTGTTTTTGCGCGACCAATTGTAAAAGTTCATGCATGAGTTTTTACGTTCAGTCCGCCATTTACGTCCCATTCGACCGCCCACGCGTGTTCAACCTACCACCCTGACCTCCTCGGCTCTACCTGCAACTCCATTTCACCGCAAGGTCACGAGTAAACAGGTATTTATCCGACTGTCACCCGTAAACCCTGTTTTATCAAGTTTCTCTGTTAAAACACCTCCGGAAGAGTTAAATGTGTTTGAAATATATTGAAACCTCTAAACCTCCCTGTTTCAACTCATCACTCATCACCGCTTCCAAAGAAAACCTGTTTACCCTATATCCCTCTGCAAAATTGCCCCTGAAACTCGAAATCTGACCCCTGTTCGCCTGCAAAACCACTAAATAAAACCTGCAAAATCTCTGCTATTTCCATTCCTTTTAAGCTTCCTTGTTGCAGAGCCCTGCATACTCTTTATTTCCCTTGAGCTCTACTCAGCAGGGGCATCTTCGCACAGAACTTAAAACTGTAAATTCCCTGTCAAAAATCCATTGTCGGGACTCTGTTTCCTGTTGAAGTATACACCAAATCCAATTATAATCCCAGTAAAATCATGGAGGCCCCAGTAGCCTTAAATATTGCACCATTAAATGCACCCCATAGAGAGTTAGAGTGGATACCTCTGGCAGACAGAGATTATCAAATTGTTGATATGGAAGGAGACAAGCCTCACCTTCAGGCTTTCTGTGAAATAAGGAATAAATTCAGAAACAAAGCTGACCTATTGGGAATATGGGAATCCAACATGCCTATATACTACCTGCCCTCAGTGAATGTCTTCCGTGACCTCATCCATCAGTGTTGTGCTAACTATGAGCCTTCTCAAAGGGTAGTGATGGACCCTACTAGAAATGTCCTCTTTTATATTACCCCTCAGTCCATAAATGAGATGCTGCAATTCAAGCCAACTCAACCTCTGGTCTCCCTTTCCATGAAACAATTACTAGATCGAGCCTCAAAGTTGTCCTCTGAAGAAGTTGACCGAGTTTCCAAGTTGTTCATGCCACCAGACTGTTACTCTAGATTCAAAATACCCTATCACCATGCTTGGTTTACTGAGGGGGGAAAGCTGCTCATAGATATGATCTCCTATATCCTGGGATTCAGAACAAGTGAAATTGTAGATGAGACTGTCTTTGCCTTGATGTCTATATTTACTCCAGGACAGCCCCCTGCTATCAAGTATGACTATGCCACCTTCATATCGAACAAGATTCATGAGCAGTTCATGAACTTAGAGAGGGAAAGGGTATTCAAATACACCTCATATATCTATCATTTGCTGCTATACTATCAGTCTGAAAGTTTCCTGGTCGTCCTTAAGAAATTGGATGCTAGGGCGGAGCGAAGGTCTGTCATATTTTGGTCCTCAGTGTTCCATCATGTTAATCTCTCCCCCTACACATACTGTGAGTTCATTGACCTCTTTGTCTACCCATCAATTTGCCTTTTATCAGTAGATCCTCCTCTTAGGCTCACTGCTGAAATGCAAAGAATTCTGCACCTCTCAAAGGGATACAACATTGGTGACTGGTACTACTACCAAAAACACACTGTAATAAAGATCTATGGCTGTGAATTAGCCCCATGCAAACTACCAAAATATGTCCCCATGAGACTCTTTTCCTTGGAGTACTATCGGAATTTCAACAGTGCAGACTTAAAGCATTTCTATGGTGCTAGGAAAAAGGCACAGCTTAAAATAAGACATCAATTGGGCCCCTTTATCTTTAATAAAAGGGAAGAAGCATGGAAGGATGCCGATGAGATTCTGAGAGAGAAACTTAAGCTCAAACTGAGTTTCTATTGGTCACCATATGACCCTGAACACTTCATAAGCTTTAGAAGGGTCAAGAACAAGCTCACAGGGTATCCCCACCACAGAATCCCTGAAATTGAACAATATGCCAACCAACAAGAATGGGTAGAGGGCACACTAGTGGAAGAGCTTACTGAAGAAGAGATAACAGAAAAAGCAATCAAGAATCTTGAAAAATCAGTTGACTTGGAATCTTTTGGACAGGTGTTTTTCACATCTCCTCGGCACCTTGGAGAAGGCACCTCATCCGCTACGGCTTCCCAGCAACCTGCTCAAGTAAGTGCTCCACCAGCAGGGACAGCTAAAGGAAAAGAGGTGCAGCATTCAGAACAACAAGTGCATCATTCTGAGCAGCAAGAGACAATGGCAGACCGGCCGGTTTCTACAGATGAACAAAGTCAAGGGCAAGACCCTTCTACTCAAGCAAAGGCAACTGAAATCCCAGTGTTACAGACTCCTCTTAATGAGGAAAGGGCCAAGAAAAGGGATAGACAAGAAGAGACCCCCACAGGGACATCTACAGATCAGCAAGGAGAAAAGAGACAAAGATTGAATCCTTATTCAGAGGAAGAATTACCAGAGGGGCCAACTGAACAACAAGTTCCCCCAAGCATGGAGACATCAGCCAGCTCCTTCTAGCCAGAGCAAGAAAGACAACAAGGGGTGGAGGTTACATCTACCAGGAAACAGAGCAGACAGGGCTCTGATATCAAAAAAGCATTCACTGATATTAAGGCTAGAAATGAGCCAGTGAGGTTCCAGCTTTACAACCAACTGCTAAGAATGGCTCCCACCAATCAGCAAAGGCTAATGGCAGCCTATGACATCCAAGAAGGGAAAATGACCCTCAGTCATTTCAGACCTACAACGCAGCAACCACAATCAGCTGCTGACTATATTAGAACCAATCTGGAAGTTCTCTCCAGGGATATCCATCCGATGGACCAGATTGAATTGCACAAGCAGACCGGCGAAATGGTATATTCTACCTTGGCAGACAAAACATTGTTGGCCCATAGATTACAAAATTCATTGCATAATACTGCTGCCCAACTAGAATTGGAGAAAGCTTCATCACAGGCCAAGGACAATAGAATCAAGTCCTTGGAGGAGATTATTATAGAGTTGGGACATGATCCCCAGGATCCGAAGGGCATTCAGGCCTTGATCAAAAAGAAAGAGGAAGACATAGCAGCCCTCAAAAGACAACTCAGGCTGCCAGCTACACTACATCCTCAAACCACAGAGGTAGCACAACAAAAAGAAGAGCAGGATGTGGTAACTTTGCTTATGAGCTTGCACAAAAGGTTGATAGAAACAGAGAGTGCCTTGGAGGCATCATTGCAAGGAAGACAGGGAGAGTTGGCCTCTCAGCCAATTCAAACAACTCAGATTCTTACAGCTACTCCTCCTACGGCCACCACAATAGTCCCTCCCACTGGTCCAACATCAGAAGCAGGTACCTCAAGCTCAGCACCGGTTTCAGCAACAACTACAGCAGCAACAGAGCAAGAGGCCAGCCTAAGTATGGAGGGGATGATGAAAGAAATAAAAGCCCTGGAAGTACAAATGGCATAATTGAAAGAGGCCAAAGAAAAGCTGGCCAAAATTGAGGAAAGATATGACAAGTCAAAAATGGATGTAGCTGAGAAGACAAGGGAAGTGAAAACCCTAGAAAAAAGAATAAAAGAGCTAGAGAAAGAGCTTACTCTTGATAGGACTCTAGCTGAGGTCAAGAAAATTTTGTGGGCCAAGATTGGCCAATCCATTACAGACCAATGGCAATCCATTGAAACCATTCATGAGCAAATGGATTTGATAGGCTTGGCTCAGTTTGAAAATCAAAAGGCTAGAGCATCTTTGGGAAATATGCCTGAGCAAGCTAATAGAATGATCCAATTCCTGAACACTCACACCAAAGAGCAGTTGGCAGCAATAGGTATCAGGAACAGGACTGATACCATCTTACTAGTAAAAAGGGTGCTGACCCTAAGGAATTTTGTGAAAACTCTAGAAAGAAAATGCCAAGAAATGTAGGCAGAGGTAAATGAGTTCAGAATAAAGTTTGCAGCATTACAGAGCAGAGGGCTACCCAGTTTAGTAACCAGCGCTGGAAGACTGCTATCACATGAGCATTATGCCAATAGGGTAAACAATTATGCCTCCAATCAAATCACAACATCCTCAAGCACATCAGAAGAAACAGGGCCTCCATCTAGACAGAGTCTCTATGACAAGCTGGAAAATTTATTCTATATTAAACATGAGATAAACCATCTCTTTGAAGTCCAGCCAAACTTTTATAGATACACTGAAGCTGATGAAACACTAATAAAGATACAAAGACATCAGCTGCCTACAGAGGATTGGTGGAAAGGAATGATGGAGACATTGCTCAGGTGATTTTGTTTATTAATTCTTTTTTGATCAGCTACAGGTCAGCACATACAGATAGCACGGTCCACCTGTCAAAGGGAAGAAAAAGCAGCACAAGGTAGAAATGGAATGGTCACTACAGCTCATTGAATGCAAAGGAAGCAAGCACCGATAATAAAGGCCAAGACAACGACAAGCAGCATAGTAACATCAAGGCAGCAAACGCAGAATGAATGTGCAGCAACCAGCTGACTCATTCAGCCCAAAAAGTCAAAATACCTCTGACAAATTGGACAGCTAGCACATTCATATTTACTACAACATTTATTCTCTCACTTACTACTTCTTAATAGTTGGTAAAGGAAGTTATGAGTTCAAGACTTATCTTCATGATATTTTGTATCTCTTTTTTGTATAAATACCTCCCCATAATATGTATTTGGGGTTGGTGATTTTCTCTCTAAGCTACGCTGTAATTTCTGAGACTCTCTAATACAAATGGCTGTTGAAGTTCATTTTTTCTGCGCTATCTAAATGTGGAAATGATGGTCTGGGACCTGCTGCAGAATTCCTGAGTCATTCAATGGAACAATAAGTTATTCTAAACTGTGTTTTATGTTTTCTGTGTTTACAAATTTCACATATGTTTCATAATCTTGATAACAGGGAGAAAGAATAGCCCAGGATTTGTTTAATTACACCCTGTGCTCAATTTCTGCTATTACTTGTGTTTTCCTCAGAATTAGTCATAGATATGAATTCTTAACTGCTCATGTTTGCACTAATTCCTTCATTTTGAATACTGTTTAGGAATTCTTAATTGCTCCTGGACAATACTCATACACTTTCCCTCTGCCAGCATAATGAAAGATTCTTGATTGCCTTTCATTCCCTGACTTCATTCCATCATTTCCAGATTTGAAAATTGTTCCAAAACTGCCTATCTTGCTCTGTAGCATTACCATTTATCCAAGAGACACTTTCAGTTGTACACCATCATCGACTCCATAGCCCAATGGAACAGACTGTCTTGGACTTGCATCCCAGCTCTGCCTGAAAATCGCCATCCAACAAACTTAAAACAAAAACCTGTGCATCATAACTAGCCTAAAATATTACAAAACAAAGCTAAATTACAAAGAGAGAGCCCTCTCTGGTTGCAGGTAGGCTAGGACCTGCAGCTAAAAGATTGGTTAGTGGTTACCTCGGCCGTATTCCCTTCAGGAGGCAGGGAACAACCTGAGTGATAACAACACCCAAATCCTTCATTGCAAATGAGTTTTCCAATTTTCTTTTGAGCACATTTATTTCCTGCATGTTAGAACCTACAACAAGCATGTCAGCTACATACAATAAAAATATAATATAGCTGCCATCATTTTTCCTTTTGAGATAAACACAATGATCAGAGTGACATCTAGTATAACCTTGTTCAGACATAACCCTATCAAATTTTATATACCACTGCCTTGGAGCCTATTTTAAGCCATACAAGCTCTTCTTCAACCTGCACACTAGTTTCTCCTTCCCTTTTACCTCATATCCTTGTGGCTACTGCATATATATCTCTTCCTCAAATCCCCATGGAGAAAGGTTGTCTTTACATCTAACTACTCAAGATGCAAATCTTCAGCTGCTACTAGACTTAAAATAGTTCTGATTGAAGTCATTTTAACAACAGGAGAAAATATCTCATCAAAGTCTATACCATTTTTCTGTGCAAACCCTTTCACAACAAGTCTAGCTTTATACCTTTTTCTACCTCCATATTCTTCCTTCAACTTGTAAACCCATTTATTCTGCAATGTTTTTTTACCTTCAGGCAAAATAACTAAGTCCCAAGTCTGGTTATGTGCTAAGGAGTCCATCTCTTCTTTCATGGCTTGCTCCCACTTCTTCCTGGTTTCTTCCAGCACTGCTTCTTCATAACATTCTGGTTCACCAGAATCAGTCGACAATACATAATATAATGAAGGAGAGTATCATTCAGGGGGTCTACTTATCTTGGTAGATCTTCTAATACCACTTTCAGGTGTTTGAGGTGCTTGTTGTTGTTGTGGTTGTTGTTCTGGCCATTGATCATTATGATTTTCAGGCACCATCACTTTTTCTGTGATCTCTTCAAGCACTGTGTATTCTCTGTTTTCTTTTTCCTGTTTCTTTTCCTGCAATTGATCCTTATACAAAACCTTTTCATTGAATATGACATCTCTGCTCCTAATGATTTTGTGTTTTTCATAATCATAAAAGTGAAAACCAAAATCATTAACACCATATCTAATAAAGGTACATTTCTTTGATTTTGCCTCAAGATTTGTTCTATTTTCTTTATTAATGTGGACAAAGGCTTCACAACCAATTTTTTTAAAAAATGAGTAGTTTACCTTTTTACCTGTCCATGCCTCCTCTGGAATACCACCATCCAAGGAACTTGAAGGCCCTCTGTTTATTAGATAAACATCAGTATCTACAACATATGCCCAAAATAGTAAAGGCAATCCTGCATGCAATCTCATGCACCTTGCACGCTCCATGATTATCCTGTTCATCCTTTTTGATACACCATTTTCTTGTCGTGTTCCTGGAACCGTCTTCTCTCTATGAATTCCATTACTAAACAATACCTATCAAACTCTTTGCTGCAATATTCACCTCTATTGTCTGATATGAGACACTTCAACCTTTTTCCTATCTCATTTACAACCAAAGCTTTCCATTTCTTGAAAGTATCAAATACATTAGATTTATTTCGAATACAATAAATCTAGGTTTTTCTGGTTGCATCATCAATGAAATTAACATAATAATGAGAGCCACCAAGAGATGATACTTGAGCAGGTCCTCATACATCTGTATGCACAATCTCTAATTTTTCACTCTTCTTTTCTTTCCCAACTCTGAGGAATCTGTCTCTCTTCTGTTTTCAATAAACACAATTCTCATAGAATTTTAAATCAACATGCTTCAAACCTGGCAACAAATTTCTTGAGTGAAGGATCTGCATCCCCTTATTACTCATGTGCCCGAGCCTATGATGCCATAATGATGTATCTTTTGCTGCAGAGGTTAAAGCATTAACAAAATTAGAAATAGCATTGCATAAATACAATGTACCAACATTTTCTCCTTTTGCTATTACCAGGGATCCTTTTGTGACCTTCCAGGTTTTATCTATAAAAGTAGTTACACAGCCTTCACCTCCCAACTACCCTATTGAAATAAAAATTTTCTTTAGATTTGGAACATGCCTTACCTCCTTCAATAGCCATTGATTTCCATTTTGTTGTTTTATGAAAATTGTACCCATTCCAATGATTTTACAGGGTTTATCATCACCCAATCGAACCTGTCCAAAATCTCCTTGAACATAATCATGGAAATGTTTCCTATCAGGTGTGGCATGGAATGAGGCCCTTGAATCTACCACGCATGCATCAATAATATTTTCTAAAAAAGGAATCAAAGCATCTTGCAACACATCACTTGTCACATTCACTTCATGATTGTTTTCTTGCTGCGCGTCTCCTTCTTTTCCTTTCCAAGACTTGCAGTCTTTCTTTAGGTGTCCTTTCTTCCCACATTTCCAGCACACTATCCCTGATTTGGACTTGGATCTGCCTTTTCTTGACTTACTACGATATCCAGGGCTCTTTCCTCTTTCCATTTTTCTTCCCCTAGTCTTTGCAGTCAAAGAATTACCTGATGTATCATCGGAGCTTTTCCGTCGCATTTCCTCACTAAGGATTGCACCGACAACATCATCAAACTTTAAAGTAATAGATCCAAAGACAGAGTTACTAATGGCCATAACTAAACCATTCCAACTTTCTGGCAATGAGCAAAGAAATAACAAAGCCCTAACTTCATCATCAAAAGTTACCCCTACAAAACTTAACTGACTGGTAACTGTATTAAAATCATTTAAATGATCAGCAACAGATCCACCTTCTGACATTTTCATATTAAATAAACGCTTCATAAGAAATACCTTATTTGAGGCTGAGGGTTTTTCATATAGTTTAGCCAATGTCAACATTAAACCCTCTGTTGTCGTTTCCCTTGAAATATTAAACACTATCGACGCTGTTAGGCACAACCATATTGTTCCAAGTGCCTTTCTGTTGAGAATATCCCATTCTGTGTCTGTCATACTCATCAGCTTCTTTGCCTTTCCACTCAATGGTTGTTATAGATCTCTCTAATACAGATAATCTTCCATCTGCATCTTCCACAACTGGTAGTTTTGGCTGTTAAATTTTTCGACCCTAAACCTACCATATTCTGCCATTGCTCCCACTCAAACCAGGAACCCTTCTCTCCTGCGATTTTATCATCCAAATAAACCTTCGGCTCTGATACCAGTTGTTAGAAAATTATTTATTACAGAGCAATGGAACACATAAAATATTGCAGAAATATAAACACAAAAAACACATAAAACAAGAGAGACATAGATATATGTGGTTCACCCAGTTTGGGCTACGAACACGGAGAAACAAACAGTCCTTCCTTTTATATTATCCAATAAACTGAAGAGATACAACCTACAGTAGATCCGCTGTAATTCCTTCTTCACTTTCAATCTCCTCTCTCTTCGTCACTCTGAATACAGATGTACATAGACGCAATACAATTCCCTCATATATAGTGAGGGGTTGCCTTCTACGGAAAAAACCCTAAATTAAACATAACTTCTACCGTTAGATCTTTGCCTAATGAATGGCCCAGATTGACTACGAAATTACAACATTTTACAAGGCAATTTTACATCTATTTTTAGCTTCGGGGGCACTTCCCCCCATCCCTCGCCAGGGGGGGGGCTCCCAAAGGTCGCAACCGCCCCCCCCAGACCCCCCTTGCAACGAATATTTTATGGGCGGTGTTGCCACCCCATTACTAACTGGAGTCCAATGTGGCGATACCTTTGAATACAGAAGATAATAAGGCTCCATACCCAACAATCAATACATTTTCACATGGAAATCAAGGGAATGAATTTATCATTAATGAATGCAATAAACCAACCGGATATGGGACTACTATGTTCCACCCAACCATAGAATGGTTAAGCCAAATCTCTATTCAGCCATTCACCCTTGTGCCATATTCCAAGCATGAATGTGGGACTCAAACCAAAAGAACCAACCAGGTCATACCGCGGCTAAACCACCTCACCCTCATCAATAGAAACCAGGCTTTACCATAATCCATCCTGGATCACTAGGACAACACAATATAAACATCATGACAAGCTTTACCTTGATCTCCACCTGATCACTAGGCCATACAAGCATGGATTCCACTAGATTTCTCCACCTACACCATGAGGAATTTTCTTGTTTTCTAGTCTCTCAGACTTTATGATGGGCCTCTAAATTAGACATAAATTAAGGCCCATGCCTCTAATTTAAAACATAAATTAAGGCCTATGACCATCCTTTAGCACGTTAAACCTCCTTTTTGCATTAGATAATTTATTTTTAACTTTAATATATTCATTAGGAAGGTTTATGAATAATTGAATATTTGTGCCTAATATTATTTATTTTTTGTGGAATATTATGAGAATATTGGGCAGATTATGAAGAGTTGGAGGAGGAGATAATTTAGGGACTTGTTCCCTTCTACTAGAGGATCAATAATAAATAATAAGTTAACAAGATATTATGGAATTATGGCACAAATTGTGGAACTCCAATGATTGAGAAAATCTAGGAATGTGTTCCCCTAATCAAGGGAGAAGATCCACGAATCAAGGGAGAAGATCCACTAATCAAGGGATTTTGCTGGGGAAAGCTTCCTCCATTCATGGGGAATGATTATTAATCAATTTTTATAAGTACCAAGTCAAAGTTTCCTTTAGGGAATGATTGAGAAAATCTAGGAATGTGTTCCCTGCCATTTAATGCAAATTCCTAGTATTGGGGACTAGATCCACTAATCAAGGGATTTTGGTGGGGGAAAGGTTCCTCCATTCATGGGGAATGATTCCTACTCATTTTGTATAAGTACCAATTCGAATTTTCCTCTAGGGAGATATTTTCATTAGTGTTATTGTGGAGAGAGCTTGTATTCTTGCAGCTCCATTGTATTTCCTTGCAGGGATGTAATTCTATTGATGTAAATAATGAAGATCAGTGTCATGTTTAGGTTCTAAATGTTGTTATTATCGATAGGTCTTTGAGTTTCCTTGGGATTGGCCATCCCAGTAACCTCAGAGCCCTTTTGTATCATTTTCTTTCCTTCTTTTCATTGCTTATTCACATGCATCTCTATTTTTTATTCTTTTCTATTTTTGCATTTATGATTAGTGATTTCTTGTTGTAGGATTGAGTAAATGGTTGATGTAATTTATTTTGCAGGATATAAAGCATTATTTAATCCTTGGAAAAGCTTTGGAAGTTCGTAATAATAATTGAGTTTCTTGGATTAGTCTTCTTATTCACAAATCTAGATTGTTGGACCTCCTTTTTAGCAAAGAATAGTAAATTTATGCTATTTTTTAGAGCATCCTAACGAGTTTCAATAGAATTGATTCCACTTGCATTAGATCAAAAAAACATTCTAGTCCATAACAAAAATCACCCCATTTCATTTGCACTTGATTTGGTTAGACATTTCTTATATTTACTAGCTCACTAGTTCTCAAATTTCTAGATTTTCGACTAGTAATGTTTTTATATTTTTTTGCATGGGTTAACATAGGTATTTTTGAGTGATTCCACTTGGAATAGGGACCTAAGACATCCTAATTAATTAAAAAATTTGTCCCATCCAATTTGGATTTGATTTTCTTGGTCATTAAACCCTCACCAATTTCATCATTTCACAAGGAAATTTCTCCAAGATTTTGAGCGAATTCATCCATCTCTCGACTTTGGTTTTGAGTTCTGAGTGATCCTAGGTGTTACACAAAAATATCATCACCATGACTATTTACAGTCATTATGGGTCTATCATCACTTGTACTGTCCTCCTAAGTAAGTCTCAGACCTCAGCTCTTCAAGTCAAGCTTTGAAAATGAGAGAAAGACATTAAAAATCAACAAAGCTCTGGTTCCGCACTTTCTCTCACTATTACCTGCGGTCTCGCACCCCCTGTTCACAAAAACTGCAGACCTGTCCGCTCTGTCCCTAAGGGAGTGGGTGTGGACCCCTATGAAAGTAAAAAAGGTGCAAGTTTATTCTAAAAAACTCACTTTGGGTTAATTCTAGATGATTCTAGAAGGAATTTTGACGTGGATTGGTCGCTCTTAGGTGGTTCATGCATCCCAAAAGAGAAGGAGATAATCCCTTGATGAGAGGAGCTATCCCTTCGAAGGAGGGCTTTATCCCTTTGAAGGAGGACCTAGTAACTTCCCTCCATTGCACTATAAATTAAGGCATTGGGCTAGTTGCTAGGGAGGTTAGAAGCTGAACATTTTTGAGGGTAAATGCTGGTGGAATTGAGCCTTCCTAGTTAAGCTTGAGAGGAGAGATCACATACCTTTTTGGCTCCATTGGGAAGATAGTGAAACTTGTCAAAGTAGAGGAGACTTCTTGTTGGACCCTGGGAGGAGCTTGTACAGCATCAAGGCACAGGTTGTAAAGTTCTTCTTTGATTTGAATTAATATAATCAGATTCATTTTTCTCAACAAATTGTCTTATGTCATTTGTTTCATGAATTCCTTGATCATCATGTTAAGTATGCTTTATGATATTGGTTTTTCAGGTGCTATTTAATTTGTTTGCTTGTTTGTGTTTGAAGATTCGCAACAAGGGAGCTCATTTGGATCAAAGGAGCAAGGCTTCCACAAACTTGCATTGGACCCAAGGTAGGCCTAAAACACTTGTTTGCCTTTGTTTATAATTGCATATTTAGAGAAAGATAGTTTTTGATTGGCTTGCTTGTCACTAGATATCGTTAGATTCTAGGAAGGTCTATCTTGTCTGCAAGATCAACTCATTCCGTGTGACAAAATGGCGACTCCACTGGGGACTTGATTTTTTCCTTGTTTTTACTTTGACCTAAGAAACTGTGTTTTTGTTTCTGTTTTTGGCTTGTTGTGTGTGGAATTGGGTAGATTTAGTAGATCTAGGATTATTTTTTGTTTTTCATAACTTTGGGAGAGGACCGCACCCTCGGCTTGGGACACAGTGCGGACCTATCCGCACTTTTGCTTTTAGCACAGAGCGGTACCGCACCTGTGTTAACTGTGGGCCTGCGGACCCTGTCAAAATTTTGGAAAACCTAAGATTTTCTCTGTTAGTCAGCTTAGTTTTTGTTTATATGTTATTATCCCCTGCCCAGACCTGCATATAACCTATCAGAAGCTTTTCTTAGGTTAATTCCATTGGTGTTAGGGTTTTAGGTGAAATTCCTAGAAGTTTTGATTGTTGGGTTTGGTTTTCATTTTGGTCTTGTAGTAGCTCAGAGCTTAGAAGCTGTAGAAGCCTCAGATCACCTTGGTTTTTACTAGCCTTCTTATGAGTATGACCATTTGCAAAATCTACCTTTGTTGAGGAACCCACCTTGTGTTTTCTCTTTACGAAACTTCGAAAAGGCTTGTGTTAAAAGTTTGGATTTCATTTTTAGAAAAGAAAACAAAAATTGGTTGTTTTTTGACTGATTTGTGATTCTGGACAAATTAGTCCTTAGTTTTCTTATAGCTAAGTAAAACATCCTTGAAAAAGACATCTTGTAAGCTTTGACTTCAAATAGTTTTTTATAGTTTATAGATCTCAAGATTAGTTATTTCCATAGTTTTGAGTGTTTTATAAAAAATAAAAAAATCTCTTTTGGAAAAAGTTTGTTTTTGTAGTATTTGAGTGTTTTGAAAGAAAAGGGAAATTTTTGTGAAAATAACTAGTTGTCTCGTTTTGAGTGCATTGGAAAAGACAAAAAGCTCTTCTTTTAATTTGTTTGTTAAGAAAGATTTGTGTTTACAAGCATTTGCATTCTCAAACTCTTTCCTAGCTAGAAGTTCATTGAAGGGAAAAGATTGCTTAATCATCTTAAGTGCATTTTTTAGTGATTTCGAGTCGAGTCTTCACACCACGAGTTTCATCTCCACACCTCTTGACTTAAACAAAAACCAATAAAAATAACGCTTAAAGTAAAATCTATCTAGTAATCTTTTTGTTTCTAGGGCTCTGATACACCAACATAGCTTAGGCTAGTGTCTTGGAGTAGGGAGTAATTAACTCTCCAAGACAGTAAAACAAACAAGTAGCTGTATCTTGCGGTAGGAGAGAAATCCAATTGTTGCATCTATACTCTGGGAAAGCTCCTCTTAAAGGAGAAGCACGAGATCGTGTCCGAACCAGTGTGGGAATCAATCCTTCCTCATTGGGAATGACGCCAGATATTCACGTATTAAAAATGATAAACCTCGGATTAACCATTGTCGAGGAGCCTGGGGTCACTTGTTGGTAAACCTTGGATTAGGTCAAGGAGCCTTCAAGGGGATTGAGCTTGTTACTTTGCCCTTACGTGCGTATCGGATCGTAGACTATTCCCCCAGGTATATTTGTTTCCATTGGTAACCTTAGTGACCATATTCTATAGGATTCTTCCTAAGGTGACAGTGGTGGGAAGATCCCACTGTACCTGGTGCAGATGTCGGCTAGACTCACTTGGATTTTCTGGGGGGTTCTCTTCACTCGAGACGGTTTAGTGGAGGAACTTGTGCCAGTCTATTCATTAAGCAGGTTGCTGGGGTAACTGTTCCAACCGCCATTTCTGTATTGAACTCTGCGACGTTGGGTTTCATCACCAACTAGTGTTTTCAGTACGGAAAGTTACTTTTTGTGTGTGGTTTGATCTCCTAGATTCTTTAGGCGTGTGATTCAAATTTGTTTGGTTCTTTAGAGGCTTTAGGTGGTTTTCATTGAAATTTTTCTTTGTTTTCGTGTGAAGTAGTTAAAATTTTTAATCGTGGCTGAATTACCGAGGAAGTCCCGTAGACTTCGGGGCCAACCTCCTGAGTTTTCACTGAGCCAGCCTGAAGGGTTAAGAGCCCTCGTAACTCCTAGAGACAGTAGAGTTGGGTCACCTGAAGAAGGAGAGTATTCTTTGGTGGTACATCCTGATTTTCAAGCTTTAGTAGCAGATTATAATCCACAATCGGTGTCTGTTTCCGAAATTACTGGTAGCTTTTCATCTACTAGTGATATAGGTGAGGAACCTGAAATATCTGAACCTAAAAGTGAATTTGCTGCTACTCCAACATCGGGGTTTACCTCTCCAACTTCTAGTGGTCCTGGTTCACCCAGGGTAGAAAGAATAATTACCCAAGATCTTCCTTCTGGACTTATAGCTATTGAAGAGCTTGCTACTCCGGAAGAAGAAGTAGGCATCCCTATCCCTGAAAATCAACATGTTATTGAACTTAGGGAGCGTGAATCAATTTTTTACAGTCCACCTAGGAGCAGTGCTTGGTATCTCTCATTGACTAACTTTTTGGAAAACCCAGGACTAAGTTTTTCACCACCTCGTATTCCTTATCACCCAACACCTAGAGGTTACTATCCTCCATTAAATATGTCAAGACAGTCGTCCATGTTTTCTCAATCACCAGAATCATTTTTGTACAGCGGTCCTTCTGTTCCCTCTGTGTCTCAGTCACTTTCTGGTACTTTTGCGGGAGCATCTCCTCAACCCATTGAACAAGGGTTATTAACTGGAAACAATGGTACTAAGCCGTTGAGTGTAGAAGATATTCTCATGATGTCAGGTACTATTCCTAATCCTCAACCTCAAGGTGGCTAGTTATCGCCTGGGGGGTAGCCTCAAAATCCTCAATTATCGCTTAGGGGGCAACCTCAAGGTACCCAATTTGCGCCTGGGGGGCAACCTCAAGGACAGTACATACCTACAGGATAGTACGTTCCTTAAGGTCAACCCCAGACTCAATATGTACCTCAAGGTCAACCCCAGTATCAATATGTACCTCAAGGTCAACCCCAGTATTAGTACGTGCCTCAAGGGTATCAAACCCAAGGTTAGTACTCGAACCAAGGTTTCCAACCACCCTCCGGTCAATCATACGTTCAAGGAACAGGAAATGTACCTTTGAATTATCAACCCTACCCTCAACCCGGTTATGGTCCTCAATATTCTCAACCTGTTATGGGTCCGTACCCTGGAATGAACTTAGTGTGGGATCCATCGCAAACTCAACAGGTCTTGCAATCGAATGTATAGTTGTCATCTCAAACTGGACAACCCTTAGTTTCTGGTTCACCCCAGCAACCTGTCCAGTCTACTATTCAAACTTCTGTACCTTCGGTAGTTTCTCAGCCTAGGCCTAGTACGCCTCGTACTCCGCCTCAAACGGCTGCTGCAACATCTGTTCAATCAACCCCACCTACTTCTGGAGTATCGACAGCTCCGGTTTCTACTGTTCCTGTATCAACTCCTCAGACATCTTTACCTCAGTCTGGATCCACAATTCAAACTTCGGTTCAGATGCTTGCAGGACAACCTGGTTCAAGTACGGTTGTCACAAGTCAACCACAATTTACTTATCAACCGTACCAGGTACAGTATCAATTCGGTCCTGCTGTGTAGCAGCCAGTCTATTAGTATCAACCATTCCCTGGGTATACATATCAACAACCTCAACAACCTCAGTATGGTCCGGTTAATCCTAGTTTTCCGGGAGGATACAATATCCCAAATGCAATTCCAATTCCTAGTTATCCTGGATATCCTCCTCCTGGGGCTGGTCTCATGACCCAGAGTTTTAGGGACCCTAATTTTCAGTCACCGTTTATCGCAAATTTGGACTTGCCTGACTTGTCGTGCCTAACGAACGATCCCATTAACTATCTTCCGTTTTGGCCGCCAATGCCGAATAAGTTGCCTAGTGATATTCCTAAGTTTGAAGGTAAATCAGGAGAGGATCCGTCGAACCATGTGATGACTTATCACCTCTGGTGTGCGTCTAATTCCATTTTAGATGATTCAATCTATTTAAGGCTTTTCCAACGCACTCTAATTGGTCTTGCGGCCAAGTGGTACATTGAGTTACCGCGAGCCACTTTTTATAACTTTAGTCAGTTAGCTATTTCATTTTTAACTCATTTTCAGTTGCCAGTCAGATATGACAATGACACGGAATTATTAACTTCGTTAAAGCAGTCGACGTCCACTTACATTTCAGATCACATTCATGAATGGAGATGTCGACGGCGTTTAGTGAAGGTTTTTATTCCGGATCAGATCTTAGCTGAATGGTTTGTAAAATCTTTATTGCCAAAGATCACTAAGGATGTAGCTAAGGCCGGAGTCATTACTGAGGAGCAAGTAATTGCTCAAGCGCAGTACCTTGACTTAGTTTATACTCAGTCAGGTACGTTACACGAGAAAATCCCTGATCTTCCTAAGCAAAATCAAATTGCTGCAGCTCCTTCAGGGTCTCATGCCGCTGATGGTATGATTGGTACGGTTAATACCAAAAGTAAGAAGAAGTCTTCCAAGAATTATTCTCCTATCATAACCCTGCCAGATTCCCCGACAGGAGATTCTTCCATGGAGATTTCCGCCGATATTCATGTTGTAGAGTCATCTACAGCCAAATCAAAATCCGGTGGTAAGAAGAAAGGGAAGAACAAAAATAAAACAGATAAAAATTCGAAAGAGAAACCAGAAAAAGAGGAATCAAATGATGAGAAATGCAAACCTCGTTATCCTTGTCTCATTTGTGACGAAGAACATTTTACAAGAAACTGCCCTCATCGTGCAGAGGTTGCGAAGAATGTCAAAGGTTCCCAAATGCCTACTGTTTTGAAGGATCCTTTTCCAAGTCAAGACAGTAAGATGATAGGTTCTTCCTCAAATGCCAATGAAGAACCCATACTGATGATGTCCCATGTTAGGATTGCGACTCGATCGCATGATTATGGAAGTAAAAGTCTTGTTGATGGTAAAGAAGTAGAATCTTCTCATTCTAACCCATCAACCTCAGCTCTTGGTTCCGATCCGCTACAAATCGAGAAACCTAATCCAGACTTAGTAATCAAACCGCCCGCCAAGGGTATACTTTGAAAGTCAGCTTTCAATCCACATGCGAGAGCGGCTCAGAACTATAACATTGTTGAAGATTTAGTTGTTTCACCTTGAGCAATGTCGGCTTTGGAAGTGCTGCAATCATGTCCAGCACAACGTAAATTACTTTTGTCAGCTATAGGAGCTGTTGACATTTAGGATTCGAACCTAATAATTTTCGATCTAGAAAATAGTACACCATGCTTACATCATCAAATGGCTTTCCAGATCCCAGTGATAGTAAAAAACAGACCTATTCATAGGACTGTGATTGATGAGGGAGCCTCAACGTGTATTATGTCGATATAGTGTTGGAGATCGCTTGGTTCTCCTTCGCTAAATCAATCCCCGACGATTCTAAAAGCCTTTGATGGCCGTGGGTTTCATCCTTTTGGCATTCTACAGGATTTACCTATAGGGGTTGAAGGAAAAACTGTTAATCTAGATGTGGAGGTGGTTGATGCCCCTCTAGATTACAACCTTCTCTTGGGTCGTAGTTGGTCTTACGCTATGACAGCTGTCGTTTCATCGGTCTTTCAGGTTATAAAGTTTCCTCATAATGGAAAGATCGTAACAATAGACCAGCTGGCTTACTTTTCATCCGACCCAGCCTCTTCTGAAAGCATTCAGCATGTTGGCAAAACGACTATCCCGTATAAGGATGTTGGAGTAGGACTAGTTAAAGATGTCGGTTTACTGGGAACTTTTCCTTTTCCTGCGATCAACGCATCGTCCTCTTTTGCAACCATTCATATGATTTCGTCAGACACCATTGTTTATGATGATCCTTGGATCGTACCTTCCGAATCTGAGATAGACTCATTCGGTAATGTTATGCCTTTGAGTCCATATGAAATTGCTTATCAGGCCGTGCAATCGTTTTCCGACCCATCTTCAACCAAAATTGACTTAATGAATGTGGTCCATGAGGAATCAACTTTCACATCAAACTCAGATTCAACAACTTTTTTCGAACATGTTCACTCTGATGAGAAAATTTGCGAAATCCTATGTATCGATGATTTACCATGGGAGGATCTTCATCACAGATATTTGTTTTTACCCGAAAATGATCATTTTGAAAATGATTTCTCATCAATTTTTATGACTGAATATGTCAAGGAACCTCAGAATCCAATGAAAAATCCTGATTCAGAGTTAAACTTGGGAAATATTTCTCGAACTATTCCTATTGACATTTCGGTTAAGCCTGGAATTGTTGAAAACGTTCATATAGGTGCCTCGTGTATAGAATATGAAATTCAAATATATAAGGCCCTATTTCAAGAATTCCGCGACGTGTTTTCCTGTTCATCTGAGGAAATGCCAGAAATTGACCCCGCAATTATTGTTCATGAAATCAAAACTTACTCGGACGCTAAACCCATCCGACAACGTTTGCGTCAGATTCACCCGAGAAAAGCTGCTGCGATTAAAGCAGAAGTTGAAAAATTACTCAAAGCAGGTTTCATTTATCCGATTCCGTTAACGGATTGGGTATCGAATATTTTTCCTGTTAACAAAAAGCAAGGAACAATAAGAATATGTATCAATTATAGGGACATTAATCGACCCTGTCCAAAGGACAATTACCCAACTCCCTATATCGATCAAATCATTGATGATTGTGCCGGCAGCGAATATTCTCCTTCATGGATGATTTTTCTCCATGGGGGACATTTGCTTATTGCAAATTACCTTTTGGTCTCAAGAATGCCAGGGCAACTTTTCAAAGGGCCATGTCTTATGCGTTTCATGACATCAAGCACATTGTGCAACCCTATCTCGATGATTTGCCTGCTCATTCATTACATCGAGCTGATCATCTCATCCATTTACGAGAAATCTTTATGAGGTGTAGGCATTATCGGATTAGGTTGAATCCACACAAGTGTGTTTTCTATATAGAAATGGGTCGGTTGTTGGGGTTTGTTGTTTCAAAAGCTGGCATTCGCATCGATCCCTCGAAGGTTGAAGCTATTGCCAAATTGCCTCCTCCTTCGAGTCTTCGCCAACTCCAAAGTTTGCAAGGGAAAGCAAACTTTTTATGACGATTCATTCCTAACTACGCCGAGGTTACAAAGGGTTTTACCCAGTTGTTGAAACAGAATACTCCATTCTATTGGGATGAGATAGCTCAGAAATCTTTTGATGCACTAAAACACGCGTTGACCCATGCACCGTTATTGCATCCTCCCAACTACAACCAGGACTACTTGTATCTCGCCGCCTCCCATTCCACCATTGGAATGGTGTTAGTTCAGGAAGATGAATTCGGTACTAAACATGTGATATATTACCTTAGTCGAACTTTAAATCCAACTGAGCTAAAATACTCACATGTGGAGAAGTTGGCATTGACAGCTGTTCAAGCTGTCCAACGTTTTCGTCACTACATTTTACTATGTAAAACTATAGTAATTTCTGATTGCAACCCTATGATCTACATTTTGACCAAGCAATTGCTAGGGGGCAAGTACTCCAAATGGATTGTGATCCTGCAGGAGTTTGACTTGGAATTTGAAAAATTTAAGTCTAAGAAATATTTAGTTTTTGCAGAGTTAATGTGTGACTTCCCGCGTGCTGACATAGAAACTGTGGCGGAGGAGCCCATTGCGGACGAATCCTTGTTTCTAATCAGCACTTTAGATCCGTGGTATGGGGATATCATCATTTATCTCCAGACCTAATCCTTTTGGCTAGAAATTTTAAGGTCGGAATGTCGAAAAATACGATTCCAGTCCCAACAATTCAGAATTATTGGAGATACTCTTTATCGCCATGGGGCAGACTCTGTTTTTCGACATTGTTTAACTCACGAGGAAGCTGAAAGGGTTCTAAATGACTGCCACTCTAGAGCGTGTGGCGGTCATATGTCTGGGTATGCCACAACCCAAAAGATATTGCGTGCTGGCTACTTCTGGCCATCTTTGTTTAAAGATTGTATTAATGCGATCCGAAAATGCCACAACTGCCAAATTTTTGATCAAAAGATGCGCGCTCCACCTGCTCCTCTCCACCCTATAATTTTCGTTGGTCCTTTCACCAAATGGGGTATTGATTTTATTACATGTAACCCTCACTCGGCTGGGGGGCATGCGTATATCATCCTTGTGGTAGATTATTTTACTAAGTGGGCCGAGGCGATGCCTACATTTGAGGCAGACCGCAAAACGGCTGCAATTTTTGTGTTCAATCATATAATTTCTAGGTTTGGTGTTCCACAAGCGATTATCACTGATCATGGGCGTCATTTTTGAAACGTTATGATGACCGAACTTACAGGCCAGCTTGGCTTGCGTCAAGATAGTTCAACTCATTATCCACAAGCTAATGGTCTGGTTGAATCCATCAACAAAGTTTTAGTTATCATGATCCGACGAATCATTGGGATTCATCAGTCGAATTGGCATAACATGCTATTTTCAGCGCTTTGGGCATATCGAACCTCAGTAAAAACGTCAACAGGGTTCACTCCTTTCCAACTAGTTTATGGTCTGGAAGCTGTGTTACCCATTGAATGCGAAATCCGGTCATTGCAAATGGCCATCGAGTTACTTCCACACTTCTGAAGAGTAAAAACGTTTGTTATACTTAGCTCAACTAGATGAGAATTGACGTGATGCTGCATTGGCGATCGAAACTCATGCAAAACGTATTAAAGCTCAGTATGATCGAAATGTGACCCCTCGAAATTTTTCGGAAGGAGACCTAGTCTTATTATACGATCAAGCTAATGATAAATTAGGCGCTGGAAAATTCGTTCCTATGTGGCATGGTCCCTATGTTGTCAAGCGAAAGCTAGCAAAAGGGGCCTATGAATTGGTAAACTTTGACGGGGACTCTTTAGGTAAACCCAGAAATGGTCTTTACCTGAAGAGGTATTATGCTTAAAGAATGGGTGTGGAGATTTTTAGTTAGGATAGTTTTCTTTCTAGCTGGTGTGTTTTAGTTTAAAAAGTGTGCTTAGCTTAGAGAGTGTTTTTCGTCATTATTCCTACTTATCTTGGTTTTACTCTTGATATTGCAGATGTTGATGCCTATCCAAACATACATTGGTTTTGCTGATGGTGCTTGTCGTAATACACAGAACATTTCTTCCATAGCTTGGGTTATCTATTCGCCCTCTGACGAGTTGGTATCTATGCATGGGGTAAGCCTCGGTCAAACAACGAACAACATTGCAGAGTATAGTGCAGTGATTGAGTTATTATCTGAATCTATTTCATTTGGGATTCAGAGTTTGATAGTGAGGTTCGATTCTGAACTCGTTGTATTACAACTTAATAGAGTATATGCCATTAGAAATCCAGTGTTATTGAGATTGTTTTTGAGAGTGCGTCTCTTGGAACGTGAATTTGATTATATTGAATATTAGCATATTCCAAAATCTTTAAATACATTAGCAGATGCAATTGCTTCTCGAATGTTAAGTAGACATTTGCAATAATCATACATGTAAATTTAAAAGCATTCCATAACATGTTTTACAAGATGAGCCGGTAATAGTGATATAGTATAATATAGGAGTGTGTCAAAATATACATCGTCCTCGATCATAGGTTGAAAAACACCTTATGATCGGAAAAAATGATAAGTACAAAAAGCAAAAAGTCATATGTGTCTACAATAGGCGATCATCCTATCACTGGTGACGATCTTGATAAGAAACCACTGTACGGGCCACCTTACAAAGGAACCTCCTAAAAGGTCCTGGGACCCCAATCACATAGCGTTGTAGTCGACAAGGAATGTTATCTATGCTGGTCTCTGGAATGTCCCCTGTCAAACGCTCTAGATGACTCTCCAACTCGGCCAAGGTCTCTGCTGATTCATCCTGTGGGGTTGGTGCCGCTGCAGCTGGTTGTTTCCTCTCGTAAGGCCAGAGAGTGGCTGGTCGCTGTGGACCCACATTTGCATTTGAAACTTTTACTATCAGTTTTGGGACGACATAAAAACAAAAAATTTTAAAATAGGAAAATGTTGAAAATGATTTTACCTGAGTCATCCCATTGCTCTCCTGGTGGAAGAGCCATGTCTGGGTCACCGCGAAAATCTACCCCAGCATAAGGGAAGTCCTGAATAGCAAAAACCTGGTTTTCCAACCAATGGAAATACTCAGGTTTGAATCGAACGACCTCTGTCCCCTCGTCAGGATGATGGGCCATAACTGCAACCCATCGCATCAGTTTGGGCTCTCGAGGAAGCCCAACTCTAATAGTGAGGTGCTGCGGGACCAACATTAGGACCCTCTCCAGACCAAATCTCACAACCAAAGCACCATATCCAAAGGTCTTCAGTTTTCCGTTCTTGGCTCTGGTCAGTTGGCCTTTTACATTAGCCAACACAGCATCGCACCAGTTGAAGATGGTGCCTCGAAAGCAGTCAATTGCCATCCGCATCTGGGATCCAGTGGCAATGTGTAGTGTGGCGCTCCTGCAAAGCCTGGTAACAGTAAACGTGATCACCATGAGTTCAGGATAGGAGATGGTTTTAATGTCTATCCCTTTGTCTCTAGCCTGGTTGTTGCAGAACTCTAGCCAGAGGCTATCGACAGACTGGCCACCTAGCCTAGTCCCGAATAGAGTCAAGTCTTCACCTCTCTTAGGCAAACCAGTCAAAAAGTATATGTCTGCCGGCTCAATTTTGAGCTGGTGGCCACCAATGAAGAAGCACTAGTCCTGTATGCTCCACCTATCTACCAGCCACTGCAAGAAGCCCACCTGGGCCCTCATGCCAAGTATGGCCCAGAATTTGTACAAGCCGCATGCCTTCAATGCATCAATCGAAGGTTGGTGATTTAACGCGGCAAGATCTACGTCCTCATACTCCCATTCTCGCCAATCAAGCATGATGTATACTCTACATCCAACAAAAGGGCGAATTAGAATGCAAAAAGTTAAATTGTTTGGGTCAATTTTGAGAATTTTAGGGTTAAAAACCCTTGCTGCGGGGACCGAATCCTCTCTATTAGAGACAGTGGGTGGGTCCGCACCTTGCCTTCACGGCAGGTACGGACCCCTGACTTTTTCCCCATTGAGAAAAAGTCGGGGTCTGCGGGCTGCCAGTGTTATGCCTGCGGGCCCCCGCGCCTGGGTTTCTAGCCTAAAAACCCTCTAAAAAATGAAATAAAATCCTTAAAAACAAATTGAAATGGATGAAATTAAAGAGTAGGATGATGTGGATTACCTAGAGGAGACGGTGCTCGATTCCAATGGATGGATTTTCCACAATCTTCACTGGAAGTTTCTGACCAAAAGCACTATTTTCTCACCCAAATCTCAAACGGTAAAAATGAATTGATGAAAGCCCTTTTTATAAGTTTTTTGAATAAATGAATTGTAAATTTGTTTATGTTTCACTTTAGAAAGGTAACTTTTGCAGCATTTTTATCCATTTTAAACAGGTATGAGTAATGTTTGCATTTTTGTTCAGGATAATGGATTTTTTAGGCGAAATCGATCATTTTCGACGAAAAACATTTAGAGTCACCTTTAAGCTCTTTTCTGACTCCTAAAACATGAAAAGATCGCCGAGTTTTTCTTTTTAAACTCATTAAAACGGAATTAAAAAGACGGTCCACTTACAACTCTTTTTATGACCGTAAAAACATGAAAATATTGCCAGATTTTTGTCGTTTCAAATTCGATATTGGTTATAAAACGACGTGTCATTGATCACTTTTTTACTTTTTCGGATCAGAGGCACTAATTATGAAAAGTACTCCTTGGTCATAAAGATCAAGCGGTTCTCTCAAGTATTATTTTATACTTTTTCGGGCTTGGGAGACACAAATTTTAGAAAAAAGTCAACCCTGGAGTCTTCTTAATTTTTTTCAGACTCTCTAAAATTGAAAAATGCCAAGTTTCTCCTATACTAGACTCGTTAAAATTTAACAGTAAAGGACCTGTTCAATTACAAACAGGAACGAACCACTCCTTCTTAGGGTTCGAATTTAAACTAAGTTGGACTCATCCAAAGGATGAGCTTATAATCAAGCAAATGTTATCCTCCTCAAGCTTGCCAAAAATAAAGAGGTACTTGCCAGAAATGGTGGGGGAAAAGAGAGAAAAATGAGCCTGTTTGTCATACTTTGTAACCACTCTTGAACACGACACTTTTATTCACCTGGGTTGGGAAATATTTTGCCTAACAGTTGATCAAACCACATTGAAAGTCTTCAGTCGGTTTCTGGGTATTAACTTTGGATCAATTGTCACCAAACCATCTGCTGTGTCGTTAGGTGTTCAAGAGGTCAGTGTCAATAAGCCATTCATCTGCAAAATATCTGTCATCCATCTTGACCATCCCTAAGTCGGTCCTTGCAACTAAATTTCTTCAACTTGATCTATGATTTCGTGTTGTGGGCTTGCCTACGACGGATCGCTTTCTATCGACTTCAACTCATTATCTAGAAAGATGATCTAGAAATCGTCAGTACCTTGGGATCTGCATGCCTCAATGGCAGGTTTCTCGCCTTTGACGACAGGTTAAATCATTGACCTTCGATCAAAGGATTCCGTGACATGTTCGACATCAACACATCTATTCACATCTCATGGATTGTACTGGGTACTTTGAGAGCCATTGACATTACTGGTGGTTTCTTTCACACTTGTTAACAGTTTACATCATTGACTGGTAATCAAGTGGTTTCTACCATGTTCGACTTCAACACATTCATTCACATGGATAGAATCATACTTTTTCAGGAAGTAGAAATGAAGACCCTGGATCTAGTTTCCGCAATCCAGGCTGCGAGGAATTTTGTATTCATTATATTGTGGAATATTCATAAACAAATGGCTGCTTCCATACTGTGTCTACATGTGTCTATACTTGTGATGTATTACAAGATCATTCCTATATCAGAGCAGTAGTTAGTTTTCTAGTCAGTTTTGATCTGAGTATGGGAATGCCTACCTCAGCGATGATATGATCTCATATATATATTTTGCATTGAATGTTTTTACAGGTTCCGACCGGGATCTCCACAAGATGATCCTCGAAATGATAAAGTACTTCACTCTTCCTAAATGATAAAAGAAATCCTCATCTACTATAGACTTCGCACTTTAGGGGGCAATCTGTTACACAAAAATATCGTCACCATGACTATTTGCAGTCAGTATGGGTCTATCATCACTTGTACTGTCCTCCTAAGCAAGTCTCAGACCTCAGCTCTTCAAGTCAAGCTTTGAAAATGAGAGAAAGACATTAAAAATCAACAAAGCTTTGGTTTTGCACTTTCTCTCACTATTACCTGCGGTCCCGCACCCCCTGTTCACAAAAACTGCGGACCTGTCCGCTCTGTCCCTAAAGGAGTGGGTGCGGACCCCTGTGAAAGTCAAAAAGGCGCAAGTTTATTCTAAAAAACTCACTTTGGGTTAATTCTAGATGATTCTAGAAGGAATTTTGATGTGGATTGGTCGCTCTTAGGTGGTTCATGCATCACAAAAGAGAAGGAGATAATCCCTTGATGAGAGGAGCTATCCCTTTGAAGGAGGGCTTTATCCCTTTGAATGAGGACCTAGTAACTTCCCTCCATTGCACTATAAATTAAGGCATTGGGCTGGTTGCTAGGGAGGTTAGAAGCTGAATATTTTTGAGGGTAAATGCTGGTGGAATTGAGACTTCCTAGTTAAGCTTGAGAGGAGAGATCACATACCTTTTTGGCTCCATTGGGAAGATAGTGAAACTTGTCAAAGTAGAGGAGACTTCTTGTTGGACCCTAGGAGGAGCTTGTACAACATCAAGGCACAGGTTGTAAAGTTCTTCTTTGAGTTGAATTAATACAATCAGATTCATTTTTCTCAACAAATTGTCTTATGTCATTTGTTTCATGAATTCCTTGATCATCATGTTAAGTATGCTTTATGATATTGGCTTTTCAGGTGCTATTTAATTTTTTTGCTTGTTTGTGTTTGCAAATTCGCAACAAGGGAGCTCATTTGGATCGAAGGAGCGAGGCTTCCACAAACTTGCATTGGACCCAAGGTAGGCCTAAAACACTTGTTTGCCTTTGTTTATAATTGCATATTTAGAGAAAGATAGTTTTTGATTGGCTTGCTTGTCACTAGATATCGTTAGATTCTAGGAAGGTCTATCTTGTCTGCAAGATCGACTCATTCCATGTGACACTAGGAATTTTCCCATTCCATTCCAACCATCAAACACCTTTCCTAGGCCTCCCATAACCTCCAACACCTCACATTTTTCTGTCGGCTGTATCCTGTAGGTTCACTATAATTCCTACAGGATCATCCTGTCTAGTACATCTTGTAGGTTTTCCTGAAATGGCCTGTTTTGAGGCCGAATTGATGGAAAACCTCTAAGTCACAAAAATCCTCCCAAGGGTCTCCCACACCATCCAACCATATCCTAACCCTTCCATCCAACCTCCAACATCCTTAATTCACCTGCCACATCACCAAAGGAAATTAGTTTGCATACTTGATTTTGCATGAAAAGGCAAAAGGAAAAAAACATATTTATTTAAGTCCCTTTACTTGCACATTAGTGATGTTTGATGCTTCTTACTTCCATGCTTATATAGTAGCATTTGGTTCATGATAATTCAGGATTCTTGCAAACAATAGTTTCTTGGCAGTTAATTAGGAAATGGTGTGATTTAGGATTGAATTTCCGTCTTTTTCCTTGTACTCTCTTTCTTGCAATAGGTTAAGGTTCCATTTCGAACATTTCATTTTTTGGAATTAGTTTAGGAATTGACTTTAGTACATGCACTCCATTACATCATGACAACAAAGGAAGGACACATTGCTTGCTGCACATATAGCGTTGACACCTCTTAAGTTTGTACGAACCCCGGGTAGATAATTAAAGTTGGTAGCCTTGGGAGTTGTAACATTATTGTTGCAATACCAAGGCTCATCACTTTACCGCAATCCAAACCTGGATCATTAGGCCCTAAATAGAGACCCACTCTCTAGGCTTTACCACGTATCCCAAACCCAATATTACTAGGCCCAATGAAGATCAAACCACCTCTTGGCTTTACTGTATATCCTACCATTCACCGGCAAGGATTCCTAGGCCCACTAAGGCAACACAATTTTGGATTGACTGCAACCCATACTCTGGCTCAGGGGTCACTAGGCCAGTGGATTTACCGTGATCCACAGTTCGGTTTAGGGACCCCTAGGCCATGTTTTCTATCATTCGGAGATCCACCCCACTAAGCTTCAAATCCATCCTACGATCTAGCTCAACCAAAACGTGAGAACCCCATCACACCATTGATATCTGGAAATGACAGCGCTATACTAAAAACACTATTACACCTGGTAAAACCCATCCCACAATAGTGAAAGAACCACATGCAATACCATGCATGCCAAATCTAGTAAGGAAAATACACATGCAAGTTGATACCTACAATGAAGCCTGCTGTAATTGCTTGATCCCACCCTTCCCTACTTGATCTTTGCTTCCTCTTGCCTTCTTTTCCTTCCTTTCTCCAATCCCAAAGTTGCTCAAAGAAACTCTAAGTGTCTAAGAGAGAGAGAGAGAGAGAGAGAGAGAGAGAGAATAATGAGAGAGCTCTAAAACTCAACTGACAAAGGTTACCAACCGATCCTCAGAAGCCTTTTTATGAATGAGGCCTCTATTTTCTTCATTTTCCATTATTTTCATAAATAAATGTGCCAAAAATGCCACTTTTCCTACCCAAATCCTTAGCCATTGACTTTTCCAATTTCTTTAGCCATAAACAACCAAATGAACACCCCCTAGGATGTCTTGCCCAACATTCATCTTGGAATACATGTCCCATCAACCGTGGTTATTGTTTTTAACTTTTATTACATGGAATTTTCACCATGACTATTACAGAACCCTCCCATTGGGGGATACCGTCCTCGATGTTCATTAACACATATACCTCAACAACCTGCTAAAAGAAGACATACTACTCATGGAGCCTTATAACAAAGCTCGATGCAGTATTTACAATGAAAGATCTGCTCAAAATAAACATCATGACAACATACCGCATAGTGGAGCTTTATAACACAGCTCATTACAGTATTTACAATGATCATCTTGCTGAGCACCAACCCACATGACATCATAACATCATGATAACATAACCGCATGATAGCTTAGTAACATGACAACATAATCATAATGACATAACACCCATACCACATAGTGGAGCTTTATAACATAGTTCATGGCGGTATTTACATCCATATACATATGTACACATAACAACATTACTAAAATATATACCAAAAACATATACCAAATCATATATTGAAACATATATTGAACACCATATCTAAGCATATATAAAAACATCATATAGCATATAGAAAACTATCATAAAGCATATATCAACCACCATAAAGCATATATCAAACCACCATAAAGCATATACCAAACCAACACCATGCAAATGAAACAAGCACATGGAATACAAGAATAAGGAAAAAATATGCATATGACATGAATGCATGACCACACACCGCCCATCCATTTTGAGGAGTGAACCATGCTCTGATGCTACTCTGTAACACCATCCTCTCACATCTAGCCAAGCAACTGGCCAGTCAGGGTAAACATGCGATGAGAGGCCACTATGATATGATTCAAACTCATAAGTCACGTTAAAGAAGTGGAACTGATGGAAACACACCCAATAGACATTCAACATTAGCATTAGGACCCTCAGGAACCAATCCAACCTTTCTTCCAATCAGCCTGTGGGTCACACTGAGATTTTGGACCACTTGACCTCTGGAAAATCTACTACTATAGGAATGACAGCGTCCAGGGACCGCTGGACGCTCTCATAGGCCTGCAAGCCAGCATCCATGGACTATTTTGCTCAGTTCTGTGCCAATGTCCCCGGGATTTAAGCCACATTTTCAGGCCCATAACCTAGGTCACTGCCCAGAATTGAATGACACCTTCAAAATAATAAAGATAACATGGAAATAATAGTACTAATGGAATTATTTGAATAAGAAATTTTTTATACCCCTACTAGCCATGAGAGGAATTTCGTCATATATATCATGAATATGTAATCTACATACGTAAATAATATATTTGAGCGTAAGGGTCTCATACTTAGCTGAGAATCAGTAAGAAACATTGAAGCTTCAACACATCAACTACCATTTCATCCATTAGGTCATAGATACATTGTTAATTCATTTACAATTAAAAACATGATGAGATCCATACATAACTACTGCCATAAAACATATATATAACCAACATAATAGCAACATAAATACCAATGAAATCACAACCATATAAACCATATATAAATAGTATAATACTCATAGAAATACAAGGATAAATAACCTCATATTGATGATGCAAAATCCAAACCTGGGATGGGACTTCCACGTTCCACCCGACCGTAGAATGGCTGAGCCAAATCTCTCTTTAACCATTCACCCCCATGCCATATTCCAAGCATGAATGTGGGATCTCATAGAACACATCAATCCAAAACCATCCAGGGCTTCCAGAGGCCATCCACCTCAACCCATCAAACAATGATTCCACCTCATGGTCAGACATCACAAAACCATCATCATATTGGTCTCTATCTAAGCCTTCTAGGGCTCCAAAGCATTTGTTCCAACCAAGGCTCCAGGACTAGTAACTCAACCCACAGTTGTCATCAGGCTCCAGAGTGTTTGTCCAACCAAGGCTCCAGGACTAGTAACTCAACCCACCAAGGGCTCTAGAGCATTTTTCCAACCAAGGCTATGAGACTAGTAACTCAACCCAAGATGTTACAGGGCTCCAGAGAATTTTTCCAATCAAGGCTCCAGGAACTAGTAACTGAACCCAAGCTAAGGAAACATGAGAACCAATCAAAACAAAGCAAAGCAATGAAATGAACCCACAATATCCATGGCTATCTAAGAAATGGAAAGGCTAGGTAATCCACTGTCAATCCAAGAAATCCTCCATGCCAGTGACATATCATGACCAATAATCCACATGCATATTCCATGCATGCCAACTAGTGAGGAAAAAATACATTCAACTCAGGACGTGCAAGCAAATCCTGTTGTAATGGCTGATCCCAATGTCCTCTTGTGCTTTCCTGCTCTTGATTTGCCTTCTTGCTCCAAAATTCCAAGTATGCCACACCCTCCAAGAGTGCTCCAAGAAAACTCTAAGTAGCCAAGAGTGAGAGAGAGAAAATATAAGTGAGCTTCACCAAAACTAAACTGACCAAGCTTACACTGACCAAGCCTACACACTGATCCTCAGAAGCCTTTTTATCAATGAGGCCTCTATTTTCTTCATTTTCCATTATTTTCCTTCAATTTCCTCCTCACATGCAACATGTGACCTTTCACCTTCCTTTGCTCCTATTTTCCATTATTTTCATAAATAAATGTGCCAAAATGCCATTTTTCCTTTCCAAAGCCTTTTCCATTTCCTTTGCTAATTTACTTGGCCATAATAACCAAAATGAACACCCACTAGGATGTTTTTCCCGCCATTCAACTTGGAATACGTGTCCCATGATGGTGGTCTTATATATTTTACATGGATTTTAACCAGGGATGTTACAAGTACTCAGAGTGCTCTTGCCCCTATTCCTTCTCCGGAGCATGCTCCATCAAAGAATAACTTCTAAAATGGATGTTACTCCTATTGTTGTTAAATTTTATCAAGTAACTAATCCACCTTTTCTATTTCTTAAGGGTTCATGAATAGGATATAACATCCCATGGACTCTTCTACAACATATACAGGAAGATTTTTGGACATATTAGCATCACTTACAACATATAGGAGTTTAACCTCCATGTGCATTCTCCTCTCTTGACCCCTAAAGAAAGGCATGGTTGCATAGGATAAATTCATTTTCAAGGTTCCACCTAATTTTCTGGTCCACAATCGAGAAAGCAACATGCCATAAAACGCTAGGATATCAGCTACTACTATGTCCATAACTAAGTTGTTGTTGGGTATTTGGGTAAGAGAGACCACTAAATCCTTGATGAAACTTAGGAATTTACCCTTCTACAATCAAATTAGTAAAGATCATGATGTGGTTTGGTAGTAACTAGTCCTAGCTCCAACATGACTGACTTAGGCATGAGATTATCAGATGGTTCTGAATTTAACATGAAATTATGAAGAAAATTATTATGGACATTAAGGGTGATGTAAAATAGAGGGATATCATCATATTGTTCTTATACATTTGGCCCACACTCTATAGTGCGACGATCTTTCTAAATATTTAAAGTGTCATTATTAGAATTTTTTTCAACAAGATTTATAAGATTTTGTATGTGGGGTTGATATATTGGATTCTAGGCCGGTTCTAATAAAGGTATCAAGACCTTTATCTTACTTAGTTCTTGTTCCAAGTTAAACAACGTGGCTACATTTCTTTTGACCTCTTTGAATGGTTGAATTCGTGGTTGAGATGGATAAGGATCCTGTGATTTATTCGTTTCCTAACTTGGGTCAGAATGAGAATCCTGATTTTTCTTCCTCTTCCAAAGGAAAGACCTTTATGTTCTCTTTGAATTTTCCAGAGGTACTTGACTCACATTAGGAGATGAATCTGGACCTAGTAAAGGCATGAGAGTTTTGGTCTGACACCCTGCCTTAACTAGTCTACTTGGCTTGGGACGTAAATCATAGTTCCTCCTAAGCTTTTCCATTATTATGTCCATGATTGGTTGAAATTGAGAGGCAGGAATCTCATAATAATCATGTGAATCATAGGCCTTTCACGATGCTAAGGCGTTTTTGTAGTCAATTTCTATGATATAGAAAGTAGGGTTTTTTATATCCTACCTAATTTATGTCTTCATCTTGGACAAATTCATCATATAATATTCATCTATTTGGAGATTCAAATCCCTTCTAACAAGAAGTTGTATCGATTGATCTTTAGGCCTTTGTTTTCTATCCAATTGTTGATGATTGAATGACCTACGAATGAAAGTGGGATTTCACTATGGTTGTGTTTTATTTTTACTTGATCCTCCTGACTCAAGTTTAGCAATCTTATTGGATAAATTCATTATCAGTCTAGTAATCTTTTCAAACTTTTCTTTTGATGTGTCTTTAATGTATGTGGGATGGTCAGATCTTTCACCTTCTTTTTTCCTTTATCCTTGTTTCTTCCCTTCTCTTTCTCAATGTCGTAGTTCTCATCTCTAGTTTCAACCCTTCATAGTTTTCCTATAGTAGTTAGGTTCCTTTCTATTCTACTGCATCAAATTGCATGTCTTCCAAGGTTCTAGGTCTTCTCTCTTTCATCATGATAGAAAAATTGGGTTCAAAGGTTGTAGAATAATTCACCATAGCAGGAGTAGGCATAGGTTTTATTTCATTTGGGATTTTTTTTGTAAAGTTTTTTGAATCTTTTAGTGAACTCTTCCATGTTCTCAGAGGGTTTCTTTTTAAATACTGATAATTTAGTGAGATAATATTGAAAATATTTCTTCTCACCCCATTGTGTGAGAAATTTTCTTTCTAAATCATCCCATGAGTGTAGAGAGTTGGGGGGAATAGTACGAAAATTTCCAGGGTTTGTATGAAGAGCCTCATAAACACATCCTCATCCTCCACCATAAAGTTATAAGTAAATATTTGGAAAGTGTTGATATGTTCTTCGACGGTTCTTTTCTTTTCATCACTAAATCTGCGAAAAAGTTTTAGATAGTTCTAAAGCATGTCATGTAAGAACCAAGGAAAAGCTAAGAGTGTATACCAAGCTGCTACTTAGGATAATGGTGGGTTAGGTGGGTTATGTTGATTGCGATGTTATCCTTGCCTAGCCATTATGTGTTGTAAAATGATGTCTCTAGCAGCAGATGATATTGGAGTTCTAGCTCCCCCTATTATTTATCGATTCATGCAGGGTGTGGATGAGAGTGGGGTTTCTAATTCTTGAGGATGGTTAAGTAACTAAAAATTTTTATTTGTTGCTTGGAAGGAATGTCTGTCAATCTGAGTAATGACTGGATGACCTAGTTGAGAAATCATGGTGGAACAAGGTTGGGATGTAGAATCTGCCATGTGATTCTCTGACAGTCTTGACTGTAGAGTTTTGTTTCATTATTTATAAGTGTATAAAAAACGCTTAGGGTTGAAAATTGGAAGTGTTAATTTTGGGTCACGGGTTACTTCGAGTATGTCTCCTCAAAGAAGGCAAAATATGAATCTAAAATTATTAAGAAATATGTGTTGAAAGGATAAAACCGACTTGTAATGAGTATGCATAATGGGATGACTATGTTTCTGAACTATCGTAAATGTGGTATGTGGTGAGCCTAACGATAGTAATGTGATAGAAAAACAATGGATGTGATGAACAATGGAGTCACTAGGTGGAATTCACAACTAATAAATTCAGATTCTGTCCACCTACAAAATCTGAAAAAAATTATCGTTTATCACAGGGAATGTGTTCAAATCAATACTTGATAATGACACCATGAGATGTTGGGGCCCTAGATTCACACTATTTTGTTCTATAATGAAGATCCTAAGAACATCCAAATCTAGTTTTAATTCATTGTTTTGGTTATATTTCGTGCTAGAAAACCTATGTGAAGGCACCAAAGCTTATTTCAATTATGCTGAGTGAGTTTCCATATATTTCCAAGTTTTATATTTCATGCACTTTGATTTTGATATAAGTTTTAATAAGAGAAAATGAAAATATAGAGAACAAATTCTAGGTTAAATAAGGTTTTGTATTTTGTTTTTTATGATTTTCATTTTAAAGTTGTGAAATGATGCATGAAAGTTTGTAATTGACTCTTAATTCTACTGGCATTTTCTTTATATCTTCAAATATGAACATCCATGTACTCTAGCTTTAACACGAGGTTTCAACAAGAAAATAGAATATATAATGTGCATATTTCAACCAACCAAGTGTTGCACCTCAGAATTACCCTCTCGTTGAAAGCTTTTCTCACTTCTTTCCCTTGCTTTTCCATAAGATTACAGATCCCCATCAATGATAACTGATAGGTTTTGTCTTAAGCAGGGAATTAAATGATTGACATGTTATATTTTTATGTTTTTTCTATTTGAATAACTTTTTGAAAATTAGCTACATAACGCAGCCTATTCTGCAGTGAACTATGTATTCCGTAGCTACTTCCATGGTCTGGCAGGTTCTAGGTGTCAAATGAAGAAACCAACCACATGGGCATCTCTAGAATCGTCTCCACATGGATTCTATCCTAGTCACTCAGCCCAAATCGACAAGAAAGCAAGCTCAAGATCGTAGTCAAAGATGGAGTCAAACATATGATACCCGAAAGCAATAGGACTCTTTGTCTACTCTTTTGTGGTTAATTAATAAATCCAATAGTTCTGTTGCAACATTAACTCGGATCAACCACCTGTGTTAACGGTTCTGTTGCAAACATCTTGCTCAAATTCAAGTCACCTGTAGCTAATCAGACATTTACGCAGTCTTGTTGTAATATGTATAGGCCACCTATAGCTAGTTTTCCTCAAAGACAATTATGATTATTTCCTTTTAAATACTAGTTTTACAGAACCGAGAGGGGTTTGAAGAATTTGATGTACTAAGTTCAGACTTTCAGCTCTGTATTTGTAGACTTTGTTCCTGTCTATAATATAAAATTGCGTGTTGACCAATGATTGTTTAAAAGAGCATTTTCAATTATTTAGCAGCACAGCCCAGTCAGCTGCAGAGGGCCCCTGCACTGAAGGAGGTTTTCTTTCCATTCGTTTTTTGTTTAGTTTTAATTTCATCATTGCTTTTAGCAATATTTATAACTTAGGTTGATTTCTTTTAAGTTTTGATCAATAGCATAATGTTATAACTCAATTATGCAGTATTGTTTCTCCAACACATTTCATAGGAAACAATTTTGTTTCTAAACAGAGTAAGGTTGAAGTTATGAGAATGCATTGTTGACTAGTTTACTCACTGTTTTGTTATTTATTTTCTAGTTCAGATTGTCAATGCATTGCGTTAATGAATGTTTTTTATCACCATTTCAAGTTGATACTCATCCTAAACTAGATGGTTAAACATTCACTTCACACAATGGTTGAAAATAATTCAGTTACCTTCTGCATGTTTTCATTTAGTTCTCTAGATCACAAAGTATAGAAAGTTGCTTGTATTCCATCTCAAGAAGGTTATCTTTCAAAATTGACGGTTAGAGTAACTAAAAGTACTTCAGCTGATTTAATTCTCTATATTTATTTCAACATGCATTACAACTTCACCTTTTTAAGAATTATATTCATGACTTAGGATTGATGACAAGATAGGACAGATGCTATTTTTTTCCTTCTTAATTAGATTTTGACTAGTTTTAGCTCTTGGTTCACCATTAGGAAGTTTTAGATTCAGTTTCTCATAGTTTAGATTGTACATCATTAGGAACCAAAGAACAGAAACCCCCAAAACAATATAATAATACAAAACAACGAAGTAAGAAGGGTTAACTAAGCACATATAGTGCACTACACTTCATCAGCTTACAAACCTCGGTTGATAATCTATGCAAGAAATTTAGGACACTAAATTGACTGAAAATTTTGGCGTTGTTTCCTGGGAAGTGTAATTAGGTAACCTTATCTCTTACATTCAAAAAAAAGAAATGATATGCATAGAGAAAGAAACTCTAACGGTAGATTTATAGCTAGAGGCAGGAGTTCAATTCCTACAACACCACCTATTCCACCAAGGATTAGAAGTGATACACCTCCATCTCAAGCTCATACTCCTAGCCATAGAAATCCTAAAGTTCTAAGGTCAGAAATTCAATCAAGAGAATCTCCTAATTCATCTACTGAGGCAGTCCTAGAGGAGAAAAATCTTGGGTCTCCAACAGAAAGAGTAGCCTTTTTCACCTCCGCAGGGGAGCATATTTTAGTTGAAGAATTAAGAATACCTAGTGAGGAAGAAGAAGTAGAACCTCTCTCCCACATACCATTAATAGAGGAACCAGAGGAAGAGAAAGTAACCTTGCAGGTTGAACCTTATACTGACTCTGAAGAAACTATAATGGCAAAAGAAGGAGAGGATGGAGAATTCACACTGTTTGGAGGAGGGGGTAGAGGAAGAGGTATAGGAAATAATGGAGGAGGCTGAGGAAATAAGGAAATAGATAATTATTTTGGATTCCCTATAGTTGATGAAGAAACAAATGCCACAATGAAAAATATCTCACCTTTTATCCTCCCAAATTTCCATGGGTCAAAAAGTGAGGATCCTAAAACATTTTTATTTGAGTTTGAAGTCTTGTGCAAAACCTATGATTACTTAGAAGACTCTCAAAAAATTAAGTTGTTTCCTTCAACATTGAAAGGAGCTACTTTGAAGTGGTTCATGGGGTTGGTCACTCAGTCCATTAGAACATGGAATGACATGAAGAAAGTGTTTTTGGATAGGTATTTGGATTATTGCATGCCTACCAATCACAAGGATGAAGTGTTCAAAATGATGCAAAGAGAGGATGAAAATTTGGAGGATTTAATTGAGAGATTTAACTATAACTTGAAAAGAGCAAAGATGGATAATTTATATGAAGATACCTTAAAAACTCGTCTATTGAAAGACATTAGAGATGAGTCAATAGATATCCTTAACATGATGGGGAAGGGAGATATCTCTCAACTCCCATTAAGTGACATAGGAGAATTATGTGTTCATCTCTCAAGAGGGAAATCCAAAACTGGGAAAGGTCCAAGAGATCCTTCTCTTGTTAGAGTGAATAAGTCTGCAACTAGATTAGTGAGTAGGGAAGAAATTGGGAATATGCTTGATGAATTCAAAATAGATATTCTAGGGAGCCTTAGTGAGCAAATAGACACCCTTAAGTTGCAAAACAAGTAGAAAACCGAGGCTGATGCTTTAGCTATTTTCTATCCCAAATGCAGAAAAAAACACGCTTTAAGAGAATTCCCTTTGGATGCAAAAATCATAGAGACTTGTGTGATTTGTTCAGAAAACCATGAGACCAAGGGTTGTCCTTCAATTCCAGGTCTTAAGGCTGTTTTTCAAGAAGAAACAATTCCAAATTCAACAGAATCTCTTTGCTTTGTCTCTAGAAGACCTTGGCAGGGGCCACAAAATCAGGGATTTAACAATCAAATGTATCTTCAGCCCCCACCAAATTGGAATTCTTGGCAACAACCTTGGCCTCAACCTCAACCTCAATCTCAATCTCAACCTTGGGCTCAAGGAATACAAAATCCTTATGGAATATTTTCTCAATATTATCAATATCCTCCATCATATCAGAATTATCCTTGTCCACAAATTCCACAACAAAATCAACAGCCACAACTTCAAAATTAGAACCCTCAACTTTCACTACCATTTCCACAACAAATTCCACAACAAAATCAGCAGCCACAACTTCAAAACCAAAATCCTCAACTCTTACTACCATTTCAGTAGAGACCAAATCAACTACCTGCCCAACCATTACCAAACCCCAACAATAAAAATCCTCAGAATACTTACATGGTGGAAGGACAACAATTTCCAACTTATATGATCACTCCTCTAGATATCAATGATGTTCAACTAAGATCTGGTAGGATATTAGAAAAGGAAAGGCCTTCTATAGTTATTCAGGAACAAGACAATTCTGAGGAAGATTCTCTATAGCCCAATAAAAGTTTTGAAGGAACATCTCTCCAAAACCAAAATACTGAAAATGAAAAATAGAAAGAACCAATGAACTCAACTCCTATCATTGAGCAACTAGTATCTACTTCTGCACCTCCTTTTCCTGAAAGGTTACAAGTTGATAGAGGAGTAGAAAAGCAGATTATGTTGCCTAACTATGATTTTCTAGATGAATTGAAAAATGTTTGTATCAAAATCCCTTTGTTAAAAGCCATTAAGGAGATTCCAATCCTAGCTAAAACAATAAAGGAGTTGAGAATAAAGAAACCAGGAAGAAAAGTAAAAGAAACAAAGAGAATTCACTTGGTAGGAAAAATAGCAGACATAATGATGGGAAAAATTGCCATACAAAAATATGTAGATCCAAGAAGTCCAATTTTGAAAACACATATCAATGGAGTTGAAATTCTGAATACATTGATTGATTTAGGAGCAACAATAAACATCATGAACAAACAAACCATGGAACAACTTAATCTTCCTAATCTTCTTTACACACCTACATTACTGCAATTAGCAGATAGATTTGTAATAAACCAGATGGTGTGTTAGAAGATATTTCAATGTCCTTAGATTCTTGGGAATATCTTGTTGATGTTATGATCTTAACCCCCAAGAACAATCTAGGAGGACATCCACTTATATTAGGAGGACCTTGGCTGGCCACAACTGAAGCTTTCATTAGTTGTAGATCTGGTGACATGTATATTTCTGATGGGAATTCAACAAATAAATTCACTCTATATCCTCCAGAAAGAACAATCACAGAAATAGATGAAAAAGAATGGATTGATGATGAAAATGTCATTCAACCTCTCTTTACTATTTCAGATATTAGTGAAGATAGTCAAATCTTGAATACAATGGAAAATTTTGAATCATCTCTAGAATATGGACATGATCAATTCCAAGAAAAATCCAATATTGAATATTTGTCATCTAGGCATATGTCTCTTTATTCTATGGAAGAATTTGGTAGCCCTACAATTGAAATCTTTCCAGGGAGAACATTGAACATATAACTTGGATTAATTACAACAAGAAAATCTAATCAAAACATTACAACAACATTCTGCTGCATATGCATGGGAATATACTGACATGAAAGGAATTGGTCCTAAGACTTATATACATCACATATACATTGAGGAAAATTGTAAACCTATCAGAAAACCTCAAAGAAGGATGAATCCAAATCTTAGGGAAATTGTGAAAGAAGAGCTGCAAAAACTGCTGAATGTAAACTTCATTTACCCAATTTCAGACATCCATTGGGTTTCCACTTTAGTGATTGTGCCTAAAAATAATGGTAAATGGAGGGTGTGCATTAATTATAGAGAATTGAATAAAGCTACCCTTAAAGATCATTTTCCTTCTCCCTTTATAGATCAAGTGTTAGATACATTAGAAGGTAAGAAGTATTTCTCTTTCTTGGATGGTTTTAGTGGTTATAATCAGATTTAGGTGGCACTTGAAGATCAAGATAAAACCACATTTACTTGTCCATGGGTAACCTATGCCTACCGAGTACTTCCTTTTGGATTATGTAATGCACCTGCAACATTCCAAAGAGCATTACTAGGAATTTTTTTTTTTCTGATCTAGTACATGATTGTGTAGAGGTATATATGGATGACTTTACAGTCTATGGGAATACATTTGAAGAGGCTTTGGAAAATTTGGAAAAAGTTCTTAAAATACGTAAGGAAACAAACCTTTCACTAAGCCATGAAAAATGTTTTATGATGTTTACAGAAGAGATTGTTTTAGGACATCACATTTCAGGAGATGGAATTAAAGTTGATAAATCTAAAGTTGAGGTCATCTCCAAATTATCAATTCCAAATTTTCAAAAGGATGTTAGAAGTTTTCTAGGATTTACAGGATACTATAGATGATTTATAGAAAATTTCACTAAAATAGCATCCCCACTCTTCAAATTACTCACCAAGGATTGTGAATTCAATTGGAATCCTGATTGGTGGTTAGCATTTGAGACTTTAAAAGCAAGAATTTCTAAAGCATCCATCTTGAGAGATCCAAATTGGAAACTACCTTTTCAGATTTCAACAGATGCTTCAGATACAGCTTTGGGAGCTGTATTAGGACAAAAATATTTGATTCCATATGCCACATACTATACAAGTATGAATTTGACTCCTACCGAGTTAAATTATACTGTAACTGAAAAGGAATTTTTAGCTGTTGTTCATGCAATGAATAAGTTCAGACATTATATAACAGGATATGAAACGTTTGTTCATACAGATCACTCTGCAATTAGATACTTAATGAATAAACCTATTACTAATGGCAGAGTTACAAGATGGCTATTACTCTTGCAAGAATATATTATTGTGCTAGATGGACCTGGAAAACAAAACAAAGTTGCTGATTTCTTGTCTAGAATTCACAATATCAAAGATGACACTCTGGTTGAAGATAAGTTTCCTGATGAATATCTTTTTGCAGTGCCTACTCAGACCCCTTGGTTGGCAGATATTGCCAATTACTTAGTCAGGGAAATTGCCTTCACATTTGTTTCCTAGAGAGAAAAGAAAAATCATTCAAATAAGTGCAAGATACTCATGGATCACTAATGAATTGTATAAAACAGGTCCAGATCTCATGATTAGAAGATGTGTGAGGGAAGATGAAATGCCTGAGATTCTTAAGGCATGTCATGATGAACTGTGTGGTGGACACTTTGCTGACAAGAGGACAGCCTATAAAATCCTTTCTTTAGGATATTATTGGCCATCCATCTTCAAAGATGCCAAAGAATATGTCAGGAGGTGTGACAACTGCCAAAGGGTAGGAAAACCTGCTCCTTCAAATGAAATGCCACTACAAATTCAGGTACTCATTGAACCTTTTGAAAAATGGGCCTTGGATTTTGTTGGACCAATTAATCCCCCATCTAAGCAAAAGAAGTATATATTGGTATGCACTGATTATGTCACTAAATGGGTAGAGGCTAAAGCATTACCTTTTGCTAATGAAAAATTTGTAGTTAATTTTCTTTTTGAGGACATCTTCACTCGTTTTGGTGTTCCAAGAGAAATTGTGACAGATCAGGGATCTCAATTTACATCTAAAATGGTGAAGGGTCTTGTGGAAGATTACAAGATCAAACATAGGAAATCTACCCCCTATCATCCACAAGCAAATGGTCAAGTTGAATCTACAAATAAGGTGATTGAAGGAATTCTCACTAAGACTGTGCATCTACATAGAAGAGATTGGGTAGAAAGGCTTCTTGAAGCCTTATGGGCTTATAGAACTACATGGAGGAACACAACAGGACACACACCCTATGAACTTGTTTATGGGAAACAAGTCTTGTTCCCTATAGAGTTTCAAATCAAAACCTTCAAGATGGCAGTCCAATTGGGACTGGATTTATTAGAGGCACAAAAACATAGATTGGAGCAACTCAATGAGCTTGATGAAATCAGGAAAGATGCAATTCAAAGAACCAGTATAGTCCAACAGCAAAGGGCTAAATGGCATGATAAATATATCAAGGAGAAGAAGTTTCAAGCAGGAGATTGGGCACTTTTGTTTGATTCAAAATTCAAAGATTTTCAAGGGAAGTTTCAGACTCATTAGCTTGGGCCATATGAGATTGAAGAAGTCTTTAATAACGGAGCAGTAAGGATAAGACAATAGATGGAAGCAAAATACCTCTTCTTGTGAATGGTCATCAATTGAAGCTGTATCAGAAGCCAATTTCAAGAGAGAAGTTCATTAAGATTTTCTAGAATAACTCTAAAATGAAGCTAGTGAAGAAGAATTCTTCTTCTCCACTAACTTAGCCTTTATTTTTCCTAAAATTAAAAATTAAAAAAATATATAAAAATAAATTAAAAAATGAATTGTATGAGTTTGAAAACCAATAATTGATTGGCATACTTATACAGAAAATACAGGGTGAAAATCAGAGATTTCTAACATCCTATATTTTCCATTTCCTTTCTGTAATAAGTAGTGACAAAAAGCTACATTCATTTGCAGTTTAGAGTTTGCAAATTCATAGTCTCATTCCATCCCATTTTGTTTTCATTTTATTTTACAGTTCCATTTCACCTCACTATCATATTTCATTTACATTTTATTTTTACAATTTTACTCCATTTCACCCTATTTCCCATTTTGTTTTACATTTCATTCCATATCACTGTTATAACCCATTTCCATTTCATTTTTACACTCATATTCCACCGCCATACTTCACTTTTTCCTTCTTTTCACATTCTACAGCTGATTCCATTCTACAACCAATCTGATTCTGTAGCTACAACTTACTTATCAGCTCTGGCACAATTGTACAGCTCACAAATAAATCATGAATACAGGAAATTGAAGAATCAATTTTTGGAGACCAAACATGCTAAAGGTACCTATGCATCAACACTAAAAGAGTTATCAAGAAAAAGGTTAAGTTCTAAAGGTAAAATGCAAAATTTATTTCAAACAGTAAGTTAAAAACATAAGGCATGTATAATATGAATAATCTTATGTCTCCTTAACAAGTCATCATTCGATTTGATTGCCACTTCATCATACCACATCTCTGACACATATTCCATACTCGGTGCCAAACTGTCCATAATAACTTCATCATACCACATCTCCGCTACACTCTCCATACTCTATACCTAAATGGTCCCTAATAACTCCATCTGTTAATGATCATGACTACGATGTGATCAACGTATCCACGTCTCTCCAAACCCTCACCGTCTACTTATTCCATGCAAACCCGTAGTTCTTTTTTACCATACCCACAGTCAGTTCATTTCAAAGACCAGGAGAGTAATTCTGAAGGTTAAGCAATTTTGTGAAACAGAAGCCATGGGACTCATTATCAGGACAGAGCCAGTAGGACAAAAATATAAGGAGGGATACCCACAACTTAAGGATATGCTACAAAAGGCTAGATGGTTCAATTTTATTGAAAAATTTGATGGCTTCCACAAAGAGATCACAAAATATTTTTCTAGATCATTTGATGGTACCAAAGTAGAAATTGGAGATATTAAGTTTGAAGTAAAAGAATATTACATAGCAGAGGCCACAGAACTACCAAGACATGGTGAACGATGGTTCAAAAACAAGGAATTCCACAGTGAAGCATGGAAAGCAATCCTCAGGAACCCATGTATGGATGTCTCTGTGTTTAGAAAAAGAATTCGTATTTCAACACTTAAAAGTAAATGGAGAAGCATGCTTTTGATATTACAGAAATTCATTACCTGTGAGGGAAATTCGGGTGCATGTATGTCTATCATATACGTTTATTGATGAACTTTCTAGAAAATGGAGAAATCAATATCCCTTTCTTCTTGCTAAATAGTTTAAGAAGTATGGCTTCAAATGTACAGAAGAAAATAGAATTCATAGACCCAACCATGTACCATCATGGGTTGGTAAAGATACTGGTTGAGTTTCATTTGAAAAAGACAGGAGATACTTGGGAAAATTTCCTGATAAGAAACTATTTCCAAGATGCACCAGAGTCACCTGAAGAGGGTAATGTTAGAAGGAGTAGGAGAAATAAGACCGGTATAACCATTCAAAGCAAACCTAAGTCCTCAACACAAAAAAATGATGAAGAGCTAGTCTCCGAAAAATTGATAGAGATCAGGGAACAAATCAAACAAAAAGGGAAGACAAAAAATAAAGATGGTGAAACTACTAGAAACAAAACTGAATATTCATTACAACAAGATGATGAAAAAATAATTTATGAAGAGTTGACATAGATTAGGAAACAAATCAATAGAAAAGAAAATATAAGAAAGGAGAAAAAGGGTACCAAGGAAGAGAACATAAGTCCTCTACAACTTAGAAGGAGCTGTAGGCTTCGAGGTATGGTAAAGAAGATATCATCAAAGGGAACAAAGTTCATAAATTTAGAAGAATAAACCCCAGTACCATCTCCTGATAATCTTCCATCTGCACACAGTCCTCAAAATTGTCCTGAACAATATTTCAAAGGCAGTCCTAGCAGAAGATCTCCAGGAATAGACCCAGTGCAACAACAAATATATGATTATATAGAATCACTGGAGAAGAAGAATGCCTCAATGGATCCAGAATCCTCTGTCAATCTAGAACCCTCTGTCAATCCACAAGAACCTATAATTGACTCTCTCAAACAAGAAATCTATGAGTTAGAGATATTGAACAGACATATCAAGAAAGAAAATGAAACCTTGAGGGAACAAAGTAAATTGGATAAGGCTATTCATGATAATACAATACTGCATCTAGGGCTATGGTATAAGAAGAATAGGAAGTTGAAGAGGAAGAATAGAAGCTTGAACAAAACAATCATCAACCTTAAATACATGCTTCTTATGAAGAAACCCAGAATGGCAGTCACTTCAAAGAGGAGCAAAAGAAGAAAATTAGATGTACTAGCAGAAGTGTCTGAACAAATGCAATAGGAAAGAAGAATTCACATTTTTGGCAAATTGCATGAGGACATGCAATGATTTTGCAGTGGGGGTATGTTGAACCTCAAAATTACCCTCTCCTTGACAGCTTTTCTCACTTCTTTCCCTTGCTTTTCCATAAGATTACAGATCCCCATCAATGATAACTGATAGGTTTTGTCTTAAGGAGGGAATTAAATGATTGACATGTTATATTTTTATGTTTTTTCTATTTGAATAAATTTTTGCAAATTAGCTATAGAACGCAGCCTATTTTACAGCTAACTGTGTATTTCGTAGCTACTTCCATGGTCTGGCAGGTTCCAGGTGTCAAATGAAGAAACTGGCCACATGGGCATCTCTGGAATTGTCTCCACATGGATTCTATCCTAGTCACTCAGCCTAGATTGACAAGAAAGCAAGCTCAAGATCGTAGTCAAAGGTGGAGTCAAACGTATGATACCCGGAAGCAATAGGACTCTTCATCTACTCTTTCGTGGTTAATTAATAAATCCAATAGTTCTGTTGCAGCATTAAATCAGATCAACCACCCGTGTCAATGGTTCTGTTGCAAACATATCGCTCAAATTCAAGTCACCTGTAGCTAATCAGACATTTACACAGTCCTGTTGTAATATGTATAGGCCACTTGTAGCTAGTTTTCCTCAAAGACAGTTATGATTATTTCCTTTTAAATACTGGTTGTATAGAACCGAGAGGGGTTCGAAGAATTTGATGTATTAAGTTTAGACTTTCAAGTCCGTATTTGTGGACTTCGTTCCTGTCTATAATATAAAATCATGTGTTGACAAATGATCATTTAAAAGAGAATTTTCAATTAGTTAGCAGCTTAACCCAGTCAGTTGTAGAGGGCCCCTGTACTGAAGGAGGTTTTATTTCCATTCGTTTTCTGTTTAGTTTTAATTTCATCATTCGCTTTTAGCAATATTTATAACTTAGGTTGATTTCTTTTAGTTTGATTTATTTTAAGTTTTGATCAATAGCATAATTTTAAAACTCAATTGTGCAGTATTGTTTCTCCAACACATTTCATAGGAAACAATTTTGTTTCTAAATAGAGTAAGGTTGAAGTCATGAGAATGCATTGTTGACTAGTTTATTCACTATTTTGTTATTTATTTTCAAGTTCAGATTGTCAATACACTGTGTTAATGAATGTTTTTGATCGCCATTTCAAGTTGATACTCATCCTAAACTAGATGGTTAAACATTCACTTCACACAATGGTTGAAATCAATCAGTTACCTTCTGCATGTTTTCATTTAGTTCTCTAGATCACAAAGTACAAAAAGTTGCTTGTATTCCATCTCAAGAAGGTTATCTTTCAAAATTGAAGGTTAGAGTAACTAGAAGTACTTCAGCTGATTTCATTCTCTGTATTTATTTCAACATGCATTACAACTTCACCTTTTTAAGAATTAGATTCATGACTTAGGATTAATGACAAGATAGGACAGATGCTCTATTTTTCCTTCTTAATTAGATTTTGACTAGTTTTAGCTCTTGGTTCACCATTAGGAAGTTTTAGATTCAGTTTCTCATAGTTTAGATTGTACATCATTAGGAACCAAAGAACAGAAACCCCCAAAACAATATAAAAATACAAAACAACGAAGTAAGAAGGGTTAACTAAGCACATATAGTGCACTACACTTCATCAGCTTACAAACCTCGGTTGATAATTTATGCAAGCAATTTAGGACACTAAATTGACTAAACACCAACTAAAATTTTCAATTTATGTTTTATGATTTTAGTTCTTCTGATAATTTAGGTGTGAAGGTGTTAACAACTCATGAGTATTTTTTTGGTTCTAATTTCCACATGTTTTTAGGTTAGAGCATTCACATGCCTTGGGTTTGACATAAGGACAATGAAGGTTTTAATGAGAAAAAAAAAATATGAAGAATATATTTCAACAAACCAAGATGAGCAATTAAGAATTCATTTTAGCTTACTAATGTCTAGTGAACAACTGAGCAATTAAGAATTTAGTTGTAAGAAACATAGTATTTAGAATTTATACATTTTCATTTAAACCCATGTAAAATTTTACCAAAATAACAAAGATACTCTTCACAATATTGATAAATTTCACAAAAGTAAGGAAAACAATCTTATAAATCCAAAGATATCTTTAATTCACAATCACATTTAAATTTCATATAAAAATAAGGTTGAGAACATGATATGCCATGAAAAAACTCTTCTAATTGAAATTATGTTGAGAAAAAGTCAAATTACATGGCAGGTTTTCAACTTTTCAAAATTACACGAAAAGGAGCACTAACATCCGAATAAATACTTTAGAATTCCTCCTTACAACAACAAGAACCCCAACAATTTAAAAAAAAAAAAATTGACAGAGTTTCCCTTAAATCGAAATTTTTTCTCCCCTTATTACATGAAAATGAGGCCTCTATATAGGATTTCATGACTCAAACCTCTAACCCTAAACTACTAATGGTATTTAGTAACCACTAGTAATATTTACAAAATTGCTAGTTGTTTAGTAACTGAATTCTTCTAGAAATTTCTAGAAATGTGCCAGTTGTAGGGTGGGTACCATCTACCTTAGTTGTAGCCTTCTTCTCTATCTTCCTTATGAACTATCTGAAAGGTGTGCATGGCCTTGGTAGGGAACCATTGGGTTTTGCCTTGGCTATCTCTGTGTTGATGTCTGCGGCTGTGTTTGTTGTTGTTTTTCCGGTCTCAAACTGGAACCTGGCTCCATCAAAGATGCATGTGGCATAACCTCTCCAGCTTGGGACTAGGCAGAGGGACTTTAGTCAGACAATCTGTAGAGGTCCATTATCCCCTTCCATTCTTTGATAAAAATAATATCACACTTTTTTTCATCTAAAATGGCTCCATGTAAGTTTGTGACTACATCATAATCAACTAGCCCCTGTTCTTTGAAAATAGTCTTCAAAATAAACAAAATTTCAAAATAGTCTGAAAACAGATGCACAATATCATTGACGAGGGAAATATTCTTCCCAAAAACCTTTTTGATCATTCCTCATTTCCATCAAACTCTTCATTAGGGAATCCTTGGGACATATATCTCGATTTCCATCGAAGAGAGGTGGGAATTTCTTGTTGTGTAGAATCTCGCATCTGTCTTTGGAACCATGCACCTCTTTTAGGATCATCTATGGCTTCTTATCTACTAGTGATACCAAATTTTGATTCCTCGTCATTTTCTTATCTCATGAAACTAATTTGGATCTATCAAGTTATGCTTTTGTAATGTCCTCCTTGGACATATGATTGAGGAATTTTACTATTGCTTCATCTTTGGTAGGGGAGTCTCCTATATTGTTCTTTATCATGTTTATCTCCCTAGTGACCTTTTAACAACATCTATCATTTCTTGCAATAGCTCAATATGGTCCCAATTTTTATCCACCATTTTAATTATTTTGTCCCAAATTATTGTTCTAGTAGCCTTAAATGAGGATTTGCTTGGGTGTTTTCTCCTTAGTACCTCCAACTCTGCTTCAATTTGTTGATACTCCTCCTGCTTCAGATATAATTCCATTTTTTTGCATTCCAATTCACTTTCCTTTTCCTTCAATTTGTTCTCTCAATTGGAGAGCTGAGCATATAACTTCTAAGCATGTTCTCACATTAACTAATATTCAACCTATTCGGCCAAAGTGTTAGGTGTCTGGTAATACATAGATTTCTTGCCTATTTTCTCTTTCATCCCTTGGATTTGTGCCTCCAATAGCACAATCTTATATTTATACTCATTTTTCTTTATTCTCATGTCATGCAACTTATTCAACTCTTGATTTTCGTTTTTAGCTACTACTAGTTCATTGGTCTACATAGAGTGTCCATCCAAAACTTCAACTTCTTATTCATTGCAGCTATATCTATGTCCTTATCCTCCAATGTGGTCTTATATTTCTTAAAGTATTGAGGTTGTGTGTACAAGAGCGTGATATTATATTATAGATTCTTTATTTTTATTTTCGACAATTTACACACCATCCTCTCGCACTCTAGCTGGCTACTTGCCTTGTTGTACATTTATTTCAGTTTCCTAGTAGTAGCATTTGTCCTATGCATATGCCTATGCACCATATGGGTTACTTGCATATCCAACTCCATAAGGTTCGTTGATGAGACCTAATCAACCAAAAGGGACATCTGGTGCACCTTATAATCTTCCATAGATGTGACTATTTTAGCATTAGATTTGTTAGTGTAAAGATTTTATAAAAGTGTATCAAAAATACTTCACTTAAGTCACGACTGGTATGTGACCCTAACAGCAAGATATGGTTGTTTATGCTTCATATATGCAATGACACAAAAAGAAAACCCTGCGGAAAAATATCACATGCAACCCAAAACATAGAACAACAAGAAATAAACAGTGCAATAACCCAGTAGAAGACTTTAAATGAATAATAATTTTATTGAAACATTTGGTGAAGAAGATTTACAACATAGGTCTGTATACCCCCTTCGTGGGATGGGTCATTTTGATGTCATTATGCTTTAGCGATATGTTTCTCTCTCTCAATATGGAGAACACCCAAAAGCAAGATGGAACTCAAGTCGGAGCTCAAATGTGAAAAGACTATAGTGGTGACGATGATAGTGATCATGGTTAAGAATGAATGAAAAACCCTCCTATTTATAACAAAGAATTGAGCTATGTTAGGAAATGGGAAATAATATAATATTATTGACTAAATCAAAATCTAGCCATTAGGAATACATTATTATATTTTTTGGAGAGAAAATAGTTGAAGTGGTTAACAAATAAAATGATTTATTAATCTCTTTGTGAGAATTAAGAAAAGTGTGAATTTGAAATAATTACTAAATAATGGTTTAACAATTACTCCAAAAATAAAAACAAGGAATAATAAATAAATGGTGATTTATTTAATTATTACAAGGTGATTAAGTCAAAGATGTTAATAAATAATTATCATATAATGATTTAATAATTATTTCTAGAGAAAATTAAATAAATAATTATTTATTCAATTATTCTCATGGGGTTTTTAAATTTTAAATATAAATAATTTAATAAAAATGGTTTACTAAATTATTTCCTATGGTGAAAGTGATTTTACTATGGTAAAATTAATCTTACATGGTGTATTTTAATCCACCTAGTTAGAAATGGCTAGGTGATCATTTTTTAGGTGATAACAAATTGCCCCCTAACTATGAGCGCCAGGAGAAAATCGTATGAATGAAATATGTTGTAGGTTACACTTCCACGAGACACCAAAGGGGGGGGAGAGAGAGAGAGGGAGGGAGAGGGAGAGAGAGAGAGAGAAATGCAAGGAAGGATAGAGAAATGGAGGGGGCAAGAACTACTAATCTGATATAAGTCTCCTTTTATTTTGGAGTATATGATCTCAAATGAGGCAGGGGAGGCATACCCATACCTGCCGATATCACTGAGTATAAATAATAATGGCGTGGCCAACAAAATGGGATTGAGCTACAAAGTACATGATACATGATATGCTGGCATCAATGGGCTAGAAAGTGATACAATGATATAATGAGTCTCATATACATAATGTGCTTGGAAAACAGAGGCCAAGAATAAATACAATAACATTTACTATTCTGAGTACATTAGACATAATGCCCCCTCAAGCTAACATGGTGAGGGTGAATCACAACCAAAGAATCCATGCTGAACATGAAAGGGTTATAAATATCTAAATGGATCATATAAATGAGGGATTCATGTTGTGGACGCTGAAAGTGGTGGGAACCGAGCTAGTAAAATTTATGGAACTGCATTTGAGGCTACATCATAATATGTTGTCATCCTAACATGTGAAGGGATACCTAAAGGGACACCCCTCATGAGGTCTGGAACATCTCACACACACTTGGGAAATGTTGGTACAATCTGTTGGATCACTAGCCCATTAAGTGTATGATTGTTGATCATGCAATAATGAGCTGGAGTCGAGCATGCGAGAAACAACCAAGTCAAAGGGAAATGATGATTTCCTTTACTTGATCCAAGGAATCAAATAATGATTAAAGAAGGAACCAAGGTACACCGTCCTCTAAACCATTCTCTTGGAATAAATGTGCTAAAGTGGATAGAAGAGGGTCCGTCAGAGTTAAGGAAATGAGGATTCCTCAATAAAGGTTCGAGGATCATAGTAATGTGACTGATGGAATGATGTTGGGGATGATGCTGGAAGGAAACAAGATGAGTGGGGGACTAATGACTTCCCTTGTCAAAGCATAATCTGTATGGTTGGCATGGAAACTATTGAATCGATTCCATAGGGGAATAATCAATTACTTAAACAGGTGCTTTTCAAAGACAGATCAATATAGTTGGAGGTCAAATATGAGCAAAGTGGGATCAATGTGATGCAAAGTTGGATGATAAATTATAACAAGACTCAATGGGACTCAAAACAGAATCCATAGACATAAGGGTGACTCATCTATGATGCTATGAACAAGGGTGCCTCGATGATACTGCCACATGGGAGAGGCCTAGAGGGGACCATAAAAGCATGAGTAGATAATGGTTACTCATGATGAAAATCAACATGTGAGTCTAAAAGTGAAAAGGTAAAGTGGTACCAGAGTACAAGTGGCTCATATGAAGAAATTCGATTTTAATAGGTGGAAAAGTGAGACTTCTTGGACAAAACGGTTTCCTGATGAAGTTTCAAATTACCTAAAACAAAAAGAGACCTATTATAAAGCTTGGTGAGAGCTTTCCGATGGTGTTGATAGGTCATCAAAAGGAGCTACGGTTTGGTCACAATGGGCGATGAAAAAACTTGGGGTTTTCCTATAAAAGATATTCTTGCCCCCAAATCCAATTCATTTGCATAGTGAACTATTGGATAATTTGGAGAGGAGGAGGAGGCCCTAAATCTAGACGAGGCCATAGTGGACAAATTGAACATCAAATTGTGGATCTACAACTTTCAAGTAGATGACCTTACTTGTTTAAAGATGTCCTTAATGGTTCTTGGAAGGATGGTTCCTGGTGAAGAATCAAGGTAAGAAAGGAATACTTGAATGAACTAGTAGAGAAGGTCTAGGATCATCCCCATCCACCAAGTCAAACATGGGGTCTGGGTGGAAAGTGTGGCATCACATAGAGTAGAATTTTTTAATATATGGTATTAAGCATCTATGATATGAGAGGTGTATATGGCTCACTGGAAAGGCCAGTAAGACAAACTATCCAAGGAATGAAAGAATAATTGACCATACCTAGATCATTAGGGTCTAGGCCAATACTAATATTGATCTAGTGAGAACATGGCTAGGGGGGCCATCCTTCCCCTAAGAATGGGATACTTCCTTCCATCATGTGAGATTCAGGGGAATGATTGGGTATGAAAAGGTGGGAATGATGCCCCCAACATGATGAATTTGTGGAGTTCCATTATATTCCAAGTTCTCAAATAATGGATTCAAGAATTTGGCCCTACTGGCACAAGTTTCTATAGAGAATGATGAGGATATATAGGGCAATATGTGATCCCTAGTCTTGTATGGATGGATGTAGCATGCTATGGAAATTCCAAATGTATTTAGAGTAGTGGAATCTAAACATATTTTGATGATGTGGTTTGCCATTTGTCATTTATGGTTGTCTTCCTGTGGGAAGAATATATGATGGGTGCAGTATGAGAAAGGAAATGGTGAATTACTGATCTCACTTGGAACTGCATATATGAATCAAATGGAATGAATTTTTGGGTTCACATACATGGTGTTACTATACCAAAGAGTGGCTTGAGATATAATAAATTGATGCTCACTGAGACCAAACAATGTTTAAACAAAAACAATTTCTAAGGGACTAGGTTGTTGATGTAAGATGGAGCAATGATTAAGTGGATCATCCCTAGAATGATATGAAGTGATAAGCGATTCTAGAGGTTCTTCTAAACGGGGAAGAATAATGGTACTAGAGTTGACACTACCATATGCACTAAGAGGGTTGGGTAGAATTGCTTCTCCTAGACTCTCAAAAGTAGATGCCCCCTTACCCTAACATTGTGAAGCAATGTAATTTCCTCAAGGCAGATGTGGTTCAAATTCTTGGGTTCGAAGTCAAGGACATTTAAACCAATTGACCTCATCATGGATGAATTTGTTGGAATCCACTGCATATCAGAAGGAAGTACACACGATGGTGCATATCATCCAAAGGATAATCAGGGGTAGTCATGGATTCCATGATGTCTTCATAAAAATGAAATATGGAGGATAGGCGGAAGAGAGATTGCATGATGAAGAGGAACTACCTAAGGCGTATTAATCAGAGACAAGGTTCACATACGCATCATTGGGAGTGATGTATGGATGACTAGTAGATGCGACATCTACTGATGTTGAGACCAAAGTGTTTACTGAAGAGGGTTCAACAAAATCACAATAGGAAACTCCAAGAGAGTCCCAATAGATCAATATGATGGATGATGAGAGGTAGAGAATAGGGGCGAAACTATCTATCATCTCAACATCAAGAGGGGAAGTCCCAATGGTATGTTGGGAAACCTCTTGTTCTGGCAAAGCAGTGGGGCTAGAACCCATAGGTAGAGGAGAAGTGGAATCACTACAAGTGACATCACTACAAGTGTATCATGAAAATCTTCAAGATGAGGATATTGATGGGAATAATGGCCATAGTTATCACACAAAGCACAAGGGTGATTTTTCCATAAGGATTTATTTTTCTTAGCTAACTCAAGTAAGGTGACATGGACCTCACGAATGTTAGAGTCAAGAAAAGTATCAGATACTACATTCTTCATGTGAGGGAGCTCAAGACAATTATTGGTGGCGTGCCCAACAACATTAGACAAAGTGCATGGAGGATAAGGCTTGGGTGGTTTAGGGGGAGTGGGCTTTGTTTGGGGTGCTTTGTCTTTGGTTCCCTTTTTCTGGGATTTTTTTCCTTCACCAGATGCTTTCCGAACAATAGTGGTGGCATATTAAGGTTACTGAGTAACTGAAGCAAAGGAAGGGGTGGTTATAATAGGTTGAATTAGAGTCAAATTTGTATAAAGTTTGAGGTGGTCAATAGGAGCGTTTGTGGGAGGATCAATGTACCACATTGGGATCCCCAAGGTGATGTTAGGAAGACTCAACATAGCCATTATAGGGGTAGAAAAGATTCCTAGTGTTGGGAGTAAGAAAGGTATCTGACCAGAGGGGTAATGACATGGGGGAACTGCTTTTGGATGGTTAAGATCGGGGGAACGATTTTGGGTTGAAAAGGACCAGGAGAGATATCAACCGAAGGGAATGGGTAGTGAGGAATTGTACCTAATGGATGAGTTGAGGTTGGAGAAGGGGGTTACAGAGGGGCTGGATGTTGTGAAGGTGTACCGGACCACTTGCTTGTGGTCTGTGATGATTGAAGCATGCAAACACTAGATGAGATAGGATTAGAAGGGGTAGGAAGTGGGCCATAATAAGCCCCAAGCAACATGGAATATTTATAGACTACAAGAGACACATAAGTAATGGTAGGTACAGTATGATTTCCAGTTATAGATGAAATAGTGGTATGAGGAGAGGTTTGAGACTGCAGGCCATGGTAATTCAACTGATCGATAGTGATGATCTTTCCATTGTGAGGAAATAACATGTTGTGAAATACAAAAAATGTGACAACATACATGGAATAGGTGTAGTTGTGACCCAACAAGATGTTATAATCTAAGGGGGCATCAATGAACTTCAATATCAATCAAGAGCATCTTGCTAGCAACGGTGACAAGATAGTTGGGATATAAACCGAGGGGATGCGAGGGATGACTGTCCCAAGTACAAGGAGTGATAGTGGACGAGGAAAAGTTAGGGGAAACAAGTTTCTTCCAAACACTAGCGACCATCACACGGGTGGAGGCACCTTTGTCTATGATACACCACCGAACCGTGGCATTCTCTATGGAGAACGATATTTAAAATGAAACTAATGAAGGAAGGGGGGGATGTTCTGCTTTTTCAACGTCAAATACAATCAGATGATCATAAGAGGTATCCACAGTGCCTAAATTAGATAGTAGAGATTTCCATTGGGATGGGCACGTCTGGAGGACTTCCAACATTGGCGTGGTGGCAGGAGACTGCGCCAAGTCATCTACTATGTTGTAGTTATGGGCATCTTTAGAAGAAATATCATCTCGACGTAATGGACCTTTGGGGATCTTGGGTGGAACCTTTACTTTAAGTATAGGGATCTATAAGGTGTCATTTGGTGATGATATAGGCTCAGTGGAAAAGTTGGGTTGGGAATAAATTGTTGACTTCGTAGGAGGCTTGTCATATTAGTGTGATCAAATCTGGAGGTTGACTTGTTTGGTGTTGACTTCTTCAGAATTCATCATGAGAATTTGGTAATTTTTCTAGCCATATTGTGAAGGTTGAGGCGCTGCACTACCTTGTGTGGGTTCGGCAACTACATATCTTTGATGGGGAAAAGGATTTGTAAGCAGAGATGGTTGTGATGAAGTAGGAGGGGGAGGAGGTGGAGTAATGGGATGCAGTCCTCTAGAAGTTGTTGCTTGAGCTTCCCATGCTTGGTGCATCTGAGTTAAAAGGGAAAATTTGTGAATATAATGGCCAAATAATCCACAATAGGCATAATGTTTATTCGTTCAAATAGCCTTGTTTTGCTTGGGTTTCCCGCCCTGTTGCTAGGTTGCAGGATTAGGCTGGTCACACTTAGGGGCATTAGGTGGTGGACCTTGGTTGCCTTGGTTATCTTGAGATGGCTAGCTCTGGTTACCCTTCCCCTTATTCCTTCTCTTTGGGTTGGGGGCATTGGTTTCACTCTACTAAGAATACACTTGACCTTGAGGAAGTGGTTGTTGTTGTGGCAACGGTGGAGGAGGCATGGGAGGTTGGGGTGTTCATGCTAATGGGACTGGAGCGCTAGGAAATTTTTATGGGTAGTAAGGAGATGTGGCAACATGGGGGAAACCAGATCGAGCAATATCTAGCCCTGACATCGGTTGATGAGGATGGCGATATGCATATGACGTGATTGTACCTTGGTAAGTATTACGATGTGAAGGATCAGGAGGGGGTTAGGTGTAAGCAGAATTGGTCCCCCCTAGGGTTGACCCTAACTCATGTGAAGTTGAGGATATGGTGGAGGTTGAGGGTATGAAACAAATCCAATGATACCATCAATGACATGAGATGCCCCTAATGCATTAGCAGCACTAGGCCGAGGTAGGTCGAGAAGGACAATATAAACAGAACCTGACTATGCATAAATCAGGTCATATTTCAAAGGTATTAGGAGTGCTTATTCCTTAGACTAGAGGAAGTGAGAGGCGACATATTTACCTATGGGAGCCAAAAGAATTCTAAGGAACCAATCCATGTAGACATGGTCTTCAAATTTAGGGGCTCTACACATCCTCCTCCTTCTACGCCATTCTTGAACATGGTCAGATAGGTGGGTGGGAGAAGTTTGACGAAAAGAGGTTAAGATTTTGGTACTAGTGCCATATTGGGTAGGTAGCTAGAAATAGGAAAGAAAGGATTTAGAAAGAGTCGCGGAGTTAGAATGGGATGCGTGGGGTTCGTCCACATACCACTTAGCAGCAACTCCAATAAGGGTGCGTTGGAAAAGGCGAAGATTAATGGCGTCTTGAGTGATGGAATTAGATGAAAACCACATATGAAAAGAGAAAACATGATTTGTGGGGTCTTCTCTAGGAAAACCTTCAAACTTGGGGATGTTAGAAGGAAGTTTGTTAGGCATAGAGGGCCAATTGGGGTCATGGAGAAGAGGATCATTGATGAGCTAGCTAAAATCAGGAAGACTCAAACCAACCATATAGGGGAGCAATGGAATATTAGTGACCATACTAGTAGAGGTTCTGCTTGTGGGTTACCTTGGTTACCTCCTTGGTTTCCTGTACCCATGTTGGTTCCTTACATAGTGGAAGTAGAGGGTTGGGAAGATGCAAAATCAAAGTAAGAACAGGAAGAATCAGAGAACTAGAGTTAGTATGGGGACTCAATGGAGGACTAGGAGGATGAACTCTAACTCGATGGGGAGGAGTAAGATATCCTAAAGGAAAATGGGGAAAGGGCCACAAAGACTCCATGAAAAATGCCTAGGGGGTGCAATGATTTGAAGAAAATGATGAACCAATAGACTAAGGGTGATGATAGGAGAAAAGAGTATCTAACAACAAGAAAACACTAGTGTAGTGGTGCAAGTGAAAACTAACCATTTTAATATGCTACTTTAATTCAAGCAAACACGTCCTATCAAAGAAAAAATGATCTCTAGCATATAGGTGATATAAATCCCCAAACAAGTCCTAGATCTAATATTTTAGATGGCCTTCTAAGAGACTTCTTACTTGACAGAATCTAATCCCCGCAAGAAGAGATGTCTAGAGAAAGGTGGGGTAGAGAACTAGCTATTGCCCACAACCAATAGGATAGGGTGTTTTACTATTATTGGTCACTATGGTTACCTTTGTCCCACGGGGGTGGTCGAGTCTTGAGCTTCTTTGTGATCAACCAAATCAAGAGATTCCCTACCATGATTTAGGTAGCCTTAAAGAGAACTGCTTGCACAACGACCCAGCCTAACCCCCTCTGAATAAGGTTTCGGATGCACTCTAACTTTGGATCGTGGGATTGTGAAGGATTTTAAGCTCCCTAATATGTAAAAAAGTTATGTCTCAATGAAAGTGATCGATTGGTGTTATTGGAAGTATCCCACCAATCTTATACCTAACTACATAGATTTATTTGGCCTTGGTGCCCAAGTGGGCTTAATATATGTAAAATGAATTATTAAGGTGTAGTGTTCCAAGTCTTGTCTTGGTGGTGTTAACCAAGCTCATGTTCACTTAGGGTGTGCACGTGTGTGTGAAAAATGTGTTAAATGTATGAGTTAATTGGGCATTTTTTATGATGCCATTTGTTGTTGAAAATTAATTGTTGAAAAACTATAAATAATGTTGAAAATGGAAAGTAAAATAAACAGTTAATCTAGGCACACAAACCCCCACCTAAATGGGAAAACAGGCAGTAAACAAATATGTTCCAACCAAACTACTCAAAGACACACATATGGCCAAAATATATAAGGTCAAAGGGACTGTGATCTAAAGGTAATAATCTACTGTAATTGGGGCAAAAAACCAATAAAAATCAGAGGTGAAAATGCTGGAAAAGGATAGGCAAGAAGTTCCAAAACCTAGGATGCACAAGGGATTCTAAGGGGGGAAGGAAACACTAAACTCTAAATGGAGTATAATGATGATAAAACCTATCCAAAAGGGTTGTAAAACAATGGAAAAACCCTAGAAATAAGTGGCTGGGAGTGTTGTACCCTAGACACCTCAACTCAGTAAGTCACTTCCTAAATGATGGAGGTGTACTCAAACCCTAGGGAGATTTTTAGTTCCTCAATGAGAAATTACTAAGAGAATCTAAGCTTAGGGGTGTGTTGAAGCCTCAAAAATCATTGCCTCAACATGGGGGAAAACCACCCAGTCCGGACCTTGGTTGGCAGCTCCTTTTCCGTTTGGAGTAGTGGCTCCGACTGGGGATAATGGGACTAGTTTCCCAATCTATTTAATGCTTGTGCTAATGGGGTGATATGTGAGGTTTTAAAGTAATGTCTAAGCTAAAAGTAATCTAATCTTAACTAACAATCACATGCATTTTATCCTAATTTAAGCACTATCTAATTATAAATATACCCGGGATTTAAATTGATATATGTGATCTACAATAATATCTGAAAGCAATTGGTAATAAAGATCATTCAATTGCGATGAGAAGTGAATCCATTTTAACAATAATCGTTTCATATAAAAAGTTAGCCGAAATGATTGTGAAAGATATATCACATAAGGAATTATTCATATATTCAGCATAAAATAAAGATCATCATCATACAGAAGTGCAATAATGGTAATCAAGATTCATACTTTTGTACGTAAACAATTCGAGAAGAAATCAATGCTTAATACATAAGTAAAAAGGATTATGAGATAAAAGTAACATTTATAATGCTTCCTACTCATGTGTTTCAGCAATATTGATCTATCTTCAGTCCATTCAACACCATCTAAGAGTACAAAAGTGCAATTTTAGTAGAAGATGCTAAATCAGATAGAAAATAAATCCTATTCCATTAATTTCACCAGAACTTCCTCAAAGGGACAAAAGTGCATGTTTCGAAGACTGTTTCTGATAAAATTTTGGACCCCTCTCTAAATGCATGAGAGGGGTTTAAATACTAAAACTATAAAACTAAAAATAGATTATTACAAAAATAGTTGAGGAGGTTTAAATGACTTGCCTCAATTTGTGCAAAAAAATAAAATAAAAAATGGAAATAAACAGGGTGATTAACTATCCTAGATTTGATCCTTCAGATCGCAAATATCCATCATGGGCTTGATCTGTGTTGGTTCGTTGACTTCAGCGTTCAACTGTCCAGCGAATATGACATCGGTCAGTGCTGGCGCCATTTTCTCGGTAGAAGTGGTTGGGTATCATAGGGTCATCCATTGGCTGTGAGGTTGTACCAAATGTTGCCAATATGCCTCCAAGTTTACCCTGGTTGTTTGCCTTATTACTTCTGCTTTTTCTATTGCTGCCTGTTTCCATTGTTGCTCAAGCTATTTCGAATTAGGAAGGAAACCCAGAATGGACTCTACCACAAGGTTGGCACTATGTAAATTCTCATTGATGTTTTCTATGACACTGTTTGTTGCTGCCACTACATCTGATGTTACCTTTTCTGCTTGTTTAAGCCTAGAATCGCAGTTCGCAAATAGGATTTCCTTATGCGATTCTTCTAGCTTGGGCAACTTGTCCTTTCTCCCATATTCTGTATTCTTCCAGGTGATAAAATCGGAGACCTTTTTAAATATCTCATCATATTCAAGTCTCTTTTCCACAACTTGACTTGTTATTTTATCACTTGTTTCGCAATAAGATTTGCTCTGTGAAATCTTCTGGCAGAATAATTCTTTTGGGTGCATTAGTTGGGAGTTAAGCCCAAGAGCTTCCATAACAAATTGATCAATTTTTGGATCATCTTTGTCTATATCAGTTATTTCCTGCATCTGTGCTCCCTTCTCGGCTAAGCTGGTTCGATGTTCTATTTGAATCTGTTCAAATATCTGTTGAAGCTTGGCCAACTGTATCTCTGCCTGCCAGTCAGATTTTACTTGCTGTAATTGTTGCTCAAGCGATGTTATTTTATCTTCCTCTTCTCTAAGCAACATTTATATTTCTATTAATTTGTCCATGGTCGATGTAGCGTAAGCACCTGCAAACTGCAAGAGTCTATTAAGGTTGGCAGATGGGTCAACAGGTGAGTCTTTCCATGGAACATCCATCGATTCATTTTCAGGGGTAGTAGCAGTTGTAGAGTTGAATTTCCTTTTCTTTCTTTGTCTTTTCATCACGACCTTATGCTATGGGCTATAGAACACATCTAGAGGGGGAATTTCTTCAATTCTCAAAATTATTTCGAATGTTGGGGTGGCAGGGATGTGCTCTACCTCTTGTGTATTTGCGGTCTCTTCCACTGTAATTTCCAGAGTTGTTTTCTGTGGTGGAGTTTGCAGCTCTAGCACCCATTACTCTGTGTTGAGGCTTTTATTGAAATTGTCCCACTCTTCCTCTAAGTCAATTACCATGGGTTTTATTGGCTATGCGGAGGTAGTAGGGATTTCAGCCTGCTTGCTAGCTGAAGTTTCTTCAGCTATCTTCTGTGTAGATTGGGTTGTATCCTTTACTAACTCCATGCTTATGCTTTTCCCATTTTGCGATGACTTTTGTGATTCCCTGGTAGATTTCTCTTGAGATTCCGCTCCAAAATCGGTCTTAGAATTTTCTTTGGAGTCACCTTCTATAGTCACACTGGGAGTAGGCTCCCTTATTGGTTCAATCAATAATTGGTCCAATGGGACCTTTTCTAACCTCCTTTCTCTGTAACTGTAAAGATTTTCTAGATCTTCACAGTCAAAAAGTATTTGTGCCATATGATTCACCTCTGTGAAGGTGTTTTTCTGCAAAAAGATGTCATCAAAGGCATCCGCCTCATTGCTGAATACTTTTATTTTCACCAGAGTGGTGAAATTTTCGACAGTGCCAAATGGGTCGTATTGCCTTCCAGGGAATTTAGGTAATCACAGAGATAACATGTTCTCTGCTTCTTTGAATGCATGCCCTAGGTCATGTAATGCAAATTCTCCACACTGTACAGGGAATGTAGGCCAAATGGCCTTCTTTGAATCCTTCAATGTCTTGCTCATTCCTCCCTCACTAGCTGTTTGATAGGCTATCTCTCTAGCCATCAATTTATCTGGAACATAGTATGGGAGGACATGGGGGGAGGTGATGCTGCCAAAAACCATAATATATGTAAATGTTTCCTCCCTGAACCATCTGGCCACCAGGAGGATGTCAACTTCACTTCTTGGGAAAACTAGGGGCGTCTCAATTATAAAGTCGCTTGTGAATAGGGAGTATAAATCCACGACAAATATTGAAAAAATGTGGTTGAAAATTGGATTCCCACATGTCCTTGTGGTATATGTGAATGGGAAGTGGATTTCGAATAGTCCATTTCCATCCCATGATAGGGAATTTTGAACTAAAATAAATTGCGTCCATGACATAGGCGCTCATAAAAATGGAGGGTAAACCCTCGAAGCAACACTTCTTTTCCTTCTATACTCGATAATTGTTTTTGCTAAATTGTTAGACAGAATTTGTGCCCAATTCATTACAGTTGCGTTAACAGCTGCATCTATTAACAAAAACCATTATGGGGAGAACTTAGTACTATTGGGTCTACCAAATAGTCTACATAACATAGCCACTGCAAAACTATGAGGGGGACAAATAGACGAAGTAGTGTACATACTGTTTTTGTCTTTCTTGATTTTTTTCCTCATTATTTGACCAGGTCTGGGTGCAGTCTGCTGGGTCGTCGTTCTCTTTGGCAAACTTCTCCATGAACTGCCTGTTGTAGATGACTTGTGGCTCTAGAAGGTGGTACATAAGCCGTAGGTTGTCTGGGGTAAAAGATCCCATAACCCCTTGGCTCCTTGCCCTGAATTCCCTATCTCAAATGTCGGCTTCATCAATAATCCATTTAACCATGTCGGTATAAGGGATTATCTTCGGTTGCGTGGCTATGTGGTGCAAAAATGAGCATGCCATCTCTAGCATGGAAGCGTTTGAGGAATTGCATCCGTCAACTATAATTTTTGTTTCCATAATCCTCGGCTGCTCCTCCTCCAGTATGTTATACATAGCCTCCCATGTAGAGGTTCCTCCCTCTTTGTTGCATGTAGTATCCGTAAACAAAGGAGTCATTTTTGACTTCTCAGAAGAGACTGCCTTGCCTTTCTTCACCATTGTTCTCAATTCTTTTCTCTACGGACTTTTCCTAAAAGTGAAGAACAATAGCTATCGAATACACAAAGATGAACGTAAAAATGTAATAATGCAGATAACTTGTAAAGGTGATAAGAGGAGTTTTATTTGAACGCACGTAAGAAGATATCATATCACGTTAAATGGATTTTCACACATAAATGTAGTTATTTCTTATTAAATGCCCACTAATGATTCGTTATCCCTTAAATTTAATGCTCATAAGTGTTTGCATCGTAAAACGGGAAGAAATCTTCTAGGGTGACGAGCCTTTAAACTGCGATGATAACGATTGTGTGATTTGCGAAGCAATATCGGAGATCGCAATATCCCAATATGCCTTTTCACCTTTCTTACCTCCCGCTATGTTTCCGCGAAATGTGAGATGCAAGCCACTCATTAGTTGTTTTCACAACGTAGCTAATTGCCAGGTTTATCTTATGTAAAAGACCCTTTTTACTAAGTGGCGGACCTAAAACATTTTCTTATGATTTTTAAGGAGTGGGTCCAGGTCTTGATCGCGTATCGCAATATCGGCTGGTGGTAAGTACAAGGTGTTCGTTTAAATGTCAGAAATGTGATGCGATAAGAATTGTAAATGCCATCATAGTTTCGAATCTCGCATGTTTCGCAATGAACTTTTTAAAGCGGGCCCTTTATGAATGGTGCTATTCGATGCAAGACTTAAGCATGAAAAGCTTAAGGACTTAGTTTATGTCAGATTTTATGATAAATTTGCATAGAGTCCTTTCTTAATCACTTTTCTTGATTTTGTAGGGTTAGAAAAGTCTTTTGGTGGATTTAAATCATGCTATATGTGTGAAGGTAAGTTTCTAGTAGTTTTTCTAAAAAGAGGGTTTTGATTGTTATCTTTGCTTTATTCAAAATATAAAAGAAATGCCTAAATACTAAGTTTCATTTTTTTGGATAGATTTTTTTTAAGGGCCCCCATTTATTAACGTAATATTAACTACTATCATTAATAAATGGGGGCTTGTGGAATACCACAACAATTGGCGATTCACTTGGAAGAACCAGTTATCTCTAAGAGTTTTTTGAAATTTCTAAAAATTCCAAAATAAAGATAGTTTTTAAAATAAAATAAGTTATATGTAATACAAGGTAAGAAATACTGCTCTTTATTAATAAAACAACATCTACTTAACTATCATTCTTTTGATTATTCTTTTCTCATCGAAAGTTACTTTTGTCTACATCAGTTTTTACTTGGTTTTTTAAAGATAAAAGAAAGGAGTCTCTCATTAGAGCAGTTTTTTGGTAGACTCAGTTGTCATAAGTAGAGCCTCTGCTGCTAGCAGGCGTTCATAACCTTGACAGGGTTACCTTCTAACCAAAAATGATCCAGTATCCCACTTAAATCAGAATGAAATTTTAAAGATAAGCTCATAAGTGTACTTATTTCTTTCTTTCTTTTATGAAGTAATTCATTGTTGCTTCAACTCTTCATCTTTTGTTTCTTAAAGGACAATGACTTGGTTTGGTGACCAATATTGACACTTCCATTCACTTGATTTGTAACTTAACTGAACAAGCTGGCTCATGATGAGACCTCTTGTATTTTGATTAATATAATCTTAATCCATTACCCTATTTTGATATGCATTGTTGGTAATGTCAGTTAGTTATAATCTTATGATCATGGTAAGCTGACTCTTGATGAGATCTCTTATCCTTTAAGTTTAAGTATATTTTAGAATTACACTCTAAAAATGAAAGTTGATTAAGTGGGGAGGATCATTGGCTCCCTAAGAGCTTCTGGACAACAATTGTAGAGTTTTGAAGATGCCTTTCTAGAGAGGGACTTTGCTTTGTTATAGATACTTTTCTAGATTGATGTAAAGGAGAAGTTTCTTTCTTAAAGCTAAGTTTCATCAAAATCAGATAATTAATGCAGAAAACAGGCAATTTAAGAGCAATCAAACTTAACTATATATTTCATATGTGAAGATTACTTTCATAACAATCTTTACTTATACAAGCGAAAAGTCAAAATTAAAAAGAGACTATCCTTTGTAAAACCAAAAGTAAATGCTTTTGAATTGGTATTATTATTTCTAAAGGAAAATTTTAACTAAAGGCAATAATATACAGTGGACAGAAGAGATCATATTCTATGGAAAGTATTTCTTTAGAACCTGTCCATTAACATGTAGAGATTCTTTCTTACCTGATAAATCTTGTAGCAGAAAAGTTGATGGGCCTAATTGTTCCATAATCTGAAATGGGCCAAGCCACATTTGTTGGAACTTGGTATGCTTACCTTTCTCTTCATGGGATTTGTCCCATTTTAATACTAGGTCTCTGAGTTGCAAAGATTTTGAAGTTACAAAATTTGAATCAAAGGAGGCTTTGACTAACTGTTGATGATGTGTATCCGTGGTCCTGGCTTTTTCCCTTTCCTATTCAAGCTTAAGAATTTGTAATTGTCTAACCTGCATAGATGAGGAAGGAGTTTCTTCAATGAATTGAACTAAGGCTAAGGAGGGAATAGATATGTTTTTTGGTAAGACTTCTTCTTTCCCATAGACCAAATTAAAAGGAGAAGTGCCAATGGAGGCTTTCTGAGTTATTTGATCTGCCCATAGAGCAAACACTAAAGACTTATGCCAGTTCTTTTGGCCTTGGTTAATAGTTCATTTAATAATCTTGATGAGATTTTTATTTGTGGATTCGGCTAATCCATTTCCTTGCGGATAGTAATTGGTCGAATACTTAAGCTTAAAACCTCTTTTAAGAGAAAATTCTGTCATAGCATTGCCTGAAAAATAAGATGCATTATCAAACATCAAAGCAGATGGTAAGCCAAACTTGGTGATGATAAATTGATCTATAAATTCAATAATATTTTCTGAATTGGCTACCTTGAGTGGAATTGCTTCTACCCATTTGGTGAAATAATCAGTGGCTGTAAGGATGTATCTATGCTGCTTAGAAGAATGAGGAACGATCTCACCTATTATGTCCAATCCCCATTGTTCAAATGGTTGGTCAATGTTGACGGGCTGTAATGGTAGTGCGGGTTTTCTCTGTCTTCCAGCAGCTGTTTGACAAATCTTGCATCTCCTTACATAACTGTGTGCATCTTTGAACAACGTTGGCCAGTAATAGCCGGCATGCAGGATTTTATGTGTTGTAGTATCACCTCCAAAGTGACCACTAGTTGGTCCATCGTGAAGTTCCTGCAACACCTTCTCCGCCTCAGATTTTTCAAGACATCTAAGTAAAACAGAATCATAATTTATTCTGAAAAGCACATCGTCGACAATTTGATATTGCTTAGCTTTTAATCTCAAGGCTATTTTCTTTGTATAATTTAATTGGGTTGGTGCATATCTGTTTTTCAAGTAAAATATGATATCAACATACCTTGATTCTGTGTCATTGAGGCTTACCTCATAGATTTGTACATCATCACCTGAATGCTGCAATTCTGATAGATTCGATGCTCCTGCCAACATTCTGCAAAAACCTTGACCTTTAACAATTTTAGTTGGTTTAATTTCTATGTCATATTCTTGCAGGGCTGTCACCCAATTTTCTCTCTTTTCTCCTACGTCCCTTTGTATTAAAAGATTTCTCACTGTTGAGAATGGTACTATGACTTTAGTGTGGGTTTTGAGGAGAAAAGGTCTGAAGTGTTTTATAGATTTGAAAATAGCAAGAGCTTGTTTTTCAACATCTGAGTAATTTAATTCAGCTCCTTGCAAATTGGAGCTAAAGAAAGAGAATGGGGCTTCAACTTTATCTTTATTCACTTGTGTCAATATGGCCACATATGATTTCTCGGAAGAAAAAGTATATAGAATGAAATGATTGGAAAAATTGGAGGTTGCTAAAGATGGGGCGTTTATAATTGCTTGTTTTATCAAGCTAAAAGCTTCATGTTCCGAATGCCCCCATTTAAACAGAGAGTTTTTCTTTATCATAGATTGAAGAGGTTAAACAATTCTAGAGAATTCAGGGACAAATATTTTAACAAAATTTATTTGACCCAGGAAAGATTGCATTGATTTTTTGTTATGGGGTAAAGGTATTTCAGAAATTTCTCTAATTTTGTCAGGGTCAATATGAATTCTTGCTTTGGACACAATGAATCCAAGGAGCTTTCCTTCACTTAATGAGAAAAAATATTTCTTGGGGTTCAGAGAAATTCCATACCTTTGGCAATGTTCAAAGATTTGTTTTAAGTCTCTTAGATGATTACTGCGTTTTTTGGAGTATACTATTATATCATCCAAGTAGATCACTACTGATTTGTTTACTAAACCCTTGAAGGCTATATCCATAGCTCTATAGAAAGTGGCACCGACATTGATCAATCCAAATGGCATATTCTGATAAGCATAAGTGCCCCACTTTGTCCTGAATGTAGTTTTCAGTTGGTCATTTGGATGTACTAATATTTGATTATAACCTGAGAATCCATCCAAGAAAGACATTAATTTTGAGCCTACTACTGATTGAAAAAAAATTTCCATAGGGGGCAATGGGAAATTGTCCTTTTGGCAAGCTTTATTGAGGTTGCAAAAATCTATACATATCCGAATATCTCCATTCTTTTTCCTGACTAGGACAAGATTGGAAACCCACTGTGAGTGTCTGACAAGAAAAATAATTTTGGCTTTCAGTAGTTTATTCAACTCAGATTTAATTTGGCTTTCTAAATTAAGATGGATCTTCCTCAATTTATGTTGAATAGGTCTTTCATCAGATATCATGGGAATAATATTTTGAATAGTAGAGGTGTTGTATGTCTTGATATCTTCATAGTTCCATGCGAAGACATTCTTGTATCTTTTCAACAAACCTATAAAAGCTGTTTTTTTTTTTGATGAAAGACCGAGACCTAATTTAATATTTTGAGGTTTTAAATCACCCCCAATATTGATCAATTAAAACCTCGGAGTTGAACTCCGAAGTTTTAAATTGGTGGGTTGTTTAAATTTGTCTTTAAGGTCATATAAATCTTCCTTCTTAACAACAGATTTTGGTATAGAATTAATGATTGTTTCTTGTGTAAGTTGGTTATCATGCTAGTCCTCATCAACTATCTGGTCATTGTAAGATCATTCTGAGGTCAGAAAGCTTATGATATCTGGATCGTTATTAAAGACTCTCCAGTTGGTGATATTGTCAGGAATAGAAGGCCTAAAATTAATACAATGGAAAATTGATCTGGGTTGTACTCTTCCAGTGGGATAAGCTTGGAAGCGATGTTGGCTAGAAGATCAATACTAGCATTCTAGAGTCCTTGAATAGAGGAAGTATTAAACGATGTAAAGTGGAGAGTCAGGTCTTGGACTAATGACTGATAATGTTTAAAATGTCCTGAAAAACATTGTATAGTATTTCTCACTTGTTTTATGACAATCTACGAATCTCCAAATACTTGGAGGTATTTAACGTTAAGGCCAATTGCCTTATACAAACCTTGAACTAGTGCCTCATATTCAACGATATTGTTTGTGCAATCAAATTCAAGTCTGCATGCTAGCATAGTTTTCCCCCCCTCTGGGCTGACTAAGATGCAACCCACTCCTACTCCATCATTGGATTTAGATCCATCAAAAAATAATTTCCAAAATAAAGATCTAACTACAGGTTTATCTACAAAATTTACACATTTAGAAGTGTTTGTTTGAGAAAAAAATTCAACTTGAGAGACAACAGAGTTTTCTAAGAAAGGTGAAGTATGAGCATTGAAATTTCCTAGAAATGATTCTACAGAATAATTTCTGATGATATTTTTGCTATACGCGACTGGTTCGTTTTCTCCTTTTAATTCTGTCACTATGAGATTTTGATGCTTCTCACGATCAACCCTTATTTGATTTGGTTTGTTGTTATAGGGAAGCCATAGTTGAGACTACTCAGTTGTGAAATAACCATGAAGTTTTTCTGACCAGTCTCTACTAAGGATTAAGCCATAGAATTCAGGAATGTTAGCTACAAGTATGTCAATGACTTGGCAAACTTTAGGGTTTGATGAAAGTCTAATGGTTACTTGGTTAAGTTCCCCAACAACTTCGACTTGAGAGTGATCTAACTGAACTATTCGTACAACATATTTATGAGTCTGAACATTCAACTTTGCACAAACTCTTTTGGGTAAGATGCTAGATGAAGCTCCAGAATCAACTAAATAGTTATGTAAGTTTTTGTTAAAGACTTCAAAAGTAAGGAGAAATTGCAAGGTGTGGTATTTTTATCTTCCCCCAATTAAAGCTATACTGGTTGGATCAATTTTATTCAAAGAAGCACTAGGGGGTCTTCCCATTTCTTGGGCAGCTTGTGAGATCACGGCAACAGGAAGTGGCACAGTAGGTACTGCTTTGAGTTCTTTGAGAAGTAACTTCTGCTGATGTTTCAATTTACTAAGCTCATGAAATGTGATGCTTTCCCTAGTCTTCTTCATATCATCAATAATATTATATTCCATTTCATCAGAAACTATCAAAGTTTTAGATGAAGGAGAAGGATCCAATTGGGTAGGTATATTTTGAGTGGATTTTGGTACATATTTCTTACCTTTTACTTTATCCCTAAGGGGTGGCATTGAAGCCTTCTGTTTTAGATTTGTTTGTGACAATTCAATAGGAATTTTACTTCGGGTACTGACAGGTAATGCTTCTTGAGTTTCTTCATTGGGAAGTGTGAAATCCCACATCCCTTGTAGCTCTGCTACTTCCTCATTGTCAGTTTGTTCTTCGTTTGTTGAAGCTTCATCCTCCTCTCCATTTGAGTCAGCGTTTGATATGGCAATTAGGAGCTTAGGATCAGTAGAGGAATTCCTTTTAAATGGTCTAAAATGTTTCTTAGAGGAAGTCTCTGCTACCTTTTTTTTGATATCAACCATTTCGTTAGACATGGTCTTGAGGACTTTCTGTAACCCTTCAAGATCAAAAGGATCTTTTGGTGGTTTCTTCTTAGAGTCATCTCTGAAGGTTACTTTCTTAGATCTCCATTCTTCTAATGTGTTTTTCTTTTCCACAGCTAGAATGCATTTTTCCACAACTATTGCCTCTTTCATATTTTCTACCAAAGTTGGTTTGGCAACTCTATCAACAAAGATAGTTGTGTTTGATGGTAGAGTAGAGATGTACCACTCATTTTGGACCTCATCGCTAGGCTTAGATGCTGTTGGTATTTTATTCAATAATTTATTGAAGCAAGAGTTGAAGTCCTTAATGGGTTCCTTCAGTTCAGCTTTCAAATTGGAGAGATCATTGATTAGGGTAGCCGTAGATCTATCATCTCCAAATTTAGTTAAAAATTGCTCTTGAAAAGCATCCCAACTGTTAATAGAACTTGATGGTAACGAAAAGTACCATGATACTGATGCTCCCTATAAAATATATGGGAATAATCTTACAACTGCGTCTTCTTCCTCTACTTCATTCAAGTTAATGGACAACATAAAATTATTTATATGTTCCTCAGCTAATAGGCCATTATCAGGATTGAATTTGGGAAACCATTTCTATGCCATTGCTGGTATGTGGGTAGGGGAAGGTGTAGTAGTAGAGTTTGAAGGTGATTGGGTAGAGGAAGATGTAGCTCCTGTACTTGTGTGAATCACAATTTGGAGTGGTGAGGTGGATGATTGATCTTGTGGGGGTATAGATGGAATGAATGAAGACGATGATAGAACCCCATTGTGAGATTTAGAAGGTGTTTTCTTATCTCTCTTTCGGCTTGGCAGAGGAAATTTGAACAAAGGAATTCTGAACTTTTTGCTCTGTGCTCTAGTCAACCGTTGAGATGGAGTGAACTGAGAGGTAACACTATCCTGGGATAACTCAGATTCTTCTTGAGATAGCGAAATCCCCTGTAATTTATGAATCAAAGATTGAACTTCAGGGGTTTCGGTAAAAGAAGAATGATCTGGCTGGTTTGGGATTTCAGCAACGGGTTGTATAATATTCTGTGCAACTTCTTGCTTAGGATCAGGGGATTTGGAAGACTTTCAAGAAGTTGAAGGTGAGGGTGAGGGAGTTTTACTCTTAGAATGGCCTGTTAATTTAGATTTACTTGCCATTCATAGTGAGCCCTCCTTCTAGCACCACAATGTTGAAGCCTAAAAAATTGTTGCCTCAACATGGGGGAAAACAACTCGGTCCGGACCTTGGTTGGCAACTCCTTTTCCGTTCGAAGTAGTGGCTCCGACTGGTGATAATGGGACCAATTTCCCAATCTATTTAATGCTGGTGCTAATGGGGTGATATGTGAGGTTTTAAAGTAATGTCTAAGCTAAAATTAATATAATCTTAACTAACAATCACATGCATTTTATCCTAATTTAAACACTATCTAATTATAAATATACCCAGGATTTAAATCGATATATGCGATTTGTAATAATATTTGAAAGCAATTGGTAATAAAGATCATTAAATTGCGATGAGAAGTGAATTCGTTTTAACAATATTCGTTTCATATAAAATGTTAGCTGAAACGATTTTGAAAGATATATCGCATAAGGAATTATTCATATATTCAGAATAAAATAAAGATCATCATCATACAGAAGTGCAATAATGGTAATCAAGATTCAGACTTTCATACATAAACAATTCGAGAAGAAATCATTGCTTAATACATAAGTAAAAAGTATTACGCGATAAAAGTAACATTTATAATACTTCATACTCATGTGTTTCAACAATATTGATCTATCTTTAGTCCATTCAACACCATCTAAGAGTACAAAAGTGCAATTTTAGTAGAAGATGCTAAATGAGATAGAAAATAAATCCCGTTCCATTAATTTCACCAGAATTTCCTCAAAGGGACAAAAGTGCATGTTTCGAAGTCTATTTTTGATAAAATTTTGGACCCCTCTCTAAATGCATGAGAGGAGTTTAAATACTAAAACTATAAAACTAAAAATAGATTATTACAAAAATAGTTGAGGAGGTTTAAACAACCTACCTCAATTTGTGCAAAAATAAAATCAAAATGGAAATAAACAAGGTGACTAACTATCTTGCATTTGATCCTTCAAATTGCAAATATCCATCATGGGCTTGAGCTGTGTTGGTTGGCTGACTTCAGCTTTCAACTGTCTAGCGAATACGACATCGGTCAGTGCTGGTGCCATTTTCTTGGTAGAAGTGGTTAGGCATCACAGGGGCATCCATATTTGTGAGGATTTACTAAATGTTGCCAATATGCCTCCCAGTTTAACCTGGTTGTTTGCCTTATTACTTCTGCTTTTTCTGTCGCTGCTTGTTTCCATTGTTTTTCAAGCTATTTCGAATTAGGAAGGAAACCTAGAATGGACTCTGCCACAAGGTTGGCACTATGTAAATTCTCATTGATGTTTTCTATGACACTATTTGTTGTTGCTGCCGTGTCTGCTATTGCCTTTTCTGCTTCTTTAAGCCTAAAATCCCAGCTCGCAAATAGGATTTCCTTATGCGATTCTTCTAGCTTGGGTAGGTCAGCCTTTCTCCCATCTTTTGTATTTTTCCAGGCGATAAAATCAGAGACCTTTTTAAAGAACTCATCGTATTCAAGTCTCTTTTACACGACTTGACTTGTTAGTTTATCACTTTTTTTGCAATAAGATTTGCACTGTGAAATCTTCTGGCAGAGTTAATTTTTCTGGTGCATTAGCTGGGAGTTAAGACCAAGAGATACAGTAACAAACTGATCAATTTTTGGATCGTCTTTGTGTAAATCAGTTATTTCCTGCATCTGTGATTCCTTCTCAGCTAAGCTGGTTTGATGTTCTATTTTCATCTGTTCAAATACCTGTTGAAGCTTGGCCAATTGTATCTCTACCTGCTGGTCGAATTTTACTTGTTGTAATTGTTGCTCAAGAGACGTTATTTTATCTTCCTTTTCTCTAAGCAATGTTTGTATTTATGTTGCTTTGTCCATGTTCATTGTAGCATAAGCATCTGCAAACTGCGAGAGTCTAGTAAGGTTGTTGGATGGGTCAACGGGTGAGTCTTTCCATAGAACATCCATTTGTTTATTTTCAGGGGTAGTAGCAGCTGTAGAGTCCAATTTCCTTTTCTTTCTTTGTCTTTTCACCATGGCCTTATGCTATGGGCTATAGAACTCATCTAGAGGGGGAATTTATTCACTTCTCAAAATTATTTCGGAAGTGGCCGTGGCAGGGATGTGCTCTACCTTTTCTGTATTTGTAGTCTCTTCCACTGTAATTTCCAGAGTTGTTTTCTGTGGTGGAGTTTGTAGCTCTGGCTTATGTTCCTCTATGTTGGGGCTTTTATTGAAATTGTATCACTCTTCCTCTAAGCCAATTACCATGGGTTTTATTGTCTCACGGAGGTAGTAGGGATTTCAGCTTACTTGCTAGTTGAAGTTTCTTCAGCTATCTTTTGTGTAGATTGGGTTGTATCCTTTACTGACTCCATGCTTCTGCTTTTCCCATTTTGCAATGACTGTTGCGATTATTTGATAGATTTCTCTTGAGATTCCACTCCAGAATCGGTCTTAGAATTTTCTTTGCAGTCAACTTCTATAGTCACATTGGGAGTAGGATCACTTATTGGTTCGATCAATAATTGGTCCAATGGGACCTTTTCTAACCTCCTTTCTCTGTAACTATAAAATTTTTCCAGATCTTCACAGTTAAAAAGTAGTTGTGCCATATGATTCATCTCTATGAAGGTGTTTTTCTGCAAAAAGATGCCATCAAAGGCATCCACCTCATTGTTGAATACTTTTATTTTCACCAGAGTGGTGAAATTTTCAATAGTTCCAAATGGGTCATATTGCCTTCCAGGGAATTTAGGTAATCACAGAGATAGCATGTTCTTTGCTTCTTTGAATGCATGCCCTAGGTCAAGTAATGCAAATGCTCCACACTATATAGGGAATGTAGGCCAGATGACCTTCTTTGGATCCTTCAATGTCTTGCTCATTCCTCCCTCACTTGCTGTTTGATAGGCTATCTCTCTAGCCATCAATTTATCTGGAACATAGTATGAGAGGACATGGGGGGAGGTGATGCTGCCAAAAACCCTGATATATGTAAATGTTTCCTCCCCGAACTATCTGGCCACCGGGAGGATGTCATCTTCAACTTCTTGGGAAAACCTAGGGGTGTCTCGATTATAAAGCCGCTTGTAAATAGGGAGTATAACTCCATGACAAATCTTGAAAAAATGTGGTTGAAAATTGGATTCCCACATGTCCTTGTGGTAAATTTGAATGGGAAGTGGATTTCAAATAGTCCATTTCCATCCCATGATAGGGAATTTTGAACTAAAAAAAATTGCGTCCATGACATAGGCGGTCATAAAAAATGGAGGGTAAACCCTCGAAGAACCACTTCTTTTCCTTCTATACTCGATAATTGTTTTGCAAATTGTCAGATAGAATTTGTGCCCAATTCATTACAGCTGCGTTAACAGCTGCATCTATTAATGGCAACCATTATGGGGATAACTTAGTACTATCGGGTCTGCCAAATAGTCTACATAACATAGCCGCTGCAAAAATATGAGGCGGAAAAATAGACAAAGTAGTGTACATATTATTTTTGTATTTCTTGATTTTTTTCCTCATTATTCGACCAGGTCTGGGTGTAGTCTGCTGGCTCATCGTTCTCTTTGGCAAACTTCTCCACGAAGTGCCTGTTGTATATGACTTGTGGCTTTGTAAGGTGGGACATAAGCCGTAGGTTGTCCGGGGTAAAAGATCCCATAACCCCTTGGCTCCTTGTCCTGAATTCCCTGTCTGAGATGTTGGCTTGATCAATAATCCATTTAACCATGTCGGTATAAGGGATTATCTTCAGCCACACAACTTTTCAGTGCAAAAATGAGCATGTTGTCTCTAGCATGGAAGCGTCTGAAGAATCACGTTCGTCAACTATAATTTTTGTTTCCATAATCCTCGGTTGCTCCTCCTCCAGTATGTTATACATAGCCTCCCATGTAGAGGTTCCTCCCTCTCTGTTGCATGTAGTATCCGTAAATAGAGGAGTCATTTTTGACTTCTCAGAAGCAACTACCTTGCCTTTCTTCACCATTGTTCTCAATGCTTTGCTCTGTGGACTTTTCCTGAAAGTGAAGAACAACAACTATCAGATACACAAAGATGAATGTAAAAATGAAATAATGCAGATAGCTTGTAAAGGTGATAAAAGGAGTTTTATTTGAACACATGTAAGAAGATATCATATCATGCTAAATGGCTTTTCACACATACATGTAGTTATTTCTTATTAAATGCCCACTAATGGTTCGTTATTCCTTAACTTTAATGCTCATAAGTGTTTGCATCGTAAAATGGGAAGAAAGCTTCTAGGGTGATGAGACTTTAAAATGCGATGATAGCGATTGTGTGATTTGCAAAGCAATATCGCAGATCATAATATCGCAATATGCCTTTCCGCCTTTCTTACCTCCCGTTGTGTTTCTGCGAGATGCGAGCCGCTCGTTAGTTATTTTCAAAACATAGCTAATTTCCAGGTTTATCCTATGTAAAAGACCCTTTTTACTGAGCGGTAGACCTAAAACATTTGCTTATGATTTTTAAGGAGTGGGTCCAGGTCTTGATCGCATATTGCAATATCGGCTGGTGGTAAGTACAAGGTGTATGTTTAAATGCCTGAAATGCGATGCGATAAGATTTGTAAATGCCATTGTAGTTTCGCATCTCGCATGTTTCGCAATGAACTTCTTAAAGCGAGCCCTTTATGGATGGTGCTATGCGATGCAAGACTTAAGCCTAAAAAGCTTAAGGACTTAGTTTATGGCGGATTATATGATAGTTTCTCATAGATTCCTTACTTAATCAATTTTCTTGATTTTGGAGGGTTAGAAAGGTCTTTTGGCGGGTTTAAATCATGCTATATGTTGAAGGTAATTTTCTATTAGTTTTTCTAAAAAGAGGGTTTTGATTGTTATCTTTTCTTTATTCCAAAAATAGAAGAAATGCCTAAATGCTAAGTTTTGTTTTTTTGGATAGATTTTTTTTGAAGGGTCCCCATTTATTAACGTAATATTAACTACTATCATTAATAAATGGGGGGTTGTTGAATACCACAACAGGGTGACTCAAGAAAGAACATAAACCCTTCCTGGCACACACGCAACACTATCGAAAAATCTTGAAAATTCTATTTTATTTTTTATTTTTTATGAAAAATTACAGAATGCATAAACTGACTTGAAAAGCATCTAGATGCAGAAAAAGGCCTGAAATATGCATTGGCATGTAGAAATGAGGCCAAGAAGTGCGTTTTTTCAACTCTTGCTCAGCAGATCTCACCCAAATTGTGTTGTCTCTTGCTTGGCTGGTACCAGCGACTTGTAGAAAGATGCAGAAACCCAACATGAATGAATTTTTTTCCAGAAAACAAAGGAGATCTAAAAATAGAAATTGAGAGTCTAAAAATATTTGGAAAAGACTAAAGAGGGTTGAAATAGTAGTCACCAAGGTTTTGAATTATTACAACAGTGGAGTTGTCATTTGGTAGTTGTTGGTGAGGTAAATCCCCTCTGCGGACAGAGGCGATCCCACTAGCCTAAAACAGAACTAGCCACAATCAAACCACGCTGCTACGCAACTTCCTAGTTATGCATCAAAGGTGAATTAAGAAGACCAACCTGGAGTCCAACGCTATAATTGAAGTAGAGTTGACATTCCCACTCCCTCATTCTAGCAGATCATAAACGAACACCTGCACATGCAAAGGAAGAGACAGATACCAACATAACGTCTACCAAGGCACAACTATATTTCAGTCAGAAAGGAAATAAATCAACACATCACCATAATAGACAATGAGATTGGAACTATAATAGCAGTCGCTCATTAATTAATAATAAACAGGAAAAGTTACAACCATGGTTCTGACGTTGAACCTCTCTTGGCTGGGCGAGTAACTATATGTGTCTTGCAATGCATCTCCTCTTCGGCAGCATGACCTCTCTAGCATTCACTAGCATTCCTCCAAGAACTCAAGAACTCAACATCTAGCACTCCATGGCTAACGACTATCACTAGCTTGTCCAATGCATAAGGACAAGCTTATATAGATGAAGAAGGGAGGAGGATACGATGAACTGGGACACCTATTGTGGATTAACATTATCCCCAAAAGCCATTAAAGATGGAGATAGGATAGAGCTCGACATAAGACTGATTTTTTATCCTCAAAAAGCTCCATGTAATGAAGGAAACAACAGTCAGGCGTGCGTTAAGGAAAAACGCATGACCAAACTTGGTTGGCGCGACTGTTGCTCTAAGACAGAGCACCAATGGTCGCGCCCTCTTTTGAGGATCTCCATGATTGGCGCGGGTAAGATACTGTGGACTTGTGCCAATGGAAAAAGAGCACTTTTTAGGGATAATCTGTAGGAGGTGTCTTCAGGGAACATGAAGTACATACTCAGGGGAACATAATGCAAGTGTTTTTAGACTTTGTCACTTCTTATAACTCCCAGGATGAGTCCTCCAAGGTACGACAAGAGGAGTAACAGGGATGGTGACAAATCACTGTGTAACAAATTCCCCCTAAAGCATGAAGTCCGAGAGGTGGAGAGGGGTGAAATGCTTTACAAGAACACACAAGAACACATAATAACACATATAGTTACTGCTGCCGAGGATCTGTATTAAGAGACATGACTGATAGTTCAATTACATAATGTACTTGGTATGGTCGCAGCCACCCATAAGAGAGTACATAAATAATCTAGATCCATAGTATGGACGCAGCCATCTGGTTAGGATCAATGAATTGACTCAGGTATGGCCGCAGCCATCCAGTGAATGAGTCAAGTATCAAGAATCACGCCTGGATTACAACAGACACAATCCAGGGTCTTGCGCTCCGTCTCGACCCGAACAAGAGTACAAGTTCAAGCATGTGAATATATGAGCTGAAGTCGAACATGCATGAACATCGTCTGATTACCAGTCAATAGTGGAAATTGTTAACAGACGCGAGAGGTACCACCAATAATGACAATGGTCCTCAAGGTACTATAGGTACAATCTGCGGCGCGTGAATTAATTATCTGAAGTCGAACACCCGTAGAATCATTCGATCGGAGGCCAACGATGAAAACCTCACGTCGAACACGAAGAACCTGCCATTGAGGCATGCAGGCTCCAAGGCATCGGAAAGGAGTCTCTAGATCAACTTCCTGGATAATGAGTTGAAGTCGACAGGAAGTGATCTTGATCGAAGGTGGGCCATAATGTTTCCCACATCATCGACACGAGACAGAGAGATAATGTTGTGAATCAAGATTGTGCGAACTATCAGAGGGAGGTTGTTTCTTTGCAGAGGTCAACTTCTCTTGAACATATTGGCGGCACATTAATGGAATTGGCAGTATTCGACATCAATGTATCAAATGTCATGATGACGAGGCAATGAGTGGATGAGAGGTCAAATAGGGTACCCAAGTCCATGGAAGCAAGTGAAAGATATGAGATGAGATATCCCCACCCCGGACACGAAAGCAGAAAAGTGCCATGTTCAAGAGCGACATACTGCCGTCACGGTAATAATTATGGTTCAAAAATTTTCTTTTCCCCCCGCCATTTTTGGCGAGTACCCCAGTTATTTTTAACAAGCTTGATGGGGATAGCATATGCTTGTGTTGTGACAAAATCCGATGTCATTAAGTTTTAATGAGTCTGACAAAGGAATAACTCGGCGTCTTTTCATGTTTAGAGAGTTTGAAAAGACAGCAGAAAAGGAAACTCCAGGGATGTCCTTTTTCGTAAAGTTGTGTCTCTCGGGCCCGAAAAAGTATAAAATAATACCCGAAAGAACCGCCCGATCATTATGATTGAGGAGTACTTTTCATAATTAGTGATTTCGACCTGAAAAGTAAAAAAGTGGTCAAAACCACGTCGTTTCGTAACCATTAACGAGTTTGGAACGACAAAAACCCGGTAATCTTTTTATGTTTTAACGGTCGACAAAAAGAACTTAAAACGACCGCCCCTTATTACCATTTAACGAGTCAAGAGGAGCGACTCGGCAATCTTTTCCTCTTTAAATGGTCAGAAAAGAGCTAAAAGCAGACCTCCATTTTTATTTTCTTTAACGAGTCAAAAAGGAAAAATACTCGGCAATCTTTTCATATTTTACGAGTCAAAAAAGAGTGTAAAGGCGACTCGTCCTGAAGGAACGAGTGGTATAAAGGATAGCAACTGGTTCCGGTAATGGTGGAACTTACTCGAAACATGTAAAGGTTAAGAGGTTGGCTAATAAAACCACTCATCGCTGCGGTTCCTCAGGAAAGGAGAAACAACCAAGTGAAAACATATGATCGGCCAAAGAGATGGTGGCGATGGAATGAAACAACCAAGGCTCATCTAGCAGAATTTAGCAGATAAAAGGCAATCACGGGATGTAAATCAGGTATGGGTTCATTTTTACACAAGCTTGAACCATGGAGAACTTTGCTTGTTAAATTTTTTTGTTGCATGCCCCCAGCATGATAATGCAAAATCGAGGTACATGCCCCCCAAGCTTCATGGCATTCACGGAGTGGATGGAATGAAGGTTTACTTGGAAAGACTCGATTTTGAAGGAGGATGCATGCCCCCCCGGGCCAACTGCCGTCATCAGAATGACAGAGTGGATGCTGGGGCATTTCCTGTGGAAATAAGACCATTTAGGAATGGTAGATGACTATATCTGAAGTGTGAACCGGGGAACGAAAGTTGGTCTATGACTTTGATCGTCCTTCCTTCATGCGGAAAACACATCACTCTGAAGAGTGAGGACACAATAGCACGTATGCGATAAATATAGTCTCGTCCAAGGAGTAAATTGTAATCTAATGGACCTTGGACTACCATGACACCCATTTGAATAGTCTTCCCTTCTAACGTAATAGGTACATTGGGAAGAATTCCTAAAGGTCGAGTGATTTGTCGATGGAAACCTGTAAGGTTTCTCATCTCAGGTAGAAGCAGTGGGGAAACAAGTGCTTCCCAAGCTGTTGAAGAAAGGATACTCACAGGAGATCCCTCATCAATAATTGTACCGGCCATAACCATGCGGTAGACTTGGACTATAATTCGAAATGGTATGGAGGCTGGTAACCGAGGATTGACTAGTTGATCCCAATTGAAGGAAACAACTAGGTTTCTTGGAGGTGGGACTGGATAGACAGCCGGATATGATTCTGATGGAATTTCTTCCTGGTGCGAAGGAATGAGAGGGATGCTCACTTGATCATTAGAGTCTATGTTGATGAATAGAATTTGGACGGTGGGATCTTCATTCTTTGCAGTGATAACATCATCTGAGGAGGTAACTTCTGAAGGCAAAACCGGGTCACTTGTAAGCCGGACCTTTTGACTTTTGTCTGGTTTGGATTCAGATGTAAGATCATCTAAGGCTGGAACTTCTGAAGGCAAAACCGGGTCACTTGTAAGCTGGACCTTTTGACTTTTGTCTGGTTTGGATTCAGGTGTAAGATCATCTAAGGATGGAACTTCTGTAGGCAAAACCGGGTCACTTGTAATCTGGACCTTTTGAAAGACCGGGTCAACTGTAATCTGGAACTGTGGACTTTCGTTTGGTTTGGACTCAGGTGGTTCATCTTTGATGATAGAGTGGTGTGTAGATGATGAATGTAAATCAACACTCGTTCCGACCAGGGACTGGTTTGGAGCAGGCGGAGCACAGGTAGGTTCAGGAAGAGTGAGCTGGACCAAAGAGGAATCATGTTTGATCACTTGGTTAGTGGAGAGATGATCTGCAGTTGCAAAAAGACGCTGATATCCAGCGGGTAGTTGGGGTAAGGGAGCCGACAGACTTGCCAAAAGACGGGAAGCTTCATCCATAAGTGGACAAAGGCGAAGGAGATGATTACCTTCACAAAGTCGACAAGGGAAACGAACCTTCCCTTTTCTCTTACCAACTGACAAGGTATCGTCGATTTGTGACGACAAGGGGTGAGTCGGGTCACGGGACCATATATCTAGGATCCTGGGAATACCAGGACAATCAGAAAGAAAATGGTCCTCCTTGCATAATCGACAAGGAGACTTAGCCTTCCGCGGAGGAGCAGAAGGTGGTTCCACTTCAGATATTTTCGTTGTAGATGCGACCTTTCCCTTAGGAGACTTCTTCTTTTTGGTCTTCTTCTTCTTCTTCTTAGCCACCTGGTTACTGAAATCCAAGGTTTCACCAGGCGAAGTAGAAGATGAGGACGCAGCAATGGGCGAAGAAGGGAAGGGGTCCACCTTAGAATCAACATGGTGTTGTTCGGGTGGAGGAGGTGGTGGCGGAACAGGAGTCATCACACTTGAGACCACCGAGTTTGATAAACCAATGGTTAACCCAATGGTTAACCCAGGCAAAGACAATGTAGCGATATACTGAACACCGACATTTCCAACAGAAGGAAATGGACGAGGGTTCCCATCAGGAGGAAGACCTTGGTCGGTGGGCGCCGGGAAGGCTGCCATTGAACGAGAAATAATCCTACTCAAGCTAACGCAAACAAAATCTAATTGGGTAGATGTTATCGTGGCCAATAAATTTTAAGACATTGAACTTAACCTTTTCATTTTTTAAGAGTCGAGAAAAGGATAAAAGATGACTCTAGTCTCCTTCGAATATTTAATGAGAACGAAGTGACAAGACGCTCACAGGCACCTTTTCGTTTAAGGAGTCCGAAAAGGATCAAAAGTGACTGCTATGGAATTCTAGGTAGAGGGTGTGCCAAACTTTTCACAAAACCACAGAATACTTTTTAGGGTACGGGTGGTCGATCTTCGTGAATGCTGTGTTCACTGCATTGTGAATCGTAAGGCCGCTGACACGGCTTCCTATGGTTAAAGGCTTTATTCCTATAGGGGTCTCCCAATATATACGCGACGGTACGTGGGAGCACAGTCCGTATTGGCACCTATCCTTTCACCGTGGAGGAATCACCCAACCACTCGATGATAAACTACCAGGTTTAAAGACGCCGGAACACGTCTCTAACCTAGACCTCTAGAGTATTTGCGTTATGTTCCAATGTGTTGTTATGTTCATTGAGTTTATTTTAAAGTTTATCTTCGATTATGTTTCAGTTTTTGGTCCTACCGTATGTGATATCTCAAAAACTTCTTAAATGCAAACTATATGCCAAAATTATATCATTTTGATTCGATGAATTCTATCTACAGGAGGGTTGAGATCTTTACAAATGAAATGATCACTCAACCAACAACAAAGATCCTAATGCAGCTAATAACAAGAAATGAAATTTTTTCTTTTTCTTTTTTATAGCAACAAATAACAATAAACGCTAACTAATATGATGCAAAATATTTTTTTGTTTTTCTTTCCTTTAAGATGGCATGAGGCATTTAAACAAATCTTAAGAGATATGCACAATCCAAGTTCACTCAATGAAATAGAACCAATTTTGAAACACCAAAATGAACTATGCAAGTAAGGAAAAAACACAAAGACTTTCACTGAACCATGTAATCTAAGTTCAAATGAAGTCAAGTGAAATCCAAAGAGGCTAGAAGTGAAGCACTCAGAGTATAGAAGATCAAGCTTTAACAAATCACTGGATAGGTGCAGAACACAACCAACAAGCTGACTGGATAATCAAGAGACCGAAACTTCCCACAGAAGGCTAGACATGCAAAGTCACTAGATGTTCTAGGGCTGAGACGAAAATCAATAGAAATAAGCAAACAGCTGAAGGATAAAGGCTAAGACCAGTCAAGCAGAGGTTCAACACACTTCCAGAGGCTGTAAGAGATATAAAAAGAGACTGAAAGAGCTTTCCACCCACACATAGGCAAAATTTACAGGGCTGGCGCGACTGTCAGCCTGCAACTTGCGCTACCACAGGATTGGTGCGAGTTGCTTTTGAGCAACATGCGCCAACTGGCGCGACTGTCAGAGTAATAACCGCGCCAATTAAGCTTGCCAGCTAGAAAAATAAATAATACGACCTCAGGTCGGGTTGACAGTGCTCAGATGGGTCAAACAGTAAAGAATAAACTCAAAACTGACTCAGGAAGCTCATTCACTCAAGCAAGCAGAAGAAAATTAACATGCAAGAAAAAGATCAAATAGCTTCTCCCCAGTGGAGTCGCCAAATTGTTGGTGAGGTAAATCCCCTCTGCGGACAGAGGCGATCCCACTAGCCTAAAACAGAACAAGCCACAATCAAACCACGCTGCTACACAAGTTCCTAGTTATGCATCAAAGGTGAATTAAGAAGACCAACCTGGAGTCCAACGCTATGATTGAAGCAGAGTTGACATTCCCGCTCCCTCGTTCCAGCAGATCATAAACGAACACCTGCACATGCAAAGGAAGAGACAGATACCAACATAACGTCTACCAAGGCACAACTATATTTCAGTCAAAAAGGAAATAAATCAACACATCACCATAATAGACAATGAGATTGGAACTATAATAGCAGTCGCTCATTAATTAATAATAAACAGGAAAAGTTACAACCATGGTTCTGACGTTGAACCTCTCCTGGCTGGGCGAGTAACTATATCTGTCTTGCAATGCATCTCCTCTTCGGCAGCATGACCTCTCTAGCATTCACTAGCATTCCTCCAAGAACTCAAGAACTCAACATCTAGCACTCCATGGCTAACGACTATCACTAGCTTGTCCAATGCATAAGGACAAGCTTATATAGATGAAGAAGGGAGGAGGATACGATGAACCGGGACACCTATTGTGGATTAACATTATCCCCAAAAGCCATTAAAGATGGAGATAGGATAGAGCTCGACATAAGAATGATTTTTTATCCTCAAAAAGCTCCATGTAATGAAGGAAACAACAGTCGGGCGTGCGTTAAGGCAAAAAGCATGACCAACTTGGTTAGCGCGACTGTTGCTCTAAGACAGAGCGCCAATGGTCGCGCCCTCTTTTGAGGATCTCCATGATTGGCGCGGGTAAGATACTGTGGACTTGCGCCAATGGAAAAAGAGCACTTTTCAGGGATAATCTGTAGGAGGTGTCTTCAGGGAACATGAAGTACATACTCAGGGGAACATAATGCAAGTGTTTTTAGACTTTGTCACTTCTTATAACTCCCGGGATGAGTCCTCCAAGGTACGACAAGAGGAGTAACAGGGATGGTGACAAATTACTGTGTAACAGTAGTGTAAAGATTTCAAGAAAGTATATCAAAAATGCTTCACTTAAGTCACTAGTGACAAGTGACCCTAACAACAATATGTGGTTGATTTTATGCTTTAGATCTACAAGAAAATGTGATAAAATCTTGTAAGAAAATATATGATGCAAGCCCAAAACATATAGTAGCAGTAAAGAAAATTGCAATAACCCAATAGAAGGACTTCAAATGAATAATGTTTTATTAAAACACCTGGTGAGGAATATTTACAACATGGGTCTGTAGATCCCCCTCCATGGGATGGGTCTTTTTGATGTCCTTGTGCTTAGCGATCTTGTTCTTCTCTCTCAGATATGTTGTAAACCCAAAAGCAAGATGGAACTCAAGTGGGAGCTCAAATGTGAAAAGATGTTAGTGGTGAAGATTATAGTGATCATGGTGAAGAATGAATGAAAAACCATCCTATTTATAACAAAGTATGAGCTAAATTAGGAAATGGACAATAATAAAATATTATTGACCAAATCAAATTCTAGTCATTAGGAATACTTTATTATATTTTTGAAGACTGAAAAGATATTCAAAATGGTCAAATATCTTTATTTAGAAATGGTTGAAGTGGTTAGAAAATAAAATGATTTGTTAATCTCTTTGTGAGAATTAAGAAAAATGTGAATTTGAAATAATTATCAAATAATGGTTTAACAATTATTCCAAAAATAAAAATAAGGAATAATAAAGAAATAGTGATTTATTTAATTATTCCAAGGTGATTAAGTCAAAGGTGTTAAGAAATAATTATCAAATAATGATTTAATAATTATTTCTAGAGAAAATAAATAAATAATTATTTATTCAATTATTCTCATGGGGGTTTTAAATTTTAAACATAAATAATTTAATAAAAATGGTTTACTAAATTATTGCCTATGGTGAAAGTGATTTTACTATGATAAAATGAACCCTACATGGTGTATTTCGATCCACCTAGTTACAAATGGCTAGGTGATCAATTTTTAGGTGACAACATGATTACAAAATTGTCATTCTAAAAAATCCTTTCTCATGGTCTAAGGCACTTTTCACTTGCAACCTAAGAAGTGGCTAATTCTTAGCTACCATTATGTCTCTTTTTCTTTCGTTGGATGTCTGCTTTACCATTTCTTGATATTGTTGCACAATGGACACTTGTTCAAGTTTTGAGGCCTCACTTGACTTTGTTGATTCAAGTGTTGACATGGAAAAATCCATTTCTTGAATAGTGAAGGCCGATTTAGATGGGTCTATCAGATGTCTATTGTACAACACCAAAGCTTGGCACTCTGTGTCCTCTTCTTCATCATCCTCATCATCATCATCCTCCTGTCATGCATGTTTCCCCTTGAATCTCTTGGAGTTATGCTCATCCCCCTAGTCTATGTCCATGGGTTTCGAAACACTCCTTTTCCTTCCCAAGACATGGGAGGTTCTTGATTCCACATGGAGTAAGATGGCCTTGACCTCTTCCCATGTATATTTGTTAGCACAATATTCTATCGTGGAATTAGGATCATGTTTGTGTTCTTCCCTCTTTTTTTCCTTCCTTTTCTCATATATAATATTTTTAGGGTCATAGTTCCATGCTCCTTCCTATGGGAAATCCAAGCTTCTGAGAATGTCTTCCATCGTACTCAAGACAATTCTCATTCTCACCACACGTGTTATAAACCTATTTTTCTCCCTAAATTTAGTATTCATAAGTCCTTTTACTGTTGACCACTTGCCTAAGATTTGACCTTTATTTTGACCTAGTTTTGTCCACAATAGTTGGTACTAGTGTCTAATAGAGTGACCCTAGCTTTAGATTCACATGGTGCACACTAGCATCATAGCAATTGGGTTTGAGGTTTCTCAGTTTAGTCCCTGCAACCTTAGCTCATGTTCTAGAGGCTTACTTTCCCTAAGAGATAAATTGAAGACACGTGGTATCTTATCTCTTTGAGTTGGCTTGGTTGCATTATTAGAGAAGCTTCCTAACTTCTCTTCACCGTAAGAATCTACATTCATCCTCCTTAGAAGTACTCTAGGTCTTTATATACTAGTCCACCCTTGAGGGTTAGCCTAGTTTCAGAGTTAGAGAGTCTTTTTGCTATTCTGATTTAGTGAGAGATTGTGAGCTATTTTGATCTCAAGGTCATATTTCTTGGAGAAGGGGAGACTCTACCGGGATTTGGAGAAGAAGATCCATATGTGATGGTATAAAACTCTTTATATCTATTTCATTTTGTGATCCATAGAAGTAAATATTCCCTTCCATTAAGTGTATGTTTATAATCTATTGTTCATGTTGATTTGTTTAAGTTGACGGTCACCAATGGAGTCACCAATTCTGTTATGACTATGTTTGCATAGCCATTAGGAGCTATTGGTCTGTAGTCTTGGCCCAGACAAGACTACGAGGAAAAGGAGCATATGGAATGTGAAAAGAAGTACAAAAACAAATATATCCCCAAATCAATTATCCATGCATAAATTTCGATGACACACAATAGTCAAACTGATAAATCCTGATTATCTTTCGTTCATGAGGAAAGTAAAGAACACGAAATATCGAAGACATGACAATACACATAGCATAAACAAAACCACGACCAAGGAGTAGGTTATATTCCAAGAGAGCATCGATGAATTCAACATCACGTAGGTATTCTTTCCCCCTAGCTCGATGAAAATCTTATGAATAACCCCATGAGGTACAAAATGTTATCCATCAAATGCTTGAAGAGTGGTAGTAGACTTAGCGAGTGTAGGAGAAATGAGAGATGGGGAATTCTATCCCACTTGTTGGAGATTACTTTAGGAGTTATGAGAGTGTTTGTGTGGGTTTATCAAAAAGCACATCCCTTATTGGTGTCTTTCATTTACCTCTGAATAACACTCCTTCTGCACCTACCATTTCTCCCATGCACATGATTTCTTCTGTCACCTTTTGACCCCATGGTTTGCTTGTCCCTTGGTTGGTGTCTTCTTATATATATATGTAGATCAGGATGGTGAGCATACACCAACTTTAGTCGAAGGTATTTACTCCTTGGAAGTCCCATCAGTACTTCCTGGAATTGGTTAAAAACTCCATCCCAATATGAAATATTACCAAGATCCTTTTCCCACTCAGGCGAACACTCTTCCTCTTCCATGTGACTCCTTTGATGATGAGTCTTATTCTCGGCAAGTCATCTTGGAGGTCATGGATTCACCTATTCATAATCCTAGGGAGATTATGCCTCTTGATGCCTCTAGTCTCCCCGATTTGGAAAAGGTAGAGATTGGAAAACAAAATCTTGAATCAACCCAGGGGGCATCTCCTCGGCCCTCCTTGGAAGTTCCACCCATGGACCGAGTGAAGTCTTGGGTTTCTAATGCTGAAATTTCTAATGAATTGTCCAACTCATCTCCATTTGTCGACGAGTATCTTGTACCCCATTTATGTCTTGATATTCCTTATTAAGGAGCTACATTAGCTCATGAGACCACTCACCTTGTATCTTCTCGGGTCATTCTTAATAGCGCTATGGTTCTAGGTGTTCCCTTGCATCATCAACCTTTAGGAATTAGGAAGATAAACTTTCTATGGCATGGCTCCATCACGGTGTGCCATATGGTACCTCAACTCCTCCATGAGTTCATGTATGGGAATCATTGGCATGTGCCTAGCAGTGGGCACACCTTGATGTGACTTATTCAATTGAGTTGTTATTATACATTTTATTCATATGAGTGTATGTTATGTTTTATCTTCTTTTGTTTTCGTGTATGATGCAAGCATTTTTCTAGTATCTCATATATGCCAAAAAATCCAAAAAAAATTATAAACTCAAAAAATAAGAAAATATGGTCTTATTTTTACCTCATCCATGTTTTATTTATTTCATTATGTGATTTAACCATGGTTCTAGTATTTTTGGATGATTTTTACAAGATAGGGTGGCATTTTTATTGTGACATCCATTGGACCTTAGGTGTGTTTCTCTTAAACTTGGCATATATGGGTAGGTCACATATCACCATCTTCATTGCATGATTGACCATCAGTGCCATCATTTCACTTTAGGTCCGACCTCGTCAAGTTATTACTTTATCCTATCTATTTTAAGCACGTCGTAACTTAGCACTAGAGCCTACCTATTCATGGATGCCCTAGTTTAACACCTTTTTATCATCTTGGTATCCATGCAGTTGTTTTTATTCTCTTTCAGAATCCATCCTTCTAACTTGCCATGACCTAGAATCTGAGCCTCATGTCCTCTTATTTTTCATATTTTTTGCCTTACCACGGGAGGATTCCATGCTCTATTCCTCATGATTTTCACATTCTATCAGCCTATTTTTGTACAATGATCCTTGGTTTCCTCATTCCATCGTCATCCTCTGCTTGGCCTATCATTCACTTTCACTTGGTGTTTTACCCTTTCCTAGTGGGACCACTACAATGAGTGGTCTTATTAAGCCATCATCTTTGTCTCCTTATGATTTAAAGTGGTTCAATTATACTTGAACTACTTGCTACATTTATACCATTTGTTCCTCTGGGATGAGCTTCCTTAGTCTCCTTCTTATGCTAATTAAACCCTAAATGACACCAAGCTCCTTTTTTCCTTGTTTTCAGCCTTGTTAATAAATGAAAACACCAAGTTCATTTTGGTATTATTTTCAAGACTTATTAAACTTATGAAAATCCCGATCTTATTTTTCCATATTTTCATGCTTGTAAAATCTATACAAAAATGTCGATTTATTTCCATCTTTTCCTACTCGTTAAGTAAATTAAAAGTCAGAGAGCGATCTCTTTTCCATTCTAAAATCTCATTAAACTGTGAAAAGGGTACAAGTGTAGTTTTATCTCTTTTTAATCCCCATTAAGCTTTATGAAAAAGGAACCTATTAAGCATACTTGTCTTCTCTTTCATAATCATTAATCCATGAAAGAGACTAAAAATAAGAAATGGGAAGGAAACGTTTATTTCTATTAGTCATCAATATGGTAGTGTCAGCCAGGTCACCCTTGAACTTGGCACATTTTTGCATCATTATCTTACAGTCGAGTTTTAGATTTCTTAGGATTTGTACCATACATATGATTTTGTTTACTCCTTTGTCTAGTTTCCATTCCAGTCATATGGAGCGTATTTCAATGCCTCCTTCGTTGTTGCACGATATCAAGTGGTGCTTATTATTCATGTTGCCAAGTCAATTTTTTGTTATGCCATTATATGTTCAAGGGAAGTATTAGCCTATGTCAACCATCTATAGTTTCCTATTGACCTTTTTGAGTCGGGAATCCCTATGTTAGTTGTATTTCATCACTTCATAACTTCATCCATTCACTCCATCATCTCGATCTGTTTCGTGTCGATTGATAGGGGATACATCAAGGCCCTACTTTGAAAAATATTATCCTAATGATTTCAACTAATTATCCAAGAGATTCTTCTAGGAACCAATAGTACCTTAGAGCTTGTAGTCATCATTGGCAGGCTTCCTCGCAATCAACAGTGGGTTTACATTATCGACTCCTGATTGGTTGAGTCCATGAGTGTTGAACATCAACTCATCTATTCACACTCACTAGATTGTGCTAGGTATCTTGGGGTCCTAAGGAAATGTATAATTTATCTTTATGATTGATCATGGTTATGTCTACCTCAGGGATATTATTAGCACAGATGAGACTTCAACATTTAGCTTCTTCTGATCCAACTTCTTGGCTTTGTCTCCTTCCTCTGATTTTTACCTATGATATTTATCGTAATGAATTCTAGCCATCAGTTAATCTTCTAACCTCATGCATTAGGGGGAATATTTTATCAGTCTATTTTTCCCCCTAGAGTCAATATTCATGAGTCCTTTTACTCATGACCACTTTCCTGAATTTTGGCCTTTCGTTTGACCTAGTTTTTCCCACAATCATTGCGACCCAATGTCTAATAGAGTGACTCTAGCCTTAGAGTTTCTTTGTGCACCCTAGAATCATAGCATCTAGGGTAAAATTTTCTTAGTTCAGTCCATGTGACCCTGGCTCATGTTCTAGAGGCTCAAGTTCTCTAGGATATCAATTCAAAACCACATGGTATCTTATCTCTTTGAGTTGGCCTGGGTGCATTATTAGCGAAGCTTCCTTACTTCTCTTAACCCTAAGCATATAAATTTTTACTCCTTGGAAGTTCTCTAGGTATTTATATACTAGTCCACCCTTGAGGGTTAGGCTAGTTCCAGAGTTAGAGACTCATTCTGATATTTTGATTCTACAAAAGATTGTGACCTATTTTTATCTCAAGATAATATTGCGTAGAGAAGGAAAGAATTTGTAGGAATCTGGAGGAGAAGATCCATATGTGATGGTATACAACTCTTTGTATCTATTTAATTTTTCGATCTATCAAATTAAATATTCACTTCCATTAAATTTGTGTTTATAATCTATAGTTCATGTTGATTTGTTTGAGCTGATGGTCCTCTGCGAAAGGCAATTTGTGTGCTCTTTTTGGTGGTGATTGTGTGCAAGATTTAGATCTATTGTAGAGGACACGATCTCTTGGTTAGAGCAAGAATTATCTGCATCGCATCCAACAATCGCTATCAACTTGCATGGATCTTGGGTCTTCAACTCAAACCCTTGATAGGGGAATTTATGCATGGATAATTGATTTTTTTGTATAGTTTAGGGATCTATCTATTTGTACAATTCTTATCACGTTCCATATACTCCTATGTCTGGTAGTCTTGTCAAGGCCAAGACTACATAGCAAATAGATCTTAATGGTTGTGCAAACATAGACATAAAAAATTGGACCCACTTCATGAGCAAGATGGAAAGTCACCATTACCTTCTAGGAAGCAAAATGTACATTGTCACTACGAAACCACTTCCTTATGTATTCTAGTACAAAAATGCAGTGAGTTAAGAAGTTTGGTAGCTGATATGTCCTCCCTTCAAATCCATAGATTATTATTAGAGTGTAGTTCTAAAAAATATACTAGTCGCCTACCCTCGTATCAAGAGTAAACTGCAATGTCTCCTTGAGGAACTTGGTGACTCTGAGAAAGGGCTATCCATGAAACAAAGTGTTCACAATGGGCATAAAGGAAGAAACTTAATCAAAGAAACCTTTATTATTCCCAAGTCTTATTACTATGGAAATCCATTCAAAGATAGGCAATATGACATTTTACTTGTTGACCATGTTTAGCTTCAAGTCTTCAAGATAGGGGTAATTCTAATGGATGAAGAGATAGGATAGGTATGCTTGATACCAAAAAGACTTTTCTTCCCTATAATCTACTAGATGCGTATGGATCTCATCGGACATAAACTAAGGGAAATCATACTAGGTACATGCCTTGGTGACTGGATGACACAAAGTAACTAGGAATCCTAGAACAAACTCATTTATTAGGATATCACTACCAAGGACTTGGGAAATTAGTGAGAAGGCCATTTGGCACATGGAATAAAATGTTGTGATAGGGTAAGGAGGGAGACTAGAAGGGGCAGCCACTCCTTCTTTTACACTTTCATGAATCATCCACTATTGGATCTCTAGTGAGAGGCTCCTCCATTTGTCTTCTAGTACTTCCATGTCTAGCTTCTGTAGACTTGTCATGTCTGGAAATGATAACATGGTTGCAATGGATTATGGCATGATTTTAATAACGGGCTTATCTCCCTAGGAATATGTTATCATCCTTTGACTTGGTAAGTATATGCTAGCACACCATCCTACCATTTTCGACAATTTGAAAACTTGAGGAACTACTACTAACACCATATTTGATGTAGATAAGTTGTTAAAATAACTAATTGATTCAGAGGTTCTTTATATGATCTATATTTTCCTCCTCATGTGATAGGTGGTGAGGAGGGGATCTATGAATACAACATCATTGTCATAGAATTATGGTTCTTTGGCATTTTCAGCCATTTGTGTGTTAGAGGCACTAGGAACTGGTGAGGTGACCATTCAAGGAGTAATACTTGCTAAGGGGAAAATTAAGAAGCCTAATGAAGCAAGGAAGAGGTGGCAAGGTCAAATTTGTGAATGGGATCAATTAGCGAATGACTAAGTTCCACATGGATTAAAAGGATTGTCCAACTCCATGGAGGGAAAAATATTTAAAATTATTAAGCTAGAATTGGCCTTTGATGTGCTCAAATATCAAATCTGAAAAAAAAATTAGGCAATTTGAGGCCAAATTTAGCAAAATCCTGGGATTTTGAGGTTGTAAATGTATTAATATTGAGTGATAATCACTCAATAAATGTGGAATTCTAGTTTCTGAAAGAAAATGAGAACTCTTCTTATGGGAGGGCTAGGGTTTTCTTCTAAAGTTTGAATTGTTGCGGATTTAGCTCAAGCACGAGATTAGTAGGTTGGATTAGCAATGGAATGAGGATCAAGAGTTCACAATATGAATTAGGGCTTTCAAAAAATAGATTGGAGCTTGTGAAATTTATGGGTGTGCCAAAGGGAAGCTACAGGATGAGTTGTGCTAAATGATAGACAAAATGGGCCCAACAATCCTTTTAAACAAAATTTTCTTCATGACATGTGGCAAAGCAAAATTCAACACTTTTTAGGGTTGAAATCATGTTGATGTTAGCATGACATGGTCAAGCCCACATGTTAGTGGCTGACATGGCAGGGTTGGATGTGGCAGGGTGTGCTGAGTTGGCAAGGGGGATGAGGTGGCTCGTGGAGTTTGTGAGGTGGAAGGAGTGGCAGGTTAATTTTGGCATCCCCCATGTAGCCCAAAAACTTTTTTTAAAGTTTGGGATGGGTTTAGAGTGCACAAGGGGATACCACATGTCATCCTTCATGCCCCCAATTCATTATCTTCGGTGCAAGTTTCTAGTGTGGAGCAGCATGGGCCATCCAATCACTCGCTGCTCCCACTGTCAGATCTATGAGAGTGTGCCACTTTCGTCGATGCCTATGACCATTTTCCCGTTTCGTTTCCACCCATTCCGTAGCACATTTATGTCAGTGTGGACATTGGCCTTTGGTGCCTTGTGGGAAAAGCACCCTTGTTAAGCCTTTCACTTTCACCCTGGACATTCTAAGCCTGGGGGCTATTTTTTGTTCGGGGGGTTTAGTGTATCTGAAACCAAAAAAATGAAATTTTGTAATGTTCTCCACTAGAAAAATCCCTAATTTTATAAACCATTAGAAAAAGATAATTGTGTTGCAAGGACAATGTATGATAAGGGAACTATAGTGATACTATGTAGTAATGAGTCTAATGTAGTAGATGTCTCCTTATCATTCAATATAATACTTGGTTTCATTTGGATCTCAAGTTACAAATAATGAGCTAGATCCATTTCGGGAAACAATTGTAAGTGCTTCCAAGGACATAAATATCAAAAGGATCAAATGAATCACTTCCCGTCAACTCTTGCATGTCTATTTTGGTGAGGTCAAGAATAACACATTTTCAATCAGATTCCAAGGTTGTGATGGGTAAACTTGACCCTTGAATTTAATTTTAAAATGTCCTCCATTAGGGAAAAAATTAGTTCTAAAAATAGTTAGAAAAAACTATTGCACGAAATGGAAACACATGTAAGAATGACATTTTTATCTCTACTTCATAGTGATAATTTGAATGCAACTAGTGATCATTGATTCCATTCCCAATCAAAAATTCATCATGAGTTATAAATTTATAGCTAGAGGCATTCAAGGGCATGTGTTAGTGTGCTCTCAGGGATATAGAAATAAATTTAAGCAAAAGAATGATATCCCTTAATATCTTAACATGTATTTTGATGAGGCCAAGAATAAAATGAATTCCATCAACTTCAAAGTTTGTGATGTGAAAAGTTGAATCTCAAATGGAAACTCTTAAATTTTCCTCCATTGACCATAGAAATTAAATGGATCATTAAAATAAATTGATGTCACCTACTCTATGTGTATTTTGGCAAGGTTGAGGATGACAATTTTTCCATAAAATTATGCGATGCTAAGTGCAAAGTTGATCCCTAAATGCAAGTTTTCCATGCCTTACACTAGGAAAAATTGATGTTCTATGAATTGAAAAAAATGATAGTTCTGTGGTAATAAAACATGCATGAGATGCGTGTCTGTGGAATTATCCCTTCATTATAAGCTTAGTGTAATTAATGATTGGTCAATTTGAGGCTCGATTTGGCTTTTATTTTAAGTTGCAACTTGCAGGGTGGAGCCACTTAGCGACATAAGTTGTAATGCTTCTACGGATACAAAAATCAATTGAAGTGTCACAATCACTTCTCATAATATTTTACACAAGTATTTGTGAAAGGATAACAAAAAAATATTGTCCACTAGCATTTGGGGTTGCAAATTGTAAAATTGACCCTCTAGTTTCACAATGCCCTCCACTTGACAAAACCAATTCTATAAATACTCATTAAATAGTTTCATAGTAGGGAAATATGTGAAGGAGAGGCGCCCCTATCACTATTTTATTGTGACGAGGTTAACAAAACTAAATATTCATTGATTAGAGAACTAGTTTGATGTTTATAATGAGTTGTGAATCACAAAATTAAGCCATTTAGGAACATGGGTCATAGTACTCCCAGGGGCATAAAAGTAAAACATAGGAATATAATTCATTCTTATTAGATATTATATGATTATTTTTGAAAATTCAAGCATAAAAAATTGTCCACATGTTGAGGGTGTTGGATCCCACCAACATATAGGGGATCTCCCCGATATGAGGTCCCAATTAGACCTGACACCATTTGGTGTAGGAGTCCCATCCAGAATACAACCCAGATACTATTTACTTAAATATATGCCTTGGCTTTAGCTATTTAGCATGAGAGAGAAGCACATTGGTGCTTTTGAATGAGAAAGGGAGTGTGCCTTATGAATGTTTGATTGCATATGTATCAAGGTTCTTTCGCTGTAAAGGGGAAATAAAGTGAACCTCTAAGGGAGAAGTAATAGTAGTACCCTAATGGATACACACAAATTTTCTCTTTCGTTCCACCATAAAGTCCTTTTGATCCATGCACTTTTACACAAGGTCTTATTTATGTAAATGACCAAGACATAAAACAAGACAGGACATAACTTAACATGAGACACATACGACCGACAATAATGAAAAAGAGAAGAGAAAGGAAAAATTGTATAGGAAGCACATCTTGTAGCTTCTATTGAAAATAAATCTTCAAATCTTAGCCATTTGTGGGAAGGGGGTCAATTCTACCATGTAAAGATTTAAGCTTGAAGGTGTTATGACTAAGATTCTCTTCTATTGTAAATGGGCCAATCCATAGAGGTTGGAACTTCATGTGTTTTCCTTTTTCTTTATGGGGTTTATCCCACTTTAGTACTAGGTCACCCACATTGAAACTCTTTTCCCCTTTGGATTTATTGTTGAACTAGCGCCTAACATGATTTTGGTAAACTATAAATTTGTCTTTAGAATTGAACCTTTCTTCCTCGAGTTTGAGTAAAGTATTTATCCTAATCTGAACCAGAAGGCGAGGTCAACCTTGGGACCCTTGGGAGTGTATCAAGGTTGGGGGGCTAGATAGCTTCTTTCCATAAACCAGAAAGTACGATCAGATCTTAAGGGAAGGCTTAGGAGTTACACGGTCAACCCATAATGCATTGGTCAAAGCATTGTACCAGTTCCTTTGCTCAGAGAAGATGGTTTTCTTGATTATGTAGATGAGATTTTTATTTGTCGATTCAACCAAACCATTTCCCTATGGGTAATAATTAGATGCATGTTTTAATACAATCCCATTTTCTAATTCGAATTCATAAAGTTTCAATGATGAAAAATAAGTCACATTATCAAAGACAAGTGACATTGGAATGCCAAACATGGTTATAATATTATGTTTCAAGAAGTGGATGACTTCTTGGTTATTTAATTTTCTTAAGGGAACTGATACTGACCACTGAGTAAAATAAATTGTTGTTGTCAAAATATATCGGTGTTTCTTTGACGAGTGTGGGAAGATTTCTCTGATAACATCTAGGCCCCACTGTTGGAATGGTTCCTCAACTACTACTGGTAGAATTGGGGCAGTTGACCTCTGATTTCGATCGACGCATCTCTGACAAGCTGGGCACTTGCAAACATAAGCGTGATCATATTTGACAGAGTGGGCCAGTAATAACCAACCCTCATCACTTTATGCATAGTTGTTTCACCCGCATAGTGACCACCTGTTTGTCCATCGTGCAAATCTCTAAGTAGCTTCTCTGTATCCTATGACTCAAGGCTTCTTAATAGGACACCGTTGTGGTGCTTTCTAAAAATCACTCCATGAACAAGATAATAAGATAGAGATTTTAAGTGAATTTCCCTCTTTTGTTTATTTTATAAATGTGCGGGAAAGGTGTTGTGCTCTAAAAATTGTCTTATATCAGAATACCATGGCACTATAGACGCGGAGTGGGGAACATATTCAACATTGTACATTTCTATCTCCTGTTCCAAACTTGAAATATCTTGTTGAGGAGAATCTCTTGTTTCAATTTCCATATGGCAGAGGCCATGACCCTTAATGGTATGAAATGGTTTAAACTCCAGATCATATTCTTGTAAGTGGTTCATCTAGTTTTCCCTCTTCTCACCCATGTTTTGTTGTACAAAGAGTGTTCTTACAACTATGTGAGGCACAAATATGATCATGCGAGCTTTTAAAATATAGGTTCTGAAGGATTTAACTGCCTTATATAAAACATATGCTTGTTTCTTGATGGCAGGATAATTTAGTTCTGACCCCTGTAAGCCAGCACTCATGAAAGAAATAGGTCGTTCATTTCCTTCAGTATCCTTTTAAGTCAATACAGCCACAATAGATGAATCTAAAGAACATGTATAAATAAGGAAATATTTACCATAGTTAGGACTGAATAGTGTGAGTGCATTAGTGATAGACTATTCAATTTGAGCGAAAACATCCTTTTCCCACTTGTCCCATTTGTAAGTTGCATGTTTCTTGATCACCTCCTATAAAGGCTTAACTATTTGACCATTAGAAGAGATGAATTTTCGTAGGAAATTAATATTTCCTAAGAAAAACTACATATCCTTGTTATTCACTAAGGATGGGATCTGTGTAATAGTTTTGGCCCTCTCAGGATCAACTTTAATTCTTCTCTTTTCAATGTGTCTCTTAGGAAGTTCCTTCTGGCACACCAATGATGTTTTTCTTTGGATTGAGAGAAATCCCATGTTTATGACACCGCTCAAATATTTTTTCCAGATGACGTACATGATCAAACCTTCTCTTGGAAAACACAGTAACATCATCCAAATAAAAAATTACACTCTAACCAATCAAGCCATGGAAAGTGATGTCCATTTCTCTTTGAAATGTAGCACCAACATTGATAATCTTGAATGGAATTCTCTTGAAAGAAAATATTCCCCATTTGGTACTAAAGGTAGTCTTCAAATGACATGGTTCTACCACTAGCACTTGATTGTAACTAGAGAAACCATCTAGCAGAAAAAACATCTCAGACCCAGATACTGTTTGGAGGATATGTTCCATGGATGACACTGGATAATTGTCTTTATCAAATGCTCGGTTGAGATTGTAGAAATATACACATAACCTTATTTCACCAAAATTCTTTCTGACTAGGACCAAATTCGAAACCCAAGTGGAGTTTCTAACTTTGAAAATGATCCGAGCATCCAACAACTTTCTCAATTCCTTTTGAATGAGGGGCTCCAATGTTGGATGGAATTTCCTTAGTTTCTACTAAAATGATTTTACCCCTTCTTTTATGGGAATGACATGTTGGATAATACGAGTATCATATGTCTTTAAGTCATCGTATGTCCATGAAAACACATCATGGTACTATTTAAATAAGCAAACAAATGTTATTCGTTCTTGTGGGGAACATCATGTACTGAGCTTTACATGCTTCAAATCTTCTTGAGTTTCGAGATTGACTTGTTCAAATGATAAGTTGGAGCTCTGAGTCTTGGTATTGGTTGGTCCTCTAAACTGATTTTACAGGTCATATAGTTTTTCCAGGGACACCAAAACTTTAGGCATAGTGTTACCTTTCACCGCATTAGATGTCTCCTACAAAGTCTTCATGTGCTCATCCTCTTCTATGGAAGCATCTTTAAATTTGTTCGCACTAGCCATGAAATGCAATATCAGTTTGTCATCATTGAAAATGGGAAAATTAGTGACATTGTTAGGCACATAAGGTTCATATATAATTTCAATCGAAATACAGTTTCTCAATGGCAAGATTCTACTAGCTACATTTGCTAATGCATCTGCTGCATCATTTCTAAGCCTAGGAACAAAAATAATATTAAAAGCTTTAAAATAATTAATAAAATGCCATACCTCCTGCTAGTATTTTTTAAGAGTCTGTGAAACACAGTGGATAGTATCTCGTACCTAATGAGTGTCCACCTCTGAGTCACTGTTTACCTTGAGGAATTCTACCTTTAGATTTATGGATTTCTTTAGTCCAATAATAGGTGCTTCATATTCGACAATATTATTTGTACACTCGAACTCCAAATGGCACGATATGATATGATTTTTATTACATGGTTCTATAAGTACGCAACCAACTCGAGAGCCATCAAAGTAGAAATTCCAAATATTATTAGCTACTAGACTGCTTCCTATACTATTATTTCTATTACTATGTACATCTATATTACAAGATTCATTTGCACCATCTGGAGAACAAGGAAGGAACTCAAGTTGTGTATCTAGTGATATGGGTGATGGTTGTGCTTGATAACACCTGTGATTGGTTTCTAATAAATATTTTATAAAGATTAAATCAACAAAGGCAACATGCAAATTGTGGCCCTTAAGTTGTGTCATGGGGTATTTCATGTATGGCTCACTTTCCACTTGAATATGGTTATTTTTTCCCTTGTATGGAAGCCATAAATGTGAGTAATCTGTAGTAAAATACCCTTGTAATTTAATAAACCAATCTCTACTCAAGAGTACGCCATAGGCTTCAGGGATGTACATAATTATAATATTTAGACATTGATGAACTCGGTGATTAGATGATAATTGGATAAGAACATTCTTGAGTTCACCAATAGCTTGGACAAGAGATCTATCCAACTGAATGATTTGTGCATCAGTTTTGTCCCATTTAGCATTTATTTTCTTGGCAATAGATAATGGCATTACATTCACAGATGCACCAAAATCGACTAAAAAATTATGGACATTGTAATTAAAATTTTCAAAACTTAACAAAAATGGAGGATAGAGAGTGTTAGCATCTAATGTTACAGTATTAACTATAGATTCAAGGTAACCAAAAGACTTAACTAACACCTTTTGAGAGGTTGAAGCTTTGTCACCTAACGAAGGTTGTGAAAAGGCTTGGACAAGTAGTTCATGCTGGCCTTCTATCTTTGCGAACTCTGGTGGGCTCCAGTATTGTAGCAATAATGCTACAACTCCTGGAGCTTCCTTCTCTAATTTTATCAACCCGGTAGTTCGTAACAAACTTGGAAGCGACGGTGCTGTATGCACAAGTAATAGCTCTTGTCACAGCTGTCACTTGGTCAGCTGGCACAAGTCCGCTAGGGCTCAAGCCAACTTCTATATGTTCTCAGAAGAAGCTTTCTAAATGATGAACAAAGACTATCTCAAAGGAAATTAACCTACTTTGCAAGAATGAACTGAAAGCCAACCAAACATGGAAACCCTAGTAAACCCTAATCTGACTAGCTTAATCCTTACAATGCAACGATGGGAATGTAACTCCTAAAAATCATGCCATTACTTCTAGTGATATGAGATGCATGAATTTAAACTACTTCCATTGAAAAGACCATTGTTTTTATATTTTTGCTTAAGTGGTTGGAGTTATTATGACTTTGTTTCTTATTAGGTTTTGACTGTGCAGGGGTAGTTCGAAGGGAAGGAAGGCTTGGAAAAGGTCAGGAGGGCTAGGAGAGGTCCCAGGGGATCCCTAACATCATTCCACAGAAGTCCACAACGTTCAAGTGCTTGGCAACTGAGTTTGCAGGCTTCTACAGGATGTCTGCAGGGGATCCTACAGGAAGCTCGGGATTTCTACAGGATGTTCTGCGGTTGGAGTTTTTGGTGATGGAGGAGTGAAGGAGCGGTATGGGTGGATAGGTAGGATGAAAAGGGAGCTAGTGATGGCTCAGGGACAGAGAGATGGGATGGAGAGAGAGTGCATGCAGTTGGTTGGTGGATAGAAGGGTGGAAGCAATGAAAAGTCAAAAAGATGGAGCTACGTGAACAGTAGAAGGGTTGGAGGGCAAACGAGCTGAACAGAGGTTAAGCAGGTGGCTTAGGCACGGTTGAGAAGAAGAAGAAGATAATAGAACAATGTTGCGCAGTGTAAATGGAAGAAATCCTCTATGTCTTGTACAAAACCGAGAATTCCATCAACCTATTTTAACTGTGTTATTAAACCAACGAACTGCAATGTAAACTTCAGAGAGAAATCGTGCATGGTGTTGGAACGAAGAAGTACTGCTCAAGATCGGAATGCATGGACGGTTCTATGACTAAAATGATTGTGTTGCAGCTTGCATGAACGTATAAGACTGCGTTTTTTGTGGTTGGTACGGTCTACACCCCCAATCTCTAAACAGAGATGGCAGTGAGTGCACTGTCAACCTTTTCTTGGAGCTCTAATGAATGCTAATCCTCCTACTCTAATATAAGCTACTGAAAGCACTTTAACCATAAACTAATCCTACTCAATCACATTAAAGAAATTAAATCAGCAGACTGTGTTTTCCAAATGCATGTCAAAGCAAAGAAATGAAGTGTTGAAAGGAAAGACAAGTAACAATACAAGGAAAAGGAGGTCTATTGCTCTCAGGTTGGGCCCTAACCTGAGAGCTATAGCTCCTCTTAAGAACTTAGGATTGGATCCAAATCTGCATGCCTTTATTAAAAGATCATAATCATGAGTCTAACATCATGCCAAAACTGGCTTACAAAAAGCAAAAACCGAGTTGTAGCTCGTGCTTAGAGATTGCAACAGTAGTTCAAAAGTTCAAAAAGCTTCTATCAAAGGCTACGGCCTCAATATTTATACATGATGAGGGCCAAGCTGGCTTCCTCAATTAGTGGAGCTTGGCTGTCCAACTGAAAGTAAACTGCTGTTCCTGTAGAATCCGTTGGCTGCCTTTTAGCTCGGTGGGGATAGCTGTTGGAGCTCGGAGTTAGGGTGGAGATCACGAGGGAGGTCATTCAAGGCTGTAGACAACCTCCCTATAAACCCGCAATGCCACCTTTGCTGTCTCCTTGTCTCCATATGCGTGTTCTTTGCTCCATTTAATGTCAAAAAACCTGAAATCATCATGTATTAGTCACATAGGAATAATGCCTGCCCTTCTTCCTACAAATAACACGAATATACTAAGAAATGATGCATAAGTGATAAAAGATGAAGGGTTGAGCAAGGTAAGTAGGCCAAATGAGCCCAAATTGTTACCAAAAATTGGGGCTCATCAAACTCATAGATGGAAATATTGACTTAAGCTCTCTTCAAATATTAAACAATGTTATAATCAATGGTTTCACCTCTAACATGAAATGTTGAAGTGTTTGGAGGAGTGGCTTTATTTGACACTTCCGGAGTGATGGACTTTCTTTTATTATTGAAGGAAGTTTTTTGGGATGTGCTAGCATTTCCAAACTTAATTTACACATTCTGAGTAGGATTTACCAGTGGTGAGATCCTTCTTAATAGTTTCCCCTTCAATTTATTTCTCGTCACCTCTTGTTTAGAAATGGGCCTTTGGCTCCTTAAGTTATATTGACCATTTTTCTTTTGGGGGGTCCTCACTTTGAGGTGGTGCTTCAACACTCTTCTTCTCAGTATTAAGAATACAATCAAAAGCATTCACTGCATGTCCAATACATGTACTTTCTTCAACCACTGCAGGTTCTTATGTTTCTTCCATTTGTTTAGATTTCTCATCTTCTAGTAAGGAATCCACAATGTGTGTAGCTAGAGCATTCATGTTGCGGTTCCACTGTGGGAATGTCTTTTCTGAATGGTATTTCTAGTGGAAAGAGAAATAGTTATCCATACCCATGCTTTCAATATTCAACAAAACATTTGAGCTCTAGGCATATTTAGCGACCTGATTGTTGTTGCTATTGTTATTCCTTCAGAATGGAAAAGACTTGGGGGGCTTGCTATTGGTAGAAGTCTCGCTTGATCTTCTCTTTAATTATGAAATCTCATTGGTAAAATCTTTTACTGTCATGGTCAAGCTTTCAATATATGTAGAATAGTTTTCCTTAGCCTTACTCGAGGAGGGCTGAGACCTTTTTCTAATCTCCTTGAAGTTTTTAGATTCATCATCATCAATAATAACTCAAATAGCACATAAGTATTTTTCCACAATGATTTATTTTGAAAAAATTAGAGCCAATGTCTCCTTTGCAACTCGTTTAACAAAAGATAAAATGTTCGTGGCCAAGGCAACTGTATAATAATCAATAGTAATTGAATCATGAGGTTGCATGCCTAGGGTAAACTTATTTAGTATGTGGTTTAATTTTTTATTGAAGTCTTTTAATTTCTCCTTTTCCCTCATCTTACCATTTCCGATCTCTTTTAATAACATGGTGGGAGTCTCGTCATCAAAAAAATTCTCCAAAATTAATTTTTTAAACTCCCTCTAGCTATGGACTGAATTGACGGGAATAATATGGTACCATGTTGTTGCTCTACCTTCTAGTGTAAAGGGAAAAATCATACAAGAAACATCTTCATACCGTACCTCCAACATCCATAGATGCATGTAAAAATCATTGATGTGATCTTCTACCCTTGTCTTCTTATTTGGATCAAACTTTGATAACAACTTTTTCGGATGTCTGAGAATTTTATGAAGGTTATTTGGAAGAGCAAGAGGCCCTTGGGTCATCCATTCTAGGTACTGGTTAGTCATGTCTTCATCTTTGGGTTCCTCCTCGTTTTCATAATTTGAGGAGACTTCTCCTTCACTACCTAAACCATCAAAAATATCGTCATAAAGAATAATGTATTCCTTGTACCCTTTGTTAATGGGCGGAAGTGGATCTTGTTGAACTGTGTATTTAGTAGAATATGCTAACTCTTTAGGAGTGGTGAAAATCAAATATTCCATTATTGCAACTAATACACTAGTACGAGTTGTTTCTTTCTTCTTCATATGATGCAGGAGATTATGAGCAATAGGAAGTAAATTGACAGTTTTTGCAAACTGGTGGGTTATAGGTCAAAGTGCACACAATTTTTTAGAGGTAACCTTGTATGCCAACTCCAAAATAGGTCGAGAAGACCCTCCTACCTCGGTAATAGGAGTTGGAATAGTTCTCAGAATGTTACTTCCTTGTCCAGAAGAAGAATAATTAGGGTGTGCAGAGTTTTCAGCCATAAAAAATTGGTTGCCCTCCTTCTAGCACCAGAATGTTGACAGTGCTGGATACCGCCAACATACAATGGATCTCCCTGATATGAGGTCCCAATTAGACCTCGCACCATTTGGTGTAGGAGTCCCATTTACAATAAGGCCCAACTACCGTTTACTTAAAGATATGCCTTGGCTTTAGCTATTTAGCACGAGAGAGAAGCACGCAGGTGCTTTTGAATGAGTAAGAAAGCATGCCTTGTGAATGTTCCGTTGCAGATGTATCAAGGTTCTTTTGCTGCAGAGGGGAAATAAAGTGATCCTCTAAGAGAGAAGTAATATTACTACCCTAATGGAGACACACACACACATGAAAACGACTCATCTAACATCAAGTGAAATAGTTCACATAGATGTGATGATAATTACAAACATTACAACACATTTCCATTAAGTTGAGCACCAAAGTCACCAAAATAGTTCAACTACTTTAGTACATGTGAAAGTGAACATTAATCATAAACATTCAAAGAATAGTATTAAAACATCCAAAATCCATGTATGAAAATGTGATGGCCAAAAGGCTTCAAGTATTAAGATACATAAATATAATGAACATCACTAGCTCTAACAGTGGAGCATTAGAGCCACTACTTTCTCCCCAAAAGTACTAACTCTATCTCTCTATTTCCTTGTGGGAGAAGCCAAGGTTAATAGTCCCTTGCATGAGTAATGTTGATCCTTTTATAACTTGAGGCACGACCTTTCACATCCTCATGACCTTTGTACTTCTACAACCTTTTGGAATTCCAAATGACTTTTGGAATTACATATCACACTTGATATTACATGTCTTTTAGACTTCCATGACTCTTTTTTCCATACATAACTCTTGGACTTCCACTTATTTGTCTTTATAATGATTACATCCTTACATCATAATTTCCAAATCATCATATGATGAGGCATGAAAAGTTACTATCCTTAACGAATGAGACTAATAGTGACTGATGACATGGACTTTATTCAATGGTGACATGGCTGCTACTTATGTCTTCATTCTGGGTGAAGCTTCTGATTGTTGATGTTCTTCATCCTCCGAAGGGTCCTCAACCTTATGGAGTCTTCAAGGTGCTTTTTTCATCAAGTCTTTAATGTTTTGTTTGTTCTTCGTGCTTCCTTTGGATGCCTTCTTTGTATGATATTCCTCACGCATGCTCTCCATGTTGTTCTTGGAATACTTGTAACTATAATAATGACATACTTTGTCATTCGATCAACCACTATAATAATGACACTCTTTCCTTTATATTTTGGTAAACCTATAATAAAATTGTTGAAGAGTTTTGTCATTGATGTCATAGGTAGCCATTATTGATCAACATAAAGAGTGCATCCTCATTGGAAATAGTGAAGGAAATAAGGAAAGTCTTATCATGAATGCTTGAAATCTTTTAATATATGTCAGCGAATTTCACTAATTAGAAGTTCCAATGGACAAGAAGCCTCAGAAGAGAAGCAATTCCAAATGCTTAGAAGCCCCTGCAATGTGATCAAGGTGCCCCACATTTGATGAGGTAAATTAATGGGAAGAACCATGAATTTGCAAGCAATACTATCATCATCTAACAATACTCATCATACTGTTTCTAATGGTATGTAGAATTCCATGTAACTCCTCACGGTTAAGGAGATATGCATTCTCAAAGTTGAAGCCCCGAAAGTGTGGTCATGGTGCCCAAATATGAGTGATGTCTTGGTCCAAACTTTGGCACAAAATTTGAACAAAAATATATTGGTCTCAGAAACTGAAAGTGGTGACAAAAGTGAAACTCAAAAGGAGTAATTTTCATTATGAATATGGTGGAAAAGATGAGTTATGGTAGGCTCCATAATAAATTTGAATTTATGGATTTAATATCTTCTTATTGGTCAGGTTGGCTCAAAATTTTAAGGGATTTTTAGGGCAGGTCAGCCCTCATTTGATGCCCCTCCTTCAAATATATATAGGGTACTCAATTTCCCTATAAAGGTAATCATTTATCTCATGCATTATCTCATGTAATAACTTTGAAGTTGTCTGAGGCCAAGAGAAGTCATGTTGATTTGAAGGAGGCTAAGTTTTCAAGGGTTTTCTGGGATTTATTAATTTATATTTTTGTGGTTTTTTTTATTGGGCTAATGAAAAGTTTATGAGGCTTAATCTGAGGCCATTTCCTGAGGCATAAATCTGGCTTTCCTAAGGCAACAATTTAGCCTTCCTAAGGAAAAAAAATCCAGTCATCCCTCAGGTTGTTTTGAGGCTAATTTTGGGTTGTACAGAAGCAAAGTTTGAGGTAGATTTAAGGTAGGAATAGACCAAGTATTTTGAAGAACATTTGAAGGATTTCATAGAGTTGTATTTGGCTTATTTCTAAGGCTATCTTGATGCAATATTTAACTTGTCTTACGACCTAGCTTGATGCCATTTCTGAGCCAAATAAGATCAAGTTTCTAGGGCTATTTTCAAGCACCATGTGAAGGAAGAACTAGATTCAATTTGAGTTTAAGGTACAATTTTTAGGGTTGATTTAGGCCTCTTTTATTCCATGTAAAGAGCCAGAGTAAGGATGAGTTTGGGCCTGATCTAGCCGTAGTATAAGAGATGCTTGAGGTCAAGTTTAAGCCCTAGCTAAGGCCCAATATTTGACCAGTATATACCACAGTCAAACAGACTATGAGAGACCTATTTCTGATAAAAATTAAAAAAACAACCATGAGAATAATTGAATAAATCATTATTTATTTATTTTTTTCTCTAGGAATAATTATTAAATCATTATTTGATAATTATTCCTTGCCACATTTTACTAAATCACCTTCGAATAATTAAATAAATCACCATTTATTTATTATTCCTCAATTTTATTTTTGGAATAATCGTTCAACCATTATTTAATAATTATTTCAAATTCACACTTTTCTTAATCCTCGAAAAATAATTAATAAATCATTTTATTTGTTAATTACTTCAACCATTTTCTAAATAAACATATTTGACCATTTTGAATATCTTTTCCCTCTCCAAAAAACATGATAAAGTATTCCTAACGACTAGATTTTGATTTGGTCAACAATATTTTATTATTTTCCATTTCCTAATTGGGCATAATAATTTGTTCTAAACAAGAGGGTTTTCCATTAATTATTCACCGTGATCATTATCATTTTTTCCATTATCATCTCATAACATTTGAACTCCCACTTGAGTTCCAGCTTGCTTTGGTTTTTTCTGCATTTTGAGAGAGAAGAACAAGATCGTTGAATCACAAGGACATCAAAGGACCCATCCCATGGAGGGGGATTTATAGACCCATGTTGTAAATATTATTCACCAGGAGTTTCAGTAAAATTATCATTCATTTAAAAGCTTCTATTGGGTTATTACACTTCTTTTTTCTGTTGCTATATGTTTTGGGCTTGCACTAGATATTGCAGATCTGAAACATAGAAGCAGCCAAATCTTGTTGTTAGGGTCACTTGTCACCATGGACTTAAGTGAAGAATTTTTGTTACACATAATAAGAATTTTCAGACTAACAAAGTGCCCAGTACTGATTCACCCCACCTCTTAGTATTAGTGAATATTCCAACAAAAATCCATTGAAACTTCTTCCCAACACTTGCTTGGCATGACTAATGGATAAAGGAGCCTTAAGGTCTTGATAGTTGGTCCTTTATTTTGTTGGCATAACATGAATTTTGCCACAAATGTTTGAGCATATCCTTTAATACCTTCCCAAAAAATATATTCCTTGATCTTATGGTATGTCTTCAAGAACCATGAATGTCCTCCTATAGGAGAAGTGTGTAATTCAAATGGGGCCTTTTCTTTTAGTTGATAATTCTTACATAAGTATAAGCGATCTTGATACCAAAAAAAATCCTTTTTCCATGTAATTTTTCTATTACATCAGGGTCCTTTTGTGGTTATTGAATTATCTTACATATATTCTCATCTTGCTTCCATTCTATCCTTGCTTATTCCACCCAGTCATATTGTGGAATACAAAAAGCACATAGTAAACCATTTATGTCTTCTTCTTTCCTTCACAGTGCATTTGCCAAAATATTTTGTTTTCCCTTTTTGTAGATAATTTCAAAGTCATAACCCAACATATTTGTGACCCATTTTTTTTTCTCTTCAAAAGATAGTGTTTTCTACAAGAAGTACTTAATCCTATCATGATCAGTTTTAGCTTTGAAGTGTCTTCTTATTAGGTATGGATGGAATTCCTTAACTGCATGTAGTATGGCCAACATTTCTTTTTCATAGATGGGTTTAAGTTATTTCTTTTAATTTTTATACTTTCAAAGGCAACGAACTTTCCTTCTTGCATCAAAATTGCACCAATTCCATGGCCTGAGGAATCACATTCCACAATGAATACTTTTGTGAAGTCAAGTGTCACCAAGACAGGAGTTGTACACATAGCTTTTTTAAGTTCTTCAAATGCTTTGGTTGCTTCTTTAGTCTAAGAAAATTCTTCCTTCATAAATATTTTTGTTAAAGGCTCTTCTATTTGACCATAATTCTTGAAAAAACTATGGTAGTATCCTATCAATCTTAAGAATCCTCTGGATTTCTTCAAGGTATTGGATATTTTCCATTCCATCATAGCTTTGATTTTGTTAGGATCCACCTTGACACCATCATGTGATACAATATGACCCAAATATTCCACTTCTTAAACCCCAAAGGCACACTTGGAAGGCTTTGCATATAGTTGTTTCTCTTCCAATAGTGTCAAGACCCTGTCAACATGTTGTACATTCTCTTCTCAAGGTTTATAATAAATTAGTATGTCCTCAAAAAATACTTGAACAAAATTTTTCTAAGGGTGGGTTTGAAAATATAATTCATCAAGCATTGTAATGTTGAAGGATCATTTGTAAGTCTAAATGGCACAACCAAAATCTCATAACGACCTTCACGTGTTTGAAAGGCAGCTTTGGGAATGTCTTCTTACCTCATTCTAATTTAATGATATCCAAAATGAAGATCCAACTTAGTAAAGAAAATTGCTCCATGCAATTCATCTAACAATTCATCAATGACAAGAATAGGAAACTTATCTTTGATTGTCATTTTGTTGAGTTATCTATAGTTTGGACACATATACCACGAACTAGGGAAACATTTAGGAGCTAATGTTTGCAAGTGGGCTAATTTTCCATGCTTTTTGCAAAAATAAGTTTCGTTCATTCCATTTTCTCTAAAAATGTTTCGTCCAAATTTTATAGTATAAAATTATTTTACTTTAAAAATTGCTAAAATTTTATACAGAGACTATATAAAATTATTATAAATTTGAATATTTTTACATAAATGTTGAGCCCCAGTACTACAACGAGGATGCTGAAACTCCTAGGCTACCAACTTTACCTATCAACCCAGAGTTCGTACAAACTTGGAGGTGACAGTGCTATATGCACAAGTAAAAGTGAAGGTCCTGCCTGTTGTCACTGTTCATTCGGCGAGAGACCCCAGGGGTTCGAAGCCATACTCTATAGAGTTAGAAGAAGCTTGATTCTTTGATGGAGAAAGAGAAAATCTATTCTAAGAGAGCTACTCTACTGCAGTAATGAAGAAACCGACATGTAGTGCTAAATCACACCATATCCTAATTAACCATTTAAACAACTATGCTAAGCAGAATTGCTAAATCAACACTAACATAATGCTGCTATTTAAGCTACAGAAGTAAAGAGTATCAAACCATACTAATGTGTAAGCAAGAAAACTAAGCTAAATATGTTTTCACCTTTTTTAGTCTTTTTGGAAAAATCAAGTATGCAAACTAATTGTTCTTGTGGATGTGATAGGTGGATGGAAGGTGTTTGAGGGTGGAAAGAAGGCTCATGGAGTGGTTGGATGGTGTGGAAGGGTCCTAGGAGGCTTTTTGTGACTTCCTAGAGGTTTCCCATCAATTCAGCCTCAAAACGGGCTGTTTCAAGAAAACCTACAGGATGTACTAGAAACCTACAGGATGATCTTGTAGGAATTACAAAAAACCTACAGGATACGACTGAGAGCTAATTGTGAGGTGTTGGGAAACTTGGAAAAGGTGTGTGATGAGTGAGATGGGGTGTTAGAAGGTCTAGGAGAACTTAGGAGTCAATATCCAAGATCGGAGATGGCTAGATTCACTCAAGGTATCTAGGGGAATTTCGACAAAAAAATGACAAAAAATACTGAGGGTGATGGTGGAGCACGAGATGGTTAGGTTGGATGAAGTGGAAGGTGGCTGCTGGTGATGAAGTTTGGGTTTCCTCTTGAAGTACCTGTTGTGCTTAAACATATGTGTTTCCCAAGAACTATGCAACAAAATACATTTTCATAAACTAGAAAAGCATGAATCAATTTCATATATTATGCATGAAGAGAGTGCTAAAGGGAATGAAAGCATGAGTGAGATCTTATTGCAGAAATGGAGTAATGGAAAAAGATGACAATGAAATGAACCAAATGCTGAATCAAGACAACAAACTCCAAAGCTCATGCAAGAACTAGAAATCTATGTTTTTGGGGAATGAAGGCACAAATGGAATTAAACTAACATACAACCAATCTAATCTACACTGTAGTAATGGAAATGCAACCACTTAAGCAAATGAACAATTAAACCATGAATCTATGCTAACATACATGTACAATAAAGAGGAGCCTTGGCTACTAGGGTTCGACCCTAACCCAAGAGCTTCAGCCCTCTGTGTTAACTCAGTGCTAGCTCAAAACAAAACTCATTCTTATTATCAAAACAATTGATTACATCAAAAACTGTCACAAGTCTTGCAGCTCGAAAATAGAGTAGAGTTTTACAATAAAAAATCTAAATCCTACTGAGGTCCTAGCCCTCTCTACTTATACATCTGAAGTCTCCAATGACTTCCTTAAAATTAGGGAGGCTTGGCTCCCAAACTTGAGATAAATTGGTGCTTTCTCTTTCACTTGCTCGATTGCCTTCTAGTCCTCATGATTTGGTTGTTTGCACTCCGAGTTTATGGAGGAACATTCGAATGGAGGGGTAGTAAATGAGGAGGATTTACCTCGTATAATTCCTCTCCCTTGTCCCATTCGAGTTTTGACCAAGGACTTTGCCAAAATTCCTTGCTTTTATCTTCTAATCCTGCATTAAATGCACATTAGACCACAAAGCAAAATATCCAACTCTAACTCATCTCATAAACAAAATATAATCAAAAGTATGTAGTAAGTTATGAGAATAGTTGGTTTGACTAATATAGGAGGTGAATTAAGGCCCATATAATTACCCAATGATGAGGCTCATCAATAAATACCAACAAACATTTTATAAATGGCATATCAAGGGCTAGTGAGATTCGCCAAGGTTTCTAAGTGTTAAGATAAATTTCCATCCTTTTTTATAACCATCACCACCGTTGAAGAGAAAGCAATATGGTTAGGTTGAATGATGCCCACCTCTAACATTTATTAAACTATATGCTCAATCTCACTCTTTTGCGCATGTGGATATCTATAAGGCCTAATGTTAGGTGGTAAACTTCTACGTTGAAAACGAATAACATGTTCATGATCTTAGATAGGTGGAAGACCCTTAGGCATTTATCCAAATACCCTAGCATGATTTTTGATAACTTTTTGAAGATCCACTGGAGTATAAGGTATAGATGTTTCAACATCCAATAAACACAATTGTGCATCTACACCTTGGTGTCCCATTTTTAGCAATTTTTTCATGTTGTTATCACTCAAAAATTTTCTCTAGAAGTTTTTCAGAAGAAGGAAAGGATAGAGGTAACCACAAACCAATCTTTTAAGTATAGGCTCTAGCCAACCTATGACTTAGAGAGGGCTGTCTCTGTATGATTTAGCTTTATTTGCTGGGATTTTAGGCTAGTTCTGAAGGTTCAGGGGGTTTTGATTTGTATTGAATGTTGGATGGTGGAATCCTTAAAACAGATTGGTAGACTGATGTCTTTGGACCATTTGGCTATGGAGTCAAAGGAAGGCAGTAGAACTGGAATTAACTCACTAAAGGGAGTGTTCAAAAGGGAAATTTAGCAGAGTAAAGTGTGGTTCTTTGGGCCAGATGGGTGAAATGAATATTAACTAGGGTGAGAGAGCACTTAAGAATTCGTAGACCGGGATTAAGATGAGGAACATAGGTTAATCATGATCAAAGGGCAATTAAGAATCCTTTACTATAGATCAGAGGGAGACTACCTAGAATAAGGAGCAAATAAGAATTCCTTAATTTAGATAACTTGCAGAAAACATTAAAATGCATAATAGTTAAAACAGAGTGTAATGAAGTAAATTCTGAAATATCATTCCATATTATAACATTCAGATTTCAGATGTATTAAATATTGTGGAAAATTTTTAAAGAAAAATAACAACACAAGAGAAAATACTTGTTTGCACTTTCACTTTACACATGAATCCAGTGAAATGTCTTGTCTTTATTCATTAATCCAGCTTGCTGGTCCAATTAGTGATACAATAACTTACAGTCTTTAATAAAAAAGGCTTATAGAAATGTCTAAGAATCCACCCTACATACTTCGAATGGTGAAGTATTTATACAAAAACTATTACAAAATATCTCAAAACAAACTTGAGATTTATTCTAGGAAATACTGCAAGTATCTTCTTGCAAGAAGATAGAGACAACTATTGAATTGTTTCATGCTGCCCCTTTTATTGTGGTACTGTTGGCTTTATGGTTGGATTTGTAGCCCTTTATGTTGGCTTGCAGTTGTGGTTTCTTACGCTAGCATCTTTTTTACTTTTATCTTTCACCTGATACTCTTTGACCCTGATACTCTTTGACCTTGCTGTCCTGTTTTCATCTAATTACATGGCTGCACTATTTTTACTTTGCAGTAACTTTTTACTATAAATTTCTCACAGTAAATCAGTTATTGTCTCCCACCATTCTGCATCAGGTAATTTGACATTCATCGTCGTCCTATATATCTCACCAGCCTCGGTATATCTGGCAAAATTGGTCTTTGTGATGAATAAATGTTTAATCTCATGCTGGAGAAAAACAAGTTCTCGAAGGTGTTATACAAAACTTTGCCTATTGACATTGCTTTTATAGATGAAGTACTAGTTTGTTACTTAGCCAACTGCCTTAATCTATTGTCATAGTCCAACTGTGTCATAAGTTTATCATTGATGACCAATGGACTAGGCAATCCTTTCTCCCTCAAAATTTGGAATTTGGCCATGAATCTATCAATGGCCACCTGCATGTTATGGCACTTTTCTTCTAAGTTCAACATCAGGTTTCTCTTGGAAAGGACCTTTCTTATTTCCAAAATGGTTTCAGTCTTGTCTTCTATATTGAGCTCCTGAAGCTCATATCTGTTTTTGCTATTAAGGAAATGGATGAGTCTATTGGCATCCTCTGGCATATCACCCAATTCCTCCTTGACTTTCTGAATAGCTATTGTAGCTATCTTTATCAATTTTATCTGCTCAAACATAACCTGAATAGATGGCCAAATATCCTTGATGGAGTCAATGATATTGGCCCATAACAGTTCTTTGGCTTGCCCAAGGGGTTTCTCCAATGTTAGGTCCTTTTCCAAGGCTTTGAATTTTTCACTCATCCTGTTTGCTTTCTGTGCCTCTTACTTTTGCATAATATGTGCAAGTTTATAATCAGTCTCTCAAATTGCCACCTTTTCCTTCAGTCTTTCCATTTCCATAGCCTGAATTGACATATCTTCCATGGCTTTAACTAATTCTGCAACCTTTTCTCTTGATGCTTTTGTTGTTGATGTAGACTTTGTTGTAACTAGCAATGTTGTGATAGGTGGAACTGTTGGTGCAAGTGAAGCTGCCAGTGTAGAAGGGACTGTTGTAGATACAGTAGGGATGAAGTTTGCAGAAGTTGATGCAAAGTTAGTTTGTTTCAATTGGATCAAGTTATCCAATTCTTTCTCTATCTCCCTAATTTGATCATTTAGTTTTAGGACCAAGTCCATCAAATCTTCATGTTTGGTTTGGTTCTCTATGACTTCAAGTGTTTGAGGATGTTGCAGCTGTGGTATTTTCAATTTCTTCTTCAGTGCAAAAATATCATCGTTCTTCTTCTTTATCAGCTACTCAATAGCTTTAATATCCTTGGGATCATGTCCCAATTCAATAATTAAGTCTTCCAAAGACTTAATCCTCGTATCCTTGGCCTGTGAGGAGGCCTTCTCCAATTGAAATTATGCGGAGATGTTGTTTACTGAATTTTGTAGCTGATGGGCAGCTATGGATTTACCTGTTAGGGTAGAGTATATCATCTCTCCAGCCTATTTGTGCAGTTCTATTTGGTCTATGGGATGAATGTCCCTTGCCAACACTTCAAAGTCAACCCTCTTGTAATCTGATGATGTTTTGGGTTGCTGAGCTATAGGCTTGATAAAGGACATCTGTAGCTTTCCCTCCTTGATGTCAAAGGTTGACATTAGCCTTGTTTGATTTGTGGGAGTGAGTTTTAGGTACTGGGCATATGTTTGGGCTTTAAGCCTCTCATTTCTCATTTTGATTTCCTTATACCTGTCTTTTATGTCCTGGTCTTTGTCAGCAGGCCTACTGAAGGAAGACACTTCCACACTAAGCTACCTTTCCAACATCTGAGTCTGTGATGTGGAAGGCTCTTGTATGTCTTCAGATGGAGTTGTGGGCCTACTTCTGTCTACCTCTGTGTTGGTAACCTATGCTGATCCTTCTGTGTATTCCTGTTCAGAGGCCGGATTTAGCCTTTGCCTCTTGCTGTGACTTGTTTCCTGCTACAAATTAGAGGTGTCCATTCCTGAAGTGGAAGCTCCCTCTTTGTTTCTTTTTGGATTCTTCTCCTCATTCTGAGGAGTCTGTGTGACTGGAGGGGTGCTCATGGCTCTTTCTAGCTCTTCTGGTACCTGCAGGAAAGTGCTCTCATCAAGCTACTTTTCCAAATCAATCAGAGCATTTTCTACATCTACCCTTGTACTATCACTGTCTACTAGGGTATTTTCCACCCATTCTATTTGATTTGCATATGCCTCTATCTCTGGTATGGGGTGGTGGATAAAAGGTCCTAGCTTGACCTTTTGCCTTTTCTTGGTAATGAATTCCAAAGGATCATATCTCCATACAAAAATCCTTTGGAATTTCAAGCTTTGTAGGATTAGGTCTGCCTCTTTCCCTGCCTCTCTGGAATTGCATATGAAGGGACCTAACTGATCTTTGATTTTGAAATTGGCCTTCTTCTTGGCATTGACAAAGTTGACCTCATATGCATTGATGATCTTTCTGTAATATTCTAAGGCAAACAACCTCATGGGGAGGTATCTTGGCAACTTATATGGTGCAAGCAGGAAACCATATATTCTTATTTCTGTGTGGTTTTGGTAAAGGTACCAATCACCCACTTTGGTTTGCTTGGAAAGCTGAAGGACTCTTTTTATCTCTGGGCTTATCCTAGGTGGATGATTCCTAGTGAGCATAGTCATGATTGGATGCAAAAAAGAGCCTATGAAGTCAGAGTATGTATATGGGGATCTAAACTCATGGAAAAGTGTGGTCCAAAAAATAACAGATCTGGGTTGTCCCCTGGTGTCAAGCTTCTGGAGAGTGAAAGGAAACTTATCTGACTGACAGTACACAATAAATGGTACAATACAGAGGAGTATTTGAAAACTCTCTCATTTCCCATTCTTGTGAACTTCTCATGCATCCTATCAGCTATGAAATTGGCAAAGTGATATATGATTATAGGAGGCTGCGCTGAGGTATAAATGGACATGAAAGCAAGAAAAATTTCATCAATTTATTCACTGGTAGAGTAACCCAAAACAGGGGATGTCATGGTTATAATGTTCTGGCCACGTTGAGAGAAAATAGTTGCTACGTATGGAGGGGGGTCCTTAGGGATGTGCTTTTCTTCTCTAATGAAGGTTTGAAACAACTGGGCCAATCTCGATGGGCTTAGCTTGGGATATTGGTCCAATAGGTCTCCAATTGAGAGAGGGGTTAGGTTTGGCCCTGGTTGGAACTGCAACATTTCATTAATTGACTCAGTTGTGATAGTGAAATGAACCTTCTGGTCACGAGACATTATGGCTCTATGGCTGGGGACGTAGCATGCATAACACATATGAAAAAATTCTGGAAATATATGAACTTGGGGGAACTGGTATCTAGGAAAACTAGACTCCTAGAGGCCAATATCATCTATATGGTTTAGGTATCTATCTTTGCTTAAGCAATGGATTTTAAGAAGGAGCTCTATTGCAATTGTGTCTTTGATTTGGAAATCCCTGTCAGCCAAGGGAAAGTGGTCTAGGTCTAAATGTGGAGTGGTAATGGGTCTAATGTCCATAGAGATAGGGGCAGCCATATTTTAGTTCTTATTGATTTGAGTTATGCTATGGGGGGGTTTATCAAAGGTTTTTGGGATTTTTTAGAGGGTTTACGTAAGTAATTTCTTTAATTGGCAGTATTTTTACTTAATTTCCTTAATTTAAAATACTACACAAGCCAAAGGTTTTGAAATTTTGTAGGAGTAAGAGGTATTTTGTGGTGAAATACCTGGAATTGGGCAATTTGGCTCTAAAATTACTGGTTCACGACAGCTGCGGTGGTTGGTGCAGTACTGGTACGGTTTGAAAAGGTTGGCTGGTAGTTTGTAGCTTCTTCTGGAGCGAAGTTGGAAGTCTGTGCGTAAATTAGGCATTTGCAGTGGTTTTAGAATTTACACAGAGAATGTGAAAAAGGGAAAAAGAAGGCTTTGTGGTCTTTTATAGAGAAAACAGTTAATTTTTGGCGGGTTCACTTTCGGATGAATAGTGACGGTTTTTCGGTTAAGTGGGGGAAGCGGTTTTGGAGGGCCATCGCACTGCTTTTGTGGTGCGGGCGGTATTTGGGAGGGGTCACCCAATGCCATACATCATCTGACACATAGCATCGGGGGCCATGAGAAAACCACTTTATTGGGTGGTTATTGTTCAGCCATCGAGTGTGACCAATATGATCGTGCGCCGTTGGATGTGGGGGAGGGAAGATCAATGGTAGTCGCGAGGCGAAGCTGCGCAGGGGAAAATGATGGGGGTTGATGGGGGGCCCAGGGATTTAGTTATGGTGGTTTAGGATTAGTTTAGGGACTAATCCAGGGTTAAGTGACCGGGTTGAGCTTTAATGAGGGATTAGGGAGTCGGGTGAGGCTGACATGGGACTAACTTAAATTTTACCAGGGTTAGATAAATTAAGTGAAATTATATCGGGATAAGGGATAATTTATATTAGTTTTTATTAAAACTAAGGGGTTGGGATATTCTATATAGGGTTTTAATTATGTACGGGAAAAGGGTTATAACGAGTTTATATAATAGAGTTAGTTAATTAATATTAAAGTGATGGTGGAGTGGGTTTTCTTAACTAAAAGGGGTTAAGTGTGTGCAATTGCACGTTTAGATTTATACTTAGGATAAAAAAATTTGGTGGGTTTTTGTGTGAAAGGGTTTTATATGGGGGTGAGTCACTTTTCCTAGGTAAAAGATGTCCACCATAGGAAAGTGTGATCTTATTAGGGAAATGAGGGGAAATGAAGGGAGACGAAGGGGGAATGTGTTTTCATGAAGGGGGTTCTAGTACTTGTCCCCCTAAGTCATTAAGTTGAGGGTTCAGTCCCTCCAAAAATCAAAGAAATGCTCTGAGCCTTTTTGACTTGTAGGATTTAGGTACTAGAACTTATTTATGGGAAATTAGTGAAATAAAGGGGTGAAATGAATGAAGGGATGTTAAATAAACCATATTGTGAACCATTGTCTTTTCTTTGTTTACTGCTTATGCTCATTTGAAAGATGCATTTAAAACAATGACATAAGTGCTTTTGTGTAATCACATGATATTTCTACAACCTTTCTACTACTTACCCATTTACTCATCCTACCATTTTTTCTTCATTTTATTTGGGTGCATTTAAGCTAGCAAACCCTTATCAATCTTTTCTTTTCTTTTACAAAGTAAACTATCTAATTCTAACCTTATATCATCCAAGGGCTCAGATTAAATTGATGAGCTCCTTTTATTTACTCTACCTATCTAATGATCTACCAAGATTATATTGTTTGGTCATATTTTATTCTCTAACTACAAACATAAAATTCAAGACACGAAATAACCAAGTTTAAACATTTTGACTATCATGGATTGTGGCATGAGTAACAAGCTGCACACAATCTTTTATTATGCATAAAAGTAAATAGTAGTGGCATTTTGACTTGCTCACTTTCATGGTCTCTTTTTGTCTTTTGGGGTTCATATATTTTCATTTTTTGACCTTTTCTTATTCTTTTTTTCCTTTGATTATTCTTTTAGGACCTACCCTCTTTACATTTTTTAATTTCTTTAATATGGAAAACATTTGCAGAAAGCAAAGGTATTACAAGGCTTAACATTAGTCATTCAAAATTATGACTCCTATTGGTATAGGAACCTAACACATGTTATTAGAGCTTATCATTTTACCGGTACCTCTAAGCTCAATTTCATTTCCTTCTGAAAAAAATATTATGAAAATATCTTGGAAATTAAGGGCCATTATGCCCAATGATTGCAACCATTGAACCCCTAATACAACATCAACACCACCCATTTGGATTCAAATCCTGGGACTAACCAATAAATAATCGCCCATATTCAACTTAATATTATTGCACTTCCCTAAAAAATTTATGGTACCTCTAATATGCAATCATGACTTGAAATTTTGTGTTGGATATACAAAGCAATTAAGAAGTGTTGGCTGGATAAATCATTCTTGCGGACAAGACCGATCTCCCTAGTATCAACAGATATCTAGCAACAAGCAGGACAAGCAAATCTACCTCTCTCTAAACATATTGAGATTCATTAATAAAAACTAAAGAGGTGTTTTATACCCTACCTTAAGTCCAACGCTAGTTTGTGGCAGCCATACTTCAACCATCTGAAAGATTTTCCTTTTGAGAGCCTGCAATTACAAACAAGCACACATCAAATAACACCTGCATAGCTAATATAATAAATCATATTTATCATGGTGATCAAGGAATCTATGAAATAAAACATAAAACACAGCTTATTGAGAAAAATAAACTTGATTGTATTAACTTTGAAAATAGAAGAACTTTACAACCTTTGGTGCGTTGATGTTGTACAAGCTCCTGCTAGGGTCCGAAACAGGAATCTCCTCTACTTTGAGAAGCCTCACACTCTTCCAAATGAGAACAACAAGGTATGTAATATTTCGTCACAAAATCTCAATTAGGAAGACTAAGTTCTGGCAGCATTTCACCTCAAAAATATTCAGCTTTCAACTTCCCAAGTAACCAGCACAATGCTTCATTTTATAGTGCAAAGGAAGGAGGTTACAGTCCACCTATGAAGGGATAGAGTCCTCCTTCAAAGGGATAAGCTCCTCACATCAAGGGTTTAGCTCCTTAAGGTATGGGATGCATGAACTTTAAAGGAACGAACTTGCCACCTCAAGATTCCTTCTAGAAGCTTCCAGAAATGACTCAAAGTGAGTTTTTAAGAATGTACTTGCGCCTTTTTTACTTTTACAGGGGTCCACACCCATTACACAGAGATAGAGCGGTCAGGTGTGCAGGGGACATGACCATTAGGTGCGGGACCGCCGGTAGTGCTAAGAGAAAGTGCGGAACCAGAGTTTTAGAGACTTTTAAGGGCTTTCTCTTATTTTCAAGGCTTGACATGAAGAAATGAGGTTTAAGACTTGTAAAGGAGGAAAGTATGAGAGGTGATAGACTCACATTGATTGCAGAATGTCATGGTGACAATATTTTGTGCAACAGATTGCCCCCTAAAGTGTGAAGTCTGTAATAGATGAGGATAACATTTGTCATCTAAGAAGAGTGAAGTATTTTATCATTTCAAGGGTCATCCTGTGGACACCCCAGTCGGAACCTGTAAAAACATTCAATACAAAATATATATATGTGAACATATCATCGCTGAGGTAGGCATTCCCATGCTCAAATCAAAACTGACTAGAAAACTAACTAAACTGCTCTGATACAGGAATGATTTTGTAATACATCACAAGCATAAACATATGTAGACACAGTATGGGTGCAACCATATGTTTATGAATAGTCCACTGTATAATGAATAACAAAATTCCTCGCAGCCTGGATGGTGGAAACTAGATCCAGGGTCTTGATTTCTACTTCCCAAACTAGTACGATTCAATCCATGTGAATGAATGTGTCGAAGTCAAACATGGTAGAAACCACTTGATTACCAGTCAATGATGTGAATTGTTAAAAAGTGTGAGAGAAACCACCAGTAATGTCAATGGCTCTCAAAGTACCCAGTACAATCCATGAAATGTGAATAGATGAGTTGATGTCGAACATGTCATAGAATCCTTTGATAAAAGGTCAATGATGAAACCTGTCATCAAAGGCAAGAAACCTGCCATTAGGGCATGCAGATTCCAAGGTATTGACGATTTCTAGATCATATTTCTAGATAATGAGTTGAAGTCGATAGAAAGCGATCTGTCGTAGGCAGGCCCACAACATGGAATCATAGATCAAGTTTGAAGAAATATATTTGGCAAGGACTAACTCACGGATGGTCAAGATGGATGACAGATATTTTGCAGATGAATGGTTTATTTGAACTAACCTCTTGAACACATAACGACACTGCATATGGTTTGGTGACAATTGACCCAAAGCTAATACCCAGAAACCGGCTTAAGACTTTCAATATGGTTTGATTAACTGTTAGGTGAACAAAAAGTGTCATGTTCAAGAGTGGTTATATGCTTTTCTAAAACACAAAGCATAACAAACAGGTTCATTTTTCTCTCTTTTTCCCCACCATTTCTGGCAAGTACCTCTTTATTTTTGACAAGCTTGAGGAGGATAACATTTGCTTGGTTATAAGCTCATCCTTCGGATGAGTCCAACTTAGTTTAAAATTCGAACCCTAAGAAGGAGTGGTTTGCTCCTGTTTAAAATTGAACAGGTCCTTTACTGTTAAATTTTAACGAGTCCAGTATAGGAAAAACTCGGTGTTTTTCAATTTTAGGGAGTCAGAAGAAAAACTTAAGAAAACTCCATGGATGTCCTTTTTCATAAATTTGTGTCTCCCAAGCTCAAAAAAGTATAAAATAATACATGAGAGAACCGCTTGACCATTACGACCAAGGATTACTTTTCATAATTAGTGGTCCCGATTCGAAAAAGTAAAAAAGCGATCAAAGACACGTCGTTTTATGACCAATATCGAACTTGAAACGACAAAAGTCCGGCAATCTTTTCATGTTTATACAGTCAGAAAAGAGTTGTAAGTGGACCATCCTTTTAATTTTGTTTAACGAGTTAAAAAGGAAAAAACTCAGCAATCTTTTCATATTTTACGAGTAAAAAAAGAGCTTAAAGAGGACTCGTCCTTTTAAGTAACGAGTGGTATAAAGGGTAGAAACTGGTTCTAGAAATGGAGGAACTACTCAAAACATGTAATGGTTAAGAGGCTGGCTAATAAAACCACTCATAGATGCAGTCCCTCAGGAAGGGTAAACAACCAAGTGAAAGCATATGATCGGCCAAAGAGATGGTGGCAATGGAATGAAAACAACCAAGGCTCATCTAGCAGAATTTAGAGGATAAAAATGGAAATCATGAGATGTAAATTGGGTATAGGTTCATTTTTACACAAGCTTGAACCATAGAGAACTCTTCTTGGATTTGGTTTCATGTTTACACAAGCTTGAAACGAAATACTATGCTTGTTATAAGTTCGCATGCCCCCAACATAATGACGTAAAATGACGTACATGCCCCCCAAGCTTCATTGCATTCAACCAGGTGGATGGAATGAAGGTTCACTTTCGAGATCTTGGAAAGACTTGACTTGGAAAGGGAGTTGTTTCATTTTTTAACGTGCTTGACACAAGACAAGGAACTATGCTCATGACATCCAGTTTCATTTTTTAACGAGGTTGACACCGGAACAAACTATCCTCGCTGACTCCTTGTTTCATTTTTTAACGAGCTTGACACAAGACCAGGAACTATGCTCATGACATCTGGTTTCATTTTTTAATGAGGTTGACATGGGAACAAACTATCCTCGCTGACTCCTTGTTTCATTTTTTAATGAGCTTGACACAAGACCAGGAACTATGCTCATGACATCCGGTTTCATTTTTTAACGAGGTTGACACGGGAACAAACTATCCTTGCAACATGTCAAGAGTCAGAAAATGACTGTACCACTTGATACACAATTTCAAAGGGCTTCAAAGGCATCGCACTATCAAATGAATCCACCTTGGAATCAGAATGTACGATCCAAGGATCATCAAAAGAAATAGTGTTCGATGAAATCATATGAATGGATTGAATAGAAGGCGATATGTTAGGAGGAGGGACGGAAAAAGTTCCTAGTAAACCAGAATCTTTAATCAAACCTACCCCAACATCCTTGTAAGGGATAGTCGTGTTACTGACATGCTGAACACTATCAGTAGAGGCTGGGTCAGATGAGAAATAACTCAGCTGCTCTATCATAATGATCTTTCCGTTATGAGGAAACTTGACAAGCCGAAAGACCGATGAAACAATAACAGTCATAGAATAAGATCAACTGCGACCCAGGAGAAGGTTGTAATCTAGAGGTGCATCAACCACTTCCACATCTAGATTTACAGTTTTGCCTTCAACCCCTATAGGTAAATCTTCCAAAATACCAAAAGGATGGAACCCTCAGCCATCAAAATCCTTTAGAATCGTTGGAGACTGATTGACTGTAAGAGAACCAAGATATCTCCAACACTAGATCGACATAGTACGTGTGGAAGCTCCCTCATCAATCACAGTCCTAAAGCAAGGCTTGTTTTTATTATCACTGGAATCTGGAAAGCCATTTGATGAGGAAGGTGGGGTGTACTATTCTCTAAATTGAAGATTATTAGGTTCGAATCCTGAATATCAATAGCTCCTATAGCAGACAATAGTAATTTACGTTGTGCTGGACATGATTGCAGCACCTCCAAAGCCGACATTTCCAAAGGGGAAATAGCTAAGTCTTCAACAATGTTATAATTCTGAGCAGCTCTCGCATGTGGATTGAAAGCTGACTTCCAAAGTATACCTTTTGCAGGCGTTTGATTACTAAGTCAGGGTTAGGTTTCTCGATTTGTAGCGGATCAGAACCAGAAGGAGTTGAATTTGATGGGTTTGACTTAGAAGATTCTACTTCCTTACCACCAACATGATTTTTACTACCATAATCTTGCGATCGCGTTGCAATCCTGACATGAGACATCATCATTATGGGTTCTTCTGAGGCATTTGAGGAAGAACTAATCATTTTACTATCTTGACTAGGAAAACGATCCTTCAATACAACAGGCGTTTGAGAACCTTTGACGATTTTCAAAACCTCAGCTCGATGTGGGCAGTCTCTTGTAAAATGTTCCTCGTCACAAATGAGACAAGGATAGCGAGGTTTACGTTTCTCGTCAGTAGATTCAGTTTTATCTAATTTCTCTTTTGAGTTTTGTTTATTTTTCTTCTTCCCTTTCTTTTTACCACCAGATTTTGATTTGGCTGTAGATGATTCTACGACATGAATATCGGCAGGAATTTCAGTGGAAGAGTCTCCTGTCGGGGAATCTGGTAAAGCTATAATAGGAGAAGAATTCCTTGAAGATTTCTTCTTTATTTTGGTACTAACTGAACCAATCATACCATCAGCGGCATGAGACCCTAAAGGAGCTGCAGTTATTTGATTTTGTTTTGGAAGATCGGGGATTTTTTCGCGTAAAGTACCTGATTGCGTATAAACGAGGTCAAGGTACTGAGATTGAGCAATTACTTGCTCTTCAGTGACAAATCTTGCCTTAGCTACATCCTCAGTGATTTTAGGTAATAATGATTTAACGAACCATTCTGCTAAAATTTGATCCGGAATAAAAACTTTCACTAAACGTCGTCTACGTCACCATTCATGAATATGATCTGAAATATATGTGGACGTTGACTGTTTTAATGAAGTTAATAATTCCATGCCATTGTCATATCTGACAGGAAACTGAAAATGAGTTAAGAAAGAAGTGGCTAACTGACTAAAATTATAAAAGAAGCTCGTGGTAACTCAATGTACCACTTGGTAGCAAGACCAATCAGAGTGCGTTGAAAAAGACGTAAGCGAATTGAATCATCGATAGTGGAATTAGATGCACACCAGAGGTGATAAGTCATCACATGGTTTGATAGATCCTCTCCTGATTTACCTTCAAACTTCGGGATATCAATGGGCAACTTATTCGGCATTAGCGGCCAAAACGGAAGATAATTAATTGGATCGTTCGTAAGGTGTGACAAATCAGGCAAGTCCAAAGTTGCAATAAACAGTAACTGATGGTTAGGGTCGCAAAAACCTTGGGTCATAAGACCAGCTCTAGGAGGAGGATATCCAAGATAACTTGGAATTGGAATTACATTTGGAATATTATATCCTCTCAGAAAACCAAGATTAACCCGACCAAACTAGGGTTGTTGAGGTTGCTGATAAGTATATCCAGGGTACGGTTGATACTGGTAAATTAGGCTTTGCACAGCAGCACCAAATTGGTATTGTCCTTGGTATGGTCGATAAGTGAATTGTGGTTGACTTGTGACAGCCGTACTTGGACCAAGTTGTCCTATAGGCATTTGAACCGAAGTCTAAATTGTAGGTCCCAACTGTGGTAAAGAGGCTTGAGGAGTCTGCACTGATGCAGGAACAGTAGAAACCGGAGCTGCCGATACTCCAGAAGTAGGTGGGGTAGATTGAACAGAAGCTGCAGTAGTTGCAGCAGCAGTTTGAGGCGGAGTTCGAGGCGAACTAGGCCCAGGCTGCTGAACTACACTAGGTGCAGAAGTTTGAATAGTAGACTGGATAGGTTGCTGGGTTGAACCGGAAACCAAAGATTGTCCAGATTGAGCTGAGAATTGCATGTTAGGTTGCAAAATCTGTTGAGTTTGAGATGGATCCCACACCATGTTCATTCCGGGGTATGGACCCATAAAAGGTTGAGCATATGAAGGGCCATAACCAGGTTGAGCATAGGGTTGATAATTAAATGGTACATTTCTAGCTCCTTGTACAAATGATTGACCAGAAGGTGGTTGGAAAACTTGAGTTGGGTACTGACCTTGAGGTTTATAACCTTGAGGCACGTACTGAAACTGGGGTTGAACTTGAGGTATATATTGGTACTGGGGTTGACCTTGAGGTATGTATTGAGTCTGGGGTTGCCCTTGAGGTATGTACTGTCCCGAAGGTATGTACTGTCCTTGAGGTTGCCCCCCAAGCGATAAATGACTACCTTGAGGTTGCTCCCCAGGTGGTATTTGAGTACCTTGAGGTTGCCCCCCAGGTGGTAACTGACTACCTTGAGTTTGCCCTCCAGGCGGTAACTGACTACCTTGAGGTTGCCCTCTAGGCGGTAACTAATTATCTTGAGGTTGCGGATTTGGAATAGTACCAGACATCATAATAATTTCTTCTAAGCTCAACGGTTGAGTTCTGTTATTACCAGTTGATATCCCATGTTCAATTGGTTGAGGAGATGCTCCTGAAAAAGTACTAGTGAGTGACTGATACCTAGAAGGAATAGAAGGACCACCATATAAAAATGTTTCCGGTGTTTGGGAAAACATGGATGACTGTCTCGACATATTCAATGGAGGATAATAACCTCTAGGTGTTGGATGAAAAGGAATTTGAGGTGGTGAAAAACTAAGACCCGAATTTTCTAAAAAGTTGGTTAATGAGACGCATCAAGTGTCACTCCTAAAAGGACTGTATAAAATTGATTCACGCTCCCTAAGTTCTAAAGTTGGTTGATTTTCAGGGAGAGTTATATCTTCTTCCGGACTAACAAGTTCTTCAATAGAAATGAGTCCAGAAGGAAGATTTTGGGTAATGATACTTCCTACCCTGGGTGAACCAGGACCACTAGAAGTTGGACAAGCAAATCTTGAAGATGGAGTAGCAGCAGGTTCAGTTTCAGGCTCAGAAATTTCAAGTTCTTCAGCTAATTCACTGGTAGAAGAAATACTACCAGTAACTTCGGAAAATGAAATTTGTTCAGAAATATACTCTGTTGCTTGAACTTGATAATCAGGATGAACAATTAAAGAAGACTCTTCGGCTTCCGGTGACCCAATTCTATTATCACTAGGTGATACAAGAGCTCATAGCTCTTCAAGCTGGCTTGGTGTATACTTGGGAGGTTTCCCCCGAAGTCTACAGGATTGTCTCGGTAATTTAGCCACGATTAAATATTTAATTACTTCACATGCAAACAAAGAAAATATCAATAAAACCACCTAAAGTCTCTAAAGAACCAAACAATTGAAATACACGCATAAAAAAAATCTAAGAGTTCAAACCACATACAAACAGTAACTTTCTGTACCAAAAACACTAGCTGGTGATGAAATCCAACGTCACAAAATTCAATACAGAAAGGGCGGTTGGAACAGTTACCCCAACAACCTACTTAATGAAACAGACTGGCACAAGTTTCTTCACAAAAACCGTCTTGAGTGAAGAGAACCCCCCAAAGAGTCCAAGTGAGTCTAGTCGACATCTGCTCCAGGTACAGTGAGACCCATCCTTCACCATCACCTTAGGAAAGAATCTTAAGATTATGGTCACTAAGGATACCAACAGTAACAAAGACAACTGGGGGAACAGTCTACGATCCGATCTACGCGCAAAGGTAGAGTAACGAAGCTCAATTCGCTTGAAGGCTCCTCGACATGATCAATCTGAGGTTTACCAACAAATGACCCCAAGCTCCTTGACAATGGTTGATCCGAGGTTTACCATTTTTAATATGAGCAAATCTTCTATCTTTCCCAATGAGACAGACTTGATTGTCTCAAAGGTTTGGACATGATCTCGTGATTGACTTATTTAAGAGGGGCTTCCCAGATTATATCAATTACAATTGGATTTATTTCCTACTACAAGATATAGCTACTTCTTTGTTTTAACTATCTTGGAGAGTTAATTTTTCCCTACTCCAAGATACCTGCCTAAGCTATATTGGTGATAAGAGCCCTAGAAATAAAAAGATTGCTAGATCAATTTTAATTAAGCGTTATTTTTATGGGTTGTTTCTTAAGTCAATAGGTATGGAGATGAAACTTTGATGGTGTGAAGACTCGACTCCAAAAACACTAAAAAATTCACCTAAGATGATAAACAATCCTTTTTCCTTTAATGAATTTCTAGCTAAAAGAAAGAGTTGAGAATGCAATTCTTTGAAAAACAAATCTTTCTTTCAACATGTAAATGAAAAGAAAATCTTTTTTGTCTTTTTCAATAAACTCAAAATGAGACTACTAATTATGCTCACAAAAAATCCCTTTCTTTTTCAACACTCAAAAACTACAGAAAACAATTTCTTTCAAAAGAGATTCTACAATTTCTAGAAAACACTCAAAACTATAAAATTCTAATCTTGAGTTCTAAAAACTTCTAAAAACCTAATTGAAATAAAAGATTCAAATTCTTTTCAAGCACATTTTACTTAGTTATTTAGTAAACTAAGGATTAATTTGTTTAGAATAACAAATCAATCAAAAAACACCCAGCTATGTTTTCTTTTATAAAAATGAAATTCAAAACTTACAAGCAAGTTCGTTCAAAGCTTTGCAAAGAGAAAACGAAATCTATTTCTCAGCAACGACATATTTCACAAATTAGTCAGACTCATCAAGAAGACAAAAAAGACCAGGGTAATCTAAGGTTTCTTAGGCTTCTAATCTCTGAGTCACTACAAAGACCAAGCGAAAATCAATCCAGGCATGCAAAACTTCTAGAAAATCACCTAAAATAAAAATGCCAATGGAACTCACTCATAAGAGATTCTTAATAGAATACATGCAGATCTGGGTAGACACTAAAAGGCGTAAATAAAAAACTAAAATTAATTGGAGGAAAACATTTTAGGTTTTTCAAAAATTTTAACAGGGTCTGCTGGCTTCCAATAGAACCAGATGCGGTACCGCTCTGTGTACTAAAGGAAAAATGTGGATAGGTCCGCACTATCTGTAAAAAGAAAGTACGATTCCCTGTAAACTTTGGAAAAACAAAAAAAATCCAGATCCTAAAAACTACCCAATCCCACACACATCAAGCAAAAACCAGAAACAAGAAGTTTCTCAAGTCAAAGAAAAGGAAAACCAAAAAACCAAATTCAGCTCCCCAGTATGGTCGCCAATTTGTTGGCCAAATAAATCATTCTTGCGGACAAGACCGATCTCCCTAGTATCAACAGATATCTAGAAACAAGTAGGACAAGAAAATATACCTTTATCTAAACATATTGTGATTCATTAATAAAAACTAAAGAGGTGTTTTAGACCCTACCTTAAGTCCAACGCTAGTTTGTGGCAGCCATGCTTCAATCATTCGAAAGAGTTTCCTTTTGACAACCCACAATCACAAACAAGAACACATCAAATAACACTTGCATAGATAATATAATAAATTATATTTATCATGGTGATCAAGGAATCCATGAAATAAACCATAAAACACAACTTATTGAGAAAAATAAACTTGATTGTATTAACTTTGAAAATAGAAGAACTTTACAACCTTTGATGCCTTAATGTTGTACAAACTCCTCCCAGGGTCCGAAATAGGAATCTCCTCTACTTTGACAAGCCTCACACTCTTCCAAATGAGATCAATCTCATTTGGAAGGGTATGTAATCTTTCCTCACAAAAGCTCAATTAGGAAGACTAAGTTCCAGCAGCATTTCACCTCAAAAATATTCAGCTTTCAACTTCCCAAGTAACCAGCCCAATGCTTCATTTTACAGTGCAAAGGAAGGAGGTTACAGGTCCACCTATGAAGGGATAGAGTCCTCCTTCAAAGGGATAAGCTCCTCAAATCAAGGGGTTAGCTCCTTAAGGTATGGGATGCATGAACTTTAAAGGAGCAAACTTGCCACCTTAAGATTCCTTCTAGAAGCTTCCAGAAATGACTCAAAGTGAGTTTTTAAGAATGTACTTGCACCTTTTTGACTTTTACAGCAGTCCGTACCCATTATATAGAGTTAGAGTGGTCAGGTGCGCAAGGGACATGACCATTAGGTGCGGGACCGCAGGTAGTGCTAAGAGAAAGTGCGGAACCAGAGTTTTAGAGACTTTTAAGGGCTTTCTCTTATTTTCAAGGCTTGACATGAAGAACTGAGGTTTAATACTTGCAAAGGAGGAAAGTATGAGTGGTGATAGACTCACATCGATTGCAGAATGTCATGGTGACAATATTTTGTGCAACAAGAAGCTTTACTAATTTGTAATTGATGAAGTTATGGGTGCTACCTGAATCAATCAATAATGTTAGCCTTTTTCATTTGATATATCCTTATATATTGAGACTTCACAAATGTTGGTCAATGCATGACAAGAGATTGTTGGAGTAGTCTCTTCTAGCTCTAGATCTTGTGAAGTTTCCACTTCTTTATCTTCTTGATTTTCACAGTCTATATAAAATAATGTTTTCTCACTACTTTTATGCCCTTTACTATACTTGTTGTCACAGTTGAAACATAGTCCCTTTTCTTTTCTTTCATCCGTTTACAAAAGAGTCAACTTGTCGGTTAACGAAAGGGAGCATGATTTTTTCTATAGATATTAGTGAGAAAATTTATAGTGGCCTTATTTTTACTTTCAACTTTCTTTGCCATACTGAAAGCATGCTCTAGAGATTTAGGTTTAAAGATACACACCTCATGTTGGATTTTTTCCTTTAAATTTCCCATAAATAGGTTTAAAAATTTATCCTCTCAAATATTCTTTACTCCAAGACTCAATTTTTGGAATTATTAAATGTTCTATGTAAATTGACCTTTTTGTCAAAGACTTACCATTTGGATAAAGAATGTGTTTCTATTGATATTCCCATAATGTGTTATCAATTCCTCTATAAAAATGGACCAAGATATAATATAATCCTTTTTTCTTTCTATTGAGCCTCATTATTGTAACAAAAATGCTACAACTCCCAAGGTTATCCACTTAAATCATCAACCTGAGGTTTGTACAAACTTAATAGGTGTCGAAAATATATGTGCAACATGCAATGTGTCCTTCTTTCATTGATCTGATGCAATGAAGTGAATGTCATAAAATCAAAGACTCAACTAATTGTAGAAATGGAAAAACTACACTATTTTCAAGAAATGGAAATTATTCTTACTCAAATGTAAATGTTAATCCTAATTTTAGAAATGTAAAGGCTATACTACTTGCAAAAATGTAAACATTGAGCTAGAAAAATGTAAATGTTGCATTGAAAGGAAAACCTGGTATATGGAATGGAAATAAAAACGCTTGAAATAGAAGCCATAGATTAATGATAAAGAAAGAAAACTAATATACCTTGCATGAAGGAAAGAACATGTAATCAATTAGTGCATCTAAGAGTTTATACCCATTGATAGAGTTCATTATATGTGGAAATCAAGAAAATCATTATTATGTTATCCAATTCATAAATTTGTCCACTAACCCAAATTGCAGAGGTGAATTGAAATGGAGAAGAGGCAAGCCTTAAGAGGTATTTGGTGTTACTCAATCATGAATTCAAAGCCTAGGGGTCATGATTCAAGACTAAGTGACAAAAAGAAAGCTTTTCGAGCAAATATAGTCAATCTTACACGTGTTACAGAACTACTAGAGGACTGTTACTCCTCGAGATAACTTGCCGAATTCCAAAGAAAATAAAATGAAAATGAGATCGGATTTTTTTATTTTTATTTATTTATTTTTTTAAAATTAGGATGTCCTAGGACTCCATCCCAAGTGGAATCACTCAAAAATACCCCTGCTAACATGTGCTAAAAAATAGCAGAAAATTACAACTCTAAAAACTAGAATTTCAAGGATTAATGAGCTAGTTAACATACCAAATGCCTAACCTAATCAAGTGAAAATGATATTGGGTAAATTTTTTTATTATCTTGAATTATTTTATGACTCAACACAAGTGGAATAAACTCAAATTAAGCTCATTAACATTTTATAAAAAATAGAAAACTATTACTACTATTTTGCTATTCCAGAAATTCTAGATTTGTCAACTAGTATACCAATCCAAGTAGCTCAATGATGAAAATGACTTTTCAAAGCTGTTATAAGGATGAATCATGCTTTAGAATCTGTAAATAACCTGCAAAACAACTCACTTCAATCATTTAACCAATGTAACCTACAATAAAGAAGTATGAATAGTAAATGCGAAAATAAGAGATGACGGTGAAAAATGCATTCAAAGGAAATAAAGAGATTATAAAAGAGGGCTTTGAGGCTCTTGTGATAGCCAATACCAAGGATACTCATATTAATATGAAGGAAACCAAGCTTTAGAAGCTAAAAATGGCACCAAACTTCATTATTTGAATCAATCCAAGTACATCCTTGCTAGAAATGAAAGTGGAGCTCCTAAATAACAAGTTTTCTCCACAAGAAGAATAAGAAATATATGCCTCTAGAGGAAAATTAAAATTGGTACTTATACAAAGTGATGAGGAAGAATTATCCTTGAAAGGAGACAACTTTCCCCTCCAAAATTCCTCAAAAAGTGGATCTAGTTCCCAACACTAGGAATTTGCATTAAATGACAGGGAGCACATTCCTAGATTTTTTCAATCATTGGAGCTCCATAATATGTTCAATAATTTCATAATATCTTTTTCATTCATTATCCAATATTGTTCCATCTTGTAGCAGGGAGAAAGTCCCTAGATTATCTCATCCTCCAAGTCTTCATAATATTCCCAATATTCTCACAATATTCCAGAAAAATAAATAATATTAGGCACAAATATGCAATTATCTCTAAAACTTCCTAATGGACATATTAAAGGTAAAAATATGTTATCTAATGCAAAAGATATGTTTAATGTGTTGAAGGATGGTCATATGGGCCTTAATTTGTGTCTAATTTGGAGGCCCATCACTTCCACATAGCCATTTGATATCATACATGTTGGTCTTTTTCTAAAAATATGTATTTACCTTTTGTAAGGATGCCACTTGGTGTAGATCAAGGTATTTCTCCATCTGAAATTTCCATATTACAAGATCATTAGCATCAATTTCCTCATATCAATTTTTAGAATGTAGTAGTTCCTTGGTGCTAACGTGAAGCCGTGATGATGTGGATCTTTTATCGAAAAATCATGATTATGGTTATGTGGTTCACAATTTGTGCTTTCTAATTGTGATAGCATACTCCCGATATGATTTGGATTCTCAAAAACATGCTTCTCCTTATGTTATAAATTTCCTTATATCTTCACATTGCTTTTAGGAAGCCTCTCCAAGAGAATATTTTCCATGGAAATCATGGATTTTTGTATTTCTTCCTTATTTTCATTCATCTTTTTTTCTATTCCTTCTCTATTTTAATTCATATTTGTTTCCATTTCTCTTTTAATATTTTCTTGAGAACTTGAGAAATCTGCGTTTTCCAACATACTACCATCCATTTCATTAACTTTATTTTCTAATTGAGATAACATTAATTTTAATTCTTCACTTTCTTCATGAGTCAAGGATGGACCTTCAATAGATTTAATTGGTGTAGTAAATGTATTTGGAGGTGAGATGTAAAATGAAAACAGCCCTCCTCTTTATTTCAACAAAAAGGGGGGATATTCTAATGAACAATTAGGTCACTAGTAAGTTATGTACCTTAATTTTGAGAATATCAAAACAATTGAAGTTTTATTGATATATATCTGAGATTTTAGGCTTTCTGGATCTGAAAATTTGTTCTTTAGTACTCATATTTGTATTTTCTACAATTCCATAAGTGTGAATTGAATTCGATGTGAAAACTTAAAGTTATAGTAACTTTCTGAAATCTTGCTGATTTTTTAACCTCTTCCTACTAGTAAACTTGTATAGTGTGGCATGTGTCCAATTCTTGAAATATAATTTTGGAACTTGTACCTGAGGTACTTTGTATGTCTCCTGAATTCCTAAATATTTCACAATTTGAAAATTTGCAGGAAAGAAGATATAGCAAAAATACCAAGTTGACTCATTTAAAATTTATTTCATGAATTTTCAGAAACCCTAACTTCCATAGAGTATAACTATGAAATTATAGAAAACAAATTATGAAAATGGAATCAACTAGTCCTCAACATTTTTTATTACTATGGTCCAAGTTTCACTTTATGGAGCCTTATAGAAATTTTTTTATAGCACAAATGCGAAATTGACTTGTTTGAGACTAATTTCTAGAGCATACAAAAACCCTAACTTCCTTGGAGCATATCTCCATAAATACAGTGAAATAATATCCATAACTTTGACCAAATGTTAACCATTATTTTCCCTCAACATGGTCCAAGTTTCACTTTAGAATCGTCACAAAAAAAAGAGCGAAAATTATGAACTAACATGTTTGAGACATAATTTAGGAGCATTCAAAAAACCCTAACTTCCTCAGGAAATACCTCCAAAAATGTAGTGAATGAAGGTCTGAAACTTGAACTAAAGATTTTCCTTGGTGTCTTCTCAATATTCTATATGTTTCACCATCTGAAATATCCTAGAAAAGAAGTTATAGCAAAAAATCCATGATGACATGTTTGAAGTAGAAAAACCCTAGGATCAAGAGCTCTGATACCAAATGTTATGATCCTTGTGCCCTAAAAATGATCATAAAACGATAATTACAATCTAATTCAAGGGGGGAATGTCCTTTTATAATAAATTCAATGAAAAATACAATATTTGATGATCCTAAGACTAGGACTCTTTAGTGTATATATAGGATACAAAGGGTACAATTATAATAAAATGAGACCATGAGGGGTTCTAGCCTACATAATAATATAAGAATAGAAATGTAATCACTCAATATAAGGCTTAATAAGGGGTTTTTGGGTTAACATGGAGCTTACATAGGGCTTAACAGACACATCCTTACTATGTTTCAAACACTTTTCCATGTTGATGATATTGAGGCTATCATTGAGGATCTAAATGTAATGTGGTGCAATGTTCCAATTGGAAAACCTTTTGTAAAGTAAAATTCGTAAATTGCTTAGTCCCCATTATGACATTACCTAAACTAAGGAATGGGAAATAACTAAGGATGTATAAGAAAGGTTCATAAAATGGATGGATGAGATCAACTACATGTGAACCAACATGTGTATACATTGTTGGAAACTAGATCACTACCAAGGGGGGTGAATTAATAGTGATGACCTTTATATCAATTTAACTTTTTACCAGATTATTAATTTCCACACACATCCACAATATTATCTTATCAAAATATGAAAGAAACAATAAATTCAAGAATAATAACCATGGAAAAAATCATCACAAGCATGCACACATAAGAACACAAGTATTTTTGCTGGAAACCCTTTCGAGAGAAAACCACCCTATTGCTGCTACACTGCTCGATTCTTCTATTAATCTGCTAAACAAGATTTTACATGGATTAGCTTACACCCATAAGATGGAAACGAAAGATTCAGTTTTTATTACAGTATGTTGGCACCTATCAATTAGGAATATTTTTTTATCTCACTAATTTATGGAAATCTATCTAATGGAAGCACCCACGACCAATGACCCTTGCCCAACATCCATTGGACTATCCAACACCGAATGGGTGGAGAAATCTATTCCTTCTACTAAATATGACAAATCAGTGTCTACTATGAAGCCTCCACACCTTCACTTCCTCCATTTGAACCACATTTCATAAATGTTTCATATTGTGTTCTTAATCTACTCAACATGAGCAACCCAATAGCACCATCGTTATGCACATAAAATCTGAATCAAAACTTTCCTCGGAGGAGGGAAATTCTTCTCTTCTTCTCACACCAAAACTCTACTCTCTAACACACCACAAGTTTCCAATTCTCTTCCATTTGCAACACATAAATTATGAATTTTGTTATCAATTCTATCTCTAATTTCTGCATATAACACTTTCATAAAACACTGTAAAATTATGTGAGCATCTGCTCCAATCTCTAATCACTCTCAACACCCTCTTAATGGCATACTCTCACACTCTCAATGGAAACAAACCAACCAACCAACAACACTATTTTCTTTTTCACATAAGTAAAAGCCAAAATATCCTCAACAATTCTCCAAGTGAATACCACAGGAAAATTATGCCAATACCCAAGACATAGGTACCATGGTAATCTCCAAACTAATACCATGGGAATATACTATGGTTATATCAATGCCAAGGACACCTGTACCATGGTAATCTCCAAACCAATACCATGGGAAAATACCTTGGTTATGTCAATACCAAGGACACATGTACCATGGTAATCTCCAAACCAATACCATGGGAAAATACCATGGTTATGTCAATACCAAGGACTCTTGTACCATGGTAATCTCCAAAACAATACCACGGGAAAATACCATGGTTATGTCAATACCAAGACTATCTACACCAAGGTAATATCATGTGCCAACCTACTCCACACACACATACCAATACCATGGTAATGCCAATACCAAGAATACATGTACCATGGTAATATTTTACTCATTCTCAATCAAATACCAAGGTAAACCATTTAGCTTCCATACCAAATACCATGGGAACCATCCTTGGTAACATTGTATAACCAAATAATCATATGCATAACCAATGCATATCCAAACACCTCACCACCATCCAACTCTATGGAACAACAACAACAACATTATCATGAGGACCTGTTGGGATGGGGTCCCCTGGGTCAGTTTTGGCGTTAAAAACCCAAGTTTTGATGTAATTTTTGTGAAAAGATGTAAAGTCTCTACGATTTGTGGATGCGGAGTGCATAGGTAATTAGGAGTAAAAGGGGTTTTAGCTCCTTGTTTATGTAAATTTGAGTCGGTTTTGAGATCCACCCATGGTACACAGACCATAGGATGTTGGCATTATGATTCTGGTATGGCTTTATGATACATATGTTGTACTTGATGGAAACCCACTCATCTCAGATAATAAATTATAGTGTAGATAAAAGTTCACGCACTTATATGCAGAGAAAAGTTTATTTCATGTAGAGAAAAGTTCAAGCACTTATATGTAGAGAAAAGTTTATTTCATGTAGAGAAAAGTTCACGCACTTTTATGCAGAGAAAAGTTTATTTCATGTAGAGAAAAAGTTCACGCACTTTCATGCAAGGAAAAGCACGTATATGTTGGAGAAATTACCTTTGGTCCATGGTAGTTAGTCCTTGGTATTTGAACCTATGAGGAAAAGCACGTATATGTTGGAGAACTTACCTTTGGTCCATGGTAGTTAGTCCTTGGTATTTGAACCTATGAGGAAAAGCGCGTATATGTTGGAGAACTTACCTTTGGTCCATGGTAGTTAGTCCTTGGTATTTGAGCCTATGGTTTTGGACCATGGTACTTCGTCAAAAGTGTTGATCTCACGTAATTTCATGGTTGGTTCATGGTATTAGTCCAACAGTTTTTTTGATCCTATGGTTTTGGCCCGTGGTATTGTGAAAGGCCTAAGCCTATATAAAGCAAAGGAGATCACTTGGCTAATTCATTCTTGCAATTGAATATCTTAAGATCTGAAATATTGGGTTATTATTTTGAAAGTTTGATCTATGAAAGTGAAGTTGAAAGCGAATCTATGAAGGGTGATCTCTCGAGCGCTGCAGCTGCGGAAGTGCAGAGGCGCCACAGAAGGCGCAGTGTGGAGGTGCCACAGAAGGCGCAGTGCAGAGGCGCCACAGAAGGCGCAGTGCGGAGATGCCACAGAGGCGCCACAGAAGGTGCAGTGTGGAGACGCCACAGAGGCGCCACAGAGGGTGCAGTGTGGAGGCGCCACAGAAGGCGCAGTGCGGAGGTGCCACAGAAGGCGCAGTGCGGAGACGCCACAGAGGCGCCATAGAAGGCGCAATGTGGAAGCGCCACAGAAGGCGCAGTGTGGAGGCGCCACAGAAGGCGCAGTGCGGAGGTGCCACAGAAGGCGCAGTGCGGAGGCGCCACAGAAGGCGCAGGTGCGGTGGTCGCGGCGCCACAGAAGGCGCAGGTGCGGAGGTAGTACAGATATCCGCAGATCTATACCAGTGAAGTTGCGATCCCCGCTTAAAATTTGTTTTAACTGCCTTTGACTATTCTGCAGGGTTTTGGGTGCATAACTGATGTTTGGTTACTGGTATTGAGTTCAGATAACAGCATGATTAATGACTTATCTTTATGTACTAGATCTGGTTGATAACTCTCATAATATCATTGTATATGTATGGATCTGGTGATTGGGTGATTCAGAAGGTTGTTTGATTATGAGCTTCAATGTTGTTGTTGGGTCCAGTATGAAAATTGGATGAAAAGTGGCCTTTCAGATTATGTGTTGTGCTTCAGTGTATCCAGTATGAAAATTGATGAAACGTGGTACCTGGAGGAGAGAAGATTGTAGGCTGGCGCCTACGTACTAGTATCTAAGCTAGTACAAGAGCTAAAGGAAATCTTTGGAGCATTGTAGCAGGTAGTAGCCTGCGTACTAGTAAATGGATCGGCTAGTACAAGAGCAAAGGGGGTTGTAGCTCCCGTACTGGTATAAGACTGCACCAGTACAAATATTGTAAAAGGATTTTCTTATTAAGAAGAAGATTGAGATGACTTGCAGCAGGTGGTTTTCTCCCGCATTGGGTTTCCACCTTATATCATGGTGTTCATGTGTGTGCCTTATGTGTGATGATCTATTCTATGTTACTGCATCTGTTAATTGATAATATGGTTGATAATGTTCTAATGCACTCATTGAAGATCAATTAACTTAATCATAAGAATTTGTGGAAGTAGCATGTATGAATCTGATTATGGAAATGGAAAAAGTTTTATTAATGTGATAATACTGATTCACCCCCCCTCTCAGTGTTATTTCCAACAATTGGTATCAGAGCAGGTCCTTTGATAGAAGCTTGATCACTTGAAGGAGATCCGTGGAACAATGGGAAAGAAGCTTAAGAAAAAAGCACCTAAGAAAAAGAAGTCATCTCAGAAGAACTATGACAGTGGGAGAATCGATTGGGGATTAGGTATAAGAAGCTCTTCAGATTCAGAATCAGATTCAGAATCATTATCAGGTATGAATATATTATCCTCTGATGTTCCAGCTATCTTTCCTTTTGGAAGAGATGAAAGTGATAGCGAAACTACTGAATTTTCTCTTATGGGTGAACAAGAAAGATATCAAATAGAGGCAGAATTTAAAAGGCTGACAGAAAAAATTAGAGATCAACAAGATCTATTGAACAAAAGGGAATGTGATTTCAAAGAAGAAGCTACCAAACTAAAGGCCCAACTAGAAGAAGGAAACAAGGTAAGAAAGGTACTCAAGGACAAGGAAGATCGATGTCAAAAATTGCAGCATGAAGTGACATCATTAAGAAAAGAAGTCAACGAAAGAAGCACAACCATCAAGAAACTCAAAGATAGATCTAGCTACTATGAAAATCTTGAAGCTACAATCCTCTCACTAAAAGGAGATCTTGAAGAATCAAAGAAGCAGAATACAGATCTACTCCAAGCTATTGCAAAACAAGAAAACGAAGTCACCAGCTTAAAATCTCAACTAGAATGTGCCTTCCGAGTTCGTCAAATGCAGTAGGATCTGAATGAAGAACAAGAAAAGGAGATTCTCAAACTAAGGGAACAAATGGAAGAAGGAAGGAAAGCTGAAGAAGATTTGAAAAAGCAATCTCTTGAAAAGGAAGAACAGCTTCAGGTTGAGGTAAATATCTTGAAAGGTAAACTAGAAGAAAAGGATAAGCTTTTACGATTTCAAGATAGTTCTAAAGTCTTGGATGATATTCTTAGTAGTCAAAGGTCTCCTGATATAAAGACTGGTCTTGGTTTCCATGAATCTGTTGAAGGTGAATCTAGTTCACAAGGTGAGGCAAGGAACTCTAAAGAGAAATCTAAAGTGATCAACGAAGAAATGAAAGATCAATCTCATCATCAACCAAGAAAAGAGATTCCTCAAAGAAAATCCTTTACTCCTCCTATGAATAATGTTGAATGTTATGTATGTCATAATCTTGGACATGTTGCAGCTAGATGTAGAAGAAGAAGGGTTCAAGACCATTATGCAGAAAGATCATCACATTCAAGGTACTTTTATGGATATTGCTTTGCTTGCAATATGTTTGGTCACAAAGTTGCTGATTGTTACAGGAGGAATATGAAACATGTAAGATGTTATGCATGTAACAAGCTTGGACATATAGCTAAGGAATGCAGGAACAAAGTGTGGGCACCATATCAAAAGGAGAAAATGTCATCATCACGCTTGAAGATATGGAGGAAAAAGGAAGTACAGTCAGAAAAAGGCGGCACTGCACAACGTACAGACATACAGAATCAGAGGGAGCTGAAAGTACAAAACTTCAGTGTCCTGAATCTCATATGAAAACTCCATAAAGGAAAGTTGCATATATACACGAGTTAGTTACTGCACAGTCGCGTATATGATTGTTTGAAGAAAGTCAGTAGGGACAGATTCAAGAGAAGGATCAATTTTTCTCTGGTTAATAATAATGATGTGTGGATATGATGGTTAGAAGTGTTTTGGTTCTAACTTGATATCGATGATGTCTTGATACTTCTTATTGATATGCATGATCAGACAGATGGCACAGGTTTAGAGGGAGCATATGGACTTAATGCATTATTGGCATTATGGTTAATAGTCCTTGGTGATGATACTTATATGGATAAATGATTCATCTTGCTATGGTTATGAGTTGTTCACATGGTTCTTGGATCAGATTTATGGTTGATTCTCTAATGATGCTTGCATGGGAAGCACTTAGCTTGAATTCACATCTTCTTGATGTTGAGTCACTCATATGCTGCTGTCGTCATATGCATAAAGATCATATATTACAGTTATGATTCCTTTCATTCTTGGCACAAATGGATGAGGATTGTTGGCTGGATACAGGGATGATTATTCAAAGTTGCATTGTTGGAGACATGATGATAATGAGCTCTTATCTATGTGATGATAGGATTGTTTCATACATATGTTGATTAATGCAGATATTCCCAATTGATGATACTTGATTCATGTAGATCTGGAAGACTATGATGTTTCTCACATAGAATGTGAAATTCTGTTGATGCGGACATACCTTGATTATTCATGCACTAATACAAGTTGCTGGTCTAGTTGCTGTTGACAGATACTATGGAGCAGATCATAAAGTGTTGTTGCTGATGTTCATCTTATTTAGGTGATGTCATATCAAGACTCATGATGTAATAGTGTCATCTCTTCAGGTCATGTAACGACCTATGTTGGTTTCCCCACTGTGCCTGGGATGAAGATGTAATGTATTTGGTTTTCATTTTTCTGATATATCCCCACTTGGTTGGGTGATGGATGTATGTATTGAATCTTTTAGGAAGGTCATTTGTGATGTAGAACATCCTTTTGCGGACCTTGCTTACAGTCAGGGGGAGCCTGAGCATGAACATCACTATATAGCAGAGCAGACATTTCAGCTTGTTCTCAAAAAGAGCATGATCAGATTGGTGCACCGTGACATATACAAAGGGGGAGCTCATTCAGAGATTTCAACAGGTACTCAGGGGGAGCTTATAATGCATTGTTGGCATTATGGAGGATGTACAGAAGGAGATCTTGGATGCTGGTCTGATTATTGCTGCAATCTATCTCTTTCATGGTCATTTATGGTGTTTGGTGGATTATGTTTCTTCTTTACAGATCTGGTTCATATTCAGGGGGAGCATGCTCTTAGGGGGAGCATAACCCTTTGCCCTTGATGTCAAAGGGGGAGAATGAGCTGAAGATTTTGAGGTTGCCATCAAGTCCAAAGGGGGAGATTGTTGGCATTATGATTCTGGTATGGCTTTATGATACATATGTTGTACTTGATGGCAACCCACTCATCTTAGATAATAAATTATAGTGTAGAGAAAAGTTCACGCACTTATATGCAGAGAAAAGTTTATTTCATGTAGAGAAAAGTTCACGCACTTATATGCAGAGAAAATTTTATTTCATGTAGAGAAAAGTTCATGCACTTTTATGCAGAGAAAAGTTTATTTCATGTAGAGAAAAAGTTCATGCACTTTCATGCAAGGAAAAGCGCGTATATGTTGGAGAACTTACCTTTGGTCCATGGTAGTTAGTCCTTGGTATTTGAACCTATGAGGAAAAGCGTGTATATGTTGGAGAACTTACCTTTGGTCCATTGTAGTTAGTCCTTGGTATTTGAACCTATGAGGAAAAGCGCGTATATGTTGGAGAACTTACCTTTGGTCCATGGTAGTTAGTCCTTGGTATTTGAACCTATGGTTTTGGACCATGGTACTTCGTCAAAAGTGTTGATCTCACGTACTTTCATGGTTGGTTCATGGTATTAGTCCAACAGTTTTTTTTGATCCTATCGTTTTGGCCCGTGGTATTGTGAAAGGCCTAAGCCTATATAAAGCAAAGGAGATCACTTGGCTAATTCATTCTTGCAATTGAATATCTTAAGATCTGAAATATTGGGTTATTGTTTTGAAAGTTTGATCTATGAAAGTGAAGTTGAAAGCGAATCTGTGAAGGGTGATTTCTCGAGCGCTGCAGCTGCGGAAGTGCAGAGGCACCACAGAAGGTGCAGTGCGGAGGTGCCACAGAAGGCGCAGTGCAGAGGCGCCACAGAAGGCGCAGTGCGGAGGCACCACAGAAGGCTCAATGCGGAGATGCCACAGAGGCACCACAGAAGGTGCAGTGCGGAGACGCCACAGAGGCGCCACAGAGGGCATAGTGCGGAGGCGCAACAAAAGGCGCAGTGCGGAGGTGCCACAGAAGGCGCAGTGCGGAGACGCCACAGAGGCGCAGTGTGGAGGCGCCACAGAAGGCGCAGTGTGGAGGCGCCACAGAAGGTGCAGTGCGGAGGCGCCACAGAAGGCGCAGTGCGGAGGCGCCACAGAAGGTGCAGGTGCGGTGGTCGCGGCGCCACAGAAGGCGCAGGTGCGGAGGTAGTACAGATATCCGCAGATCTATACCAGTGAAGTTGTGATCCCTGCTTAAAATTTGTTTTAACTGCCTTTGACTATTCTGCAGGGTTTTGGGTGCATAACTGATGTTTGGTTACTGGTATTGAGTTCAGATAACAGCATGATTAATGACTTATCTTTATGTACTAGATCTGGTTGATAACTCTCATAATATCATTGTATATGTATGGATCTGGTGATTGGGTGATTCAGAAGGTTGTTTGATTATGAGCTTCAATGTTGTTGTTGGGTCCAGTATGAAAATTGGATGAAAAGTGGCCTTTCAGATTATGTGTTGTGCTTCAGTGTATCCAGTATGAAAATTGATGAAACGTGGTACCTGGAGGAGAGAAGATTGTAGGCTGGCGCCTACGTACTAGTATCTAAGCTAGTACAAGAGCTAAAGGAAATCTTTGGAGCATTGTAGCAGGTAGTAGCCTGCGTACTAGTAAATGGATTAGCTAGTACAAGAGCAAAGGGGGTTGTAGCTCCCGTACTGGTATAAGACTGCACCAGTACAAATATTGTAAAAGGATTTTCTTATTAAGAAGAAGATTGAGATGACTTGCAGCAGGTGGTTTTCTCCCGCATTGGGTTTCCACCTTATATCATGGTGTTCATGTGTGTGCCTTATGTGTGATGATCTATTCTATGTTACTGCATCTGTTTATTGATAATATGGTTGATAATGTTCTAATGCACCCATTGAAGATCAATTAACTTAATCATAAGAAGTTGTGGAAGTAGCATGTATGAATCTGATTATGGAAATGGAAAAAGTTTTATTAATGTGATAATACTGATTCACCCCCCCTCTCAGTATTATTTCCAACATGGGATTGTATAAATAGGTGTGTCTTAGAAATTCTAAGATATAATATGATAACGATGGATGTAATAGGTCGATAGAAGATAGAGCAGAGAAGTGAGTCATAGGGGAGAAAAAGGCTCTACCCCTAAGTGCGCATAGGCCTAAAGTAGCATCCACAGCTGAGTGCGCAGACCCTTGCAGCTGAGTGCGTAGGGAAGTTTTGAGTCTGTAATACCATATTGAAGATCAACAAAGAAGATTGTTGAAGAATCCCTTTTTTTATATGTTTATTTCTGTTATTTATGTTTGCACTATATGTTGTGATTGAATAATGTCTTGATGAAATCTTGATCTACTGATGTGAGAATCTATAGGATAAGTCTTAATAACGGTACGCAATGCATGTTAAGTACTTTCACGAAGATTATAATACATTATGTTATGTTTATTAAATACTTAAGTATATCCGCGCGAGCTCAGATCTAGGGTTATTTTCTAATGCGCATAAGTGGATGATTCAACTGTTAAGGGTCCGCAAAGACCTATCATAGACCTTCGCGAAGGTTTAAAGACCATTTAAAGGAAGTTGCAATACAAAGCCCTAGGGGCTTATAGATTTGCACGAAGGAAGATCTAGGTCAATAAAAGACATCACATTGATCATTGGATGTGTAAGCTTGGTTCCAGCATCCCTCCATATTGCTTCGGGTGAGACTTCAACCGACACTAAGTGGGTTGATGTTGAAAGGGCCAGTAGTGTAGGGTTTTGTTTGGCACAATTAACTCTAAACCTGGGTCAAGACCCACTAACCAAAAAATGGTTTCGTTGCTAGGACCATGATCTGCTTAAGGAGATGTGTGATGTCACATCATTGGAATTCGATCAAGAAGGAAATTAAGAAGTGGTTGGATAGAAAATTTCACAAATTCGCGGTGCAGGAGAACAACAATCCATGCTTATCAAAGGATCAGTGGTTGGATGGATATTTTTATATGGAAATACACAAAATTTTCTTCTGCACCTTCCCAATCGAACTATACGAGTGGATAGCTAAGTTGGCAGATGACGAAGGAAGGTGGAAGCTTGACGGTCCAATAGTGTGGACTCTAGATATGTTACAACGATTAGAAGCCTCTAAAGACAAGATCGTGCGCGCTGTTGACCATTGGCTCGATCAGATTATAGGAGGATTTGTTACAGAGTTCGTAGTTGATACCTCAGTCATCTACAGTGAAGCATAGTGGTGCTTCTTCAAAGGACCGCGAGGTATGTATCTGAGATCGCTGAATACCTGGATTAAGATGCTCTTGTGTGAAAAACGGGTTATGCCATTGCCTTGATGTTTGGAGCTATGCGAAGTGTTGGCTTATGGGGGACTAACCCAGGCTCAGAGTTATTTAGCCAAACAAATCCATACACTATTGGCCCTTTCGGCATCAGCCTGCGGAGTGCGGACTGAAGTCTCACCCGAAGTAGTATGGGGGGATGCTGGAACCCAGTTTCTGCACCCTTGAGATTTCTGAGATGTCGATTGAGTCTAACTAGATTTGTCTTCATGCAGATTGTTTCATGTACTATTCCAACCTTCAATACCTTCATGATCTATTATAATCATCTTTCGCAGCCCTAACCAGGGGCTGAGATTCTTTCGTGCTCCTAGGGCAGTGAACTGCACTATTTCTCCAAATTACACCATGTATCTTACTTATCTTCTTAATAGATCTTAGTTAACTTCGCGTAAATAGTTATTCTATCTTGCATTCACTTAATCAATATGATTATACACATTCACGCATCATATAAGTATTAGAAATGAATTTCATACCAAAGATAAAAAATGCATAAAACAAGAAATAAATACATAGAAATGATAGGAAACTTTTCTTTATTAATACTTCCAACTATTACAGACTCGAATCACCCTGCGCACTCAGCTGCAGATCCTTCTCCTACTCTACGACCCAAAACTAGACTTTTCTCCACAGATCTATCTCACATACATCATATGTTCATCTTTTCTTTTTAATTCCTCTCTTAACTACTTAGAGCCTTGCTCTATTTATACAATCCCATGGTCCGTGGACCATGGGTAGATCTCTACAGCCGACATTACAATAACAAAACTAAGGGTAGACAACCCTATGACTCTTTTACAAACTACGTGCTCCGCGCCCACAAAATGCGGAGTCTTTACATCAGAATTACAATCTTTGATCAAAATCTAGGCTCTAAGCCCCAAAAATTTCATTGGGGGATCCCACACCCAACACGAAGTGGAAAAATATTCATGGAATGAGAGAAATCAGGTGTTGAGTATAGCCCGTTGATTGGACCTCCTTTGAGCGATGACGAGGGAACGATACAAGCCTCACCACAGAGTGTTGTCCAGCTAATAAGACAGAGTTTTCCATGGATACATCATCCATCCACTCCACCTCCACCCCCACCTCCATAGCATACACCTTCGCCCACACCTCCACCACCACCATCGTCATTCAACATGTTGAACATAATGAAGCTGCCAATTTTCAAAGGTACAGGAAGCGAAGATATAGATCACTTTTGGTTTGTTGTGAATGTTGTGTGGACCACGTAGCAGATCACTGATGAAAACATAAAGAAGGTGCAATTAGTTACTGCTCTATAGGATCATGAGCTGACGTCGTATATTAAGTATTGTTTTGATCATCCGATGGAAATGCTAGCAGAGACTAAGGCTGCTTTAAACAAAGAATTTAGCCCCAAAACTTCCCTTGGGGGATCCCGCACCCAACAAGCCCCCAACACAAACATCATGACTCGCCCTCGAGTCACTCTATTGGTGCGGAGATCTTTGCACGAAGACCTCCCAACTCTAACTGGATCACTGCAAGTTTAGCAGCGCACTGAGCGGTTTCCTGCTGTACTTCCTCAACGCACTATTCAGTGACCGCTGTGGCTGAATTGCTACCCTGGATCCTTTCCTGCATTGCTTACAGTTGAGTGAGCTTTGCTTTAATGGAGGCTGTAATGGTGTACACCTCATCAATCCACGACTGTAAGCGCACCTTCAAAAACGCTTCCTTATGCCGAGCAGCATCCACCTGCTCCTTGAGTGCTTTAGCCTACTGCATTCTTGCGAGCCTCTATGTAAGGGAAACCATTTGCGTGGTCCCTCTACTTCGTCGTATCTATGTTGTTTCTCATGTGCCTCTGTCTCTAGACGTTGTATGTTCGGGTCCTCTTGGAAGGTGGTGAGAACCTCAAATGACTGCTCGAATAGATTTGTGCAGTCTATCACTACATTGTTAACCTCCACTATTGTTGCTGTAATTGTGATGGCGTGTTGTTCCTTAACCTTCGACGGAGTTGAAGGCTGCAACTTCAATGGTAGTTATGCTATCTAAAGGTTCAATTGCAGCTGAACCCTAGCCATTTCTTCCTTTGCCTCGTGCACCCCTGCTGCTAATTTTCAGACGTGCACCTCCACTAGTTCTTCTGCTTGGATGGCCAATTCTGGGACCATCTGGCAGGCTTCCTCCACCACCTGCACCATTTTTCTATTCTGTGCCACTACCTCGTCGTGCTATAGGCTCAACTGTTCAATGTTGATGCGCTACTCACTCATTACCTGGAGCACGTGACCCTCCCTGGCTCGTAGTTCTGCAGTAACTCCATCCTGCAAAATATAGAGTGTCTCCTGAGGGAGCGCAACTACATTTAATCTGATTCCCTTCAACCCATTGACCATAGGCCTGTCGGCCTCATTTTCTGTAATGAGTGCTCCATCTGGCAGCACTATGGTGTTGGTCATTCGGGCGCATAGGATTTCCTCGGCCACGGACATGCCTACTGCGAGGTTGGTTGACATAGTGCAAGCCTGTGGAGTGCATACATGCAACTCCTCTATCTGTGCCCAGAGAGCCCCAAACGCCATCTGGTGTTCCTCCTTGAACTGTTGGAGGACCTCTATGGTGACGTCCTTCACCGTCTCACCAATGTTGTGTAGATCTCCCTTAATGAGGTTGATCGGGTCGAAAGAAGTCTTTGAAGCCTTCAAATTCTTTCACGGCCCTACCTACTCTCTTGGGCGCGAACATTTTAGCTGAGTGGACATTGTCTGCGGGTTCACACCACCTTTCTTTGTATCGGTCTCTGGCTCAGGCGAAGGTGACTTTTGTCCTTCACGCTCTTCTTCTACTGCTCTTCTGCCAACTTTGCAGCGTCATGCACCACTTGGGCCTTAGTTGCTGCTGCTTCATTTCTTCACTTTCCGGCCAATTGTGCCATCTGCAGTTTCACCTCTTCCTTTTTCCATTGTGTGGCGGACTTCTCTACTTCCACCGTGGAGCTGGCTGGGGCATGCCACTTCGGTGGCCACGACTCAAGCACCGCGAATATGACATTGTCTATCACCAGATAAGGTAACTCACGCCACGTCTTCGCGAGGTCCTTCTATGCCTTGATGTAGACATGGTGAAAATCTACCTTGAACTCCGTGGAACTTTGCAGAATATTGTAGATAGTGGGCGATAACCGCAACTTGCAATTAATCCCCATTCTGATGTTCATCTCCATGAGCACCCAAAATATTTTGTTGTCCCTTATCCTTTGTGCATCACTAGTTACCCACAGTGAAGCGTACGCCGCTGCCTCCAGAAGGTCCTGCGCAATCGTCGAGAACTAGCTATCTTCGAGCAATTCCCATGCCACCAGTACTATAGAAAACATAAGCCATGCATAGTGAAAAGTTTTTCCCTACTCCAGTGCCTCATGATAGTTCTTAAGGAACTCTCCTCATAAGTAGTTTTCCCAGTTGAACTGGACCCCTTCTGTGCATTGCGCTGCTAGTGCAACCATCGGTGCAGGAACCTCATCTGTGTGACACTTCTGCATAACCTTCCATACCAATATCTGCGTCACGACTTTAACTACAGGGTTGTTGATACTAGAAATGGTGTACCCTCTCTTCTTCTTCTCCAGCTTAAAATTCTTCTTCATAGCCTCCACAATGGCCAAATCATCGCTCTTTGCCTCCGAGATGTTTGTTGGGTCCTCCCCTTTGCAAGGGAGTCCACTAATTCTATGAATCAAATGGTCTGTGATGGGGATGGGCTCCTCCATCCACAAGCACCCATCATGTACCAGGTAGAGCAGTTGCCTGATGACAAAAATGGTCACTGGGGCGCGATGGTAATGTGGCACCTAGAGCAGGTTTAGCAACCTTGCTTTCTCAACTCCTTTAATCCATTTACGTGGCTCCAATTCTATGATTTCGGCTAATGCATATTTCTTCCAAACGCATGAGTTGCACGGTCGCGAGATGCAGGAACTTCTCATGGTCTGCGAGATCCAAATCCTCAAACTTTAGCATGGGTATTCATCCCAAGTGCACTCCTTCAAAAATAATGTCATCAGGGAGTAGCAGAGTCTACTGAGAGCTCTTGCTCTCTTATATATCTTTGGGCACCTTCACTTTACCCTTCCGTGGAGGAACATATGCAGGTGGCCTGGTAAGAGGGTTTGCACCCTGGGTTTCAACCTCCATTTCTACATCCTCCTCCTTTACCATGATTTCTTCAAATTCTTCCTCCTCATCGGCCTCCAAATTGATAGCCTTCTCCTTTTCTTCCATGGTAAGCTTAGTTCTTAACAAATTCCTAGGTGATACGTGCACTGGTACCATGGCCTGCTTGTCTTTCTTGGGTCTCAGCGTGCGCGCCGATTTAGGGATTTCTACAACTATCCTGACAGTTTCTGGGGCTTCCACTCTGTAAGGGCCTGCGCGGCTTCCTTGGCGGTCATTACTCCAGTATCCATGGCTTCTTCAAGTGCTGCCATAGTGCAATTCCACAAGTCTCTCAACGTCTTGGGTAATTGCTCAAGCAACGAATTCGCCTTAAAAATATCGAACAAGTCTAGGTTCATGAATGTTTGGGCGTGCAACAACTTAGTTCTCAAATTGCCAAGTGTTTTTTGTTGGACATCCCTTTGTAATTTATAGTACTTTTTGAATTTGAATTCGACCATTCCCCCCACCTTGTTCCATTAATGCTCGATTGGTGGCATATTTTCAAGAATCTAGCCCATAAAGTTCACCTTAAATGCCTGCCACCCACTCCATTTGGTCTCAAACCAAGCATCACATCGTGAATAGTGACTGTAACAGTCCCTTTCCAGCGGACCCGCGTGATAGTGCAGTTACTATTATGAAACCAGCTCACAAAAAGATAGAAAAGATAGATGAATGCTTTAGAAATAATCCTCTTCGAGGGGGCAACCTCCTTTACATTACACAAATGAACAATTCTTGGATGATTCAAATGAAAAAACCTCCTTTCTATATATAGGAGTCTAAGGGGTCACAATATAACCAAGCCGACCTAACAATAATAATATAAAGGCATAAAAATAAAATAGAGGGATTCTATGGGGCACAGTAATAACAATATGGGGACAATAGGGGCACAACAATATTAATAAGGGATACAACTACAATATTAATGGGGGCATCACTAGTATTATAGGGACCTAACAGCTACCCTTGTGCTGTCACAGACCTTGTGACACTTCGCTACTGCGCGTAGTCCTGACATCGCGCAGTCCCTGAGCAGAGTAGTTTATAGTCTCGCACCTCCTTTTAGCTGCCTGGAGTGCTAAGACTGTGCTTCTGTTGGCTAGTCAGATGGTCGAGCCCCTTGTGTATGTCTTCAAATGACTTCCATTGACTTTTCCTGGGAAGATTTCTCCATTTAACTTTACCAAATTCACCGCACTACCATTTGTGATCTCCTTAATAACATACGGTGCCAACCAGTGCATTCTGAGCTTCCCTGGGAATGTATCAAACTTACTATCATACAACAACACCAAATCATTCACCTTAAAGGTGCACAACTTAATATGTCGATCATGCCAATGCTTTTTGCACTGCTTTTGGACCTGCTGGTGAAATCCAGCCAAAAATCGTTCTTCCTCAAGCTCCTCCAACTATGCGAGCCTCTCCTTGAGGGCTCCGCGATCCTTCATACCTATGAGAGCTGCTATGTGTAGACTAGGCATGATGTATTCCATAGGCATTATGGCTTCCACTCCATAGACAAGCCTAAAAGGTGTTTGTCCTGTTAGTTTCTTGCATTTTGTCCTATAAGCCCATAATACTGCAGGTACGCACAGGGCCTAATCACTCTATTGTGCATTGCATACTTTGTTTAGCGCGTTGCATACCTTGGTGAACACTTCTACGCGTAGAATATTCTGCGTGATTTCTCTTCCTGCATAATGACTTCCCAACATTAAGAGCCATCTGTGAGCTCCCCCCCCCCAACACATGCTCATTGACCATGTATTTCAGCACAGAGTACATGTGCATCCACGCAAGTTGGGGCTCTTTTCCATATGCCTGCATCCTCCTAGATAGATGCACGCATGGATCATCTTGCTTATTGTACTTATCTGTTAGCCGCACCCTAGGCTTCCTAAATCATGTGCGCATCATTCCCCTACATACGCGCCAGTCGTCAAGTCTCCCTTTGTGCGTACCCCACCACCTCGCGGGCGTAGCAGACAGTACCCAGTCCAAGGCTTGGAAGCGTTGCTTTTCTGGTAGCTCCCTTTCAAATTTATTCAAGAAGGTATCTACCTCACTTAGACCATCATAAGTAGGCAGATCTCTTACTTCTATCGATACGCAACGCAGTGACCTTGTCATCATATTACAATTCAGCATAGTTACTTCGTGTAACCGATTCTGCCATCGCTCTATCTCCTCATCAGAATTTGAAGTACAGGAGCTCTCACGCTCCCATGAAATCTGCCCATCCACAGTGGGATTTACCTAGTCTTGCTCTCACGCTGTTATCTTGTAGATGCAGTCCAAATCATCATCACTTTCATAGTCGCGCACCGGCTTCATATAGCGTGATCCTTCAACAGGGTCCAAGGGTATAATTACGCGTAGTGATTTCTTCTCAAAAATCATCTTGCACTTCTTCAGATTAATCACCCTGTTCATGTCAGTGGCCCAATCAATTCCTAAGAGTGTGGGGTAGGGATTGTTGTCATCAACAATATCTATTACTTCAAAGTTGGCCTACGCGCTCGCTCCCTCAATATCCACAATTATTCCCTGTAATCACCCCATGGGTATTATTTTTTGTTGGTTCACCATTCTTAGTTGAATTGGAGACCACTACAGTGTAGGTCTCCCCATTCGCTCCCATGTCTGTTTCGGCAGAACATTCACATATGATCCTAAATCTAGGATGACTTGATCCATCTCATATTCTCCAATCTGCGCGGTAAGTCTCATTTCTCTTCCCGTCCTTGTTTTATGTTTTCTGATCTTCCTGACTACGCGCGGTTCTCTTGGTGTGGTCCCAATGCATATGTTAATGAGTTCCTGTAACCCTTTCACCACCTTACTATCATGCAGTAGCTTCATACATGTTTCTAGGAACATTATGAGCATAGATGGGTCCATCTTCGGCTCCAGTTTATCTTTGCTTCCTGAAGTGGAGGCATCAGCGAAGCTCTTCTTAGCTTCCATGAAGGTTTCCCAAGTGTGCTCCAAATCAAACTCCGCTTCTTTCGTCGGAGCTTTGCAAACCCAAGTACTATCTTCTGGTTGTTTGCCTTTGTCATCTCCCATCGTGATTCCACTTCAGAGCACAATGTTCACATTCAGATCTTCCTTGTGTGGCTCAGAACTCATCATCTGCATGTTCTAAGTCGGGGGAGGCGATAATGCTCCTTTGTCGCATATCCTAGATATCAGTGTAGCACAATCTTTTGTCTCATGATCAAACAAGGTGAAATACAAACACGATGGGTGTGTTAGATTCATGCAATCATGGGCATAATGTCCTGGCCCTCCATAATTGTAGCATATCAACTGTCTGTGACCCCTTCCAGGTCCTCCTTCGCCTCGGCCTCATCCACGCCCCTGAAATCCTATTCGCGCCATTCCTGCAGTTTGGTCAAGGGGATGCATTTTGGCCTGAACTCTGTAGGTGGGAGTTCTATCCATCATTAAATCATAGATTCCACAACTGCCCTCATTGTTTCCCACTGACCTACAAAATTTGCAGAACAACTGTTCCGAATTTTACGTATACCTCTGTAACAAGTGACAATTGTCCATGGCATGTTTTCCAGCTATTTGACAATTTGCACACCACAATGAAGGCACTGCACTAGGTCCTGATAACGCTTCTGGCCTTAAAGGCATCAGTCCTCCTCCTACAAGGTAATTTGTGAAAAATAGGCAGTGGTCCTTGTCATCACCCTGACCCTTACATTTTACGCACCATACCTCTTCATGCACTTCTGGTCGAGCTATCCTATCCTGTTTCAGAATCTACATCTCAAGGCATAAATTCTTCAGCTGCGCGTGGATCTGTTGAACTCATAAGTTAGGATCCTACATTGGGGTCTCATGTAGCCTCATAGTAATCTCTAAGGCCTCCACCTGAGTCATTATCTTCTGCTGTGATAGTGCACTCCCTAAAGGTGGCATTAGCGAAGCTACAAACCACTCACGATTTTGTCCATTCGTCAGATTCATATTAGCTTCGTGAATCGTACATTTCAGCCTTTGATCTAGCTCCCAAGGAGTCTCACCTAGTAGCATCGTGATCTCTTTGAATCCAATGATCGACTGTGATTTAGACTTCGGTCTGCAAATTCTCTATTTAGAGCTGCTTGGATATCCATGACTCCCGCATTTGTATTATCATTAGAGTGCTTAATATACCAGGTCAGTGCGTGGTCCTCCAGTGCACTAACCAGTGTCGCTTTCTTTATATTATCATCTATAACTCCTTGCATTTCCCATAGAGCCCTTACCACGAACCAGAATTGGCCCGGATCCTCATTTCCCAATCCTTTGAAAACATGCAACTTCATTGTGCTTGCCATATTGAATCGCGGTGGTGGATGTAATGGTGGTGAAGTTGGTGGCGGTGTGGGTGGAGGTGGTATTCGCGGAATTCTTTTCCTTATCAGATGGATCGCACTTCGTGGAGAGACCTTTGCGAGCTCTTCCTCATCCCCTCGCGGAGGTGAAATCAAGGGGTTATTTTCTGGTCCCTTATTTTCTTTGTTCCTGTAAGCTTTTCCACTTCGTGTAGCCTCGAACATCAAGGTAACTGCATATCCCTATTTTCACACAATAGCATTTTAACCCAAGTATTTAAAGACTTTACGTACTTACCTCGCTATAGATGACTAATGTGTCGATTGCAAACTTAGTAGTGAATCCTCCTATAATCCGATTGAGCTAGTGATCAACGACGCGCACGATCTTATCCTTTAATGCTTCCAATCTTCGCACTAACTCTGGCATCCACACAATAGGACCGTCAAGTTTCCACCTTCCTTGGCTATCTTTTAGCTTCACGATCCACTCATATAGCTCAGTAGGGAAGGATGCGAAGAATATTTCATGTATCTCCATGTACACGTAGCAGTCTAACCACTCTTCTTTTGATAGTCACGGGTTCTTGTTCTCCTGCACTACGAACTTGTGAATTCTTATATCCAACCAAACTTCAATTTCCTTCTTAGTTGGATTCCAATGATATGACATCAGAACTATCTATGCAGATTCTGGTCCCGACAACAAAACCATTTGTTGGCTTATGGGGTCTTGACCCAAGTTCAAAGTTATTTAGCCAAACAAACCCCTATACTATTGGCCCTTTCGGCATCACCCCTCGGAGCACGGATTGAAGTCTCACCCAAAGCAGTATGGGGGGATGCTGGAACCAGGTTTCCACACCATTGAGATGTCTGAGATGTCAATTTAGTCCAACTAGATCTATCTTTGCGCAGGTCATTTCACGCACTGTTCCAACCTTCAATACCTTCGCAATCTATTATAATCGTCTTTCGCACAGCCCTAACTAGGGGCTGAGATGCTTTCGCGCTGCTAGGGCAGCGAACTACACTATTTCCCCAAACTACACTGTGTATCTTACTTATCTTCTTAACAGATCTTAGTTAACTTCATGTAAACAAATATTCTATCTTGCATTCACTTAATCAATACAATTATACACATTCGTGCATCATATAAGTATTAGAAGTGAATTTCATACCCAAGATAATAGATGCATAAAACAGGAAATAAATACACAGAAATGATAGGAAACTTCTCTTTATTAATACTTCCAACTGTTATAGACTCGACTCGCCCTGCGCACTTAGCTGCAGGGGTCCGCGCACTCAGCTGTGGACTACTAGGCCTCTGCGCACTCAGCTGCAGAGCCTTCTCCTACTCTATGACCCAAAACTAGACTTTTCTCCATAGATCTATCTCGCATACATCATATGTTCATCTTTTCTTATTAATTCCTCTCTTAACTACTTAGAGCCTCGCTCTATTTATACAATCCCATGGTCCGTGGACCATGGGTAGATCTCTACAGCCGACATTACAATAACAAAACTAAGGGTGGACAACCCTATGACTCTTTTACAAACTACGCGCTCCGCGCCCACAAAATGTGGAGTCTTTACATCAGAATTACAATATTTGATCAAAATCTGGGCTCTAAGCCCCAAAACTTCCCTTGGGGGATCTCGCACCCAACACAAAGTGGAAAAATCTTCATAGAATGAGAGAAATCAGGTCCTGAGTATAGCCCGTTGATTGGACCTCCTTCGAGTGACGACGAGGGAACGATATAGGCCTCACCATAGAGTGTTGTCTAGCTGATAAGACAGAGTTTTCCATGGATACATCATCCATCCACTCCACCTCCACAACATACACCTTCGCCCACACCTCCACCACCACCATCGTCGTTCAACATGTCGAACACAATAAAGCTACCAATTTTCAAAGGTACAGGGTGCGAAGATATAGATCACTTTTGGTTTGTTGTGAATGTTGTGTGGACTGCGCAGCAGATCACTGATGACAACATAAAGAAGGTGCAGTTAGTCACTGCTCTGTAGGATCGCGCTCTGATGTCATATATTAAGTATTGTTTTGATCATCCTATGGAAACACTAGCAGAGACTAAGGCTGCTTTAAACAAAGAATTTAGTAAACCAAAGTCTGACTCATAGTCAGTAGTCAGATTCAAGGAGATCATGATGAAGGTCGATGAAACACCTTGGGAGCTAGATCAAATGTTGAAATGTGTGATCCACAAAGCTAATATGCAGCTCACATATGGTCAGCACCGTGGGTGGTTTATAGCCTCACTTCTGCCCCACCCGAGGATTGCTCTATCACAGTAGAAGATAGGAACTCAAGAAGAATCCCTGGAAATCACGATAAGGTTGCATGTGATGCCTATGCAGGATGTGACCTTGGGGGTACATCAGATTCACTCCTAGTTTCAGAACCTCTACTTGGAATTACAAAGCTTGAAGAAAGAGAAGGAGACTAAACCAAAGGTGTGCGAGGAAGTATGGTGCCTAAAATGTAAGAGCTGGGGCATGATAAAGACCACTATCCCGTATTTGTGAACTATATCACAGGAGGGGGACTAATTCCCCTAAGGCCAGAAACTCCAGCAGAGCTGAGCATGGCGGCCACGCTATGGTGTGCTATTTTTCAGGTGGCTGGAAACACACCATGGATAATTGTCATTTGCTTCAAAATTTCATTCAGACACCACAATAGTTGTTCTGCAACTTCTGCAAATCAGTGGGCCATGATGAGTGCCACTGTCGTAGCTATGAATTGATGACGGAAAGAACACCCAACTACTGAATGCAAGCATAAAATTGGCCTGCAGAGCAGGGCGTCTACGGAGGATATCAGGGACGAGGATGAGGCCGAGGAGGAGGAGGGCCTGGTAGAGCCCAGGGTTAGGTTATTTGTTACAATTGTGGAACGCCAGGGCACTACATGCAGGAGTGTCAGAATTAGACATGCTCATCATGTCAATACTGTAGCCAGTTTGACCACACTATAGAATAATGCCCTGTGTTGATATCTAAGATGCAGGAGAAAAAGGAACAACCTCAACAACCTACATAGAACTTACAATGATGAGAGTTGAGCCCCACGAGGAATATCTGAATGTGAATATCGTGCTGAAAAGTAGGATTACAATTGGGGGTGATAAGGGAAAACAACTTGAAGAGGATAGATGGGTCCACAAGGCCCCAGAGAAGGAAGTTAGGTTCGATTTCAAGCATGTGAAGGAAACATTTGTGGAGGCCAAGAAAAGCTTTGCTGAAGCATCCACCTCAGGGAGCCAAAACAGAGTACCAGAAACTAGTGCAACTACAGAGGTTAATCCCTCTGTGCTTACCACATTATTGGAGACCTGCATGAAACTACTACGTGATAGCAAAGCTGTGAAGGGCCTGTAGGAGTTAATAAACAAATGCGCTGGCAAAGAAAATGCTCTTGATGGACATTGTGTAGTAAGAAAAATTGGCAAACATAAGGCAAGAACAGGGCACAAGATGAGGCTCACCACGCAGATAGAAGATTATGAGATGGAATAGGTCATTCTTGATTTGGGGTTTGACGTGAACGTTTTGCCTAAACATACATGGGAAATAATGGCGAGACCATGCTGTAGTGGTCTCTGATCCAACTTAGAATGGAAAACCAACAGAAGATCATCCCTATGGGACGACTACATGGAGTAATGGTGGATATAGAAGGTGCGAGCACACTGGATGATTTTGAAGTAATAGAGATCGTCGATGACAACAATCCATACCCCGCACTTCTTGGAATTGACTGGGCCATTGATATGAATGGAGTCATCAACTTAAAGAAGAGGACAATGTCATTTGAAAGGAAATCACTTCAGGTTGTAGTACTGTTGGACCCTGCAGAAGGGCCACGCTATGCTGAACTAGTTGGCAACTACGAAGAGAGTGATGATGATTTGGATCAGATCTACAAAATAACTGTGCAAGACCAAGACTGGATTAACCCAACGGTGGATGGAAGGATTACATGGGACCGGGAAAGTTCTTGTACCTCAGATTCATATGAAGAGTTGGAGCACTGGAAGAATAGGTTTCATGAAGTATCTATGATGTGCTGCAACATGATGACTAAATTTCTACGTTGTGTGTCATCAAAGGTAAGAAATTTACCCTATTATGATGGTTTAACTGGCATTGATAATTTTTTTATATTCTTTTGAACAAGAAGTCCCTGATGATCATCACTTCCAAGCATTGGATTTGGCACTGCGCGCTATGCCCGCATGATGGCGGGGTATGCACAAGGATATATTTGATGGATGGCAAGATTACAGAAGGATGATGAAGTTGTGATTTGGTCATCCTAAAATTTGACTGACTGCGAAATATGATGGGAGAAATGATTTGCGCAATCATTTAGCGAATTGGACTAAAGCTTATGGAATGGAGTCGCAACTGGAGTGGGTGCACTTATTCTGTCATACTTTGGATACAGTTCCTATGAATTGGTATTTGGAAACAGAGCTCTGCCATGACACTGTGGGGTGGGATATATTAAGGGAAGGATTCTTAATGACCTTCAACTTTGAAGATGGGTTCAATAGCATTGATGAAGTTCTGCAGGAGATTAAGGCAGAGATCTTTAGAATCCCGTAGGAACCTTTGGAGTGGGTTCAACTAGATTGGAGCACCCAGTTGCACCATGCGTTGGAATGCTATAATGTGATCGCTAAGGGGGAGGATGAATATCCTAGAAATATTGATATTCCAGAGGCAGAAGGCCATCGCGAGGTCGAAGGTCTGCAAATAGAAAACCCTGACATCAGCGTGCCGTTGAAAACCAAGCAAGTGAACATTGGTATTGAAGCAGAGCCAAAATTTGCGAGGATTGGGGATTACTAGGATGATTCCACAGTGGATAAAGTTAATGAGTTACTCTGCGAGTATCAGGATAGTTTTCCTACCAAGTTTTCAGACATGAATGGCATAATAGGCAACTTGGCTATGACGAAAATCACTTTGAAACTAGACATGAAGCCTGTGAAGCAGAGGCCGTATCGCCTTAATCTCAAATACAATGAAAAGGTTTGCTTGGAGTTGGATAAGATGCTAGAAGCAGACATCATCGAACCTGTGGAAGAATCTGATTGGGTGAGCCCGATGGTGGCTCAGGAGAAGAAACAGAAGGGAGAAATAAGGATTTTCATAGATTTGAGGCATCTTAATGATGCCTGCATCCATGACCCATTCCTGACACCATTTACAGATGAAGTATTAGACAATGTTGGAGGGAAGGAGGCCTATTCGTTCACTGATGGGTTTTTGGGGTACCATCAAATCAAGATCATGCCAGAGGATAGGAGCAAAACAACCTTCACGATAGAATGGGGTTGTTTCTAGTATATTGTAATGTCATTTGGATTCAATAATTCGCTTGCCATATTCTCTCGTGTAGTTATAGAATCATTTAAGGAGTTCATTCATAAGTTATTAGAGGTTTATTTTGATGACTAGACGATGTTCGGTTTATTGAAGTGCCATGTAGCAAGTCTGCACATGATGCTGGATACGTGCCGCAAATACCAAATTGCAGTGAATCTAAAGAAGTGTTTATTCTATGTCCCTTTTGGGATCTTGCTGGGTCATGTGGTGTGCAAGCAAGGACTGATGGTGGACCCTAGAAAGATCATCATGATAGTGAATTTGGAGGCCCCAAGAAGTGTCAACAGTTGCACGCAATGCTCAGACATAAAGGATATTCACCAGTAGAAAATGATGAAATTAATGACTAGGTGACTAAAAACGTTAGTCACCGCAATTATTTCAAGTAAATTACTACTAAATTTGAGCAATTTTAAGTGTCCAAAGTAAAAATGACTAACTTAAACGACTAATTTAGTCTAGGGATAAAATGTACGACTATCTAATAAGTGACTAAACTAAAAGTGACTAACTTAAATGACTAATTTAGTCTAGGATTAAAATATATGACTAGATAATAAGTGAGAACATTATTTCATGACAAGACTACCCTACAAGCCACCAAATTTATTTCATATCCATGAGGTCAATGACAATTTGTGGTTCAAGATATAGCCAATTTGGAACAAACTTAGCTCTAGAGCCTAGGGTTTTTTTCTGCCTCTAATGTTTATGGACAAAGAGACAATTTTTAAATCATGTGGGAGAAAAACTATCACCTTTACCATGTTGACTCCCTCTACTGAACATCATGGAAAATCTCCATAGATTAGTTATCCTTACTAAAACAAACATTTCATTGGAAATGATCATTAATATTATGACATTACTACTTCACTATACTTTTTGAACACACATAGCTTATTTTGATGTCTACCCTTCTTATTTTATGACAATACTACCCTACAAACCACCAAATTTCTATCATATCCATGAGCTCAACACCAATTTGTGGTTCAAGATATAACTAAGTTGGAACAATCTTAGCTCTAGAATCTATGGTATTTTTCCACCCCTAATGTTTATGGACAAAGAGATCAATTTTCTAAAACATGTGAGAGCCAAAGTATTACCTTTCCCATGTTGACTCCCTCTATTAAACATCATAAAAAATCTCTATAAATTAATTATCTTTATTAAACCAAACATTTAATTGGAAATGATGATTGATCATTACCATGACATTAGTACTTTTCTTCACTTTTTAACCACACAAAACTTGTTTTGATATCACCATAATTCACTTTTGATAAATCAACCAAAACCCCCTCAATTGATATTTAGTGACACAAAAACCTAAAATTTTTCATAAATTAATAATTATTTATAATAAAAAATACCTCCCATTAAACAAAAGAAAAGACTCAACCTTTTATTTAATGGAATTTAATTCCCTTGATAAACAGAAGAGCATTTCATTTAATTTTCATTAAGGTTTCATGGATTTGTTTCTTTCAAATATTAAAATGGTTTATTTCCCTCCATTTGAAAGGTTTGTCCAAATATCAAAATTTTTTATTTCCCTCCATTTGAAAGGTTTGTCCATGAGGAAGAAGGAGAAGGAAGGGCACATTTGGAAGGATCGAGGGTTGATGCCACTTTCGGCTTAGCATGCCCGCCATATTTGAGATCTATTCTCCGGGAGGGGTTCTCCAAGAGGGGATCCCAGTGGGGCTCCCAGCATCCCATAATGACTTCAAGGCACACGCATGCATCCCGTGAAACACACTCCTAACACATAACTTGTGTTCATGTTCCTCTTGCGTTGAAGGGTATATGCGGTGAAGATCTTGCTGGCACAAGCATGCATCCCGTGAAACACATTCCTAACACAGTGCTTGTGTTCATGTTCGTATCATGTTAAAGGGTATATGCGGTAAAGAAGGCCAGCATTGTGAACCCAAAGCCATGCTTTCTTACTCTGCAAGTCTTAGACTAAGGCCAAGCCTTAGCGCCTTCTCTCTCACACGTCTGGTCATGTTATCACATATAATTTTTTGCTAAAAGTTATTTATATGGGAAAATTTTGTTGGTATTTAAGGATGCAGGAGCTCCAGGCATTCCTATGTTTGAAATTTTCTTAACAAAAATCAGAAATACAAGGAGCAGGTGGTCTACTTGCAGCAGAATGGACAATCTACAGATGCTTCCTTTTCAGTATCACTTAAAGCTACTAAAGACTCAGATACTGACACAGAGAAAAATGATGATGCAGATGTGGGAGATGAGGGATTGAGACAAGTTCTTAAATTTCTTAAAGCTGGGATGCCTGGCCTAAAATTCAAGGTGTTGAAAGTTGTGACTCCAGAACAGATAACAAGGATTTAGATATTGTTCCAATAGTTTTAGTTAGTGAACATCTGCAACAAATACAAAGGAGCAAGTTGCTTCATCGATTTGGGTACATGGTTGCAGTGAATGAGAAGACTTTTGAAGTGATTTCTTATAGTGAAAATCCCCCATATATGTTTCAAGTGTCAACTCATGCAGTTCCCAGCATGGAGGACCAACAAATTCTTTGTATTGGCAGTGATGCAAGGACCTTGTTCACTCCTTCAAGCACCATGGCATTGTAGAAGGCTACCAAGTTTGAAGAACTCAATCTTCTGAATCCTGTTTTGGTCGATTCCAAGAGTTCTGGTAAGCCCTTCTATGCTATAATCCATAGAATTGATGTCGCGTTGGTGATATATTTTGAGCCTATTGGGACTTCAGATGTTTACATCTCTGCAATGAGAGAATTACAATCCTATAAGCTTGTTGCAAAAGGCAATATCACGGTTGCAAATTGATCCCTAGTGGAAATATTGGGCTATTGTGTGACATGATTGTACAAGAGGTGTGTGACCTTATAGGCTATGACCATGTTATGGCTTATAAATTTCATGATGATGATCATGGTGAGGTGATATTCGAGATTAGAAGATATGATTTAGAACCTTATTTGGGTCTTCACTACCTTGCAATTGATTTCCTTCAAGTTTCAATATTTTTTTCTATGAGGAACCGAGTAAGAATGATTTGTGATTGCTATGCAGAACCTGTAACAGTGATTCAGGACAAGAGTTTTCCTAGAGACCTAAGTTTCCATCGATCTACATTGATAGCACCTCATGGTTTCCATGCTTAATACATGGCCAACATGGGTTCTATAGCATCTCTATTAATGGATGTAGTAATCAATGAGAAGGAATTGGACAGAGGTAGCGAGGGGATGATGCAGAAGAAAGGAAGAAGGATTTGTGGATTGGTGGTTTGTCATCACGCTAGTCGACGCTATGTTTTGTTTCCTTTGAGGTATGCCTATGAGCTCTTAATGCAATTTTTTGGAATTCAACTAAACAAGGAAGTTGAATTGGTTGCTCAGATGAGAGAAAAGTGAATTCTATGCACTCAAGCATTGCTCTGTGACACGCTGCTTTGTGACACACCCTTGGGAATTGTCATTCAAAATCCCAACATCATGGATCTTGTCAGATGAGATGGTGCTGCCCTTTAATATGAAGAAAAATTTTGGCTTTTGGGGGTAACTCCTACTCAGGCTCAAATCCAAGATATTGTTGTATGGTTGTCTGAGCATCACATGGATTCCACAGGTTTGAGCATAGATAGTATTGTTTATGCAGGCTATCTTTGAGAGGGATCATTAGGGAATGCAATTTGTGGAATTGCCACGGAGACAATTAATTCTAAATCCTTTTGTTTTGGTTCATATCCCATTCTGCAAAAGAAATAAAATGGGGAGGTGCCAAACATGACTTGTCGAACAAAGACGATGGCAAGAAAATGCATCCACGACCTTCGTTTAATGCATCCCTTGAAATGGAAAAAATGAGGAGTTTGCCTTGGGAGGATGTTGAGATGGATGCCATCCATTCATTGCAATTAATACTACGAGGTTCCTGCAAAGAAATGTATGATAGTAGCATAAATATCTCGATAAATAGGCAACTCACTGATTTGAAACTTTAGGAAATGGATGAATTGAATGCAATAACAAATGAGATGGTGAGACTGATTGAAACAACAAAGACTCCAATACTGGCAGTCGATACTTATGGAGTAGTAAATGGATGGAATAGAAAATATGTCGAACTTACAGGGTTGTCAGTGGAAGAGGTCTTGGGGGAGCCTCTAATCAATCTCGTTGGGGAAACCCCAGCTGAGAACGATGCTACATTTGGCTTTACAAGGAGTTGAAAAGAAAAATGTTCAAATTGAGCTGAAAAGACATGGATCAGTGGAGGAAAATTTTCCAATAGTTTTACTTGTTAATGCTTTCTCGAGCAGGGACCTGAAGGAGAATGTTGTGGGAGTGTGCTTTGTTTCCCAAGATGTGATCAGGCAGAAGATCGTTATGGAAAAGTTCACTCACATTCAAGGTGACTACATGGAAATAGTTCAGAATCCAAGTCCCCTAATTCCTCCCATATTTGGAACAGATGAATGTGGATGGTGTTCTGAGTGGACTTCGCCCTAGAGATAAAGAGGCTCTAATTCTTACTGTTAAAGCTGCCAAATTTTTGGATTGCATTTTTTATGAGCAGAGTTTCAAGGCATAAAATCCACAACTCCAAATTTGAAGGCCATAAATATATCATTAAAAATGATAGCTGGTTAAATAGGTGGAATAATTTCCCTCATTAAAGGAACCCCTGGTAGCAAACAAAGGAGCACCATTAAGCTATAGAAAATATCATTTATCAGAGGAAGAATTGTGTAAGCATTGTGTTGACCTGCTCAGAGATGATCCTTTTCTCTGTAGAGAAGGATGATAAATTCACATATGAAGAGTCTAATGGACTAAACTAGAATTCGTAGTCAAAGGTGCAGTGAAAGATTCTTTCCTTTTTCCATGTCAAAGGAGGCTCAATTATTCTTTCACGTTGATAAGGTTATCCTCATAGCAAGCCAATTTGTTGACTGAGAACCCATGAAAAAACAGAGGTCAGTGACAAAAATTGATTATCAAACATCACTGACATAAATAAAAGTATCAGAGAAATAAGAACAGAAGGGATCAAGAAATAGGGGATGGCTAGAAGAAAGCAACCAACAAAACCAATCTTCCTCTATGTATTCCTCAACAACCTTTTCTTATGAATAGAGTTCATGTAGATCAACCAATTGTACTAGTTCTTTCACCATTCCCTAATCTTCATTCACTAAGCAATTATACATAATGGTAGCTTGTATTTTCATAGATGCATGACGAAGCGAAAGACCAAGAACATTTCACAAATGCTGCTCAAAACATCATTATCCTGCACATTTGGTGACTGTGGGGAAGATCTGATGTTTCCTACAGCACAACCATCGAAATCCATTCTATGAATCTATAATGAGAGATGTGAGATATTTCATTCAATTCAAAAACTAAAACCTAATCCAGTCAAGTTAGTATGGGAAGGAGCGTTTTCTTTGAAATCGATTGCAGCTTCATCAAACCTTAGACTTGCAAGGGACAATTCTTCTTTAACAACTGAGAGTGGATCAATGCTTGGAGAGGTTTGTCCTATTTTGACAACCATAGTTCCAGTTCTATAAAAAATGTGAAATTTCAGGTGTTTACCCATTATTTCTTTTCAGGTGTTTGATAGGTCACTTGCCTTTATATACACCATTTCCAATTTGATGTTTTTTAAATTCCTTTGGGATTTTCTGTAAAACTTTGACTTGTGTGCTGAAGAATGCTTTTTTCTGTAATATAAGAGTATCATGTAGACCTTTCATTTTTGGTTTGATATGGAAATTATTTAGAAAAAATGATCCAAGAACACAAAACATTTGTGACGACATTCAAAAAGTCTTTGCTTGAATTCTGTTATGGCATCAAAGTTTCAAACTACCTCCAATTATAAGTTTTTCTACCATGAAAACTGTGCACGTGTTGTTGCAAAGTCAGTTTTGAAACACAGACCATGTAACTTTATTTATGCACATTTGACCCATTCATGCTGCTTGACTTGAATTGAGAACCATAACAGTCATATGCCCTTTTGCATATTTTTTTCATTCACCTTATGAAAGTCATTAAAAATCCTTTAGACCTTCAATTAGCCCTATGATTTCTTGCACAAACCAAGGGGTAACCATGTCAACATTGACACATTTATGGTGGTGGATGGTGATGGCTCCTCTTTGTTTCAAATGCTAGTAAGGATGTTTCTCTTCCTCACCTCCATAGTCTTTGCTTTTGAGAGGACTAGTCATGACTTGGAGGATTTTCTCTCTCAAGTATTATCTATTATCAATTCCACTTTCTAGGGATACTCTTTTGGGTTCCCTTCCTTTTCTATTTTATTATCTACTCTTCTTTCATTCTTCTTAGATTTTAGAACTGGTTGATAGATGCTCTAGGCACTCCTTATTGTTGTTGTCAAATGTTGTCCTCCTAGTCCCATTGACATAGTTTGAAGTATTCTTTTGTCACATAGAAGGTCTCCCTCTCTTGTTTTTTGTTGAGAAATGTTGCATATATACTTCATAGATCAAATAAGTACATCATGGAACATGAAGGATTACAACAAACAAACAACAATGGTACCCCAAAAGGTGAAGGCAAGGGATTTTAGAGTTCCCCTCTCTTTTGTGAACTTTGATATCTATGGATGTTTTCTTGTATGTGTTTTTATAGATTGACATTTTTAGGTTGTTTTTCTTGTATTTTTTTACAACAGTGGCCAACACATGTTCCGAAGTTTGGGAATTGGAATACTAAACAAGATACTGGTTACACATCTTATTTTGAGGGTGCCCGTGTTGTTAGAGGTGCAAATCTTGGCCATGAAGAACAATCTAACAAGGAATATGAGGGTATCAGATGCCAAAGATTTGGGAACAAACCTGGAGCAGAGTGCATGTTACCACCTTCAATAACTGGGCAAGAGTCATAGGGTGGAAACATACGAACCAATGAAACTGTAAGTATTTCATAGTTTTTCCTTCTTGTAAATTTCTTTCAGTCAAAGTGACATAATTCAAATTTAAACCATAATTTATAATGTTAAAATACCTATTAAGGTAATAGTTCCAAATGTAGAAATAAGCCAAATTTTTGGAAGTTTTCTAATTAGTCATTGGATAATGTGGTCAAAAACAATGGAAAAGGGCATTATTTTTTGCTTGTGGTTTGAATAGCCATGATCTTGGATTGATATATAACATTTCTAAATAGAATAATTTATTATATTTATTTTTTTATAAATATTACTCCCAATTTGTGTGTCTAGGACCAAGGAATGCTATTACTTTCATGCAGATTTTAGAAATAATTCATGAAATTACATGCTTTGTGGAGAATGGGCGTGCAAAATTTGTCAGTGTCCTGCAAGCCATGAATACAAAGCTTAGGTACTTATGAACCAAGTCTGCACATATTGATTTGAGAAATTATTATGGCATAGGTTGATTAAAATAAAGGCCTTTCCATCTGTAACATTTGAAATTAAATATTTTAGGTTGACTGAGGACATTTTTCACCATCTATTGTTCAAACTCATTATTCTAAAAATTCCAATGATTTTACACCTTCTGTGAGACAATACAGGTCTTTGTGAAGCCTTCTTAAGTTAGGTACTAGCAGGGCCTAATTTTGCATCAGAATCTGTAATATGGATATTTATTATACCTATACTTCTAGGAAAACATTAAAATATTGCTACGCATTAACTGACAAGTGAGAGGAATCCATTAGCATTTGGTTAGGCAGATTCTTGGTTGAAGCAAATTGATTGAGCACTATGAATATTTGTTACAAGGTTCATGGCATTAACATAAGATTTCATAAAGAAATAACCCTCTCCAAGGAACAACTCTACATTTCATTGATGTAAAGGTTATTCAACATGCTGCAGCTTGGAAGAGGTGCACCTATCCCCAGTGTTGGAGCCTTGAGTGAAAGCAACCCTATATTTAACAAAGCATGGGAAGACAAGAAGACAAGAGGAACAACCAAAATTCCAATAATACCATCAGAAACTCCAACTCGTAACAAGCCACCCCAAATGTCATTGGTAATTAGTTTTGAGTAAGATAGGTTGTATCTACAACAATCTGGTCATTTTCATTTGGGGCCTCTAAAAGTTGAACATGTTTATGTGTTTGTAGTGTTGGTGTTGCTTCAGAACAGGAGTTGATTTTTACAATAGAATTTGTTTACAAATTTTGCAATTATTGATTTTAAAATTTAAATCACTCAAATTCTTGCAAGAATTATTATGTGCTTTTCTTGAAGAAATTTCATAGAATACTTTTTGGGAAATTAAAATAAATTTGAAAATAAATATTGCAATGATACCCATCAAGGTAGGGAGTTACTGCCCACCAAGGGGAAGTCAACAGTGCCACAGATCTAGACATACCATGAATAAAACAAAATTGAAAGTAGCCATGAACATCCACACCAATGGGGATCTTAGAGTCACTTTCAGAAAATAACACACACCCACATGACTTTACAAAGCTATAAGGAACATTATTTGGGCTTATATTGTGTGTCCAATTTTTTTTGGATTACTCCTGCTGAAATAGGGGTAAAATTACCTTGGGCTTAAAATAATGGTGATAAATATTGCGAAGTGTTCATATGTACCCATGCTTACACGAGAGGTAGTAGGCCCAAAAAAGTGACCCATCTCCAACAAATGAGGGGAAAAAAGGTTTTGGTGCAACATCTAGCCTCCAAAGGCCCTTCAAAGGTACTTCTCCTCTAGAAATTAGCCAGTAAACTCCATAGGTGTCATCCAAAGTAAAAGAATTGGATCCAAAGTAAACTCTCCACCTTTAGTGATGGGTCTTCTCCTCCAATACTGTCAAGAATGATCCCAAACCCTCCTACAAAATGAGCATAGGGGCTTCAGAGTGGACACATCTAACTTTCAAGAGGTGGAACAACTCTTCTTATCATGTACATGAGACCTCCAAGTGTCCACCAATGTGGGAAAAATATTCTAAGGTGAATGCTCAACATACAAATCTGCCAACAATACTCCCAAACAGGCTTTAGCTCTACTTCTCATATCTATAACCCACCCAAAACAGAGGTCAGCACCTAATTGTTGCAATGACGTGGGGTAGATCCATATAGAATAGCTGATTAAAAACACATTATAAATTGGTCCTCGATGAAATATGTTTCAATATAGCTTGTAGGTTGGCTCAAACAGGTCAGCCCTTACTCCTTTAAGTGGTTGCTACACAAGCATCTCTCTCTCTCTCTCTCTCTCTCTCTCTCTCTCTCTCTCTCTCTCGCTATATATATATATATATATATATATATATATATATATATATATATATATATATATATATATATATATAATTTCTAAGCGACCCTTTTGAAGAATACAAATAGAAGTGTTTGACCTTGCTCCTACAAAATATGAAATAGGTACAGAGCACTGGATTCACAATTTAGATAGAATTTTGATATCCCCGAGGAGACTTGAGTTTGCAGCGGATCCAAGCATTCTTCATTGTGGAAAAGCTTTTCCGCAATTTCCTGCTTTATTACATCATATCACACTAAAATTCAGGCTTCAAGAGAGTGGTATTTTCGTGTTGTGGCTGAAAGTAGCCTAGAACACATTAATAACATCCCTTTATACCGATTCAAGTGAAATTTCAGGTGTTTACACCTTATTTCTTTTCAAGTGCTTGATAGGTCACTTGCCTTTATATACACCATTTCCAATCTGATGTTTCTTTTATTCCTTTGGGCTTTTCGGTCAGACTTTGACTTGTGTGCTGAAGAATGATTTTTTTCTATAATATAAGTGTATCATGTAGACCTTTCATTTTTTGTTTGATATGGACATTATCATTCTCTACTTCAGAACAAACTATCCAAGCACACAAAACATTTGTGACCACATTCAGAAAGTCTTTGTTTGAATTCTGCTATGGCATCAAACTGCCTCCAATTACAAGTTTTGTATGCCATGAAAACTCTGCAAGTGCTGTTGCAAAGTCACTTTTGAAACACAACCCATGTAACTTTCTTTATGCACATTTGACCCATTCATGCTGCTTGACTTGAATTGAGAACCATACCAGTGATATGCCATTTTGCATATTTTTTTCATTCACCTTATGAAAGCCATTAAAAATCCTTTAGACCTTCAATTAGCCCTATGATTTCTTACACAAACCAAGGGGTAACCATGTCAACATTGACACATTTATGGTGGTGGATGGTGATGGCTCCTCTTTGTTTCAAATGCTAGTAAGGATGTTTCTCTTCCTCACCTTCATAGTTTTTATTTCGAGAGGATTAGTCATGACTTGGAGGATTTTCTCTCTCAAGTATTATCTATTATCAATTCCACTTTCTAAAGATACTCTTTTGGTTCCCTTCCTTTTCTATTTTATTATCTACTCTTCTTTCATTTTTCTTAGATTTTAGAACTGGTTGATAGATGCTCTAGGCATTCCTTATTGCTATTGTCAAATGTTGTCCTCCTAATGTCATTGACATAGTTTGAAGTATTCTTTTGTCACATATAAGGTCTTCCTCTCTTGTTTTTTCTTGAGAAATTATGCATATATACTTCATAGATCAAATAAGTACATCATTGAACATGAAGGATTACAACAAACAAGCAGCAATGGTAACCTAAAAGGTGAAGGCGAGGGATTTTAGAGTCCCCCTCTCTTTTGTGAACTTTGATATCTATGGATGTTTTCTTGTATGTGTTTTTATAGATTGAATTTTTTAGGGTGTTTTTCTTGTATTTGTTTACAACAGCAACCAAAACATGTTCCAAAGTTCGGGAACTGGAATACTAAATGAGATATTGGTTACACATCTTATTTTGAGGGTGCCTGTTTTGTTAGGGTGGTGAGCGCCAGTATTGCGGCAATAATGCTGCAACTCCTGGGCTGCCCACTTTACTATTATCAACCTGGTAGTTCATAACAAACTTGGAAGCGACAGTGTTGTATGCACAAGTACTAGTTCTTACTGCAAGTTGTCACTTGTTCAGCCAACGCAAGATCACTAGGAGCTCAAGCCAACTTCTATGGATTCTAAGAGAAGCTCTATATGTGATGAAAGGAGAGAAAGACTACTCTAACTGCAGAAAGAAGAAAGACTGAAATGTAAAGCAAACCAAGTAAATCCTAATTAACCAACTAATCCTACTTTTGTAGAAAGCACCATGAAAACCATGAAAAGAATGCCATTACCTACTCAAGGAAGTAAACAACATCTAACTAAGCTATTTCTGGAAGTAAATGAGCAAAAAACATCTTTTTGGATTTTTATGTATTTTTATGTGAATTCGACATGCATGTAATTTATTGTTTGTGAATGTGGCAGCGAATATGTGGTGTTGGAGGGTGGTTTTAGGACTTGAGAGGATGTAGGATGGTGTGGTTGGGTTAGGAGGTCTCAAGTGGCCTTCTAGAGGATTTTCCCACAGTCAGCCTTCAAAAGAAAGCCTATAGGAAAATCTACAGGAGGACACAGGAAATCTATAGGAGGAAAAACAACGTTCTACAGGAGGCCTACAGGATGAGGCCGAGAGCAGTTTTCACTGTCTTGGGGGTGTAAGAATGGGTGGAAAATGTGGATGAAGGTTGGAATGCAGTGTTAGGGCACCTAGGGTCTACGAAGAATCATCGGGAGAGAGAAATATGATTGGATTTGCTCAAGGAGAGAGGAAGAAATTCTATGGAAAATGCAGGAAACTAAGGCAGAATTGAGGTGAGACTTGGGCGACCTGTAGGGCATGGATCAGATGGAGGATGGGATGGTTGATAGGATGAACTACTGCTAGAAGAGATCTGCTACAAAGGAACTGGCAGTCAACCAATAAGATCAAACAAGCAATGAAATGAGTGCATCTAGAAAAATAGAGTTTTGCATCAAACTAGTCTAAACTATGATCTATGAAAGGAAATGCTGGTAACTGCTGCAAGAAAGGAAATCATGAAAGAATACTATTGTAATAAAGAAGTGACCATGATGAAGAAGTTCTGAAGCAAAGCAAAGCTAGACTATTAACCTACTGAAAGCTGCAAACACTAGAAGTCCTATGAATGAGGAAAATCTGTGTTTTCAGGGCAGCAAGAGGGTCTTTGCCTCAAATCATGGTCCCAAAGGGAGGAAGAGGGGCCAAGGCACTATTGCTAGCCTTTTGAATCTTCTCTTTATCACTTCTTAACCTACTATAGAAAGCACAAATGGAAGCAAACTACCGAATCATCAAAAGAAACCTATTCTTAACCATACAAGAAATACATCTAAGAACAACCTAATATACAAACTGAAATAAAACATACAAATACAAGTAAAGAGGAGCTTGGCTGCTTGGATTGGGTCCTAACCCAAGAGCTTTAGCCCTTTGAGGTAACTCAGTGCTAACTAAAAAAGGATTCCATCTTTATTTCCAAAACAATAGCAAGATTACATGAATTGTCACAAAAATAATAAGCTCAAAGTTGAGTAGAGTTTACATAAGAAAAAATACAACAAAAATCTAACTCTAGTGAGGCTCTAGGCCTCTCTACTTATACAAATGAAGTTACCAACATCTTCCTTAAAATCAGGGAGGCTTGGCTCCCAAAACTCGAGATAATCATGAGTCATCCTTCACTTGCTTGGCTGCCTTCTAGTGCATGGTTTGGCTGCTTGTACTCCGAGCTGAATGAAGGGGAATTCGAAGTGAGGAGTAATAAATGAGGGGGATTCCCTCCTATAAGTCCTCTCCTTTGTCCACTTTGAGTTATTGCTTCCATTTGTCCACTGGATCTTTGACTTTGACCCCAAAATTCATCAATAATCTACATTAAACACATGTTAGACCACATGGCATCATAACTAACTCAACTCACTCTATAAGCATAAATATAATTAGAAAATCATACAATAAGCTAAGAGAATGGTTGATTTGACTAGGTTAGGAGGTAAAATGAGCCCATATAATTACCCATTTATGAGGCTCATCATCACCCCCCTACTGAAAGTGTTGCTCATCCTCTGAGCAACTTAGTCCATCTCCTCATCTTTTATGGCCCTAGTGGCCTCCCTAGCATCCCATGCTTCTGATGTGGTCTCCTCTTCCTTGTCATAGAATCCTGCCTTCCTGTCTATCTCTTCCCACTAATCCTACTCTTATTCTTATCTTTTTCCTTTCAGCATGCCTAACAACAATGGGGGACTCAGTTTGAGGCCAATCCAGTTGACCTTCAGCCTCTGCATGGAGCGCTTGTACATTAGCACTCTCCTTAATGCCTCCTTCATCCTCATGGGGGAATGATATTCCATTTTCTGTAGACTGTGTGGTACGGTGTTCCATCTCCTCATACATGCATGCACACAGTCATCCCCAAGTAGCCTTTCCATATCCTCAAAGTGTGTAATGGCTTGTGCTTGATCACTTATATATCTAGGGGCAATCTGAGGATTATTGGCAAGCAGGTTGTGTGTGTTGATGAGTGCCATGGGATCTGATGGCTCAGCTCTTATCATTAATGGCTCATTTTTCTCTTTTATCATCAACCTTCTTATTTTTGTTGCCCTCAACTCTTCATGGTTCATCCATGAGGCCATGGCCATTAGTTGCAGGTCCCCTAGCCTGGCATTGGGGTCCCACACATTCATGTCTATGAGGGCCATGTTATGTAGGTAGAATTATGCCATCTTTGCCTTATCCTCTTATGTGCTTTGGTCACACAGGTCCATAAACTGCCTGTAATCTTGGAAAGGCATTGTGCCTCTTTGTGCCAAAGTCTTTATCTGAAATTGCAACTATTGGTCCTTGATATATAGGCCATAGGATTTTGCTGGTGTTCTACATTGCAATGCCTCCATGGACAAGCTGGCCATGCATGCCAACTGGGTCTCTTTCTCTTGCAACTACCTCCTTAGCAATTCATTTTCAGCCTCAAAGTGGCTCCTTGTAATTGCTTCTCTATGTCTGATAGCACTCAACTCTCTACCCATTTCTCTGAGTTTATTTTCCATATGGCCAATATCCTCAACTCCCTTTGATTTAGCTATTTGCATCCACCTATGTGTTATTATTCTTTCTTTCTCTAATTCAAAGAATAGTGGAATTGCAAATTTTTGTGGAATTATCCTTCCTCCCTCAAGAAGATTGTAGTAGGAGGCAAGACTAGGCTAGGGATCAGGTTCTTGTAGCTCTGTTTCTTCCTCCTTTACCTGTGGCTGTCCTTCCATTTCTTTCTCAAGCTTTTGGGTCTCCTGTAGTTTTGACAGTGTCTCCTATAGAACTGTCTGAGCCTCCTATAGGACTGTTTTTGGGTCCTGTAGTTCTACCTTTTCTTTCCATGTGGGAGATCTAGGAGTCCCCCTTTCATATGTGATAGGTGCCTTGGAAGGGGATTCTTTTCCTTGGGTAGAGGGTGAATCTTCAATTGTAATTGGCACTTTTGAAGAGGGCTGAGGTTTCCCTGTTTTGATTCTTGTGCTCTTCCTAGCCCTAAAATACATGGAGGCTTGCCTTTTCCTCTTCTTTTTTGGCTTAATAGGTGTACTGAGGGCAGTGAGAGAAGTTGCTGCCTCTCTTTCTAGAGTCTCAGGGGACACTTCTCCTTGTTCTATATTTTTTGCCTCTTTCTCTCCTCCTTCTGTCTTTTTTTTGTCTCTGTTTCTTCCTGCTCTGTTTCTTCAGCTGTCTCCTCCTCTATCTTAGTTTCTTCCTCCTTCCCTTCTTGTTCTGCTAAGTCACTAGTTGCTTCACCTTCTCCCCCTTTCTACTCTTCCTCCTCACTGCCAGTAGGACTGATATCATAGGTTAGGGTCTTTATGTCATCCTCAGCTATCATGTTTCAGAAGATTTCCCATGCTATAGGGAGTGTATATGTATGGAGGGCTTCTTCCACTAAATTTTTCATTAACCCATGGTGAGCTAGCTGCTCTGAATTCCATGCTTTTACATTAGTGTTGGAGTTAATGAGGGACTGTAGGAGGAAGTAGGGGATGCTGAGCTTCTGAGGGGCTGGAGTGTCCATGCCATACCTTAATTCATGAAGGATTCTAAAGTGATAACCATAGACAATGTTGTACCTCCCCTCATAGTAAATATACTTGATTATTTGGTAGCTAACCTCATCCCAAGGATAGGGTATGCTAGCCCTTCTAATGCAATTTTTATCCCCTATAGGGGTTTCATTGTTTTGGAAGAAGTTTTTCTTGGCAGCCTGACCAATTGGTTTCTCATCCTTACTCCAAGGTAGCCCAAGAGGAAGGGCAGTGACCCTACTGATAAATTCAGGGGTTATATCCATGGAAAGACCTCTAAAGGTGACAATGGCATGTGTTCTAGTGTGAGGGACCAAAGAGTGGGAAAATTCTTGGGCAATTTCCTCATCAAACCCTTGGAATTTCTCAAAAAAGTTCATCCAATTTGCTCTTGTGAATATGTCCACTACTTGTGGATGTGCATGGAGCATGGTGGAGTTGGTGGGCTCCTTCCTCATAAATCCTCCTATAATTTTGTTTATACTTCTTTGGGAAACCAAATGTGGAGATGGAGACAAATTTTTTTGAAGAAAAACAGAGAAACAGAGGAGACTGTGTTTTTTAGAAAAAAACATAAATTTTTATTTATTTATTTATTTATTTCTTTCTTTATTTTATTTTATTTATTTTATTTTAATTTTATTTTTTATTTTTTTATTTTTTTATTTTTTATTTTTTTATTTTTATGTATTTCCTCCTTCTAAAGGCTTTATTTCCTCCTCAAATTTAAACCACTACTTGCATATATTGATATTCAATGGGGGCATGCATGGAACCTACCTCCTTAGACCGAAAATCGTGCTAAAACCCGTGTTTTCTCCCTTCAAAACAACTCACTACCCCTCTTGTAGAAGCCTGTTGTCCCTCCTATAGAATTCCTTTAGGTGCTCCTGTAGAACCTGTAAGTACTCTTGTAGAAAATGCCGAGAGTAGGAATATGGGAGTGATCAATGGAGAACGATGGTTACAAGGCTGTGGGGGCACAAAGGAATCGTTGTAGTTGAGTTTCCAAGAGAGAATGAAGGAAAAGGTGGTGAGAGTGCTCGGAGAGGAGTACTTATTGCCCTTTATGGATATTTCTGGTGATGGAGGGTGAGCTGGCAAAGTGTATGTTGGCCACATTCAGACCGTTGGTCCCCACCTACCTTGTCATCATGGCCCCTCCTCGTAATCATCCCTCATGATTGCATAGGAGTTCACACTTCCTCCACTACCTGTCCTTGAAATTTTTCTTGAGTTGACTGTGCGCATGTGTGGGTGACATCTTCGGATGAGTGGAGTCAACTAGATGAAGGTGGCCAAGTTAACTAGCCACCTTTCCCTCATTCAACCTCAACCATCTCGTTGCTTTTTCATGCTTTCTAATTACACAGATGCAAACAGAGGAGCGGGTTAGTTACTTACCTGAGATCCGAATGTATTTGTTGTGAGGTGTTGTGGCTCTTTCTCTCTGCTGCATGCCTTTGTTTCTTTTGATGCATGCTGTCTGCTTGTTGATGTGTGGTTGTGTCTTGTGTAGGTTCTTCTATGAATGGATTTTAGCTTCAGGTGTCTTCTTCCACCTTCATGTTTGTACTCTCTTGCTGCTGATGCTGGATTTTAATGGGATCAGCTACTACAGGAGCTCCTGTAGCTGCTTCTCCCCTTGAAACTTCAGCTTCTTTCTATGCTTGGAGCTATGAGGATGATGCCAGAGATGTAGATAGTGACGGAGAGGTAATAGGTAGGCTTCAGGGGAGGTGGATGGTGCTGTTTCCTTTCTTATTTTTTTGTTTTTTTTTTTTTTATTTTCCTGAAAAACTGTTTTTTCGGTGTTTTTCTTGGACAGGAAGAAAAATGATGCTTGAGGTGTGATGCAGGCTTGGAAATGATGGCAAGGAGGCTTGAAGACTGTAGGAGGATTTATATATTCCTCATGAAGCTTCCCTGTCCCTCAAACTACCTTTTATACTCATTTTTGGCTCTCTATAATTCCTACAGGAGCCTCTTGTAGAAAAACACAGTTCTTGAAAAAGAAGCATAGTGAGGTGAAAGAAATGCCAAGAATTATGGAGAAAGGTGTGGAAAGGTAGGAGAGGTGTTGGAGTTGTTTTCAAGGCTCCCTTGGCACCTTCTGTTGCTTCCTGTAGTCCTCCTACAAACCTGCAATGCAACTAAAAATTCATTTTATTTTTTTTGAAAACAACTAGGGCGCCTTAGGGAGGTTTTCACCCTAATTGCCTGCCCTGGGTGCCTTCGAGGGAGGTTTTCACCCAGGGATCTTATTTTTCTCTCTTTTTTTTCTTTTTTTTTGACATCACTGGGTTGCCTCAGAAGAGGTTTTCAACCCAATGATGAGACTCAAGCGCCTCATGGAGGTTTTCACTTGAGTCCTTATTTTTCACTTTTTCTTTTTCTTCATTGAGTGGGTGAAGTGGAGGCTAAGACATGCTCCACTACCATCATTGTCTTATTCAAATCTTCAATGAAATCTCACTTGGAGAGGGGTTTCTTGTAGAATTTCAACCGATGTCCATTGACAAGCATGGGGATGGCTTCATCATTAATGGTTCTGATCAGAACTGAACCATTGTCATTGCATTTCTTCATAGTGTAGGGTCCCAGCCATCTTATCCTTAGCTTGCCCTTGAAATATTTGTATCTTGAATCATAGAGTAGTGCCTAATCTCCCTCTTGGAATTACTTCTCCTTGATATTTTTCTCATGCCATATCTTTCTCTGAATCTTAACTACCTTTGTATGGAGAAGGGCCTGCATTTTGTGTTCATCCAATCCATTGAGCTGAAGTAATCTTTCTTTTTGTGCATGGCTGAGGTCTAGGTCCAGCTGAGCTGCCATCCTCAGGGTATTGAATTCAAATTCTATTGACAACAAAGTCTTCTTCCCATATACCATCTCATAGGGTGTGAACCCTGTAGTGGTCTTCCATGTGGTATTGTAGGCCCAAGTAGCCTCAACTAATCTGTTCACCCAGTCTTTTCTACTATTTCTCACTACCTTTGTCAGGATCCCTTCCAATGCTCTATTAGTGACCTCCACCTTCCCATTGGCTTGTAGATGGTAAGGGATCAAAGTCCTGTGCTTGATTCTATGATGTGTGAGCAGGTCTTCAATCAAATTGGAAGTAAACTGACTGCCTTGATCTGTGACCAACTCTCTTGGATACCCAAACTTGTAGAATATGTTTTCCCTGAAAGAATCAGTTACTTTTTCCTCTGTCACTACTTTGATTTCTTTTGTCTCTGCCCACTTTGTCAGGTAATCAGTGCACACAATGATGTATTGTTTCTACTTTGAAGGAGGGCTGATAGGCCCCACAAAGTCCATGCCCCACTTCTCAAAGGTCACTTGAGGTTGCATGGGCATCTCATCCTTTGGAGTAGGTTCCCCCTCCTCTGACACCGATCACACTGGTTGGTGTATCTCCTCACATCCCGATGAAGAGTAGGCTAGTAATAGCCTACTTGGAGTATCTTGAAGGCAGTTCTTTCTGCTGTAAAATGACCTCCATAAGGCCTATCATGATAGGTCAGGAGGATGTCAAAGACTTCCTCCTCCCTGACACATCTTCTCAAGATCTGATCTGGGCCAAGTTTGAAGAGATTGCCCCCAATCCAGGTGAAAGGGGCACTTTTCCTTACTATCTTGCTCTTCTCTTTTGAGGACAGGTGTGGTGGGAACTGTGCTGAAACCAAGTAGTTTGCTATATCAGCAAACCATGGAGAGAGTACTAAGATAGAAAATAGATGTTCATTTGGCATTTGGTCATCCACCATTCCTTCTTCACCTGCAGGAAAATTTACTCTAGACAAAAAGTTAGCGACAACATTTTCTTTACCAAGCTTATCAATAATGGTCAATTCAAACTGCTGTAGTAAAAGTAACCATCTAATAATGCGAGCATTTACATCTGGTTTGTTCATTAAATATCTAATTGCAGCATGATTAGTGTGCACAAAGGTTTGATAGCCTGTGATATAATGTCTGAATTTGTTTAAGGAATGCACAACAACTAGGAGTTCCTTCTCGGTCACTGTATAGTTTAACTCTGCCTTTGACAAGTTTTTGCTTATAAAGTATATGGCATAAGGTGACTTTTCATCAATTTGTCCTAGCTCTGCTCTTATTGCTTTGTTCGAGGCATCTGTGTGAATGTGGAAAGGTAGGGCCCAGTTTGGGCCTCTCAGAATTGGGGCAGTCACGAGCTTGCTTTTCAAGGTATCTAGGGCTTCTTGACAGTTTTCCGACCATATGAACTCGTCATCTTTGCCTAAGAGGCCAAAAAAAGGAGAGGCTAGCTTGCTGAAATCTTTAATGAATCTCCAGTAATACCCAACTAAGCCTAGAAAAATTCTGACATCTCTCACTTTTTGAGGAGGTGGCACCCTTTGGATGATGGCAATTTTGTTGGGGTCCACCTGCAGTCCCTATTGAGATATTCCATGACCTAGCACAGTCCCTTCAGTCATCAAAAATTCACATTTTTCTGGACTGAGGGATAGGTTCATCTCAATAAACTTGTCGAGAACTTTTCCTAGATTAGATAAAGCTTCTTGAAAGTCAGATCCATAAGGAGTAAAGTCATCCATGTATATCTCTACCGCATCATGAACTAATTCAGAAAATATACTCAGTACTGCTCTTTGGAAGGTGGCTGGAGCATTACACAAACCAAAAGGAAGGACCCAGTATGTAAAGGTACCCCAAGGACAAGTGGCAGTGGTCTTATCTTGGTCTTCCAGGCTGATTTGAATCTAATTGTACCCGCTAAACCCATCTAGGAAAGAGAAAAACTTCGTTCCCGCAAGACCGTCTAACACTTGATCTATGAAAGGTAAAGGAAAATGGTCCTTTTTAGTGGCTTTGTTCAATTCTCGATAGTTGACACAGATTCTCCACTTACCATTTTTCTTTGGCACTAGCACCAAAGGTGATCTGAAAATCACTCATGAATGATCTCAGTTAATTAATGAAGGTATTACAGACCCATGTGCTGGGGTGTGCCTATGTTATTTTAAGCAACGGATCGATAAGATTGTGAAATACACAGGCACTTGAAACAGTAAGAGAAACACAGTAAGAAAATACAAAAACACAACAAATTTAATGAGGAGTTCACCCAATCCTCCTGGGCTACGTCTCCTGGTCCAGCCTTCAGTGGTGGCCTTTCTATTGTGTCTTAAAGCAGAGATTTTACAATAAGGAGCTCAATTTGAGTCTCACTTAATAGAGAATGATCAGTAGGATTGTACTTGGATCCCCCAAGTCTCTAGAGTACACAGACTCCCCTTACTGAATCTCGACCTCAACTGGTCTCAGTGGTATGAGTCCAATTTGGTACTCAATACCTGATAGGAATACATAGAGGAGTTGCTTGAGCCTCTCAAGCCTTCTCTGGAGTTCACAGACTCTCGGACTCTCTTTGTTCTGTCTGCTTGATGCTGCCTTTGCTTTGCAGGTCAACTCGACTTCTCTGTTCTCTACAATTCACTTCTTTCTCTACTTCTGTCTCTTTCTGCTTGCTTTACTCTCTGTCTGTTCATGGCTTAAAACCAATCCACTCCCCGACTGTTCATTTCCGCTTCCCGGCTCCCTAGATCGCCTGCCTCTGTCTGCTAGAATTCCCCTGCTCTGCGTCATCATCGCTATGTAACGCTTCACGGAGAGGTGGCCACTTGTTTCCCCATGAACTGAGTGTGAGTTCTCTTTGAACGGTTGTTTTTTCTGTTGCTCTAAGATCGCCCGTGAAACTGATTCCTCTGCCATCTCAACGGTCATGTCAGACCTCAAATCTCATGTACCTCAATCTATTTCCCCATTAAATCTGGTCTTCCATCGGCTTGATTCTCTGTCGTTGATCTGGAGCCTCCAGATCCGACGGTCTCTGTCTATATTGCGCAGGTAAGTTTCTCGACCGTTACTCACGTGATGTAAGTGGTTTTCTCTCTCATCCACTAGATGCATGTCACCCGGTGTGTGGCATCACGCTGAAATCAGCCAAACCCACTTACCGCTTGAAATGCACACGATATCTTGCCGGTTTTGGGCGCGGGACCTGCCTTCTGACAGTTTCTGCATGGTTTCTTGTTTTCGTCGTGACCAAGCACTCAGGGCTTTCCTTCATTGAGAGTTTTTCCATGCGATATGCGATTAGTTATTTGCCCTAATCGCGTATCAAAAACTGCCTCTGTTTCTGGATCTAGGCTTTCGTTTCTGATTTGCATCCATGCGCGGTCTCCATGGGCCAACGGTCAGTGCGCTTTGACCGAGGGTCCTCGTTGTTCCGTGCTGGCCACAAATTGCCATTATCCAGAGGTCATTTCAGATAAGCTCATTATTCATAAGATTTTGAAGCCTAGCATAATTTGAAATAATCATGGAAATGTTTAAGGATCCAATTCAGATCATGGCCTTCCCACTGAAAAAGATTTTGGACCACCAAAAGTTGGTTTTCAAGCATCGACTAAGTGAGGGTATAGCTGTCTCACTTGTCCAATCTCTACCCATTTTGCATTGCTTGGCTTGGAACCCTCGAGTCCAATCCTGAGGTACTCAACATCTCCCCTGCACATCGTCCTCACCTTCCTATCCAGAACTGTGTCTTCCTGCAATTCATTGAGATATTCAAGTAATAGATCATCAATAGAAGGCAATTGACTTTGCTCTTCGGGATCGTCAATTAATGAAGGTTCAAATACTCTCAAGCTATCTGCATTAACGACTAAGTAGATGTGCATGTAAGCTGGTAAATCAAGGCGAAAAGCATTCTCACCAATTTTCTCAAGTATCTTGAAAGGTCCATACCTTATTGGCTTTAACTTTCTACCTTCACCTTGCATTCTGTCCTTGCTAATATACAACCAGACTTGATCACCAACTTGGAAACTATGCTCCATCTAATGCTTGTCATGCCTTGCCTTGTATTTGGCTTGGCTCTTTTCCAGTTGTTCCTGTACTGCCTGGTGAATCTCTTGGATTTGTTCAATGGACTTAGTTGCCTTGTCCACATCACTGTTTCCATCAACTGCTATGTCTTTACCAAAGACAAAATCCAAGGGAGACCTTGGTGTGAAACTAAAACAGGCCTCAAAAGGAGATCTCTATGTAGAAGAATGTTTTGCTCGGTTGTAAGCACGTTGCACATAACACAAATGTTCGTCCCAAAGTTTGGGATGCTTGTTGCAATAGCCTCTTAGCAACTGGATCACTGTCCTGTTGACTACTTCTGTCTGGTCATCTATTTGGATCTCAAATGGTGTTTGAAGATCAGGTAGTGCTAGTACTGGTGCTATACTAATATTTTCTTTCAAGGTGTCAAAGGCTTTCTACTGTTTGCCTCCCCACTGAAACACCTTGTTCAATCATGTTTTTTTTTTTTTAACAAAGTCGTCTACTTGTGTATTATAAAACAGCAGTTCAGAAATCTAGTACAAAGAAGGGAAGGTTTCGAGAGCTGAGGTTCAAAATTGGGTGCGCAGACCCATAGTCCTCAAAGCTTCTCTTGATTAAACATAAAACTAAAAGCCAACGGCTATATTGCCTGACAAACGAGCCTCCTAGCCAACTAAATTTGCAATGCATAGGTATTATGGAGAGTGCTGTGTGATCGAGTCATCCGGGAGGTGTTCCCTCCTGCTTACTCTAGTTGAGGCTTCAGCCTGCTGGCTTTCGGTGAGGGAACGAAGATGGTCTATGGCAGCTTCCATATGAATGCAGCGATCCTTTAAATCTTCGATCTCTTTCTTCCTTTTCTCCAGCTTTTTGCGTTTGGAGTTTCTGTCGGCGTGGTAATCCTCAGTCAGCTCCTTCACTTGCTTGTTCAGGGCATTGATCATGACAACATGTGCTTTGCACATGTGACACTCCCTGTTGTTGAAGATATTGCTCATGGGGTTTCTAGGCTGGGGCTGATTGGCAGGCTGATTGTGCTGCTCAGCCATCTTGTTTGGAACAGATTCGACAGTGCCTCGAGAAGTATCAGGATTTATGGAAGGCGAAAGGCTGTTGCTGCCGGGCTGCTTGATCGGATCAATATGAGACTGAAGGCTCCGCTGCTGTGTGTGGGCGCTGCTGAGGACATAAACCAGATTATTAGAAGTAGTAATATCACAGAAATAAGGAGAGTTGGTTACCCCGAACAGAAGAATGTCGATTGAATCCCAGAACAGATAGGGCGTCTTCGAACGATGCTTGATGTTAGAGAGAGCAGTGCCGACCGAGAGGAGCTCGGTGGATCCTTTAACCCCGATACTGGTTTTGCAGTCTTGAAAGAGGCCTATTAACCGCTGACCCCGCCTCCAGAGAGCTTTTCGCCTCTGTCTCAGGTTGCAATGTTTTGTGGAAGCGCTGAGAGGCTTACTGTGATTTATAGGAGCGAAGCGGGCTTGCTCACGTTTGTAATGGGGGGTGGTGAATCTGATCTTGGCTATCATGAGATCCTTTGAGTTGATTTTTGCCCGTCCTTGAGGTCTGAAGCCAGCATGGGCGTGATCACGTCCTCTGATTTTATCTGAGTTGTACAATGATGACTTCCTGCCTTTTCCTGCATTCCTCGATTCCGGAGGCCGATACATTGTCCTATTTCCCCTAATTCGGCAGTCGAGAAGGATATGGATTGTAGAGGATCGAGTTTGAGCAGGCCAGCAGTATTGAAGCGGATGCCTGAGGTGACTAGTAATCTGGTGCAAGAGGATAGCATGTTGACTAAGGAATGTCTTTGTCATAGAACTCATTGTTTTCCTTAACCTTACCCGTGGGTCTTCCCGTGGCCTTGTTGGCCAGCTCGTCCGCTGCCGAATTGAAGCTTCTTAGGACGTGCTTGTAGGTCACTTTGTTGATGCCCCTGGTTTGATCCATTATTCTTTCTTTGATTCTGTTTAAGGCAATTTGGTTGAAGTCTTTCCCAGTATTCATGGCTGCTATGAGAATTGCAGAGTCCCCTAACACTAAGAGATCATGAATGCTCAGCTTCAGGGCAATGGAGGTCCCCAATAGAAGGCTGTATGCTTCAGCCTTATTGTTCGACATGGTACCCAAACTCCACTCATAGGTGACGATTGTTTTCCCCTGAGGATCTCTTATTATTCCCCCTGCTCCAGCTTTGCCTGAGTTGTTTTTTGAGGCCCCGTCAAAGTGGAGCGTGAACCTTTTTTGCTTTTGAATCCAACTATTGACTTCCTCCTTTGTCCCTCTGAGTTTCCATTCCTTCTGCCCAGTTCCTTTTATTGGTTTGCTTTTCGTTTTTAGCTTGTAGTTGAATCTTCGGACCCATTCCTTCGCCCTCTCATCTGTGTAGTCCGGGTCAGCATGATGGATCCCATTAGATTCAATGGTCTCTGTTATGAGCGCTGTTGTTTTAGCCAGAATGCTTGTGACACTAGGTTTTTTGTCTTTGAAAATACTTTCGTTCCTGGCTAACCATAATTGCCAGCAGAGCTTTGAAGGGATGCTGGTCCATAATCTCTTGGTGAGGGTCATGTTCTTGCTTGCATAAGGGAAGAGTTTCCCCCATCCTTTCTGAAGTAGTGAGACCTGATTGGGTAGATCTCCTATATCTAGAGGGCTAGTTATGAGTTTCCAGCAGGACGATGCTACTGAACACTCAATGAAGAGATGATTGATGTTTTCTTCCGCCTTCCTGCACATAAAACAAATTGAAGGACCCTGAATACCCTTTTTCCTAAGATTTTCTACTGTTAGGATTTTGCCATGTAGCAAGGTCCAATTAAAAAGTTTGATCTTCGGAAGACTTTCAATTTTCCAGGCTGCCTTGTAGGATTGCCAATTGTTGGGTGTTGTTAGGTTTTGAAGCGCCTTGTAACCTTCCTTGACTGTGTAATTGCCTCCAGTTGGATCCCAAGCATAACTGTCATCTCTCATTCTGCTTGAAGGGGCTGCCCTTGCAAGAGATAGCTTAAGATCGGTCCACAGGTCGTCTAATTCTTCTGGAAGGTGCATATTTTTCCAACCTTTCCAGCTGTTATGATCCCAAATTGAGATGTCGAAGAGGGTTTTAAGGTTGGCTTCAAACATCCACAACTGCAGCGGCCTCAGATTAATGGACTTTTCCTTGGCTTCCGAACCCATTATTCTATCCCTCCATATACTGATATGTTTCCCATTACCTGGGACTTTAGAGATATGGGACTTGAGGAGAGGCAAGGTTTTTTTAATCAATTTCCAAACAGGGGTGCATTGCCTTTCTGTGATTACATCAGAGAGGATGTTGCTATTGCTCCCACTCATATATTTCTTTTTGAGAACCTCTGCCCACCAGGATCCCTTCTCTTTTAAGATTCTCCAGGTTAGTTTAAAGCCCATTGCCAAATTTGCCAGCCTAGGAACTCTAATTCCTAGTCCACCATTTTCTATGGGGAGGATGACCTTTTCCCATTTTACTAAACTGAATTTTTTCGTATCTTGCTTTCCTCCCTTCCAGAGGAAGCTTCTTAGGATCAGCTCCATATGCTTGTGAATGCTTGATGGGGCGAGGGTAATGGCAAATTGGTAGATAGGGAGGGCTGAAAGGATTGCTTTGATAAGGATTGTTCTGCCCGCCAGATTAAGCCAATGCATCCCCCAACCCTGAAGTTTCCCTCTCAGCTTCTCAATTAGCTTGACCCAAACTTCGCTTTTGATTGTCTCTTTGGCCAGAGGCAGTCCTAAATACATAAAGTGGGACCAGCTTGATTGAGCTGGGATTTCCATAATTATAGAGATCCTTTGGGTTATGTATCTAGGAACATTCCAGGTATATATCATGCATTTGTTGTTGTTTAATTTTCCCCCCGAGGCTTGGAGGAAGAGGTCCAGAATGGCTTTGAATCTCCTGGCCATGAGGCTTGAAGCACCGCCTATTAGAAGGGTGTCATCTGCAAATAAGGAGTGATTGATCCCTTTGGCTCCTCGAATGATGTCCACTCCTGTTATTTCTTTTAACCTTCGCTTGTTTTCCAAGTGCAAACTTAATGTCTCTGCCATGATGATATAGAGGAAAGGGGAAAGAGGACAGCCTTGCCTCAAGCCTCTTGTGCTCTTGAAGGCTCTGCATGGCCTACCATTGATTAAAGGATCTGTCCAGTTTTGGGAAACACATTCCATAACCCTGTTGATGAAATGCTCTGATACCCCGAAGTTTGAAAGCACAGTCCTCAGAAATGTGTGGTTAACCCTGTCAAAGGCGTTCGCCATATCCAGCTTAATTATCATACCCTTCTCATTTCTAGCAACACTGTTGTGTATCGCCTCCTGAACCAGAATTACATTATCTGTTATGTGTCTCTTGGGGAGAAATCCTCCTTGGTTGTCCGAGATGAGTGAGGGAAGGATTTTTTTCAGCCTATGTGCCAAAATCTTTGAGATGATTTTGTATGAGACATTGCATAATGAAATAGGTCTGAACCTGTCAAAGGATTGAGGGTTGGGCTCTTTTGGAATTAGAGCAAGATGCGAAGATTTGATACTGCTGCCCATTTTACTTTTTGAGTGGAAATTTCTCACCATTCTAATGAAGTCTTTCTTGATGATATCCCAGTGTGTTTTGTAGAAGCTCACCGTGAAGCCATCCGGCCCGGGTGCTTTATCAAGAGGCATGCTATTGATTGACCACTCAACCTCCTCTATTGAGATTTCTTTGTCCAGTTCACAGTTTTGGGCTTCTGTGACCTTCCTCTCAATGATGTTGGCGAAATCTGTGTTTTCCTGATAGAGGGGATCAGCTGTGAGCAAAGATTGAAAGTGATTTGAGGCAGCTTCCTTGATTTCCTCTTTATCCGTTAGCTCTTTCCCTTCAAACATTATCCTTTCAATGTTATTTCCAGCTCTCCTTACTTTGAGACAATTATGGAAGAACGAGGTGTTTTTATCCCCAGAATTGAGCCAGAGACATCTTGACTTTTGTCTTAGCTCTTCCTCTTCTTTACGATCTTGATTGTACAGAGCTTTATACATCTCCCCTTCTTTCCTTTGGTCTTCTTCCATTTCTTGGACTGCCTCTTTTTCTTGATTCCATTTCTCCAGTTTCATTTGCAGATCGTTTTTTGCCTTCCTTTCCTCCTTCACATGATTCCTCGCCCAATTTTTTATGGCTACCCTTAGCAATTTGATCTTCGTTTCCCAAACGAAGTGCGGGGAGCCTGTTATCTCTGTCCTCCAGATTTCTTTTATCATGGCTTTGAAGTCCTCGCTGGCGTCCCAGACTTTGTTGTATTTGAATGGCAGCGGACCCAAATCTTCGTCTTTGTCTAGATACAGCGCCACGGGTTTGTGATCAGAAATGAGTCCCTGGATGATTGTGCTGCGAATCCTCGGAAAGTTGGCAGCTGCTCGCTCCTGAACGAGGATTCTATCAAGTCTTTCTTTGATATTGTTCCTGCCTGTCCTTTTATTTGACCATGTATAACGGCCATTTTGGGGAGGAATGTCTATGAACTTGTGAGTTTGTATGATATCCTCCAGTTTTTCTCTATATGGGTCAATGTAAAACTTCCCTCCTAGCTTCTCCTCTGCATTCCTTATTAAATTCAGGTCTCCTCCTAGGAAGATATTCCTCCCTTGGGTAGTCTCAATATCTGCTGTCAAAGATTCCCAACAGGTAGCTTTGTCTCTGAAGTGTGGTGGAGCATACACGTTATAGATTGTGTATTCCTCCTTCAGATCTGTGCTCTGCATATCAATTCTAATCCACCATCTGTTTTGTTTGTTGTTTATGAGGTTCCAGTTACTTTTATTCCATATTACTCCTATACCTCCTGAGGCTCCTATGGCGCTCGTGGCTATTCCTTCATACTTTCTATTTCTTATCAAGCTGTTTTGGAATTCTTGGTCACTGATTTTGGTCTCCTGGAGTAGGAGGAAGTCTGGTTGTTCTGCTTTAATAAGGTCTCGGACTGCATTTGCTTTCAGGGAGGAGCCCATCCCCCTACAGTTCCAAGAGACCAAAATCATCATTTACCTGGTTTATTGTGGATCCCGCTTTTCTCCTTCATCTTCTCGCCACTTCCCTTGTTCCTGTCCAGGTATGTGTCTATTGGTTGCTGGGTCCCTGTAGTCATTTCTTTAGCTGCATTCTCATCTCTTATTTCCTTGTTTGATTTTCTTCCTACTTTTCTTGGTGGATCCGTGGCTGCTATGATTTCCTTTGTTTTATTTCTCGTTAGGATCCTTTCAACTGTTTGAGGAGGGGAGGCCTGGAGGGGAGAAGAGGGGGAGGTTCTGGGGCCCTTGGGGGATGGAGGGGGGGATGTGGGTTCCTCTGGAGCTAGGGATTCAAAGGGATTGGAGGATGTGGGGATGTGGTGGCCCGGGCTTGACGGATGAGTGGTGAGGGTTGGAGTTTCAGAGGAGGGCACTGCTGATTCAGGGGGAGGGTTTGACTTCTTCTTTTTCCTGACTATTTCCCATGCTTCCTTAGGGGTTTCAATATTGCTATTATCATTTGATCTAGATTTAGTGCACCTATTAGCAAAATGACCGTACTCGTGACATACCTTACATTTGAAGGGGAGTTGCTCATAGTCCACCTGCTGAATGTGCATCCACTGATCCACTTTGAGTTTGATTGCCTCTGGTAAGCCTTTGCCCAAGTCTACTTCTACAAAAATCCTTGCGCATGCATGCATATTCTCCTTTGGCTCCGATCTGTCCACGTATTTCCCTATTGCGTTTCCGATGGCCCGGACGGATTCATCAGCCCAACAGTGAAGCGGAAGATGCGGGAGACGAACCCAGACAGGGACTGCATTTGGAACGTCCATTTCTGGGTCAAAGTCAGGGGTCCAGCGGTTGAGATAAAGGCCTCTAGTGTCCATGAAATATGGTCCATTCCTGAAGATGAGGTTACGATCCTCCACCGTTTCAAAAAGGAAGGTAAAGAAGCCCCTTCCACAAAACCTTATTGCGATTTTCCCCTGTACCATAGCATTCCAGTTTCTTTCAACCCAGCGCTGAACCGTTCGAGGGGAAGGCCATAACCCCGTGAACTGGCCAACCAGGCCGCATTCCACCAGGGCCACAACAGATCTCCTTGGAAGAGCTGGGGGAAGAGGGACTTCCGGGATTTCATCAAGCTTCTTGACAAACTTTGAGGCTGAAGGCCGAATCCTTTCCGAGTTATTCTTTGGGATAAGAGATGCAAAAGCTTTCTCCAGTTCAGCCTATTCTAGAGAGGGAGGATCCATCGAGCCACACAGGGGCACTCGACGACAGGCAAGAAAAAGGAGGAGGAGAGGGCAGGAGGCCCTGAGAAAAGGAAGCAGCAGGGGGCTGCGAACAGCTGCAGAGCTGCCAAGCGCGATCGGGAGGACTGGGCAGGAGGCCCGAAAGGGAGGGGGGCAGGAGGGCTCAGGCAGAGGGGGCCCGCAGCAGGCTGCTGCAGCCCGGCAGCAGAGCTGCCAAGCTCGGGCAAGGGAGGGAGTCAGGGCCGCGTCCTGGAGCGGGAGATCGCCATCCGTTCACCAGTACACCCCCACCTTGTTCAATCATGTTAAAGCATGTAAGGGAGCTGCAATTAAGGAAAAGTTAGAAATGAACTTTCTCCAATATTGTGCTGATCCTAAGAAGCTTCTCACTTCTATAGCAGATTTGGGTTTAGGCCAGTTTACAATGATTGCAACTTTAGAGGGATCTATCTTCAATTCACCACCCCCTACTATATGACCCAAATAATTCAAAGATGTTTTTCCAAATTCACATTTTGAGAGTTTAACATAAATTTTTTCTCTTTTCAAAACATCTAGTGTCTGCTTAACATGCTTTAAATGTTCTTCCCACGTTTTTCTAAATATAAGAATGTCATCCAGATATACAATAACAAAATCATCAAGAAAAAGGTCTGAGTAAATCATTCATTATTCTCATGAAAGTAGCGGGAGCATTAGTTAAGCCAAAAGGCATAACCAACCACTCATACAATCCCTGCTTTGTTTTGAAAGCAGTCTTCCATGCATCTTGCTCTACAACTCCGACTTGATGATACCCACTATGCAAGTCTAACTTGGAAAAATAAACAGCTTCTTTCAATTGATCTAATAGATCATCTATGCGAGGAAGGGGATAATGATTTTTGATCGTTATCTTATTCAGTGCTCGGTAATCAATGCACATTCTCCACGAGCCATCTTTCTTTCTTACCAAAACGATTGGAGACCCACATGGTGATGTGCTAGGTTTGATGAACCCTTTCTCGAGCAACTCCGGCACCTGCTTCTTGATTTTTTCATTCTCTAAAGTGGACAACCTGTACATTTTGATGTTAAGCAATGGAGCATCTTGCTGCAAATTAATATCATGCACTATTTCCTTTTTGGGTGGTAGGCCTTTAGGTTCTTGAAACAAGATATCATATTCTAAAACAAATTTTTCTAAATCAACTTGTTGTTTAGCATCACAGCCCTCAAATACATTGGTTTTATTAGGTTTCTTTTCCTTTACAACCATTAGTAAAAATTGTTTGCATGAATTTACAATTCATTTCATCTGCCCTGAGTTTATGAGAGTATAATTATTCTTGAGCTTATGAGCTCTTACAAAGTATTCAATTCCATATTTAATGAGTAGATACTTGTTCTCAACTCTATAGAAAATAGCTTTTCTATCATACAAGTAAGGACTTCCTAAAACAATTCCACATATATCTAGAGGAACTATATCTAACTCAACCTCATCTACAAATGTTGACCCAAAGGAAAACTTAAGTTTACATTGTCTAGTCACTTGTAGTTGTGCTTTATCACTTAACCAACCTAATGGGTATGGTTTCTTGTGAGGTGTAGTCAGTAATCCCAACTTCTTTACAATTGCTTCAGAAATTAAATTTACTTGTGAGCCACTATCAAACAAAGTATCAATATTTTGATGCTTGGAAATAACTCGAATATGGAAAAGCTCATGTCTTTTTCTCTCATTTTCTTCATCATTAATAGATTGTGCAGAATTACTAGTAGATGCTTCAAAATTTTTACCTTTTATACCTATGGCTGCAATGGTTGTTTCATCTCCTGAGTCTGACCCCAAATCTTTCTGAATAGCTACAACAATCTTCTTCTTCTTGCCCTCGAACTTCTTAGGTCTCAACTCCGAATGCAGAATCCAACAGTGCTCATCATCATGCCCATCCTTCTTATAGTGAGTGCATGAAGACTTTGTCTTTTGTGTAGTATTGGCCTTCCTTTCTTTCCATTTCTGTTTTCTTTTCTCCTTATTCTTGTTGGCAATGGGCTTGGATGATCGTCCAACTTCTGGGTTCCCATTCTTTCCTCTAACTTTTAGATGCATAGCTTGAATAGATACCTCATCTATACTAGTGGGATTGAACATGAGGATAGTGTGCCTCATGTAGCTGTGTAGATCCCCTATATACTTTAACAGAGTCTCAGGTGAGTCTAATGAAATTCCTAGAATCAAAGCTCCCTTCCTAAATTCTTGGGTGTAACCCTGTACACTTTGCCCTTTCAATTGGCGAAGAGTTTGCTAGCTCATCATGGCTTGCTGCATGTAAGCTAGTGGATAGAACTATTTTTTGATTACAGAAACAAATTCACTCCAGACAGAAAGAATCTTACCATGTTTCTTCATGTCAGCTTGGGTCTTGGCTTCCTACCATACCAAGGTAGTGCTTTTGAGGCATAGGCTGGCCAGCTGAATCTTACTCTTGTCTAAGTCAATACTCTGCACTCTGCAATAAACATCAATTTGTCTGATCCAATTATCTAGCTTCTCTACATTCAGCTCTCCATCATATATTGGTAAATCAAATTTAACATCTAATTTAATCAAAGATGTCTTCTTTTTATGTTCAGGGCTATTAGGAGGTGTGAGAAAGCTTTCTTCTTTCCCTTTGCCTTTTGAGTGGTCATGGAGGAGAGATTATTCTTCTCCTTTTTCTTGTTTGGAGCCTAATGAATCTTCATCTTTATGTTTCCTGAAGTCCTTATACATTTCCTCTACCATGGACCTCATGGCCAGGAAACTATCTATAAATTGGGGATCTGGTCCCAAGGGACTTTCTTCTGACATTTTCTTCTAAGGATAGACTCTTCCAATCTCCGGGTTAGTTTCGACCAACTCTCCTTCTCCTAATTTAAGCTTTGATCTAGTTAGCATTCAACAACAAAATCCAGCACAAGCTTGTCTAACCTTAAACAACCTAGAAGCTCTGATACCACTTGATCTGAAAATCACTCGTGAATGATCTCAGTTAATTAATGAAGGTATTACAGACCCATTTGCTGGGGTGTGCCTATGTTATTTTAAGAAATGGATCGATAATATTGCGAAATACAAAGGCACTTGAAACAGTAAGAGAAACACAGTAAGCAAATACAAAAACACACAAACTTAATGAGGAGTTCACCCAATCCTCCTAGGCTACATCTCCTGGTCTAGCCTTCAGTGGTGGCCTTTCTATTGTGTCTTAAAGCAGAGATTTTACAATAAGGAGCTCAATTTGAGTCTCACTTAATAGAGAATGATCAGTAGGATTGTACTTGGATCCCCCAAGTCTCTAGAGTACACAGACTCCCCTTACTGAATCTCAACCTCAACTGGTCTTAGTGGTATGAGTCCAATTTGGTACTCAATACCTAACAGGAATACACAAAGGAGTTGCTTGAGCCTCTCAAGCCTTCTCTGGAGTTCACAGACTCTCAGACTCTCTTTGTTCTGTCTGCTCAATGCTGCCTTTGCTCTGCAGGTCAGCTTGGCTTCTCTGTTCTCTGCAATTCACTTCTTTCTCTACTTCTATCTCTTTCTGCTTGCTTTACTCTCTGTCTATTCATGGCTTAAAACCAATCCACTCCCCGACTATTCGTTTCTGCTTCTCAGCTCCTTGGATTGCCTGCCTTTGTCCGCTGGAATTCCCCTGCTCTGCATCATCATCGCTGTGTAACGCTTCACAGAGAGGTGGTCACCTGTTTCCCCATGAACTGAGTGTCAGTTCTCTTTGAACGGTCATTTTTTTCGTTGCTCCAAGATCGCTCGCAAAATTGATTCCTCTGCTAGCCCAACGGTCATGTCGGACATCAAATCTCATGTACCTCAGTCTATTTCCCCGTCAAATCCGGTCTTCCATCGGGTTGATCCTTCGCTGTTGATTTGGAGCCTCTAGATCTGATGGTCTCTATCTATATCGTGGCGGTAATTTGCTCGACTGTTACTCACGCGATGTAAGAATTTTTTTCTCTCATCTACTAGATGCGTGTCACCCGGTGTGTGGCATCGCACTGAACTCGGCCAAACCCGCTTACCGCTTGAAGTGCACATGATATCTTGCCAGTTTTGGGTGCGGGACCTGCCTTCTAACGGTTTCTGCATGGTTTCCTGTTTTCCTCATGACCGAGCGCTCGAGGCTTTCCTTCACTGAGAGTTTTGCCCTGCGATATGCGATTATCGCTTTGCGCTAATCACATATTAGAAACTACCTCTGTTTTTGGATATGGGCTTTTGATTGCCAATTTACGTCCATGCGCGGTCTCCATGGGCCAACGGTCAGCGCACTTTGACCGAGGGTCCTCGTTGTTCCGTGCTGGCCACAAATTGCCATTGTCCAGAGGTCATTTCTGATAAGCTCGTTATTCATAAGATTTTGAAGCCTGACATAATTTGAAACAGTCATGGAAATGTTTAAGGATCCAATTCGGATCAAAAGGAGAGATCCATTCACTGTCAGAGATGGGATAGATGAATCCTACATCAAGCAATTTCTACAGTTCCTCCTTAACAATATCTTTAAGTGCTAGATTCATCCTCCTTTGAGGCTACCTAATTGGCTTGCAACCCTCTTTGATGTATATATGATGAGTACATACTAAAGGGTGCACTCCCTTCATCTCCTTATAACTCTAGGCGAAGGCATATAGGTGTTTTCTTAGCATGCTACACAGTTCCTTCTCCTGGAAAGTGGATAGGGATGGATTGATTTTCAAGGTTCTTTATGGGCTGAACTCTATATTCTTAACACGGAGAGGAGTGGAGTCAGCTGCACAGAGATCAGTTGAGGGGTTGTCTTGGGTTTCTCTTACTATGTCCTCTAATGGTGATACACTAGGAGGTGGATTCTAAATCAGATTTTCAATCATATCATCCTCATCTTGCGGTTTCCCCCCCATGGCGATTTCTAATGCACAAAGTAGTGCAGAATAGACTTCATCCTCATCTTCCTCCTCCAACCAGAGAGGTAGATCATGTTCTAACAAGGGTTGGGCAGGAGGATATAGAATTAACTGCTTGGACATATGCCCATTCTTTATGGTCATGTTCCTAGCTCAACAGCTGATGTAGGCATCGACAATAGCCAACTAGGGTCTTCCCAGAATGAGAGGATACCCAGTGAGCTTTGCCTTTGGCTGGAGAACTAAGAAATCAGTAGGGTACTCCCAAGAATCAATGGAGACCATCACATCTTCCACAACCCCCTCGGGGTCACGGTGGAGCAGTCTGCTAGCTGCAACACAGTCGTGGTCTTCCTCAAGGAGCCCTGGAGGTTGATTTTGAGAATTGTTTCCATTGTCATCACATTAATGGCAGCTCCTAGATTAATCAAGGTGTGTGGGATCATGGTGCCATTGATGTGTACATCAACTACTGGGCTTCCAGGGTCTAGATATTTTGGACAGATTACCTACCCCAATATCAAGTCGAGCAATTGCCCTATGACATTGATGGTTGGGGCATCTCTCTTGCGCCTTCCTAGATGCCTAAAGCACTTCTCTTTGATCAACCTAATTTAGATAGGCACATCTTTTATGGCTTGGAGAAGTGGTATTTTCATGCATAAATGTTTCAATTCTCCCAGGAGTTCAGTTTCTTCTAGGGTAGGCTGGACTGTCATGGCTAATCTCTCGGGAAAGGGTGGAATTGCTTTAGGTTCACTTTCCTCTTTATCTTACTCAACCTACCTGGGTGGAGGTTGGCTATCTGGGAGAACTTTCCCAGATCACAAGTTAATTTCCTGAATCTCCACAGCATAAGTTGGGCATGATGGTTCCCCACTATACACTTGCTGAGCCTGTCTATTGTTTGGGTTTAGATTCGGCTAGGCAGGAATTTGGGGTTGCTTTGGAGGAGCAGGAGGTAGCGGTTGTGGTTAGGCAGGTGGTGGAGGCAAAAGAGCAGGAGGAGAGTTATATTGGGGCCTCAACCCATGATAAGGTGCATTCCACTGAGGTGGTGGCTGAGCATAGGATTGAAATGAATGGTTAGCTAGTTGGGCATGATATTGAGATGTGAAGGACCAAGGAGGAGGCGTGGACCAGGAAGGATGAGCAGGGGGGCCCCAAGAAGGTATGGAAGTGACTTGGTTGGTGTTGTAGTATGCTTGAGATGTCCCTTGCATCCCCTGCTGGTATGGTCTAGGTCCATGCGGCCTTCTTTGGTTTATGTAATAGAGCTATTCAGTTACTCCCTTAGCCCCTTGATATACAACTTTAAGTCCAGGTAAGGAGGGGCACTTATCTGTAGAATGATTTTCTTCACAGACTAAACAAACCTTGATAGAGTTCAATGGGCATTCATTCCTAGGATGCCTCCTGGTGCATCTAGGGCAAAAAATGGCCAAAGCTCTCTCTGCTTCCTCTTGTTTCCTTTTGATATGCAAGGTATCCATTTGCATGGAAAGAGTCTGTAGCATCTCACTCTTGAAGTCTTCCAGCATGTTTCCAATTTCTCCTTTAATGGATGAGTTAGAGGAAGAGGTACTAGCTATGGGTAGACTCCCCCTACCTTTCTTTTTGGCTACTCTAGAATGGTTTCTAAAAACAGTCATTATGTCCTCATAGGACAGTTGGTAGATGTCTCCCCCAGCCAGTCGATGGAGGGTGTCTAACAGATCTTCCTGAATTCCCCTGAGCAGGACCAACTTTAGCGACTCAGGGTCGAGTGTACACCTGACTCTTTTGTAACTGAGCTAGAACCTCTCTTCATAGTATTCTAGGGACTCATCACTTCCTATAGTCATTTGGAAAATTTCTTCTTTAGTATCTTTTGACCTACAATAGTCTCGATACTTGTTGTTAAAGGCTTGCTGCATCTGAGCCCAAGTTGTGATGCTATTGCCAGGTAATCCCATGAACCAGTGCAATGCTACATCCTTGAGAGTAGAAGGGAACAGTTTCAACTTTTTCTCATCTTCTGCATAGTCATAGGTTCGATAGATAACAACAAACTCAAACAAAAAGGTGTTAGGATCTTCTGTAGTCAGACCATGGAAATGAGGTAGGGCGGAAGGGCTTATATTCTTCATTTTGGTGTCCCCATTGGTCTCCCGAATGGGAAAGGTACCCTCTATTCTCTCTCCATTCCCCCTAGCATTTCTGTGTTCAGCCATTGGCTCCAAAGGAATGTTTTCTTCTTCTTCTTCCCCTATAGGTTCTTCAAATATGTCTGGCTGTTCACCTAAGGGTTCTTCTTGATTGCAGCCACTGAAGAAGAGAGAAGGTTGGCTGTGTGAAGCAGTGGGGGTGTTGGAAAAATTTTTCCTGAGTTATCTCTATTCCTACAAGGCATGAAAGGAAATATTTTTGGTTGGTTTTTGTTTCTTTTTTTTCCTCACACTGGTAGTACCTGCAAAACTAAAATTGATTGAACAAAACAAATTGCAACTAGCTAAAATGAACTTGCTGAAATGAAATTTGCAGAATTGAAGAGGAAAGCAAGGAAATGCAGAACTTCGAAGAAGAGAAATGACTAGTCTACTCTTTCTGAAATGAAATTTGCAGAATTGAAAAGGAAAGCAAGGAAATGTAGAACTGAAGGAAAAGAAAGGACTAGTCTACTTTTGCTAAAATAAACTATTAGCAGAATGTTGAAATAGAAAATAGAAGAAAGCAGTAACCACAGAATACTTTGACGCTTCCCCGATAACAGCACCAAAAAGTGGTGAGCACCAGTTTGTAGCAATAATGCTGCAACTCCTGGGCTTCCTACTTTACTCTTATCAACTCTGTAGTTCGTAACAAAATTGGAAGCGACGGTGCTGTATGCACAAGTACTAGTTCTTACTGCAGGTTGTCACTTGGTTAGTTGGTGCAAGATCAATAGGAGCTCAAGCCAACTTCTATGGATTCCAAAAGAAGCTCTATATGTGATGAAAAGAGAGAAAGGCTACTCTATAGAGACAACTCTAACTGCAAAAAGAAGAAAGACTGAAATGTAAAGCAAACCAAGTAAATCCTAATTAACCAACTAATCCTAATTTTTCAAAAAGCACTATGAAAACCATGAAAAGAATGTCATTACCTACTAAAGGAAGTAAACAACATCTAACTAAGCTATTTCTGGAAGTAAATGAGCAAAAAACATCATTTTGGATTTTTATGTATTTTTATGTGAATTTGACATGCATGTAATTTATTGTTTGTGAATGTGGCAGCGAATATGTGGCATTGGAGGGTAGTTTTGGGACTTGAGAGGATGTAGGATGGTGTGGTTAGGTCATAGGAGGTCTCAGGTGGCCTTCTGGAGGCTTTTCCTAGACTCGGCCTTCAAAAGAAAGCCTACAGGAAAATCTACAAGAGGACACAGGAAATCTACAGAAGGAAAAACAACATTCTACAAGAGGCCTACAAGAGGAGGCCGAGAGCAGTTTTCATTGTCTTGGGGGTGTGATAGTGGGTGGAAAATGTGGATGAAGGTTGGAATGCGGTGTTAGGGCACCTAGGGTCTACCAAGAATCATCAGGAGAGAGAAAAATGATTGGATTTGCTCAAGGAGAGAGGAAGAAATTCTATGGGAAATACAGGAAACTAAGGCAGAATTGAGGTGAGACTTGGGAAACCTGTAGGGCATGGATCAGATGGAGGATGGGATGGCTGATAGGCTGACCTATTGCTAGAAGGTATCTGCTGCAAAGGAACTGACAATCAACCAATAAGATCAAACAAGCAATGAAATGAATGCATCTAGAAAAATAAAGTTTTGCATCAAACTAGTTTAAACTATGATCTATGAAAGGAAATGTTGGTAACTACTCCAAGAAAGGAAAGCATGAAAGAAGACTATTGTAAATAAAGAAGTGAGCATGATGAAGAAGTTTTGAAGCAAGGCAAAGCTAGACTATTAACCTACGGAAAGCTGCAAACACTAGAAGTCCTATGAATGAGGGAAATCTATGTATTTGGGGCAGCAAGAGGGTCTTTGCCTCAAATCATGGTCCCAAAGCGAGGAAGAGGGGACAAGGCACTATTGCTAGCCTTTTGAATCTTCTCTTTATCACTACTTAACCTGCTATAGAAAGCACAAATGGAAGCAAACTATTGAATCATCAAAAGCAACCTATTCTTAACCATACAAGAAATACATCTAACAACAACCTAATCTACAAATTGAAATAAAGCATACAAATACAAGTAGAGAGGATCTTGTCTGCTTGGATTGGGCCCTAAACTAAGAGCTTCAGCCCTCCGAGGTAACTCAGTGCTAACTCAAAAAGGATTCCATCTTTATTTCCAAAACAATAGCAAGATTACATGAATTGTCACAAAAATAATAAGCTCGAAGTTGAGCAGAGATTACATAAGCAAAAATACAACAAAAATCTAACCCTAGTGAGGTGCTAGGACTCTCTACTTATACAAATGAATCTACCAATAGCTTCCTTAAAATCAGGGAGGCTTGGCTCCCAAAACTCGAGATAATCATCAGTCATCCTTCACTTGCTCGGTTGCCTTCTAGTGCATGGTTTGGCTGCTTGTACTCCAAGCTGAATGAAGGGGAATTCAAAGTGAGGAGTAATAAATGAGGGGGATTCCCTCCTATAAGTCCTCTCATTTGTCCACTTAGAGTTATTGCTGCCATTTGTCCACTAGATCTTTGACTTTAACCCCAAAATTAATCAATAATCTGCATTAAACACATGTTAGACCACATAGCATCATAACTAACTCAATTCACTCTATAAGCATAAATATAATCTGAAAATCATACAATAAGCTAAGAGAATGGTTGATTTGACTAGGTTAGGCGGTAAAATGAGCCCATATAATTACCCATTTATGAGGCTCATCATACAGGTGCAAAGCCTAGCCATGAAGAACAATCTAACAAGGAACATGAGGGTATCAGATGCCAAAGATCTGGGAACAAAACTGGAGTAGAGGGCATGTTTCCACCTTCAACAACTGGGAAAAAATCATAGGGTGGAAACATACAAACCAATGAAACTGTAAGTATTTCATAAATTTTCCTTCTTGTAAATTGCTTTCATTCAAAACTGACATAATTCAAATTTAAACCATAATTTATAATGTTAGAATACCTGTAAGATAATAGTTCCAAATATAGAAATAAGCCAAAATTTTGGAATTTTTCTAATTATTCACTGGATAAAGTGGTCAATAACACTGGAAAAGGGCATTATTTTTTCTTGTGGTTTAGGAACTCGTCTTGATTTATAGGGAATCTCCTAATTTTTAGGAACTAGAGCATGCATGCACAAGAAGAAACTCGTTGGGGTTCCTTTGATTAAGGCACAAATCAAGGAACCCTTTCTCGCTATTATTTTTAACAAGACTTTGGCCATGGCTTCATTCAGGTTGGAACCAAAGAGAGGTTTTTGAGCCATGAAAGTGAGATCTCCAGCTGAGACACCATTAATGCCCTCCTTTTTGGCTTCATCTTCTGCTATCAAAGATTGATTAGATGCATTCACATTCTCTTCTTCATCACATCCATGCTTGTCCAGTAGTTATTTTCAGTTATATGTCCAATAGGAATCTTCCTAAAGGGCCTTCAAAAAACCCGTGAGCTCAAAAAGTTGGGCTTTGGAGAGGAACTTGGGCAGAACTTGGTCCCTCATTTCTACTCTATTTTTTATGTGGAATAGCTCCCTCGCCAATGCTCTGCAACTGCAAATGGATTTGATTGTTAGCACTATGAAAAAGAGTGAAATGCCCATGGGTAGAGAATCTCAAGCCTCGAAAGACCTAGGGCAGATCTCCAAACAAAACCAACTAGCTTCCAGTTTGTTGCCCCTCAGGAAACCAATTTCTTGGCTGTGGAGAAATTGTTCCTAAGACATTAAAGTTTTATTATGCATGCCACTCATTTGTATAAAGTGTCTTTATCTTGAGGAGCATGAAGAGCATTATTTTTAAATCCCTTGACATATAGGTGATATGAAAATTTCAAGATGCCATGTGGTGTTGAATACAAATGTTGTGTGAAGAATACTTAGGAAAATTAAAGACAAGACGTTGTATTTAATAGAAACTATTATCTTTAATTTAGAGGAAATACAGAGAAAGGAGATTTAAACATGGGAGCGCAATTTTAAGGAAATTTAACTTTATTCACAGAAGCAAATAAAGACCCGCAACTTCATTACCATATTCAAAGAGAGAAAGAGACAAAATGACACATAACAGAGAGATTACAAATCATACTCAGCCATCTTTAACTCTATACCCAACTGCAATACCTGTGCCACTAGATCTTTTATATTGGCTGGCATCACTACTATGTAGACATGCGTATCTACTTGTTTCTATATCTTGGCCAATGATTCCTTAAGCAAAGAAATATCTTCAGTTTTTTGCAATACATCCTGTAAAAGCTTCTCCTTTTCATTTTCAACTTCAGCTATCCCTATAGCAATAGGGTGCTCACCTGTAGGGAGATTCAACTTCTTTCTCAAGATTCCAATCTCAAACTTAGCAGATTGCAATAATTCTTGTATTGCAGGTTGATCATCAGGATTGACTCCTATCTTTACAATAATCTTTTTTAATTCATCCACCTGAGCATTTAGAGCTCTGGAATTGGCTTTCTCCAACTTTAATTGCTTGATCACTTTGTGTAACATTTTCTCTACTTTAATAGTAGCTGCATTTGTCTTATGTAAATCATTGACAATCAATTGCCCAGTCTGCATGTGCAAATTGATTTTGTCAAGCATGGGAAGTTTTTGAGTATCAACTGTCAAATTGACAGTTTTAAAGTTACTAGAGGATCCAACTGACATCTCTATGGGATGAGAGAATGCAATTTTAAGCTGACCCTTTTCTAAATCCATAGCAGACAATAACTTGGTTTGCTCGGAAATGATTTGAGACTCAGCCTGAGCCTCCATGTTTAACTTTATTTTCTAGTTTTTCTCATCTATCTGGGCAAACATGCTTTGAATAAGAGGGACTTGCTCATGAACAGGCTCACTGGAGGATGGAGAAGTTGGTGCACCCTCTGTTTCTCCTAATTGGATTACTAAACCAGGTTGTGTTGAAGACATTGCATCCAATAATTTAGTTCTCTTTGTTGTTTGTGACTCTTCTTCATCAAGATCAATAATTTCTTCTCTAGCCCATTTTGAACCCTTTTCTGAAATACTTGGGGTTTCAATCTCCACTCCTTTGGTGTTCTGTGGACCTCCATTTTCCATTCTCTCAATCTATAGCTTGTTTTCATGTACAAATGCAGAATATCCATTCTCTATCCTTCTTTTAGAAATGATTTGATGAGGATAATAAGCCCGCTCAACATCTTGCAAAAGACACATATCACCTAATAATTTCTCAACCTCTTGGGCAGCCTATCTAGTGTTCATAATAAAGGGTCCCATTGTTCTGGGAAACTTAAAGAGATAACCCTTTTTCATGGGGACAAAATGAACCTGATCCACATTCAAGCTTTGTCTAATAAACTCAATATCAAAGAGTCACATAGGCACAAATTTTCGTAACCTATATGGTTTGACTGAGGCTCCATAAATCCTAATCTCTGCATGCTCTTCAAATATGAACTAGTCTCCACATCTTACATCTTTGCTCAATTGAAGACTTTCTTGAGCTTTGGGAAGAAATGTCGGTGGCAAGGTCCCATTCAAAATTTTGTAAGCCACCAGAAGAAATAAAGAAGTAAATTCAAACAGGCCACCATCTTTTGGATCACCCCTCACCAGGTCTGTCCAGAACACCACTGAATGTTTCTTTTTATTTATGTCTACAATATTTAACCCCAAATTTGCAAAATGCTCAACATTTTGGTACAAGAAAAAATAAGTGACAACTGAAGGAAATTTAAATGAACCAGTAAGTGACAGAGTCATGAATTGAGTATTAATGGTGTCCACCCAAAATGTTGGAATATCTAGTATCACTTTTAGCTTCATCATCATAGTGAAAAATCCCAAAACTGCTTTATCAACCTATCTGGAGTCTTCCCTTCCCAGAATTTTAGAAATCACCTGCAAAATTGGTCTTATATCTACTGCAAAGATATCTAAAGAAAACAATTTTTCATCTAGGGAGAACTGTCCAGGTTTGGGAGCTAAGAAGGATAAAGCATAAGAGGACTCCTAGGATGATAGGTTGTCATAATATGAGATCAAAGACTCTTCAGTAAAAGTGACATAAGTTCCAGAGACAGGGTAATTGAAAGCTTGGTGAATTAACTGAGAGGTTACCTGGAAGACACTTTCTCCTAACTGATTCATCACAAAACACTACTTAGGGTACATAGACGAGGCTAACCACTGAATGAATTCTGGAAACAAGTGGGTTTTTGGGACAAATGCTTCTAAGACACCTGACCTAACCATTGCCATAAATATAGGGGACTTCTTGTGATTCAAAACAACTTCTTGATATAGAGGGAGATGCTTAATTGTGCAGATGGTATCAGAAATATCATGCTTGACATCCATTAGCGAGGTATGGATGACAGAAGATGAACTTACTTGGTTGGCCATGGTGTTTGAAAATGATAGTTGCTGACCTGGAATGCTAAACTACAAGTTCTCAGTTTATGCGCTAGAACTGCTTGTACCGATAACAGGTGACTAATACAACAAGGTTTATTTCCTTTTTTTAAATTTATAAATGAAAGAAAAATGGGGGGAAAATGAATTAATGAAGTGACAGGGATGAGGTGACGGGGTACGGTGGGTGAGCTGGACATAAATGAATGAGGGTAGAGGATGAAGTGGTGGACGTGAGGTGGAGCGGGACGATGAGGGGTGGCCCACTATGGGGGTAAGGGGTATACGAGATGTTGATCAAGATAAAACCCTCGCAGTGATCACGGGCCGTTGATCTCTATCAATCGTGCTGATGTCAGGGTCAACTGTGGGGGTTGAGCCATGAATTATAATCCATGTTTGTTGTTCCCCCACAGAGTGCTTAATCTATCTTCTTTGTCGACATTTGATCGCACTTTGTGGAAATGCTCGGGCTTTAGTAGATGGGTCGGGCCCACCTTCTTAATGCTTTCAATGCCGCTGTTAGTGTCATTTAAAATAATATTTCAAAATTTCAAAATTTCTTTTGTTTTTTCAAAACTTAGACATGATATTTCATTTTTTGGATTTTGAATAATATTGAAAACTAAAACGATAGAGTAAGCTACAACACCTGGCTCCACCTGGGGATAGTGCTTTTTCCACAGAAGCACTAAGAACCATAGATCAGTGCCTTCACCTCAGGCATGGAGTCATGTATTGCTTCACCAAATTCAATTTTATGGAAAATGTACAATGAATTCACTCTGGTATTTACAATGACAAGGTGTACATGACTCAGAACTAGAAATAATGTTTGAGGTACTGCCCATTGACAAGCAGTTGTAAAGTTTCACCATCAAGGTTCTCTAAGTGAAATGTATTGTTTGCCCTTACCTCTGTAATCCTAAATGGACCATACCAGAGAGGGTAAAACTTCCCATGTTTGCCCTTGCCTTCTCTCCTGGTATCCCACCTTAGCACCAGGTCTCCAGCTTTAAAATCAATTTCTTTAGCTTTTTTGTCAAAAATACCTTTCATTTTTTATTGATACATAATCAAAGTATCTCTTACCTTATCTTTGCTTTCATTCAACTCCATTACCTTATGCATTCTTCTCACTAAAGCATTGTGTTCTTCCTTTGCTTCCTGAATCATTGCCATCACAGGCTTCACGAGATGACTAGGAAACAAAGCCCATGTTCCATACACTAGCTCGAAAGGTCATTTTCCTGTAGATATTTTTGTAGTCACTCGGATGTCCCAAAGGGAAAACTTCAATTTTGAATCCCAGTACTTCTGATTCTCTGCAATGGTTTTTTTTTATAATTTTCACCAATGTTTTATTGGTGGATTCAGCCAATCCATTCCCTTAAGGGTGATAAGCCGTTGAATGAGAAAGAATAACATTATATTTCTGACAAAAAGAAACAAACTTGACTGAACTGAACACTTTATCATTATCAGTTATGATTTTAACATCGCACCCAAATCTGCTGAAAATGTTTTCTTCTAAAAACTTCATCACCACTTGGTCATTTGTCTTTCTAGTAGGTATATCTTCTACCCACTTGGTGAAATAATCAGTTGCTGTAAGAATCCATTTACATTTTCCACTCGAAGGGGGATTAATCTCTCCAACAAAGTCTAGCCCCCATTGTCTGAATGGTTCTTCTATGAAGATTAGAATCAATGGCAAAGAGGCCAACTTATTCTTCTTAGCAAAAAATTGACACTTTTGATAGCCTCTGACAAACCTATATATATATCAGTAAATAAGGTAGGCCAATAAAATCCTACCTGGATAATTTTATGTGCAGTGACCTTCCAACTGTAATGGCCCCCACACAACCTTTCATGATAATCCTTAATTATCTCTATAGACTCATCTTCTGTCAAACATAACAACAAAATTCCAGCAAGATCTTTCCAATACAATCTACCCTCTACAATCACATATGGTTGTGCCTTGATTTTTAATGCTCTATACCTTGCTCTATCTAATGACTGAGGGCAAGAAAGAAAACATAAATAGTGAACTATGTACTTATACCAATTTGAGCATAAAAATTTGTATCGGATCCTCATACCTAGCTTTGGTTTATCTTCATTCTCTTTACTCGTCTCTTCATTTATAGGTGTTAGTAAATTGATTCCCAAAGCCTGAAAGTTTGACTCAGCCAACATCTTCGCCAACCCCTATCCTTTCACTAGTTTGGTTGGCTTTATGTCTAGGTCATATTCTTAGATCTTAGCTATCCATTTTCCTCTTTTACCCTCCACATCACTCTGGACTAGGACATCCTTCACTGCAGCATTTGGCACATAAGCAATAATTTGTGACTATAACACATAAGTCCTGAAATATTTTAGGGCCTTCACCAAGGCATACACCTACTTTTCAAGAATATTTTATCTGAATTCAACATCCCTAAGTACCTTACTAAAGAAAGCAATTGGCTGCTCTTTACCTTCATCATTTTTCTGTAGAAAAACAACAACTATTGAACTAGGTGACGCAAATGAGAATATTTGAAAGGGCTTTTGATAATCAAGACTAATCAAAAGTGGAGTTGCTTGTAGTGCTTCTTTGATTCTTGAAAATGGCTCTTTAGCTTCTTTAGTCCAATGCACTTCATTCTCCTTTTTCACCATATTAGTAATATCTTTCACAATTTTAGCATAGTTTGACATGAATCTCAGAAAATTTATTTTCCCCAAAACATTTTGAATATCTTTCTTACTTCTGGACAGAGGTATCTTTTATATAGCTTGTACCCTTGTTGGATCTATTTTTACTCCATCTCTTGAAACAATGTGTCCCAACAACTTGCCTTCTTATAGAGCAAAAACAGTTTTCTTAGGATTCAAAGATAGGCCATATTTCCTGCACTTCTCAAAGGTCTTTTTCAAATGTTCCAAATGATCCTCATCTGAATTGGAGAAAATAGTGATATCATCCAAGTATATCACCACAAACTTATCACCAACAAATGCAATATCCATAGCTCTCTAGAACATTGCACTTGCCTTCATCAGCCCAAAGGGCATACGAGCATACATGAAGGTTCCCCAAGGGGTTGTAAACGTAGTCTTCTTTTGATCCTCCTTATCAACAGCCACCTGATTATACCCGGAGAAACCATAAACCGATGAAATTCTAAATGATCCAATTACCTTTTGCAACACATGATCCATTTTAGGTAATGGATAGTTATCCTTTAAGGAGGCTTTGTTCAAATTCCTAAAATCCACACATAACCTTATTTCGCCATTTTTCTTCCTTACTGGTACTAAATTGGCCACCCAATCAGAGTATCGGAGTGGAACTATTATCTTGGCATCCAGAAGCTTCTTAACTTCTTTTTCAATTAATGGAAAAAGCAAAGGATTGATCTGCCTGAGTTTTTGCTTAAAGGGTTTAATCCCTTCTTTCAGGGGAATCTTGTGTTGAATTATGTTCACATCATATGTCTTGAGATCATCATATGACCAAGCAAAAACATCAGTGTACTTCTTAAAAAGCTCAATATACCTTTCTTTATAATTAAATGGAACTCCCTTAAACAATTTGACTAGCTTGGGCTCCTTCTGGGTCCCAATGTTGCAATCTTGGACCTGTTCATCCTAAGAAACCTTTTTTGAACCAACTGCCACATCATTAGAAATAAAGAGTATTTCAAGAGGGACAAGTCCTCTTGGCAAAACATTATCCTTCAATTGAATGATCTCCTGATTAACTATGGACTTTTTATAATCACTTACTTTTTCATTTTTTGTTACTTCATCCCCATCTTGATCAATTTCAGTGCCTGTTACATAGAATTTTGACACTATCCCTATACTCCCTATTCCTTGATCCTGGAGGACCTCTACAGTGAACCCTGCATGCTTTGCATTCATGAAGAAACTCCCATTGTGTCCCTCTTCATGAGAATTTCATTTCCCTTTTGCACCATTTCCCTTGAAACTTCTATTTTTCCCAATTTACAAGACCAGCGCTAATGGCCTTTGTCTCCCCTGCACCTATGTGCAGAGATTAGAACTACTCCTTGGGCTGACTAGAGTGACTTAGTGGTGTTTCAGTTGCGTCGGTCCTGTTATGGAAAGTTTTCTAATTAGAGCCGAAGCTTCCAGCTCTAGAAGCTTCGTAACGGAAGTCTACTAAATGGTTTGGATGGATGGGGTCGAGGATGACAGTTTGGGCTCCTTTCCCCTATAATGATGGAACTACCTCAAGGGATAACTCTTTCTCCCATTAGAAGAGGATCCATCTCCCATCCATATTTCCTATATAAATCTCCCTTCTTCCTAAGCACAAGCTAATTTTTGGCTGAGTGTGAGTGTTATAGTTGCAGATTTTTGGCTGAGTGTTGATGCTATTTTGGTTTGGAGTAGACAAGCAAGCTATTACTAGTTGTAGCTATCTAGTTGTGTGAGGGAGAAGTGTGTTTTGGTTAGGAGTGAAACCTAAAGGGAAGAGCTTTAAAACTATTGTTGTTTGAAGCCATCATGGAATGCTAGCAGAAGTGTGTGGGAACTTGGTCTTGTCAGAGGAAGACTACAAAATCAAGACGAATGGTTATAATCTCTATTTGATATTAATATATGCAACTATCGATTGATTTCCTACATGTATTGTAATATTACATATTCATGGCTTAATGTTTCTTGACTTGTTAAGTAGGTTGAATTAAAATTTGTCTATTATTATGTTTGTTGTCTGTTGTTGTTTACTTGTTTCAGGAGCTTGAAGAAGGAAGCAAGAGATAGCTGGAGCGAGCATGCAAGGACATCATCAAACAGGATAAGCAACCAAGAGGTAGGCCCTCTTGATTGATTCTAACCTAAAGAAATCTTCCATAAAATGTATCTGTTGTGGCTAGACCCATTATCGGGCTAGAGGATTTCGTTCATGTCCGCACTTATAATTTTACTTCACCACAAATTGGTGACTCCACTAGGGATCCAATCCTTTTGTTTGTCTTGGATTTCATGATTTTGTGAGAACCTTTCTAGTTCCACTTTTTCCCTTTGGTTCTGTTTCTTTTCTCCTACTTACTGGTCTAAGTTTAAAATTCATAGTAGTAGATATGGTCCCTGTTTCAATTTTTTTTTTCCTTAGCTCCCTCAATCAATGCACTTAATTCACTGATAATTGTGCCAATCAGCATGAGTTGCTGATAAATAGTCGTGCTGACCAGCCTTTGGAGCTTGTTGTCAGTTAGGCAATCGTGCCGATACCAGTAAGTGAAGATTAGGGCTTGACCCCAATCTTGGCTAGTGTGTTCTGCTCTTGTGGTTTTGACCTCGTAAGCCTTTTACACTGTTTTCTTCCTGACTAGAAAGCTTGATTTAGCTTGCTTTGTGTGCTTTCTTGGTTTAGCCCACACTCTGATGTGTTAAGTCTAGCCCTGTGTGAAGTTATTTTTTCTTTTTTCTTTGAATCCCTTGATCGACGTTATTTTTGGCCAAAAATTCATGTCGATTAGCCATTAGCACTAGTTCTAGTACTGGTCAGTCGTGCCGATCGGCGCTACTTTTGGCCCAAAATTCACTCCGGTCTCAGGGGTAAGAAAAAATCAGAATTTCTCCCATTCTAGTGCCAGTGTGTCTTGACACTTAAACTCTCTTCTTCCTCCTAGAAGTGACTAGGATGTGTAGAAATTCCCACTATAGATCACCTGATAATGCAATAGACTAAAGAAAAATACTTGATCTACTTATACAACCAATTTAGTGGAAGCTTAATCAAACATGAGAAACATCAATAAGAACACATATAACTGATAAGAAGGAATCAATCAAACATAACACAGAATAATTTACCCAGGCAAAGCCTCAGCCTAAAACCCCAACTCTGTATTATCATACAAGTGGAAATATAGCCAGTATTACAAAAAGAATCAGCTCAAAAGTTATCCCGCTCTCTCTACAATACCTCTACTGCTCATAGATAGTCAAATGCCTCTATATAACCTCTGGTCTGCCCTCCAAGCCTCCTATTTCTTTACGTAATTCTGATTGGGGTCCAGTGCAGCCACTTGTGTGAATTGGCCTCTTCACACACTCACTAACCTCTGATCCAACTATGTAGTCCTGAAGGAGATAAATCCTCATCATGGATGAGCTTCCTTTATAGGAAAAATATTCATCCAACTGATAGTACACTGTCCCTTCTCTAATCTCAACTGGGTCTCTGTCTGAACTGACATGCATGAGTTATTCATGAGAGAATCTTCAGTTATCTAAAGTGCAGTAGTTATATGCAAGCATGCATTAACTAACTGAACTTACTTAATTTAAACAAATTGTTTAAATCAATTATAACTGGACTTGACTCAGTTAACTGAGCCAACTAATTACTACTCAAATTAGAACTCATCCTTATCTCTTTAACTGATGGATAAATTCCTCAAATAATAGAGAAACTATTGCATGTCCTCACATAGACTTCATGTTTGATTTTTCACAACTAATTAACTCATGGTGAATTAATTAATTTATTTTCAAACAACTGCTAAGATCAAATTCGAATTTTACTTCCTATTTTTAGTCCAGAGACTGGCTAAAATGGGAATCCATCCTGAACTGCTAAAAATAGAATGCTATTTTTAACACTTCCATTTTTCATTCCCTGTTGCCCAATCCAGCACTAGTACCCAGACTGCTATTTTTAGCACTTTTATTTTTAGCATTTCTTTTTGCCATTTTTCAACACTCCCTCTCAACAAGAAAGACTTCAACTCAAACCTAATCCTGTACCTCTGGAATATTCTGCATGCAACACATCTACCAAGTGTGGTTGCTCCAGGAACTCTCGGAACAAAAAAAACTCCCCACTGACATCTCTGTTGGGCTAGAAACATACTCTGATGCTGAAGCTCTACCTGCTGCTGACAAGTGCTCCCTCTCTGACCTCTGAGTTGCTGCAACACTCCGTGCATATCACACCGTTGCACACCTCTCTGTGCCATCTTGCACTAGTGCAACACTCCTGTGCCTCTTGCATTGTTGCAGCCTGCTAGCTCTACACAGTCCTGGGACTCTTGCACTATAGCTCTACCTGTCACTCCATCCGCATCTGTCTCTACCCAATCAGCGAGTCTTGCTACTCCTCGTCGGGGCTTCTGTAGCAAAGTTGAATCAAAGAGGTTGGGTACCTCAAGGATCCTGCCCCTCCTCCTTTGGATGATCACTCCACATCGCCCCACCTCCTACTTGGAGGTATGGATGCATGTGATCCCTCTGCCCACCTGGCTCAAAATTTCCCCCTACTGGAGGTCTTTGCATGAGTAGATGTCTATACTCAATCTCCTCTCAGCTTCTCTAGTTGTGGCTACTCCACAACCTCCTAAAGCTGCTTCACCAATCATGGCTCCTCCACAATCGTCTGAGACTTGTTCTGGCACTACATGTTGAGAGGTAATTTACTCTCCCTCTCAACCACCAAGTCTCCATCAGTTGCCTTGTTCCTCAAGGCTTTGCATGCATCTTGTACCTCAAGAGCATACAGGTTCTTGACCTGTGAACCAATCTGCTTCACCTGTCTAGTGATGACGTGTCTAAGGAAAACCTTTCCCTTACTAAAGACTACATCATAGCCTTTGTCTTCCGGCATCGCGATCGACACCAACTTTCTCTTCAGTCCTGGTACATACTTGACATCAGTCAAGGTAAGGTGAGCTCCATGCTCCCTCTAAAAAATAATCATGCCTACACTTGAGACATTGTACTTTTCATCATTACCCATCGCTATGAGTATCTGAATATCTTTCTCCTCCAAAGTATTGAACAAACTCTTGTCGTCATCATGTGGAAAGAAGCTCCACTGTCAAGAAACTAACCACTTCCCACCATGGATGAAACCATGCATGCGAAGAGTGCGAAATCCAACTCGACCTGTGAAGCAAGTGCCTCACCTTCAGATCTTTCCCCAGGTCCCTTCTTGGATTTCCTTTATGGGCAATTTGTAGCAAAATGGCCCACCTCATGACAACAAAAGCATCGCACTTTCGATTTGTCAAACTTCTTCCCACCATGGGAAGAACTAGATTCGGAAGGAGCAACCTTCTCCTTCCCCTTCTTCGTCTTACTCGCTAAGGCACAATTTTCTTCATCCTCCATGGATGAAGAACCATCTCTAGTGCTTCTTCTTATCTCCTCCTACATCAAATCCGACCAAAGTCATTCCCAATCTGACAGTTTCTCTCTTCCATTAATTGAGTCCTGGTAGCTATGCCAGCTCTTAGGAAGACCGAGGAGTGTAAGACTCACCATGTCATCATCAACTATCATGATCCCTACATTTCCAAGCTCATCCCTGCATGAGGTGAGCTTGTTCAAATACATAGAGATCATGTCACCCTTTTCACACTTGATCTTTCGAATTTTGTCCTTCAGTGCCAACTTCCTCTGATCAATATTCTAATAAAGATCTTTCAATGTTTTCCACATCGGAAATGGAGTCTCCTTCCCATGGAGGCTCGAGAAAATGTGATCTCGAACTCCCTCCAGGAGGATTCTCCTTGCTCTAGCCACACACTTTTTCCATTCTTCTAGTTGAGTAGCATCAGTCGACTTTTGGACTTCTTGATCAATGAAGTCCTTTAGACCGTTATCTTCTAATACTACCTCCATATGATCCTTCGAGGCTATATGATTCGAACAACCATCAAGGGCATATTCGAGTCTCAAACCACTGAACGCCATCGGTGAAATAGATGTGATAAGAACTCAATTCAATATTCAGAAACCACCAACTTCAACTTCTCCCTTCTTGTATACTGTTCTTCCTTGATCACTTGTGCTCTGATACCATGTAGAAATTTCCACTGTAGATCACCTGATAATGCAATAGACTAAAGAAAAATACTTGATCTACTTCTACAACCAATTTAGCAGAAGCTTAATTGAACATGAGCAACATCAATAAGAACACATATAACTGATAAGAATGAATCAATCACACATAACATAGAAGAATTTACCCGGGGAAAGCCTCAGCCTAAAACTCCAACTCTGTATTATCATACAAGTGGAAATATAGCCAATATTACAAAAAGAATCAGCTCAAAAGCTATCCCGCTCTCTCTGCAATACCTTTGCTACTCATAAATAGTCAAAGGCCTATATCTAACCTCTGGTCTGCCCTCCAAGCCTCCTATTTCTTTGCACAACTTTGATTGGGGTCCAGTGCAGCCACTTGTGTGAATTGGCCTCTTCACACACTCACTAACCTCTGATCCAACTACGCCGTCCTGAAGGAGATAAATCCTCATCATGGATGAGCTTCATTTATAGGAAAAATATTCATCCAACTGATAGTACATTGTCCCTTCTCTGATCTCAACTAGGTCTCTGTCTGAACTAACATGCATGAATTATTCATGAGAGAATCTTCAGTTATCTGAAGTGCAACAGTTATATGCAAGCCTGCATTAACTAACTGAACTTAATTAATTTAAACAAATTTTTTTAAATCAATTAAAATTGGACTTGACTCAGTTAACTGAGCCAAATAATTACTACTCAAACTAGAACTCATCCTTATCTCTTTAACTAATGGATAAATTCCTCAATTAATAGAGAAATTGTTGCATGTCCTCACATAGACTTCATGTTTGATTTTTCACAACTAATTAACTCATGGTGAATTAATTAATTTATTTTCAAACAACTGCTAAGATCAAATTCAAATTTTACTTCCTATTCTTAGTCCAGGGACTGACTAAAATAGGAATCCATCCTAAACTGCTAAAAATAGAATGCTATTTTTAGCACTTCCATTTTTTATTCCCTGTTGCCCAATCCAGCACTGGTACCCAAACTGCTATTTTTAGCACTTCTATTTTTATCATTTCTTGTTGCCATTTTTCAACGGGATGCTTTGTTTGCTTTATTTTAAATAGAATGAGTGAAAGAGTCTCATTGTTCTCTTATTTCGAGTGTCTCTTTTCTCTTTCCAAGCATAGATTACATTACTTGGTTTCTCAATTGAATAATTTATGTGTTTGGTTGGTTCGATTCAGGGAAGAAGTTGTTTTTAGTTTCATTTATCATGCTCTGGATTTGATTGCTGTTTGTTTGTTTGGAATTATGAAAATTTTCATTTAAAGTGCTTTATGTGAAAGATTCATTTTACATTTTATGAAAAGGAGAACATAATTCTAGTTTACTTAAGCGAGAATGTTACATTAGTAGCGTTATTGAGAAGCTATAATTGAATCATCATAAGCATTGTAAATGAAATGAAAATTATTATGTTGTTATAGGAAGATTAAGTGCATTTAGGATATTTATTAGTGAAATATTTCATTCTTCGATTGTTGCATTAATTTTGTGTTCTTTATCTCTCAATTAGTGATAACTTTCATCGAAGACAAAGATATATTTTCTCATATAGTTGCATATAGGAGTTTTCAGATGAAAATGGTAGGGCCTTGTAATTGAAACCTAATTCAAGATCAACCATTAAAATTTATTGAATTAACCTAAGGAAGCATTGAAACTTAATGCTCACATTTAGTGGTCTAGGCTAGAGACGTGTTCTGACGTCTTTAAACCTAGCAGTTGTCATTAGCTTCGACATTAGACAACGCTAGTATGGATTTTTGCTCCTTGTACCATCGAGTATATAACAGGAGACCCCTCTAGGTTACAATCCTTTATCCTTAGGAAGCTGAGTCGACCACCTTCCAAACGTGATACACTGTACACAGCAATCAGAGAGATTTCCTGCATGTACTTCTCGGTTCATCGGGAGGTATTCTGTAGTTCATGGTTACCTGGTAATCATTTTTACCTATATCATCTAGTGTAGTCATTTGGTCTTTGTGACTCATTAAACTTAAAATATCATTCGAGCGCTTGTCCTTTCGAGCTCGTTTCCAATCGAAAGTTATAGAGTCACCTTTCGTCCTTTTCTCGACTCTTAAAATATGAAAAGGAAAAGTTTTGTTTCAGTGTATTAAAATTAGCTGCCCACAAAATATTCTTAGTTAAAGTTATATTCCTTAGTATTTCTTTAGGGTCGATTCCAATGGCAACATTTCTAGAATCTACCAGTCAAGGATTTCCCTCGAATGGGAATCTTGGTCCTTTTCCTTCTTTTAGAAACGCTGGTGCTCCTTATATGGCAATGTTGTCCCTTCCAGGGTTAACCATTGGTTTACCTGTCTGGTTGTTTTCAACCTTGGTGGTCCCAAGTGTCCCGACTCCTGTCCAAACATCTCCTTCATTTGAATCACGCCATGATGATTCTAAGGTTGACCCCTCGCCTTCTTCACCAATTTCTCCACCCTCCTCTTCTACTTCGCCTAGTGAAAGTTTCAAGTCTGGTAACCACGAGGCTACGAAGAAGAAGAAGAAGATGCAGAAGAAGAAGTCAAGTAAGTGAGAGGCCAACCGTGCATCTATTACTCCAAATGCACCCCCCATCAAAAAACCTTCTGATCCTTTGCAGAGGGTAAAATTCCCTTGCAGGTTGTGCAAGGGTGACCATCTCCTTAGAGACTGTCTTGGCATTCCCAGAGTCTTAGAAGTATGGTCTCAAGACCTGAATCAACCATCCCCATCGACCTCTAGAGATCATGTCGATGCTACACCTTCAGCTAATGATGGTAATAAGAAGGGAAAGATTATATTCCCCTATAGGTTGTGTGAAGGAGAACATCTTCTTCACCTTTGTCCTCTTATGGATAAAGCTTCCAAAGTTTTGGAAAACCTTGCGGCTCCTCAACCCCAACTTCCTATTGGTTATCAGAGGATTTCCTGTAACCCTCTCCTGGTTGGTAAAGAGATTGACTTAGATTCATCTCCTGTCTGTCTTGCTCTTCCTGAGCAAGACTCTCTTGTGTTTTTTCCCGACCAACCATTGGTTGAAAAGAGTGTCAACTTGGTTTCGCCACCAGTTGCTCACTCTGTTATGGAATAGAGTGGTGATCATACTACTCATGTTCTTCTCATCTCCTCAGATTCTCATAAATCGAAGAGTGACCCTCCTATCCCGATTGTTTAGGAGAGTCCTTCTCCTATTCCTACAGAACATGGGGGAAATCATACGATACCCCCTCCAAGCAGTTATGTCATCTCTTTCGATTGGGGGCCATTGACTGCTTTCCACCTCCCATCTTATGTACCTTTCCAAATTACAGTACAAGCCTATAATATGGTAGTGCAAGGCACTATATTAGATGAAGGCATGTCTATTAGCATCATGTCTTCTACTACTTGGCAAGCTTTGGGCTCCCCACAGCTTGTGCCTATCACTCATAATCTGTTGGCTTTCAACGGAGGAATCAGTCAACCCTTAGGGATCCTTCCTAAGTTTCCTATTACTTTGGGAGGAAAGACCGTCTGTATAGACGTGATGGTATTCCAAGGCTCGTTATATTTCAATCTTCTCCTTAGACAAAACTATGTTTATGTCATGGGAGCTCTTGTTTCTTCACTTTTCCATGTGGTTTGTTTTCCGCATGAAGGGAGAATTGTGATTATTGATCAACTATCTTTCATTGATCACCAGGCACCTCCTTTGCAACCATTGTCCCATATTGGCTCTTGTTTGCAAGCAGTACCTTCCCCACCACAGGTCAATTATGTGGCTACCCATTCCGTCTCCATATCTGTTGTTGATCACACAGATGGTATAGTACATTATGTAACGGGGGCATTGGAAACCAATCTGTCTTTGGTACCAAATGACCTGTATTCCTCCTGGAGCGTGGTCCTTCTGTCTAGTGAAGACCTCTTGGGAGCCATGTTCTCGTATGGTCCATGAACCGATTGTGAGGATAGTTCCTGGTCTTGTATCAGCCTCGTTAAAAAATGAAATAGGGAGTCATGAGCATAGTTCTTTGTCTTGTGTCAAGCTCGTTAAAAAATGAAACAAGGGTCTCGAGGATAGTTCTTTTACTGTGTCAACCTCATTAAAAAATGAAACACCTCCCTTTTCCAAATCAAGTCTTTGATTAAGATCTCGTAAAATCCCAGTCGAGTCTTTCAAAGATCTCGAGGGTGAACCTTGATTTTATACACCTAGTTGACTGCAATGAAGCTTGTGGGGCTTGTACCTCAATTGAGTCATTATGCTGGGGTCATGTGAACTTATTCAAGCATAGTTTTTCGTTTTGAGCTTGTGTAAACATGAAACCGAATCCAAGCAGAGTTATCCATGGTTCAAGATTGTGTAAAAATGAACCCATGCCCGATTTACATCTCGTGATTGCCTTTTTTATTAGCTAGTTTATGCTAGATGAGCCTTGGTTGTTTCATTCCATCACCACCATCTCTTTGGCCGATCATATGCTTTCACTTGGTTGTTTCCTTTCCTAAGGGACTACAACGATGAGTGGTTTTATTAGCCAGCCTCTTGACCATTACATGCTTTGAGTAGTTGCTCTATTGTCGGAACTAGTTGCTACCCTTTATACCACTCATTCCTCCAAGATGAGTCACCTTTAAGCTCTTTTCTGACTTGTAAAATATGAAAAGATTGCCGAGTATTTTTTCCTTTTTTGACTCATAAAAGAGAATAAAAATGGGGGGTCCGCTTTGAAGCTCTTTTCCGACCCTTTAAACATGAAAAGATATCTGAGCCCTTATTGTTTCAAACTCGTTAACGGATGTGAAACTTCATGTGCCCAGTATACATTTATCCCTTTTTCGGGCTGGGATGCACTATTTATGAAAAAGGTATTCCTTGACTCAAATGGTCAAGCGGTTCTCTCAAGTATTTTTTCTACCTTTTCGGGCTCGAGAGACACAAATGTATGAAAAGGGACCATGTGGAGTTTTCTTTTACGTGTATTTTTCAAAATCTCTAAACATGAAAAAGATACCAAGTTACACCTTTGTCAGACTCATTAAACTATTAAACGACATCAGATTCGCCACCATGATGGACATGAGTTTATCCTTCCTAGGGCCCGTTAAACTTACTAGGTTGGATTCGTCTGAAGGATGAACTTACAGTGCAAGCATATGCTATCCCCTTAAAGTTTGTGATTAAAAAATAATTGGGGTACTTGCCAGAAATGGTGGGGGAAAATTTGGAAATCTATCAGTCATGTTTGCAGCTCACTCTTGAACATGACACTCTTTGCTTCATGTCGGGTTGGGACATCCTTCTTTGCATCGTTGACCTTCCAGGGTTTATGCTGTTCATTTTTTCCTTCGATTTGTTCTCTGCCACGTCATCATGACCACTGATCCCATTGATCCAAAAGCTGCCAAACTTCCAGTTATGTCGCCGATATGTTCAAGAGTTGTCCTTCTGCATTTACACTTACCTCTGATTCTTTGTATCATCCAAAATCATTTTGCATCCTCTCATCTCATGTTGATGATGTGGGATTCATTATGGCCCTCCTTTGACACGATCGCTTTCCATCGACTTCAACTCATTATCTGGGAAGTTGATCGAGAGACTCCCTTCCAGTACCTTAGAGCTTGCATGCCCTAATGGCAAGTTCTTCACACTTGATGACAAGCTCACATCAATGGATTTCGATCGAGTGATTTCATGGGTGTTTGACTTTAGTTCTTGTATTCACATTCCGTGGATTGTTCCGATAGTATCTTGAGGACCATTGTCATTATTGGTGGTTTTTCTCGTGCTTGTTAACAATTTACATCATTGACTGGTAAAAAGTGACTTTCTAGCTGGTTCGACGTCAACACATCTATTCGCATGCTAGGATCTATACTTTGATCGAGTCATGTTGGAGCGCAAGACCCTGGACTCAGATCACAAAAGTCCAGGTTGTGAAGTGGTGTGACATGATTATGATGATATGCATGTCTCTTTCAGATGGCTGGTTGCGACAAGACCATGGGTTATCATATGTTATCCTTCTCATTATTGGATGCCTGCGACCATACCTTGGTTTCATTATGATCCTCTTTGATGGATGGCTGCGCCCATACCTAGACCCATTTACATGATCATTCTCTAGATGGCTGCATCCATGCCATGATTCATGTAACATTTGAAAAATATCTCAGTTTATGTATATGTATATGTACTTGCTTGCAGGTTTTCTGACGACATACAGGTTCCCCACACTGATTTCTAAAGCATTTCATCCCTCACTCCAACTCGTCCTTCACACTTTAAGGGGCATCTATTACACATAATTTTGTCATTGTCCCTATACTCCCCATTCCTTGATCTTGGAGGACCTCTACAGTGAACCCCAGATGCTTTTCCTTCATGAAGAAACTCCCATTGTGTTCCTCTTCATGAGCAGATCATTTCCCTTTTGCACCATTTCCCTTGAAATTTCTGTTTTGCCCAGTTTACATGACAGATGCTAATGTACTTTGTGTCCCCCGCGGTGATGTGCAAATATTACCACTACTTCTCGTGCTGACCAAAGCGATTGAGTGGTGTTTTATTCACACCGATCCTATTATGGAAAGTTTTTTAAATTAGATCTGAAGCTTCCAGCTCTAGAAGCTTCATAACGGAAGTCTGGTAAATGGTTTGGCTGGATGGGTTCGAGGATGATAGTTTGGGCTCCTTTCCCCTATAATGATGGAACTACCTCAAGGGATAACTATTTCTCCCATGAGAAGAGGATCCAGCTCCCATACATGTTTCCTATATAAACCTCCCTTCTTCCCAAGCACAAGCTAGTTTTTGGTTGAGTGTGAGTGTTATAGTTGTAGAGTTTTGGTTGAGTGTTGATGCTATTTTGGTTTGGAGTAGACAAGTAAGATATTACTAGTTGTAGCTATCTAGTTGTGTGAGGGAGAAGTGTGTTTTGGTTAGGAGTGAAGCCTAAAGGGAATAGCTTTAAAACTATTGTTGCTTAAAGCCATCGTGGAATGCTAGCATAAGTGTGTGGGAACCCGGTCTTGTCAGAGGAACACTGCAACATCAAGATGAATGGTTGTAATCTCTCTTTGATATTAATATATGCAACTATCGATTGATTTCCTACATGTTTTGTAATATTACATATTCATGGCTTAAAGTTTATTGACTTGTTAAGTAGGTTGAATTGAAATTTGCCTATTATTATGTTTGTTGTCTGTTGTTTTTTACTTGTTTCAGGAGCTTGAAGAAGGAAGCGAGAGATAGCTGGAGTGAGCAAGCGAGGAAATCATCAAACAGGATAAACAACCAAGAGGTAGGCTCTCTTGATTGATTCTAACCTAAGGAAATCTTCCATAGAATGTTTCTGTTGTGGCTAGACCCATTATCAAGCTAGAGGAATTTGTTCGTGTCTGCACTTAAAATTTTACTTCACCATAGTGCCTTGAAAGTCTTCAATCATCGTTAAGAACTCCTTGATTTATTGGTCATCCTCAAAAACCTGCCAGTGATTTATGTTATCTAGAATAGACCGCCTGTACTTCTTTTCAACCTCATACCTCAGATTTGGATTTATAGGAGGTCTGAAAGTGCTAGCTGCAACAGCCAATGATTCTGTTAACCTATTCCCAGCTCTTGGAACAAACTGTATATTGAAAGCCTCAAAGAAATTCTCAACTAAATCCCAAACTTCATTTTTATATGCCCTGAGTCTAGGGTGTTTTTCTTGACAATGATTTTTGATCTGCTTTATAATCAATTATGAATCTCCAAAAACAGAGATGGACTGAACCCCCATTTGTTTTGTTGTCTGAAGAGCAATGATTAAGGATTCATACTCTACCACGTTGTTAGTTGCTTCAAATTCTAATTTAAAAGAAAATGGCATCATGTTACCTCTAGGGGTAATCAACAGGAAACCAGCACTTGTGCCCTGCTTAGAGTAGGCACCATTAAAGAAGCACTTCCATACACCTTCTATTTGAAACTTTGTATTTACACATGCTTAAGTGAGCTGCTTCTTATTATCTTTAGCGAGTTCTACATTATCATGCAGCATAAAACAAGAGAAATCATATTTTTCTTGACTGTACATAGGTGAATTACTTGATCCATTTTTTGTACTTGGCTTAACAAACCTTGTTTCTCTATATAGCCTTCTCTCTTGCCCACCAAATACCATCATAATAACATAAGTAAAAACCAACTTCAGAACTCCTCCCAATTTAGCTCCCCATGATCTCGATAGCAGCATTCCAAATCTAGCTGGGGTATTTGCTACTACTACATCCATTACTAAGCTTCTGGCTGGGATCTAGGCTAATGACACCACCATATCCTTGATGACACCAAGACACTTGAACTTATTTGAGTCAAAGTAATATAGGTCTCTATAGGTTTTAGTGACTTGTAAATTCAGATATTTCATTACTGATAGTGGCATGAGGTTATTTGAATCTCCAGAGTCAAGCATGCAGTTATGCAAGATGAAGTCATGAATCAATAAATAAATGTAAAAAGGGGGGGTTGAAGAATCTACCTCCTCAACATGTGGGCCAAAAACAACTACATGTTTATATTCTTGTAGATTCACAGTATCATTCACATTTACATATTGAGACAAGTTGACAAACTCAACAATTTCCTTTTTGTAAGCTGGTGTCTTGACCAACTCTGTGAGAGGTACTTTAATTTTTATTTTCTCTAATTCTTTAGTGAGCATGGAATTGTCTTGTATTTCTTTCTATTTCTTCTTCACTTCTCCTCATAATTGGAATTTCTTCAGGAATAGAAACAATTCTTTCTAAAGGAATTTCATCAATTTTATCTTGAGAAGACTCACCTTGATGCATCTGAATCTTTCTATTTACACTCTACTGTTGCTTTCCTTTATTCAACTGTTTTGCAGGTTGTGCCTCTTTTGGATATGCCTTTTGTAAGGGAGAATAAACCTGCTGCTCACCTTCTTTTTCTTGAACTTTAGATCTTTTTCTTAATCTCAAGACATATTTCTTGTGCAATTCTTCCTGCATAAAATCAGTAAACTGCTTCCAATACTCATCAATTTCATTTTCATCAAAAGTGACATCTGTTTGGGTATATTCTTCTTCAACACCTATTTCATTTTCACGTAACCTCATGCCACTATCAGTAATGTTTCATGCCACTTTCAGTAATGAAACAATTGAATTTACAACTCACTAAGCCCTACAGAGACCTATATTCCTTTGACTCAAATAAGGTCAAGTGTCTTGGTGTCATCAAGGATATAGTGGTGTCATTAGCCCAGATCCCAACCAGAAGCTTAGTAATGGATGTAGTAGTAGTAGATATCCAGGCTAGGTTTGGAATGCTGCTATCTAGATCATGGTGAGCTAAATTGGGAGGAGTTCTGAAGTTGGATTTTACTTATGCTATTATACCGGTCTTTGGTGGGGAAGAGAGAAGGCTATATAGAGAAACAAGGTTTGTTAAGCCAATTACAAATAATGGAGCAAGTAATTCACCTATGTACAATCAAGAAAAATATGATTTCTCTCGTTTTATGTTGCATGATAATGCAGAACTCGCTAAAGATAATAAGAGGTAGCTCACTTCAGCATGTGTAAATACAAAGCTTCAAATAGAAGGTGTATGGAAGTGCTTCTTTGATGGTGCCTACTCTAAGGAGGGCATAGGTGTTGGTTTCCTGTTGATTACCCCTAGAGGTAACATGATGCCATTTTCTTTTGAATCATCATGATCTTTAGAATGTTCTTTTGATGCTTCACCAGGATCTACCTCCAAGTAGAGTGGCACTTGGACTTGATCTTGGTCCTTTCTTTCCTTCTGCAAAGTCTGCAAAGGTTTCCTTTTGTATTGGGGATTAAAACCTCTGTTCCGTTGTAGTTTCCTTTGAGAATTTTTATTCTCCAATTCCAATTTAATCAATTTTCTAGACAATTTTTTTATCACCTTGTTCATATCCTCCAATGTCTGATTTTTAGATGATTCCTCTTTGGCCTTTTCCTTATCTTGTGCAGACTGTGCCTCTGGTGCTTTGCCTGCAACCACCATATTTTCTTGTATTTCTAGAGCATCAGTTTGAATTTGGTCAAGGGTTGAGGATCTTCTTTCCCTTAACGTGAATCCAAAGTCTGATTCAAATGCCCCTGCAAAAGTATCTTTTGCACTAGTAGGAGGGGGCTCGATCTCCACTGGAAGATTATTGTAAAGCTTATTAAACCTCTGAATGAAATCAACAATGCTTTCATTAGATTTCCTTTTGATAGAATTAAACTTCATAAGTGAATATTCATGATCTCGCTTCTCTCCCCATCTCTGGGTGAACTAGCACTCCATATCCTCCCATGTAGGGATAGAGTTATTAGCGATCACTTTAAACCAATTTATTGCTTCATCATCTAAATATTGCACAAAACATCTTAACACGACATCTAGGTGTTCAACATTGAGATTTTCTGCAAAGTTACAGAACACCACTATATGTTTCTCTGCTGTTTGTTTATCTTCCCCTGTGAAATGAGGAATAATCTTTAAGTATTCTTGAGGCATCGGATTTAGTTGTTGAGGCAACTAAATAGGTGCATACCTATTTAGCAAGAATTTAGGTGCTGCCATGTTTGCACTAGAACTCACTGAACCTTGAGTACCAATGGATCTAGAACTTGCCTGAAAGGTAAATGAAGTATGAAAAGGAGGTAGTGTTGATATAGGTTCAGGTTGAGCAACTATAGCAGATATATTTTCACGTACTGAAAATAAAAAGACAAACTCTAAATACTGTCCTTGAAATTTAGGCTCTTGAAATGAGGTGGGTGTAAAAGGTGATTCTTGATCAAGAAAAGATAATCCTTTTGCTAATTTTTTGGGAAAAAGATGTGCAGAACTGCTACCAGGTGCAGACAGTGTGGGACTCGGTGTACATGGAGTTTTTGGTTTCCAAACTCTCTTAAAAACTAATCTCTCAGGATCTGAAATGACTTGAGCTTTCTGTTGCGAGGTATATGTAGGTTTTAACACCGTATAGAAATTCCCTGCATATGAATTCTATAACACAGAAAATAAACAATGTGAGAGCATAACACATAAAACACACATACACAGAGATTTTCCCCTGGATCCCAAAACCGGCACTACCAGCTTGATTTTTCATTATGTTCCTTTCAATGTTACAATACGTATTTATACATGCTGAATCATCCAATACCATGGACCGAAAACCATCGCGTCCAAAACCATAGACCGAAAACCATCGCGTCCAGGACCATGTGCTTAAATCATGCACAAAACCATAGGTAGGTCCGCCCAACCTAACATAGGGTCCAAAACCAAAATTTTTTTGGGCGCTACCCCAGACCCCATAGAGTGGGGTTACCTGCACCCCTCAAACCCCCTGTGACTACGTAGGTTAGTCATGGAAAGAATATAACACAACCCAACATTCTCCCACTTGTTGTTTTATTTCCACAAGGGGCCACAAGAGAGCTTAGTCATTTTTTCAGCCATGAAATGCCCATTGTTTCTCTACACCAAGAGAACTTTTCAGAGCTCACAGATTTTGTCAATGTATCTGCAATATTCTTCAAAGTGTCCACCTTTACCAGCAACACATTTTTTTCTTCTATCATATCCCTCACAAAGTGATACTGAACATCAATGTGCTTTGTCTTTGAATGATAAGCAGGGTTCTTTGCCAAGAAAATTGCACCTTGGTTGTCACAGTCTATCCTTATAGCTCCCTGTACTAACCCCATACTTGAACACAATCTTTGCAACCAAACTGCTTCCTTGCTTGAATGAGTGGTTGCCATGTATTCTGCCTCTGTAGTTGATAGTGCCACTACAAATTGCTTCTTACTCATCCAACTAACTGCACCTCCAAATAGGTTAAACACATACCCACTTGTAGATATTCTCTAATCCAGATCTCCAGCCCAGTCTACATCAACAAAGCCATGAATATCCAACACTCTATCCAATCCTGGTCTTCCTTGGTAGCACAAACCATAATCCCTAGTGCCACGCAATTACCTGAAAACCCACTTCACTGCTATCCAATGCTCCTTCCCTGGTTTTGACATAAACCTGCTCAATACTCCCACTTCATGTGCAATGTCTGGTCTAGTACAGACCATTGCATACATCAGGCTACTGACTTCACTTGCATATGGAACATGGGACATATCCTCTTCCTCTTCTTGTGTCTTCGGACATTATTTAGTAGATAACTTTACACCTACAGGAATAGGAACCTTCACCGGTTTACTATCCTGCATATTAAACCTCTATAGTATTGTCTCGACATACTTCCTCTGGTTTAACTAGAGCTTCCTCTTTTCCTGATCTCTTTTAATTTCCATGCCCAAAATATAGTTTGCAGCACCAAGATTTTTCATGTCGAATTTGGAGGACAATTGGGTCTTCAAATCTTAGATAATTTCTTTGTCATTTTCAACCAGCAACATATCATCCACATACAAGACCAGATAAATAACATGGTCACCAATTAATTTAAAATACACAAAGTGATTTGCTTTGCTTTTGGTGAAGCCAAGTCCTCGTATAAATGTATCAAATTTCTGATACCACATCCTTGGTGACTATTTTAACCCATACAGAGACTTCTTTAACTTGCATACCAGTTCTTTCTTACCCTTCACCGTAAAGCCTTCAGGTTGCTTCATGTAGATCTCCTCTTCCAGATCCTCGTGAAGAAATGTTGCCTTCACATCCATCTGTTCTACCTCAAAATCAAAAGCAGCAACAACAGATAAAAGTAATCTAATAGAAGTTACCTTGGCAACAGGACAAAAAATATCACCAAAATCAATTCCCAACACCTGGGAATAACCTTTTGCTGCCAACCGAGCTTTGTATTTCTCCACCTTTCCTTCTGCATTTGTCTTCTTCTTGAACACCCATTTGCTGCCAATGGGTTTCCTTCCAGCCGGAAACTCCACTAGATCCCAAGCCTCATTTTTGTGCAAAGATGTCATTTCGTCAACCATGGCCTCTTTCCAGAGTTTTCCATCCTATGAATCTACTACTTCCTTCATAGTTCTGGGATCATCATCAGTAATAGATAAAGAAAATTTTGAACAGAAAGAAGATGGACTATACCTTTCTGGTTTCCTTCTTTCTCGAACTGATCTTCTTACATCTGGAGTTTGTGGCTCTTTATCTTTTGATTCCTCCTCTGCTGTAGAGTATGATTATTCCTCCTTTAGCTAAAAATCTATCTTCTCAAGTTCCTTTGGTTGGACTTCATGTTTAATAACATCTTTCCCCTCTCTAAACACCACATCTCGGCTATACACAACCTTCCCTATTGCTGGGTTCAAAAGCTTATAACCCTTTAAATCATCCTTATACCTAATAAAGATGCACTTTTCAGATTTACTATCCAACTTGGTTCATTTCTTCTTTGGAACATGTACATATGCATCACATCAAAATACCCTCAGATGTGAAAGAGAGGGTTTCTTACCAGTCCATACCCCTTATGGAGTCTTATCCTCCAACGCTGATGAGGGTGATCTGCTGACCAGGTAATATGCCATCACCACTACCTCTGCCTAGAATTCCTGTCCTAACCCGGCACCACTGAGAATGCTTCTTGCCCTTTCCATCAACGTCTTGTTCATTCTTTCTACAACTCCATTTTGCTGAGGTGTATATGGATTAGTCTTCTATCATGTTATACCACACTTCTTACAGAATTCTTCAAATTCCTTACTGCAAAACTCTCCACCATTATCTGTCATCGGCACCTTTATCTTCTTCTCTGTCTGGTTTTCCACCAGAACCTTAAATTCTTTAAACCTGTCCAAGACTTCAGATTTATTCTTAAGGAAATATATCCATTTATTCCTTTAGAAGTCATCTATAAATGATACATAGTACATAGACTTACCCAGTGATGAAACCTCCACATGTCCAAACACATCACTGTGCACAAGTTCTAATATCTGTTTCACCCTCTTACCACTAGAGGGGAAACTCACTTGATTCTTCTTCCCATATACACAATTTTCACAGAAATCAAAATCCATAGAGCTATTACTCATACCTTCTACCATACCTTTACCAGGAAGTATTTGACAGCCCTTCTCTCCAATATGTCCAAGCCTTTGATGCCACAACATGGTCTTCTCTCCAGAGACCACTAGATTTTTTGCTCCACTTTCAGGAACCATAGAATTTTTGCACCCATCAACAATAGTGCTACCTTGCAGCTTGTATAGGGTTCCAGTCCAAACTCCCCGCATCAATCCCAGTGCTCCTCGAACCATCTTGCAGGTATCCTTCTCGAACACTGTTTTTACATCTGCATCATCCAGCTTGCTTACAGAAATCAAATTTCTGGCTAATGCAGGAATATGTAGGACACCCAGAATTGTTCTAAAACTTCCACCTCGCAACTTCAACTTTACTTTTCCATGACCAACGATTCTAACCTTCCTATCATCCCCTAAAAAGACATCACCACCACTGTATTTATCATACTCGTAGAACCACTCTCTATGGGGAGTGAAGTGAAAGGATGCACCTGAGTCAATCAACCATGCCTCATGATCTACATGTGTACTTGAAGAAGCCAAGTACACATCCCCACCTTCATCTGAGGTGGTTTTCGCCTCTACAGAAGAAGCATCATCAGATCCCTTTCCTTTGTCAGGAGCTTTAGATTTACAGTCCCTTTTGTAGTGCCCTTCCTTTCCGCATTTTCAGCACACCACCTTTACAGGTTTTCCTGGAGATTTAGATCTCCCACTCGATGACTTATTTTTTTTCTGTTCTGGGACCGTCCTCGTACAGACAAGGCATCACCATTCTGGCTCTCCATATTTTTCCATCTCATATCCTCTGTCAGCAATGATGAGGCCATTTCATCAAACTGCAAGGCAGTTGCATTGCTACCTATTGCAATAATCAGACTATCCCACGAATCTGGTAGAGAACACAACAAACTGATGCACTTATATTCATATGAAATTTTAATATCAACAGATGCTAACTGACTTACCACAATATTAAATGCATTCAGATGCTCTGTCACCGAGTCTCCATCTTTCATCCTTAGGTTACAAAACTTTTTCCGCAGGAACAATTTATTCACCAGAGACTTAGATTGGTTCAAAGTCCCTAACTTTTCCCACAAAGCCTTCGCCATAGCTTCCCTTGATATATTCAACAATACTAAATCTGAGACACACAATCATATTGTGCTCTTTGCCTTCCGATCCAACTTCTTCCATTATTCATCAAACACTTTCGTTGGTTTAGTACCAAGATCTACCGTGATCCACTAATCTTTATCCACCAACAGATCCTCCATCTTGAGTTTCCACAACTGAAAACTTTGACCATTAAATTCCTCGATCTCTATCTTTCCACTGCTCGTCATCTTCTTTCACCACTAGAATTGATCTTGCAGATCTCTCACTGAACAAGGTCTACCATAGGCTCGAGCGAAACCCCTTAGCAATAAAGGTGTCCCCTTGAAGCCAAAAACAGCTCTGATACCAAATGTAGTTTTTAACCCTATACAAAAATTACCTGCATACAAATTCTAAAACATAGAAAATAAACAATGCGAGAGCATAACACATAAAACACATATACACAGAGATTTTCCCCTGGATCCCAAAATTGGGACTACCAGCTTGATTTTTCATTATGTTCCTTTCAATGTTACAATACATATTTATACATGCCGAAGCATCCAATACCATGGACCGAAAACCATCGCGTCCAAAACCATGTGCGAAAATCATGCACAAAACCATAAGTAGGTCCGCCCAACCTAACATAGGGTCCAAAACCAAAATTTTCTGGGGCGCTGCCCCGGACCCCATAGAGTGGGGTTACCTGCACCCCTCAAACCCCCTGTGACTACGTAGGTTAGTCATGGAAAGAATATAACACAACCCAATAGTATATGACTTCGTATGAGGCCTTTTTGAAGCCATAGTTGCAATTCTTGTTCAATATAGCCAAATATTTCCTCCTCACTGAACAATCAGAGGAAAGTATTAAAACCCAAGGAAAAATGTTCTCATATTCGTCCCCGACAACAACACCAATTAATGTTGTCCCTCAGGAAACCAATTTCTTGGCTATGGAGAAATTGTGCCTAAGACATTAAAGTTTGATTATGCATGTCACTCATTTGTATAAAGTGCCTTTATCTTGAGGAGTATGAAGAGCATTATTGTTGGGTCGTACAATGGGTATAAGTTTACTCTTCATTACACTGTCTTTTTCCTTCTTTTTATGTATTCATGCCCTGATATAGTAAGATGTTGATAAAACTTCGATGAGAAATGAATAAAATTGATTTTGATATGGTTCAACTAAGCAAAGCTAACTTTCATTGTTTTTATGCAAAAATTGGCAAAGGGAACAACTGTTGTTCAAAAGATTGAACAAAAAATGCTAAACAAAGGAAAAGGAGCGCGTCTTATGCAGACGAATCAAGGAATAAATCAAGAGGATCAACGCAAGTTGGAATGTTGTCTGATAATAGCATTTAGTTGTGAATTCCTCAGGATCTCCTGATCCTGAGGAATCACATTTATCTCTTTTACTTCTTGATTATAAAAGGGAACTTCTCGCCCTTTTGAGGGGAGTAATTTTAATATACGAAGTGTAATCTTGAAGAAGATAGCATGTTGTAATGACATTTGAATTCGATGATTAATACATGAATTGAGTTGTTGTTCACTCATGATATTCTGAAGTAGTTAAGCAGTATTTGCTAGCGGCTTGGGCCCAGTCACTGGTGGATTCCATTGTTGTTCCCTGTGTTTTTACTTTTCCTTTATCACAAGTTTATTTACTCTGCTTTACAGTTTTACAGACGGTTTACTTTCATTGGTGTGGAATTCGTGTATGTATTTCATTACTTCTTAATTCTGTCAATCGATTTCATTTACTTATGTTGTGGATTGAATTAATCATTAGGAGAGAGTTATTTCCAATTCATTAAAAGATAGAAGTGTTATTGATTGGATTGGATGCTTTATTCCTCTGCAGTAGTTTAGAATCAGCTAGAAGAGCTCTATTATTTCTACAGTGCACTTAGTTGATGCGCTTGTAATTAGAATCTCTTGATTAAGATTGAGTCTTGGTTCTGATTAAGGTTGAGTTTTGATGCTTAGATAGATTATTTTCCCTAAAGTTACAAGCTTGAGATTGTTATACAACAAATTGGCCTCCTCATCAACTCAGAGGGGAAAGACATGATAGCTGAAGCAAAGACCAAGATCACATGCCTTGTTTCCACACTAACGCTGGCTATGCATTGACAATCTGCTTTATAAAGCTTCTCTACAAGCCTAAGAGTGCGTTAATGACCCAACTAACTCAAGTTTCTAGTTCGGGAACATCGTTAGTGGAACCTAGTGAAGTTCTAAGGGTCAAAGGAACGAATTGACTTGTAAATATATAGATATTTGTTCCTAAAATCACTCAAGAAAAGAAAGGAAACATCCAGAGTCGACCTATTTGGAGAATTTCTAATCCTAATGAAGGAGGCAAATGGGAAAGAGCTGAAAAGCATGGAAACTTCATTGCTTTTACCCTAGGGAAATCAAGGAGGAACTTGGCAACCCTAACTCAATTGCTACATAAGCAAAGCTAGGGCTATGGTGATAGAGGTCAGAGCATTTGAAAGGATAGCATACTTGATTGTTGAGCATTGTCTCAAATCTTAAGAAGTTGGTAAGAAGGGAGAGAGAGAGAAGCTAGAGGGGTAAGGGAAGGCTGATACAACAGATGGTTGTAATCACTCTTCCAACATTAATATAGAACTGCAGTTGTACTATCTACTCCGTGGTGTTGGTACTATCATTCATTTAGTTGTTTGTCCAATATCTTTAAGCATGAGTAGCTTAGTTATGTGTAAATAGATGTTCTTTATGTATTCATGTATTAGTTATCGGAGTTGTATGTTGTGATTATGCTTGTCTCTTCTATGTGTAGGACATGATCTGGAGTTGGCTCAGGGGACTTCCACCTAGCTACATTGTCCTCTCCAACAAATCTACACAGAGGCTTGAGGTAATCTACTTCTCCTACTTTGATAGTTATTTATTGTTTATGAACATGCATGTAACTTTGTGACGGTTGCATATAATCTTATAGTCTGCCGAAGGTCTCAGGAAGACCTTTGAGGGTATCTTCGTTCTCCATACACCGTGCATGTTATCCTATAACATAATTGGTGACCATACTGGGGATACTGGGTTTCATTGTGATTCGCTGTTATTCGCTATGATACTGGGTTTCATCTCCGGTGATCGGTTCTTATCAGACAGGGTCATTTCCCTCTATTTGCTGATTGATCAACTTAGTGTATCTTTTATATTTTTTAGGTACCCGAGTGTTATCATTTGAGACTTTAACAAATATCATGACAAAATTTATTGATAGAAATTAACGGTCATCGTGGCCACATCTGGCCCTCGTCGTCAATCTAGACGATTGCTAGGACTTCCTCCACTCATTGTGGAAGATCCGTCGAGCTCCAGTGAACCGGATTCCCCATCTTCAGGGAATCAGTCTCCTAGATCTCACACGGGATCTGTTTGGACAACTGACGATTCAAGTTTTTTGGAGGACTTCTTTACTGAAGGATTCCTTCCTCCCTTTAACCCTCCGCTCACGAATCCGTTGGATCCAGTCTTGGCTCCCGTGGTACCTGTACTTCCTGCTTCTGTAGTTGGAACATTTCCATCTATCCCGTCGACGACTAATGGGTTGTGGGACTTTAGGGACACTTTTGGTCCTCCACCACTTCCCTAGTCAACAGTCACCACAACACCATCGATGGCGAACCCCGCTATCCCATTTTTCCTAGGTACAACCACTCACATGACACCCTCTACGAGTGGAACCCAGCCGATGCCAGGTTCCACCCCTTTAGTGTCAAACTACATACCTTTGACAAGTGCTACATACAACGCTCCCTATAATGCTCAATATGGCACTATGGGCGCGGTTCCCATCCACCAAAAATATGGTCAGCCGCCATTGTACAGTTCAATCCCCCAGATTCAAGTATCTGGGGGCATTCCCAATATGCACATGCCGATAGGGAATGTAACAATTCCCCCTCCATTCTTAGGCATGCATGGTCAGTCACTAATTAACATGAGCGTTCCTTATGTCAATCAAGGACAAATGGTTAGTATTGTGATGGGCAAGAATCCTCAAGGAGGCCCCAACCAATCCATGGGGGCACCCTACTCACAAATTCAAATGATTCAAGGGGGCATCGCTTATCCTGGGGGCAATTCTATACCCCAGTATCAAAATCCCCATGGAAATCCAGACTACAACAACATACCTCAAAGCAACTACTATACCACGCAACTCATGTATAATATTGGGACTCAAACGATGGGAGGACTGCAAGGTTCCTCAAGTCATATGTCATCGCCTTGTTCCAAGTGTGGGGCACCACACTATCTGCCTTTCTTGGCAACGTTGGATATACCCGACTTGTACAAAATCACAAATGACCCCATCTATCATAACTTACAATGGCCACCAATCCCGCATAAAATACCAACCGACATCCCCAAGTTCGATGGGAAACAAGGGGAGGATCTGGGCACTCATATCACCACCTACCATCTTTGGAGTGTTTCTAACTCCATGGTGGATGATAGTGTCCGGTTACGTCCTTTTCCTCACACCCTCACTAGCAACGCAGCTAAATGGTACATTGAGTTACCACGCGTGTCAGTAAACACCTTCAACGCTTTAGCGATGGAATTCCTAAAGCACTTCCAACTACTCATCTGCTATGAGAGTGGACAAAGCTCCTCACTTCATTACATCAAGATACTGCCACCCACATCTCCGATCATATACATGAATGGAGAAGTAGGTGGAGGTTAGTCAAAGCTCCCCTCCCAGACTATCTCTTAGCAGACTAGTTCTGCAAGTCCTTACTCTTGAAAATCGCTAAAGATGTCACTTTAGGTGATGCAATCACAGAAGACCAATCCATACATTGTGCCCAGCACTTAGATCTGATATATTCGTAGTTTGGCACTATTTACGACGTAATCCCGAATGCCCCTCGCAACTCCAACATTTCCACTACTCAACACCCTGGAGCGCACGCTGATGGGATTATCGGTGCAACCTCTGGGGCTGCTGTAAAATAACTCAGTGGTCACATTGCCCAGATGACAGTGGACCCCTCTACTAAATCGACTGCTCTTCCTACCATCGCGATAAACTCTGTGTAGTCTACACAAAATCCCGGTGGTAAGAACAAGAAGAATAAGAAAAAGACCACTCCTTCTGAAGAGTAGTCAACAAAGCAGTACAACCCAAAGCAAAAGGTTGCTGAGCCCTCTGACAATGGAAAGGATAAACTCGCCCGATTCCCTTGCAAAATTTGTGCTGAATACCACATGACATATCTGTGTCTGCGTCTTCAGGAATGCATAGATTTCATTGCTAACAAGGATACTGGTAGGACCCCCGCTGTCCTGAATAATCCTTTCCCTACTCAGCAACAACAAAACCTTATCGTAAACCAACCCCAACCCCCGCAGGGGGGCAACGGTGGTTCACAACATCCTTCAACTGGTGAAGGATCTACTACCGTTTACACCTTTGAAACGGTAGATCTACAAACTAGAGCCAAATCTTATGGAGCTCCTATAGCTCATGCAGAGGAACCTTCCTCAAGTCAAAACCCACCACCACCTAATGATTTGCATATCGAAAGGCCAATTGCTGACCTTGTAATTCGCCCCCCTAAAGGGGCACTTCAACGTGCAACTCACAATACATCTGCATGTGCCGCCCAAAACTACAACATTGTAGAAGACTTGGTGCAAGCGCTGTCGGCTATGTCGGTGCTCGAAGTATTACAAACATGCCTAGCACAAAGGAAAGATTTGATTTTAGCTATTGGTGGTATCGACCCACAGGATTCCATGCTTGTAATTTTCGACATGGAAAAGTGTAAACCTCCACTTTCTCACCAGCTTGCATTTCGAAAGGTAAAGGTATACATAGAATTGTCATCGATGAAGGTGCTACTACCTGCATCATGTCGGCTTCATGTTGGCTCACTTTGGGTTCTCCAACCCTATCCCCGCCGTCAAATTCCCTTAATGCTTTCGACGGCCATACTTTCATCCCAAAAGGCTACCTAGCTAGCTATCCCATCACCTTGCATGGGAAAACAGTAACGGTAGATATTTAAGTCATGGATCATAAACTCGACTATAAGTTGCTTTTGGGCTGCACTTGGACTTATGCCATGAAGGCCGTTGTGTCTTTGGTCTTCCGTATCATCATCTTTCCCTTGGATGGAAAGATAGTCATAGTGGACTAGCTGTTCTTTTGCACCCTAGATTACTCTCTGTTACCTAGCAGCTTTGTACCCTTAGTGGGTGGTGTACTTGACTCTTACGGCAGTATAGGTATCGATCTATTGAAGGCTTCTTCCCTCATGGGTTGTTTCCCTCGTTAGCCACCCAAGGTTCCACAGACGGTCAATATGCTTTCATCTATTCCTCAGGAATAGACCGATCCATGGATCCTACCGGCTCCTTCAGACATTGACACCTACGGAGAACAAATGTTGCTGTCACCAGCTGAATCGGCCTACAAAGCCATTCAATCTGCATCCAAATCTCTGGTCACTTTGGTTATGGCGAAAGGTACCACTGCCCCTCCCATAACCGCTCCTTCTTTCGATCCCATCAATCAAGTCCTACCTACGGATGAAGCTATTAGAGAGATCATGAGTTTAGAAGAGCAACCTTGGGAGGACTCGCACCATCGTGTTTTGATATCTAATTCAGACATGATGCCTCTTCAAATCATGTCCCCCGACATACCAGAAATCATTTCCTCACCCTATATGACTATCCAAACTTTGGATGCAGAAGGAAACATGGGAAATAATTCAAAAACATTGCTCATCGATATTTTTATCAAGACAGGCATTATGGAAAATATCCAGATTGGAGCATATTGCAATCCTGAGGAAATTGCAAGCTTCACCTGCCTTTTTAAAGACTTCTGCGATGTTTTCCCTTGTTTTTATGAGGAAATGCATGGCATAGACCCTTTTATTGTCAAGCATGAGATCAAGAAGGATCGAGTGTTCTTTTTATGGTATTTTTCTTGCTCGTTAATCCGAAAAATCCTTGAGTCTCCTTCTTCAGGCTCGTTAAACTACCACAAAGAAGATCGAGCATTCTTTTTATGGTATTTTTCTTGCTCGTTAATCCGAAAAACCTCGAGTCTCCTTCTTTGGGCTCATTAAACTACTACAAAGATGATATGAGCGCTTTCTTTTATGGGATATTTTCTCACTCTAAAAAATTGAGAAATCCTCGAGTTTGTCATCGTTGGGCTCGTTAAACGTATATGATGATGGTCTGAGCAACTCTTTTGCGCTCTTTTTCTAGCTCATTAAACTAAAAAAGACCATTAGAGCATTCTTTTTAGGTGCTTTTTTCTTGCTCATAAAACTGAAAAAATCTTGAGTTTTGTCTTTAGGCTCGTTAAACATTTATAAAGATGACCCGAGCATTCTTTTAGGTACTTTTCTTGCTCTTTAAACTAAAAAATCTCGAGTTTTTGTCACCAGGATCGTTAAAAATATACGGCAACAACAAGAGCACTTGCTTTTTTGGGACCATTTCTCGCTCTTAAATCGAAAAATCCCCAAGTTTTTCCCCTCCTTCGGGCTCATTAAATATATAAAGGAGGAATGAGTAGTTCTTTTACCTCTTTTTCCTCGGTCACTAAACTGAAAAAGACATCTTGAGTTTTCTTCATTTGAATCGTTAAAATTTGATGAAGGTATTGAGTTTGTCATCGCATGACTCATTAAAAATTCACGATGAAAAATAAGTTTAGTTTGTCTCCTCGTACTCGTAACAAAATGAGGTAGAATCTATTGAACATAGGTTTCTCTTTATCTAGATTTAATAGATTAACTCACGGAAAAGTAACCGATCCAGGTATACTATTAACCTTTTGTCGCACTTGGTTAACAACTATGACAAAGGGACCACCATGGAGTTTCTCTTTACGATCTTTTTAGACTCTCTAAATATGAAAATACCACCGAGTTGTCTAGTCTGGACTCATTAAATTACACAGACAAGATATAGAGTCGCTCTTTTTATGATCCTTTTCAGACTCTCAAAACATGAAAAGATCAACAAGTTTGCCTATCTGGACTCATTAAACTAATCAGATAGGGCATAGAGTCGCTCTTTTCGCGGTCCTTTTCAGACTCTTAAAATATGAAAAGATCAACGAGTTTACCCGTCTAGACTCACTAAACTAATCAGACAGGGAAAGTAGACAATACAACTGCATTCAGTATTAGAAAGCATTGTTTGGCAGCAGTTGTTCCCTTAAACATGGCACTCCCTCAAGTAAACTTTCATTGTGACGGCCTCTCAATATGAATCCTACCATCCTATGAGTTTAGCCTAAATACCCTGATGTTCTTGCATATCTGTATCCTAACACTCTTTGGTGTTCATGAGTCTAGTGCTGCATGGTTAAAACCATTGTCGTGCCTTCTATTGTTCAAGGGTTAACCTTTTGTTTCCTCCATCAACCCATCAAGCATATCCTTTCATCATGCCCTCTGTTGTTTAGACCCAATGCTCAAAGATTCCTCAAAAAACAAATCATTCTTGTCCCGTTTCATGTCGATTGATGTAGGACACATTATTGCCTACCTTTCGACAGGTATCTTCCTATCGACTTCAACACTCTATCTAGGAAGACAACCTAGAAACACATTCAGTGCCTTGGTACTTGCAGACATTAGTGGCAGGTTGCCTTGTGTTTGATTAGGGGTTCTCATTATTGGCTCCTGGTTAAGTGATTCTACGGGTGTTCGACGACAAAACCATATTTTACACTCATTAGATTGTACTGTGCATCTTTGAGACCATCACCATTATCGGTGGCCTTCCTCGCATCTATTGACGGTCTCCATTATTGACTGGTAATCAGATGATTTCGTGCGTGTTCAACATCAACGCATATATTCACATGTATCGATCTATGCTATTCAGTGAAGCAGATATCAAGACCTTGGGTAGAGGCTTGCATCAATCAGCCTTGTTTCCTCTCCCAAGTTGCGTATATTTTTTTTTGGAGATGGCTCATCATAATGATCCTATTATGACATCGGATCCGCATTGTGCTTATTGACGACCAACATCGTCATATCTATTTTATGAGAAAGGCACTCTGACATAGTTACTGAGCATGGGGATGCCCGACTCAGGACATGATTTTAGTTGTTATATATATATGTGTGTTGTATCAGGTTTCCCGTACCACTCGAAGCTCCGATCCTCTCTCTCTTTTTTGAAGGAAAATTACAGTTAAGTAAAGTGTTTCGGCCATCATTGCAGCCTTTGTTCTCATAATTTAGGGAGCATTTGTTATACAACAAATTGACCTCCTCATCAACTCAAAGGGGAAAGACATGATAGCTGAAGCAAAGACCAAGATCACATGCCTTGTTTCCACACTAACGATGGCTATGCACTGACAACCTGCTTTATAAAGCTTCTCTACAAGCCTAAGAGTGTGTTAGTGACCCAACTAACTCAAGTTGCTAGTTCCGGAACAATGTTAGTGGATCCTAGTGAAGTTATAAGGGTCAAAGGAATGAATTGACTCATAAATATATAGATATTTGTTCCTAAAATCACTCAAGAAAAACAAGGAAACATCCGGATTTGACCTATTTGGAGAATTTCCAATCCTAATGAAGGAGGAAAATGGGAAAGAGCTGAAAAGCATTGCAACTTCATTGCTTTTACCCTAGGGAACTCAAGAAGAAACTTGGCAACCCTAACTCAATTGCTACATAAGCAAATCTATGGCTATGGTGATAGAGGTCAGAGCATTTGAAAGGATAGCATACTTGATTGTTGAGCATTGTCTCAAATCTTAAGAAGTTGGTAAGAAGGGAGAGAGAGAGAGAAGATGGAGGGGTAAGGGAAGGCTGATACAACCAATGGTTGTAATCACTCTTCCAACATTAATATAGAACTGTAGTTGTACTGTCTACTCCCTGGTGTTGGTACTATCATTCATTCAGTTGTTTGTCCAATACCTTTTAGCATGAATAGCTTAGTTATGTGTAACTAGATGTTATTTTATGTATTCATGTATTAGTTATTAGAGTTGTATGCTGTGATTATGCTTGTCCCTTCTATGTGTAGGACTTGATCTGGAGCCAGCTTAGGGGACTTCCACCTAGTTGCATTGTGCTCTCTAGCAAATCTACACGGAGGCTTGAGGTAATCTACTTCTCCTACTTTGATAGTTAGTTATTGCTTATGAACATGCATGTAACTTTGTGACGGTTGCAGATAATCTTACAGTCCGCCGAAGGTCCTGAGAAGACCTTTGAGGGTATCTTCTTTCTCCATACACCGTGCATTTTATCCTATAGCAGAGATTTATGATTTAATCCGTTTACTCTTGTATTGAATTTAATAAATTATCTGAAATCATTACTCTCCATAGATATAGCATTTGCACATATTGTGTACACTCTTGGAATAGAAAGACGTACCCAGGTTGATGATTAATGTGAGGCAATTAGGAGTTTTTAAAGACACCTTATAGCACCCAACATTTTGGCGTCATTGCTGGGGAGAGTGTTGCCATTTCAAAGAAGAGTGATGTATGTTTGATAGTTTCTGCTGGGAAAGAATTGGGTATTAAAAATAGAAGGTAAGAACCTGCATACGAGTAAGTAAAGTGCTTGTTCCCTCGCCCACTTTTCAGTGCAATTAGGTAGGAATTGAAAGTAGAAATATAAATTTGATGTTTATTTGCTGTGAAAGAATTGGGTACTAAAAACGGAAGGTAAGAATCTACATATGAGTAGTAAAGTGCTTGCTCCCTTGCCCGCTTTTCAGCAAAAATTGCTTAGGAATTCAAGTAGAAATAAATGTTTTTATTTTTGTATGAATGACTAAGAAGAAAAGAGTAGAAAAAGATATAATTCCTCCATCCAAATCCAAAAAATCCAAGGGACCGATGACCCTTGGATGATCAACCTTCATTGATGAAATCATAAGAAAAGTTGAGTCTCAGTCATCAGTAGGACCTCAAATCGTTTCCACAAGAAATCCTACTGTAACCCTTCAGGCTGCAGGATCACCATCTGTAGCTAACACTGAGATTCATAGCAGAACTAAAGGGTCTGAACAGAGTTTTCAGAATACTGAAAATTTGCAGTTTAGCCCTTTACAAGAAGGGAATTCTTGCAACCTCCATGAAGGAGGAGGAGAAACAGGTAGTACTAAATTATCAGAACCCAAATCTCCTCAAACAGTGGTTGAACAGAGGACCCCCAGTATTCTGGACCAAGGAAGTGCTGTTAAAATCATTTTACAAGTCTCTTCTAGCCCTCCCAAGAACAAATCTCCAGCTCTGGAAATCCCTGAAGAGTATTGGCATATTTTTTACCAAATGGCCAATAATCAACGACAACCTCAAACCTCTACATTACAATATCCTATTGTTGACACAGCTATCAATGCTCCCATGAAAGCCATCCTGTTATAGAATATTCCTACCTTTCATGGGCTAACTTCAGAGGATCTCGATGCATTCCTTTTTGAATTCGATGTTTTATGTAGGGGTTATGATTACACTACTGACCCCCAAAAACTAAAGTTGTTTCCTTCTACTCTGAAGGGAGCAACTCTGCGTTGGTTTATGGGGCTTGGTGGAGGTACCATTAACAACTGGGAAATAATGAAAACAACCTTTTTGAAAAAATACCAAGATTTTTGCCGAAGTAGAGAACTGAAGGATGAAATCTTTCAAATGGTAGCTAAGACTAACGAGACTCTTGAAGAATATGTAGAACATTTTCAATATATTATGCAAAGATCTCCTTATGCAAATCTACCCCCTGAAGTTCTTAAAACCACAATTATTAAAGGTATGAAAGACCAATGGGTAGAAACATTAAACTTAATGGGAAAAGGGGATATTTATCGAGAGGATTTTGACAATATTGTACAATTGTGTATCAGGTGTTCCAGAGGCAGTACAAGACTGAAACCAACCAAGAGCAATGCAATCACTAGAGATAATAGGACCTCAAAAGGAAGCATTACACGAGTTGAAATTGGTAATTTGCTCGAAGATTTCAAGACTGATATCTTGGGGACCCTAACAATGCAATTATATATCATGCAAGACAAACAGAAACAGGCCGAAGCAGAACAAAATCTGGCTATTTTCTATCCACGATGTAGGAAGAAACACCATCATAGAGAATTTCCACTAGATATGATATAGACATGCACCATTTGCACTAAGGATCATGATATAGAAAGTTGTCCATCACTATGTGGGTTAAAAGCGGTCTTCAAGGAAGTCGAGGAGGAAGTGGAACTAGTATATCTGATGAATCAATGCCATCAATAGAAAGCACGACCGATAGGTATGCCTACAAATCCTTCTTCATTCTTTCCTTCCTCACAATATAATTCTTAGCAGTATGTAGAGACAGCATGGCAGAACCAACCACCCTTCTCTAATTGGCCACCTCAAGCCTTTTCTATGCCATCGTGGCCCAATCAATCAAATTGGTAAAATTCCTCTTATCCTCCACCATTCTGGTAAAGTAACCCCTATCCCTCGCAATGGTCCCCTTCTACCTCACAAAATCAGAATTGGCAACCGAATTAGCAACGATTAGTAAACCAGCCTTCTAGAACAGTTCCTCCATCTCAACCAACCTTACCATCACCTTACACATTGCAGCAAAATCCTCAATATGGTCACAACTCCCAACCCAACTAAATCCAAATCCTAACAATAGACCCATCCAGTCATTACAAATTATTGAGAGTCTGGACCCTGAAGTTGAGTTGAGAGAATATAATGAACTTAAGTTAAGATCAGGATGCATAATTACCCCAGATGAGGATAAAAATTTGCAACCTGAAATCAAAGAGACATATCCAGATAAGCCTTTGACTATAGATAGCTAGCAAACAATGCAAGGAGAAGATACAGTCACGTAGAAGGATCCCGAGCAAATCATAACCTCTTCTCCCCCATTTCCAGAAAGATTGATAATACCTCGACCAATTGAATATCTTGATTTTGATCTTCTGGGAGAACTCAAGAATATCTGTATAAAAATACCCCTCCTCCAGGCTATTCAAGACATTTCGATATATGCTAAAACTATTAAATAATTGTGTATAAAGAAGTTTGTGAGGAAAACAAAAATAACCCCAACTTTCCATGTTGTTGGGACTTTGTCTGATTTATTACTAGGTAAAGAGACACCTGTAAAATATGAGGACCTGGGAAACCCCATTGTCATAGTCCAGATAAATGGTCGCTCTTTTCCCAATGCTTTAGTTGATTTAGGGGCAGCCATTAACATTCTCCCAACAAAAACTTGCAAAATGCTTGGCATCACAACCTTGGAACCAACAACTACCTTGATGGAACTTGCTGACCGCTCAGTCATTATGCCAGACGGAACATTACCAGATGTGATGGTTTCTATAGACACCTGGAAATATCTGGTAGATTTTTTTATTATTAACCCTAGGAACCTTGGCTAGCAACAGCTGATGCTTATATCAGCTGCCGGACAGGCAGTATGACCATAACCCAAGGAAATGATGTAAAGAATCTAGTCTTATACCCTCCCGCTCAGCCAAGCCTAACCATTGTAAAAACTCGAAAACAACCTGTAACATATTTAACAGAAAATATTCATTCACCATTAACTGTGGCAGATGCCCTTGAGTTCAAAAACCAAACAGTAGACGATGTCATTAATACTTTTATCAATCACCCTGCTACGGTGTCTAATTTGAGATGTCACATGATTAAAGCAGTCCTTGGCAATGAGATTGAATAAGATTCCCTGAGAGATATCAATGACCAACCAATACCAACAACCACTGTCTATAATAGCAAGCCTATCAAAATCAAGGAAGGGAAGGTCCTGAACATCAGTAGTAATCTGAGTAGCGACCAACAATAGAAACTTATCCAAGTCCTTAGGAAATATAAATTGGCTTTTGCATGGGACTACCTAGACATGAAAGGGATTGACCCTCAGTTATGCATGCAACACATCTACACTGAAAAGGATGCAAGACCCATAAGACAACCGCAGCATAAATTGAATCCTCATCTAAAGGATATTGTGAAAGAAGAACTTCAAAAATTATTAGATGTGAATTTTATTTATCCTATATCTGATAGTAAATGGGTTTCCCCATTAGTCGTTGTCCCCAAAAAGAATGGAAAATGGAGGATATGCGTTGACTACAGAGAACTCAACAAAGAAACACAAAAAGACTATTTTCCCCTTCTATTTATCGATTAGGTCCTAGATACATTGGCGGGAAGAAATTCTTCTCTTTCTTGGATGGCTTCAGCAGCTACAACCAAATTCAGATTGCCCCTGAAGACCAGGATAAAACTACTTTTACTTGCACGTGGGGAACATTTGCTTACAGATTATTGCCTTTTGGGTTGTGTAACACACCTGCTACATTCCAAAGAGCCATACTTAGTATTTTTGTAGACTTGATAAATGAAGGATTGGAGGTGTACATGGACGATTTTACACCCTACGGGGATGATTTTGATCAGGCATTACAGACAATGGAGAAAGTCCTAGAACGGTGTATTGCAACTAGGCTATGCTTAAGTCATGAGAAATGTCATATGATGATGACAAAGGGCTTGATTCCGGATCATTACATTTCAGCAGCTGGAATTCAGGTAGATCCAACAAAGATATAGGTAATCCTCTTATTAGCTACTCCCTGCACTCAAACAGAGGTACGCAGTTTTTTGGGAATTGCTGGATATTATTGTAGATTTATAAAGATTTTTTCGTAGATTGCTACACCTTTATATGTCTTGACATGGAATGTTGATTTTATATGGACTGATAAATGTGACACTGCCTTCACAGATCTTAAACGTGAGTATCGACAACACCCGTATTACGAGGGCCGAACTGGGATATACCTTTCTAGATTTCATCAGACACATCGGATATAGCTATTGGAGTTGTTCTAGGCCAAGAAGAAGACAAGAAACCCTACGCTATATATTACATCAGCAGAAACCTAACTCCTGCTAAGTTGAACTATACAGTCATATAAAAAGAGTTTCTAGCTGTTATTTATGCTATAAACAAATTTAGACACTATATAACTGGATATCCTATCTTTTTGTATACTGATCACTCTGCTATTAAATATTTAGCCAACAAACCTATCACAAATGGAAGAGTGACACGTTGGTTACTACTTTTGTAGGAATTTGACATAAGTATAAGTGATCGACGAGGGAAGGAGAACCTGGTGGCAGAATTCCTCTCCTGAGTACCAAGAACGGATGATACAGTGACAGTGGAGGATCAGTTCCTGGATGAACATTTGTTTGCTATGGCCATAAAAACATCATGGTATGCAGATGTGGTGAATTACTTAATAGTGGGAAAATTGCCCAAACATCTAACATCCAGAGAATGGAAATTGATTGTGCAGCATAGCGCTCGTTTCTCCTGGATTGGAGGATATATTTTCCACACAGGGGCTGACATGCACATCCGCAGGTGCATCAGGGAGGACGGAATTTATGATATCTTAAAAGCTTTCCATGAAGGACCTTGCGATGGACACTTTGTAGACCGTAGAAATGGACATAAAATTATACGAATGGGCTACTACTGGCCCACTATTTTTAACGATGCTAAGAAATTTGTTCAGTCATGCGATAGTTGCCAAAGGATGGGCCGCCCTGGGAAATATGATGAAATGCCCCTACATCCATAGCTGGTGATAGAACCTTTTGAGCGTTGGGCATTAGATTTCATTGGGATGATCAAACCATCATCCAACCAGAAATCGTATATATTGGTCACAACAAAATATGTAACTAAGTGGGTGGAAGCAGTAGTGTTACCAAGAGCAATAGAGAAAACTGTTATTAGCTTTATTTTCGAAATTTTTGTGTGGTATGGTTTACCCAGAGAAGTGATTACTGATGGGGGGCCACAATTCGTGGGTCACAAGATTGCTGCTACACTGAAAAATCATCACATTACACACAAAATTACCTCTCTGTATCACTCGTAGGCGAACAGGTAGGTAGAGAGCACCAACAAAGTTATCGAAGCTATTCTAACAAAGACAGTCTCATCGCATAGACGAGACTGGACTGCTCGACTACCAGAGGCCTTGTGGGCATATCACACAACTTGGAGAAACACTACTGGATACTCTCCATATCAGCTGGTATTTGGTAAGAAACCCATTTTCCCCATAGAATTTGAAATACAAACACTAAGGATAGCCTAGGAGGTAGGACTGGACTTAACTGAAGCCCAAGTTAACAGGTTACAACAAATAAACGAATTAGATGAAAATTGACTATTGACTCTACAACATACTACACTTATTCAACAGCAAAGAGCCAAATGGCACGATGCCCTTATTAAGAAAAATACATTTCATGAGGGCGACTGGGCACTTCTATATGATTCTAGGTTCCAAGACTTCCAGGTAAATTGCAGACTAGATGGCTAGGCCCTTACGAAATAAAGAAAGTACATGACAATGGCACTGTTACTTTGGCCACCATTAATGGGTCTGGTTCTTCTTCTAAAGAAAATGGGCATCGGGTACGCCTATACCAAAAACCACTTACCAGAGAATATTTCTACCAGCAGATACGTGAGAACCCCACCATGCAAAGTTTTAGCTGAAGAGGGCAATCCCTTGGCAACTTCATGATGATAAAAGTTATTTCTTCATTGTAAAATATGTAAATATGATTGTTGATTTGATTTTCTTTTCTTTCTTTTTCTGTTGTTCAAACTTTTGAACAACTGTTGTTCAAACTTTTGAACAACACTTTTTTTGCGTATTTTTGCTGTTCAAACTTTTGAACAGCCGCTGTTCAAACTTTTGAACAGCTGTTGTTCAAACTTTTGAGCAACACTTTTTTGTGTATTTTTGTTGTTCAAACTTTTGAATATCTGCTGTTCAAACTTTTGAACATCACTTTTTTGTGTGTATTTACTGTTCAAACTTTTGAACAACACTTTTTGCATGTTTAGCTACTATTCAAACTTTTGAACAACACTTTTTTGCGTGTTTAGTTGTTGTTCAAACTTTTGAACAACACTTTTTTGCATGTTTAGCTGTTGTTCAAACTTTTGAACAACACTTTTTTGCGTGTTTAGCTGCTGTTCAAACTTTTGAACAACAATTTTTTGCGTGTTTTTGTTGTTCAAACTTTTGAACAACACCTTTTTTTTTGCGTGTTTTTTCTGTTCAAACTTTTGAACAGCTGCTGTTCAAACTTTTGAACAACACTTTTCTTCTGTGTTTTTCTATTCAAACTTTTGAACAACACTTTTCTTCCGTGTTTTGCTATTCAAACTTTTGAACAACACTTTTTGTGTATTTGGCGCTGCTGTTCAAACTTTTGAACAACACTTTTTCTTGCGATTATTTTGTTGTTCAATTTATTGAACATCACTTCTTTTCCTTTTGTGTGATTGCTCTTAGCTTATCTCAGCCCCATTTTGTTTTCTTTTCATGGCATGAAGTACACTACTTTCATGAGGGCAAGAAGTATGGATCCTATTGAAGGGAGTTAATACTATTGACGTTATGATCTTTAACAGGACAACCTCTTGATGATAGATTCTTTTCAAGAAAAGGGACACAGTTATTTATATACTACTCTACTGCATTGTTTTTTGTTGTACCTGATACTGATGGATCATCTTGAATACCGTGCTAGTTCTACTTCTCCTAGTTATAAACTTCTCTGTCTATAATAAATAAGACTATGGGTATATTTTTTTCTATTGACATATTCAACTTTTTCTACCATCCCTGCTCTTAAGGAGTATTGAGCCTCCCTCTATTTATCATAAAAATATGTAATAATAGCAAAATTTTGTTTGCAGATGGAGGATAGGGGGTCTCATTAAGAGCTAGCCTACCATGTTCATAAGGTTGTAGCAAAGTGGCATTCCCACTATGGCGACCACACTAGGGTTATGATCCATTGGACAACTAGAATATCCTTGGAACAGGAGGTCTCATCACAAGCCGACCTCATCTCTTTTGCTACATCCCAGTGAATGGCAGTGTGGTCATCTGGTTACCATGCCAACACACTAATCTCTTATGTAGAACAACAATGGAATTTTCCACTTATAAATTGAGGATCCTGGCTCACAAGGGTTAAAAATCAACCATGCTGAGGCTATGGACACCTGCTGGTAGCAGAGGCTCTGCTTATGGTATTGAAGTGATATTTTAACATCAATAATCATTATAATACCCTCTTCTTATTCTTTCTTTTTCGGAGAAATTACTTCCTTAATTTTTTTAGAACCTTTATGCATGAGATAATGTTTTTTTTTATCAATCGCATCATTCCCAGCTAAGATACTGTCAGCAGAGCATATTTTTGGCATATTGCTATCCTTTTTTGAATAACCTATCATCAACCCAAAGCATCTTATCTTTTATTCATAACTACCTTTATACACTCCACTCTCATTATAACCATACCTCTTGTCGTCTCGTCATTGATATGCGTACTCTGTCTCATTTACTATCATACCCTTCACCCTCTTGCCTTGCCGTCAAAACAGCACATCCCTATCTATTCAGTCGTAGGCGACCTCTCATTTGAAGGAGGGGGAGGACTCCCATTACACCCTTGCATGCACTATATTTATTTTATTGGATTTCATATGTTGCTACGGTATCCCATGATTAAACGGCATGTGGCAATATGATAGTCCCCGAATTAATAATATTAATTCTCATGGAAATGCCGCTTAACATCATGAAACTTAGCCATTACATCTGCTTGCTATTCTATCTCACCATTGTTGTTCTCTGCTGCATGTTTCTTGCTATTGTTGTTCTTTGCTGCGTTTTTCTTACCTGTTAATCTTTTGAAATTGTAGGAAGAATTCAAGCATTATGGGTGGAAAATTAGTGCGTCGAGAACCTTTAATATTGGAAATTTTGGACAGAGCTAGGGAGATTCTGGTGCACACAGGATGGATGTCATACTTCACCAGGCTTCAGGCCCTTAACAGTGAAGTTGTTATCAAATTCTTACAGCATTTATGGAATGGGCAGTCCATGGTGAAAGGAAGAAGAATCACAGTATCAGAAGCTGTGATAGTTGAAGTATCTGGGCTGCCGGCGGAAGGAAATGTATGGCCTAAAAAGCACATAATGTTGCAAGACGCGGTGGATATTTTCAAAGATGCAGGCGAGAAATTAACCAGAAAAGGCAAGGGCTTTCAACCATCTTCTCTGGGAGAACCATGGCGTGAGTTGGAAAATCTTGTCTAGAGGTACATTACCTATGATGGACGATGAGATGTGGTAAGAATACAACAACTTAAACTCTTAGCTATTTTAAAACAAAAGCTCACTGTTAATCTACCATCTTTCTTGAATTCATTACTGCATGATACCACTGATAGAATAAGATGGGCTAGGCACCCCGAAACTGTAGTTAGCCACCATGGTTTGATTAGACTAATTGTTAGCCATAATATTGTTCAACAAAACTTAACTTGGGATGGTCTCATAGCGCCTCTAGAGATTAGTCAAGACCTTGTAATCCAAAACTCTACAATCTTGGAAATTAGCTAGCAGAGCCCAGTTTCGAAGAGGAAAAGGACTGCTCATTCAAAAATTGAACCCCATAAGCGCAGGTGGTCTGCAAGGTTAAAACTAGCCCAGAGGATGTTTGTAAATCCTTAAGATAGTGTCGAATGACTAGCGGAGCCATCCAGACCAATTAGTGTACAGGACTCTGAGTCAGAACCAGAGGAACAATGCAATTCTGAGCCAAAACCAGAAGAAAAGGATAATTCAGAGCCCGAGCTCGAGGAAGAGTGCAATTCTGAACCTGAACAGGGGGTAGAATGTCATTCTGAATCAAAACCTGAAGAAGAAGCCAATTCAGAACAAGAACCCGAGGAAGAACATAAGTCGGACTCAGAACAAGAGGGAGCACAACATTTTGATGATGAACCGGGCAATGAAGTAGGACCTCCTCAAACACCACCTATGAACCCCCAAGATGATATTTTGCAGGATTTTGAGGAAGGGATGGCATAGGTCCTAGAAAATTTGAATGCATACATGAAACTTGGAGGATCACTCGGTCCTAACCTTATGGAAGCTCAATCCTCAGGAGATTCTGGTCATACAGAAATTCTGCCTTCTCTAGAAGCCGCAGACCAAGAATAGGGAGCAAGCACAAAAATTATTCACGAATCTGATAACCAGTCTGGCGACACAGTTATATTGGAGCACACCCATGATGAGCACCAAGAACCCTTAAATACAGAGGGTATTGACAAACCCATTCTTACAAATAAGGCACCTCAGAAAAAGTGGGTAGCTGAAACAAAACTAAATAAACTGAGGAAGAAATACCAAAAGCTCTAGAAGACAGTTAGAAGGCTACGTCGGAAATTGAATGAAATTGCAAACAAAGAAGCCCAGAGCACTACTCCTGAGGTAGTCATTGTGGCCACACAAATAAAAATATGTGAGGGTAGGGCGACTGAAACCCAGATCGAACCTATTTTTACTCAAACGGTAGCCACTCAAACAAATTTGCATGCAGACTTAATGGATACAGCTATTCAGACAGAGGGTTGGTCCTCCCATAATAAAAGAACTCAGACCGAGAGCATACCCTCTCATAGCACAAGCACCCAAACTGAAGAAAAATTCAAGGACACCCCTTCAAGCAGTGATCCTATTCTTTAGAAGTTACAGGAGGAACTGGCACAAGCCCAACTTGCTTTAAAGCAATATAGGAATGAGACAGTTCCTCTACAGAATTATCAGGAGTTGCAAAAGAAATTCAAATAGTTGACTATAACAGAGGATGAAACTTTTGCTAGGTTTAGACAGGTGGAAGAAAGGCTGAAGAAGGTAAAGACTAAGCTGGACAAGGTCATGGATCAGAGTGACACCATTTTCTCGCTATATTTGGATGTCTTATCTTACAGGTCTCTTGCTACAAACTATTCCTTGTTTCTATTGGAAAGATACTTATTATTGAAGATTAAAGCCATAAAGGCCGCAAACCAATAGAATTAAAAACAACTGAAGAATTTATAAGTTGTTGTAAAGAACATGGTGTAAAAGTTCAGCGACTTCTTTGTGAATTTTATTTGCATAATTTAGTATTAGAAGAAGAGATAGATAAGAATACTAGCCCTTTTGTTGGGGATGTTAAGTTTCAAGGTTTTATTTTCTTCGCAGTTAATCAACTTAAGTGGTTTAAGCCCTATAACTCTTTCCAGAGAAAAGAACATGAAATGGATTTATGGGTAAGAAGCGAGCCTACTCACCCTTTGCAACTGTTTATTAAACACAAAAGGCTTATGACACATGAGGGCATAATTAAGACTTTGGGACCTATACATAAGGAAATCGTGCAAACAGGAAGGGCATATTTCCTCTCCATTCAGGAAAGGTCCTTGATTGCATCCAAGATGAGATGGACAATCTCAACTATTAGTGTCAAGAAAAGAGAACCATTTAACTACAGGAACTTCAAGCTGTTGCATGCCGTTTGGTCACATACATCAATATTATCCTAAGAGAAGGACCATATTGGTTGGGATGTCGATACAAGAGCCCTATTATTTGGTACCCCCCTGAAGGATATCATTCTGACTATGAGTTGCCTAAAGGATAGGAAGAAACAACCTTTGCCAGTTTGATACAACAACATAGTTTTAGGTCTAATAAAGAAATAAGTTTTCCAACTTAATCTCTAACTGCACTACATAGGAACTACTACTTGTTTTTCATGAGGACATGAAACAAGGAAAGTAGGGGAGTATGTTGGGTTGTACAATGGGTATAAGTTTACTCTTGATTACACTGTCTTTTTCCTTATTTTTATGTATTCATGCCCTGATATAGTAATATGTTGATAAAAATTCGATGAGAAATGAATAAAATTGCTTTTGATACGGTTCGACTAAGCAAAGCCAACTTTCGTTGTTTTTATGCAGAAATTGGCAAAGGGAACAACTATTGTTCAAAAAATTGAACAAAAAATGCTAAACAGAGGAGAAGGAGCATGTCTTATGTAGACAAATCAAGGAATAAATCAAGAGGATCAGTGCAAGTTGGAATGTTGTCTCATAATAGCATTTAGTTGCAAATTCCTCAGGATCTCCTGATCCCGAGGAATTGCATTTATCTCTTTTACTTCTTGATTATAAAAGGGAACTTCTCACCCTTTTGAGGGGAGTAATTTTAATATACGAAGTGTAATCTTGAAGAAGATAGCGCGTTGTAATGACATTTGAATTTGATGATTAATACATGAATTGAGTTGCTGTTCACTCATGATATTCTGAAGTAGTTAAGCAGTATTCGCTAGCAGCTTAGGCCCGGTCACTGGTGGATTCCACTGTTGTTCCCTATGTTTTTATTTTTCCTTTATCACAAGTTTATTTACTCTGCTTTACAGTTTTATAGATGGTTTACTTTCATTGGTGTGGAATTCGTGTATGTATTTCATTACTTCTTAATTCTATCAATCGATTTCATTTACTTATATTGTGGATTGAATTAATCATTAGGAGAGAGTTATTTCTGGTTCATTAAAAGATAGAAGTGTTATTGATTAGATTGGATGCTTTATTCCTCTGCAGTAGTTTAGAATCAGCTAGAAGAGCTCTATTATTGCTATAGTGCACTCAGTTGATGCGATTATAATTAGAATCTCTTAATTAAGATTGAGTCTTGGTTCCGATTAAGGTTGAGTTTTGATGCTTAGATAGATTGTTTTCCCTAGAGTTACAAGCTTGGGATTTATGATTTAATCCATTTACTCTTGTATTGAATTTAATAAATTATCTCAAATCATTACTCTCCATAGATATAGCATTTGCACATATTGGGTATACTCTTGGAACAGAAAGACGTACCCAGGTTGATGATTAATGTAAGGCAATTAGGAGTTTTTAAAGACACCTTATAGCACCCAACAATTATTTTTAAATCCCTTGACATATAGGTGATATGAAAATTTCAAGATGCTGTGTGGTGCTAAACACAAATGTTGTGTGAAGAATACTTAGGAAAATTAAAGACAATATGTTGTATTTAACATAAACTATTATCTTTAATTTAGAGGAAATATAGAGAAAGGAGCTTTAAACATGGGAGCGCTATTTTAAGGAAATTTAACTTTATTCATAGAAGAAAACAAAGACCCGCAGCTTCATTTCCATATTCAAAGAGAGAAAGAGACAAAATGACACATAATAGAGAGATTACAAATCATACTCAACCATCTTTAACTTCGTACCCAACTACAATACCCGTGCCACTGGATCCTCTGTATTGGTTGGCATCACTACTGTGAAGACATGAGTATCTACTTGTTTCTGTAGCTTGGCCAATGATTCATTAAGCAAAGAAATCTCTTCAACTTTATGCAATACATCCTATAAAAGATCTCCTTTTAATTTTCAACTTTGGCTATCCCTGCAGCAATAGGGTGCTCACTTGTTGGAAGATTCAACTTCTTTATGAAGATTCCAATCTCAGACCTAGCAGATTGCAATAATTCTTGTATTGCAGGTCAGTCATCAGGATTGACTCCAATCTTTACAATAATATTTTTTAATTCATCCACTTGAGCATTTAGAGCTTTGGAATTGGCTTTCTCCAACTTTAATAGCTTGATCACTTTGTGTAACATTTTCTCTGCTTTAATAGTAGCTGCATTTGTCTTATGTAAATCATTGACAATCAATTTCACAGTCTACATGTGAAAATTGATTTTGTCAAGCATGCGAAGTTTTTGAGTATCAACTGTCAAATTGACAGTTTTAAAGTTACTAGAGGATCCAACCGACATCTCTGTGGGATGAGAGAATGCAATTTTAAGCTGACCCTTTTCTAAATCCATAGTAGACAATAACCTGGTTTTCTCAAAAATGATTTGAGGCTCAGCTTGAGCCTCCATGTTTAACTTTATTTCTTGTTTTTTCTCATCTATCTGGGAAAACATGCTTTGAATAAGAGGGACTTGCTCATGAACAGGCTCATTGGAGGATGGAGAAGTTGGTGCACACTTGATTTCTCCTAATTGGATTACTAAACCAGGTTGTGTTGAAGACACTGCATCCAATAGTCTAGTTCTCTTTGTTGTTTTTGACTCTTCTTCATCAAGATCAATAATTTTCTCTCTGGCCCATTTTGAACCCTTTTCTGAAATATTTGGGGTTTCAATCTCTACTCCTTTCGTGTTTTGTGGACCTCCATTTTCCATTCTCTCAATCTCTGTCCTGTTTTCATGTACAAATGCTAAATATCCATTCTCTATCCTTCTTTTAGAAATGATCTGATGAGGATCATAAGTCCACTCAACAACCTACAAAAGACACATATCACCCCATAATTTCTCAAGCTCTTGGGAAGCCTGTCTAGTGTTCACAATAAAGGGTCCCACTGTTCTGGGCAACTTAAAGAGATAACCCTTTTTCATGGGGACAAAATGAACCTGATCCACATTCAGGCTTTGTTTAATAAACTCAAGAGAAAAGAGTCACATAGGCACAAATTTTGGTAACCTATATGGTTTGACTGAGGCTCCATAAAGCCTAATCTCTACATGCTCTTCAAATATGAACCAGTCTCCACATCTTACATATTTTCTCAATTGAAGAAATTATTGAGCTTTGGGAAGAAATGTTGGTGGCAAGGCCCCATTCAAAATCTTGTAAGCCACCGGAATAAATAAAGAAGTAAATTCAAACAGGCCTCCATATTTTGGATCACCCCTCACCAGCTCTATCTAGAACACCACTAACTGTTTCTTTTTATTTATGTCTACAATATTTAACCCCAAATTTGCAAAATGCTCATAATTTTGGTACAAGAACAAATAAGTGACAACCGAAGGAAATTTAAAAGAACCAGTAAGTGACAGAGTCATGAATTGAGTATTAATGGTGTCCAACCAAAATGCTAGAATATCTAGTATCACTTCTGGCTTCATCATCATAGTGAAAAATCCCAAAACTGATTTATCAACCTGTCTGGAGTCTTCCCTTCCCAGAAATCACCTGAAAAATTGGTCTTATATCTGCTGCAAAGATATCTAAGGAAAACAATTTTTCATTTGGGGAGAACTGTCCAGGTTTGGGAGCTAAGAAGGATAAAGCATAAGAGGACTCCTGGGATGATAGGTTGTCATAGTACGAGATCAAAGACTCTTCAATAAAAGTGACATAAGTTCCAAAGTCAGGGTAATTGAAAGCTTGGTGAATTAACTGAAAGGTTACCTGGAAGACACTTTCTCCTAACTGGTTCATCACAAAACACTGCTTATGGTAGATAAACGAGGCTAACCACTGAATGAATTCTGGAAATAAGTGGGTTTTTAGGAAAAATGCTACTAAGACACCTGACCTAACCATTGCCATAAATACAGGGGACTTCTTGTGATTCAAAACAACTTCTTGATATAGAGGGAGATGCTTAATTGTGCAGATGGTATCAGAAATATCATGCTCGACGTCCATTAGTGGGGTATGGATGATAGAAGAGGAACTGACTTGTTTGGCCATATCGTCTTATAATGATAGTTTCTGACTTGGAATGCTAAACTCGAGGTTCTCAGTTTATGCGTTGGAGTTGCTTGTACCGAGAACAGGTGACTAATACAAAAAGGTTTATTTCCTTTTTTTATTATTTATAAATGAAAGAAAAATGGGGGAAAATGTAATGAATTAATAAAGTGATAGGGATGAGGTGACGGGGTATGGTGCATGATCTGGACAGAAATGAATGAGGGCAGAGGATGAAGTGGTGAACGTGAGGTGGAGCAGGATGATGAGGGGTGGCCCACTGCGGGGGTAGGGAGTATACGAGATGCTGATCAAGGTCGAACCTCCACAGTGATCACAGGCTGTCGATCTCCATCAACCGTGTTGACATCAGGGTCAACTGCGGGATCCGTGTTTGTTGTTCCCCCGAAGAGTGCTTAATCTATCTTCTTTGCCGAGATTTGATCGCACTTTATGGAAATGCTCGGGTTTTAGTAGATGGGTCGGTCCCACCTTCTTAATGCCTTCAATGCCATTGTTAATGTCATTTAAAATAATATTTCAAAATTTCAAAATTTCTTTTGTTTTTTCAAAATTTAGACATGATATTTCATTTTTTGGATTTTGAATAATATTGAAAACTAAAACGACATAGTAAGCTACAACACAGTCCAAAGAATCTATCAAATTCTCCCATGTATCTTTCAACCTAAGACTCTACTCCTAGAATCTACAAGGAATTTCCACATTACTGGTCTATGCAACCATTCAGATGAAATACAACATGCATGTTTTAATATGCAACAGCTGATGTCTAGTGGGCAGTTGTCCCAGTTCACATGAAAATTTTGCAAAACAGAATACAAAATAACATTGCCACACAAAAACTACCAAGTTGCAAACTTAAATCACATTGATGAACTAGGAACATGTGTTGGCCCTAGCTTGGGCAGTGCACCCTAGTGAGGACTAATGGTCATGGCTTTGAAATATCTCCTTCTCTAAAATGGGAATTTTATATGGTAGTGCACATACCATGCTACTTTTTTTGCTGCACTTGTTTCTTAGGATCTGAAATCCCTGAAATGTTTCTCCTATATGTTTTGGAATTCATTATTGAATCTTGTTAGATGAAGAATTGTTTACACCTTCCAATATAATCCTCAAGATGTCTCTTATTTTAAACTGTGATACCAGGTAGTCAAGACAATTGCAAGAGCAGTACCGGTCTACGAAAATGGGGAAGCAGATGAGAGAATTGTTGTTCAAATTTTCACCATCTAGTGTCCTCTATTCTAAACTTGTCTCACCATAATTTTTAGTTGTATTCACATAGATCTCCAACCTACCTCTAGGATACCATGCATTAAAATTTAAAATCTATCTAAATAACATGACACACTGAGGATTTCATGACACACCAAGTGGTTCCATCCATTCATGTTCCATTATGGCTGGACATGGCTTGCATCTAGAGAAAATATTAACATTTGATTGCTAAAATTTTTGGCCTTGCACCCATCATCAATTCCATTGTTGTTTCTCTCTACTTTTCTCCCCATTGGTGTGTGAATTGCATCCAAAATCCAATGAAATATCATTGCAACTGCTCCACATCACAACCAACAAAAGCTCGTTTGTTGATTGTTCTCTAGTGTCTTTACATAACTAGGCTCTTCAATGCATTCTTTCAGTTCTGGAAGTGCATGGTAGCACATCACATATAGTTCACAGGTTCTCCATGTTGCTAGACTTACACAACGCAACAATATCTTCCTTTATTTGAGTAGCTCACATGGAGATAGATAGCTTGATTATGCACAAATTTCAAAGGGATATCATCATAGAACCATATTTCTGTCCCTCTAGGAAGATCATATCTCATTCATTATTTACTGCCACAACCTTCATCCTCACCTTCTCACTTTATTTCTCTATTCTTAGTCTAGGGCCAAGGAGAAATGGTTGTTGATGTTGTTTTCATCACATTCTTGTACCTTAATTTCAACTAAACAGGGAGTAGTGATACACTCACAAGCTCCTCTACCTTGATCTAAGAGTAGTAAGCCCAATCAAGGCTATCATCATCATTACAGTTGTCCTTTGTTATCTTAAATGGGATGAGCACTGCTACCACAATTAACTTGATGTTCACCACAAAAATCAATCTAGCAATGTTCACTCTCAAATGCAAGGTGACTTTGAGCACAAGATGAGTGGGATTGTTAATAACATCTAGCACTTGAGGATCGATGGAAACTCGATCAGAAAGAAGACATCAATGATGAAAGCTAGTTTTAATTAGAGTTTGATTGAACTTGTTGGTTTCTGTGGTTAAACACCCATGTTACAATTTTTATTTTGTTGCTAGTCAAATGTTATTTAAAAAATTATTTTAATGGATTTTTAAAACATTTCTAAAAAATTGTGAAACTAAAGTCTCATTTACTAAGGTTTTCTGGGTGTTAGAAACCTCCCAAGTAACACAAGATTTTGAAAAAATGTTTTGTTGTTTGTTAATTCTATGTGTCATCTTTACAAATGAAGTATTTATATTGTTTGGTTGTTATGTGTAGCATATTATGCTGGGGACGAACTCCTCACATGTTCCACCTGGGTTTGGTAATGGTTCCAGTGTACCAGCTAGTCTTGGCCCACACCAATCTATCGATTTGTATAAGTTCCAAATGGAACCAATTACCCAAATCCCAATGTCAAACCGACTCCAAGGATGCAAGGAAATGTTGAACTTCCTAATTCCACAACAGTTGAGGCCTATTGAAGGCAGCATGAGGTTTCAACCCAGGTATCCTTTTCATTTATAAGATGCTTTCACAGCTCTGAAAGTTGTTCATGTTTCAAGATATCTACTTTTGTACATTTGTTTGGGGAGGTAGCTTTGACTAATTTTATGAAATAGAATACATGATTTTGTTCTTGTAAGAATTTCCAATGTTTTGGGTGATGATTTGGATATTTTCTCAAAGCATTTCTCACTACTCGAGTCTATTTTCACATTCAGTTTTCAAATTCTCTTCCATATTTTCTAAAATTGTTGTGGTTGTACTAATAGTGGGAATGTAGACTAGATTGTTAGAGGAAGGTTTGTCACTATGTATGGTATTGTGACATTGCTATGTGGATTTTTCTTGCAAACATTTATCATTTGAATTTTTATAAATGGGTAGGCATTTCTTAGGGAAATAATGTTCCTACCCCTTTTATGACATTTAACCAGAATGGATTTCCATCAGAGATTCTTTGAGAGGTAATATTGTCTACTTTCTCATTTTTTCGATTGTATCTGAGAAGTTTGTGGGTTAATTGTGTCTCTTCTCCCCTATAGTTGAGTATTATTTGTCTTGGTTTTTTCAATTATTATTAGCAACTATGCTTTTATGTGATTGACATCCCCGTTACTTTTTAACCAGGATAACAAGTTACAATCCACGATGTGTTTAGTGCCAAAACCACTTGTTTGTTATCCCTTGTACTTGTTGCAGGTATGATATTTTCTCTAGAGAGGAGCATACATTGTAGGTTTTACTACTATACAACAGAAACACTACTCCTTGCTCTCCTACTTGGCCTTCATGTAGTTGGGGCCTGTTTGTTGGGGGATCATTGTCTGAGGGTGGATTTCAAGTCACAGGATGGGTTCATGACTGCCAATGTTTTTGGGCCAGCCATATATCTTGTGAAGAATCCCAATGCTTTTGTCACAGTTGCTTCAACAAGAAACCATGTGCATTGGAAATGCTTCTTCTTTGTTACTGATATGTTCAATTTTGTGATGTTTTTGGATAGACTAATTGATGGTATTGCATTTACAGTATATAGGCTAATTTGTGATACAAAATTTCTAATATTGTTTCAAATGTTGGGTTTTTGAGCTACAAAATGCAGGATTCTCCTCCCCCACTCCAATACAGGCACAATCATGGCCTATTTCTATGCAAAATCAGGACATAGTAGCCATTGCCAAAAAAAGTTCTGGGAAAACATTAAGTTATCTTTTACCTGCATTTATTCATCTTCAACGCCATTGTAACAACATTCAGATGGGCCACAATACTTTTTTTGGCACCAACGTGAGAGCTTGCAACTCAAATACAAGAGGAAGTGATGCCATTGTGATGCCACCCAAAATGTTGGCAAGATTTTCAAACTACTAGCATTCAATCATTTATACATATTTACCTTCCTTGATATTCCACTTTGCACTTTGTTCCCTCCAATACACTCAAAATGGGTGTTTTCACATCTCACATAGATATGCTCTTTCATGCATTCCCAATGCAACCATGTTACCACAGTTTTGTTCCTTTTCCGCGGTGTCTTTATCTAGAAGACCACCTTATGGGAACATCGTGAAGTCCATGTCTTCATACAAACAAACGTATTCCAGTTTGAACCAAGGCAATAAAATATTAATTCATCTTACCTCATAAATCTTTATATCGAGAGGTAATTCCCATACCATACCCATTTCCAAAAAGGAATTATGCCCTCTCCTTTGGAACTTAGTGCAACCCTTGCACAATTCACAAATAATGAGGTTCTAAGTATTTGCACACATTTTTTATTTTAGAATTCCAACAACAATTGGAGTTATCAAAACCATCAAGGGAAATTTCCAATGAGAGCACAAGATGCCACACTTTCCAGAAAATCAATTTAATAATGGAATTGTAAAATTCCAACGCATTCCTATACATATTTTGCAATGGATCTCAACCCATTCAATGCATTTTCAACATCAATCTCCTTCCTGGCATTAAATTATATACAAGGCGATTTTCCCTCCAACGCACATCTATTGGATGATCATTTTTGCATATCCATTACTATGATAAAAAAACATCAGAAGAAAAAGCTAATAAAGTCTTGAACCACAACTTCTCCAACATAGCTCATAGGGACATTATACTTCATGACATTCAAGTTCTATACTTAAAACGTTATTGCAAAGATCACAAATCGACTATCCTCTCTGAGTCCATCTCACATTTCCAAGACACATATGTCTAATTGGAACACTAGGCATCTTTTAAATGTTTTCCTCTCATCCTTCTAATATAGAGGTTTCTCTTTTTGTATGCTAGTATTTCATCTCATAATTCCTAGCTTTGAAATCATGCCCTTCTCCACATTAAGTCTTTGCTTTAGGCTCTAATGCCAATTTCATATACACAAATATTTCAATTGATTCAAAATGGTTACAATATTCACCTAATCCCTTTCATTACCTTTTTCTCTGTGATACCAACACCATCAATTTATGAGTTCTACTCTCATTATACCAGGGTAATTATATATAGAAAACCCCCTTCTTGAATTCCCAAATGAATCTATCTGCTATCTCGGTTTGTAATAAATATTCCTCATACCTGCAACTTACTATGGTTCTTACTATGAACTACAATATGGGAATCATAACCCATTTCTACTTGACTATCATTCTTGTAGATGAAGATATAAACAAACTGGAGGCAGGGCCTTATAAAAAATCCCAACATTTGCTAAGATAGAAAACAACTTAGATGTTAGAAATGACTAGCTTATTGCTTTGTATGATGATTAGCAATCATGATTTCTTGGTTGGTGACTTTTCCATGTGATACTCACGCTGCCCTCTCTATTATGTGGGGGGTTATCATGACCCTCTTTGATCTCGCTAATCTGGTATATTAGGGGTTGGTTCAACTCCTCAATAGCTCATTTTCTCCTTTGTTGCAGCTATCCAATTTTTCTGCTACTCACCTTGTGAATGGTGTTTGATGTTTTGCATGATTTCTACTTCCCTAACCTTCTAATTCAAGAACCCCATTGACTTGGATAACATTGTATTAGTTTCCTCCAATTTTCTAGTCTTTTGTTTTCATTATGAGATGTCAGATTGCACCTACCCTACTTCTCTGTTTTTAGTTGAGAAATTGGGCTAGTGGTTGCTCATGTTGGCATTATGATATAGGTGTTGTCCTTGATGGAAACTCACACAGATGACAGTTCACAGTCCAACAGGTTAACTTACAGATCAAACTCCAGAGATTGAATAAAGAGAGTGGTTTAAGAAGTATACGCTGACTCACTTTGTCCAAGAAGCGTATACATGCGGGTTAACAAAACAAAAGAAGCAAATACATATACATGCACACCCATAGGAGGAAAAACGCGTACATGTTGAACAACCAAGGTTTTGGTCCAAGGTATTGGTCCAAGGTATTTGGTCCAGCGTATTTGGTCTGAGGTATTGACCCTAGGTATTTGGTCCTAAGTGGTTTTGGTTCGAGGTATTGACAAAGGATCTAACTATATAAAGAGGAAATGATCATTAGGCCAGGGTGTGCAAGTATTGAATATCTTATGAAGTGTTAGATCAAATATGCAGGTTATGGGTTTATAATGCTTTGCTTGATCTGAACTAACGATGCACCTATGTGGTTGATGATGGATGATGGATTGGGATCATAAGACCTAAAATATATTATCATTATGTGGTTTGATAATGGATAATCTAGATCTAAATACTAATGTGTGTTTTATTCTACAAATGTTATGATTTGGGTATGACTGAAGTTTGGAATAGCTGTGAAGTTTTTAAGTTAGTATTTGCAGATCTGTACATTGGTTTGCTTTGATGAAGGTGTGTATACACACTAGTTCGGCTCTTCCAAGTAGCGTATGTAGAAGAAAAGCTTGATGTTCAAGGATGACTGATCTATCAGATCAGTGCTATTGTTTTACTGTTGTCTGTTAATGAAGTCTTCTTAGAACTGAAAGTAAAACTGAATGCATAACGAGTTTGTGTCTCATTGATTAATTGATTGAGAAGGAAGGGTGATCCTTGTTGCTATCTGTTTAGAACTCTGTAATATGACAGTAGATCTTCAGAATGTCACTGATTGGTACAGTTTGTGGTTCAGAGGTTTTATGATTCAGTATCTTTAGAGGTATACACAGGTTGGGCAAAAGGAAGTAGCGTATACATGCAAGTTTTCTTCATTAAAGAAGCGTATACATTCGAACACATGCCTTTTGAGGTTACAGTTAGTTTTGGTTGATGATGCAGTGTTCTGGGTTCAAATCTATGTACTGGTTATAGTGATCTGTCTATTCCAGTTGATTGGTTGAATTTGATTAAGTTTGAATGAATGGTTGATTCAGTATGTCAGAGGTTTTAGTGATTGATTGATTTAGTTATGGTTGATTCAGAGATTGATGATTCATTTCAGTTATGTCAGAGATTGATGATTGAGTTTCAATTATTGGTTTTGTTGGTTGTATTGCAGTGGTGATTGATTTTGAGCTTCAATTTTATTAATGGGTCCAGTGTGAAAATTTGATGAAACGTCGCCTTCATATTGTAGTATTGTGTACCAAGAGTATCCAATCTAAAAATTCATGAAATGTGGTCCCTGGAGGATACTGAGGTTTGGAGCCATCAGTGAGGAAGTCGAAGCTTCCTGCCAGTAGTGGTTGGTGATTTGATCAGGGGTTGGAGCTCCCTTCCAGTAGTAATTGGAAAACCAGAGAAGGTTGTAGCCTTCTGCAGGTAGGTGCCTGTGTACTGGTATGAGTTTGCACCAATACAAGATTGTAAATATGTTTTTATTATATTAAAAGAAGACAACAATATGTGGTTTTTGTCCCGCATTGGGTTTCCACCTTAAATCTTGGTGTTCATGTGTGTTTCTTACATGTGATGGCTTGTTTTGTTATTACTGCTCATGGTTACTGTTTATATGGTTAATGAAGTACTGATGCACTAACTAAATATCAACATATGATGAATTAACTGACTCATAAGTTTGTTGGATATACGTTCGTTGCCTTAAATATAGTTGCGTGTACACGTGAGTTACCTTCATTGAAGTAGTGTATATAAATCAAAGTATGAAAAGAAAAAGTTATTGATTTGACTAATACTGATTCACCCCCCCTATCTCAGTATTATTTCCAACAATTGGTATCAAAGCAAGTCCTTTGGCAGAAGCTTGATCGCTTGAAGGAGATCCGTAGAAACAATGGGAAAGAAGCTAAAGAAGAAAGTGCCTCAGAAAAAGAAGACATCTCAAAGGAATAGTGACAACAGGAGAGACAATTGGCCGTTAGGTGGAAGCAAGTATTCAGATTCAGAATCACCTCAAATTGAAGATGAACAAGCAAAAGAAGTATCAGGTACAAATTTTTGGTCTTCTAGTGATACTTTTCTCTGTTCAAGCAATGTTGAAGATATTGAAAGTGATCGTGAAAGAAACATAGAGGCAGAAGTTAAAAGACTCGCAGATAAAATCAGAGATCAACAAGATCTATTTAACAAAAGGGAGTGTGCCTTCAGAGAAGAAGTTACCAGATTAAAAGCTTAGTACAAGGAAAAGGAAGATCAATGTCAAAAGTTGTAGGATGAAATGACATCATTAAGAAATGAAGTAAATGAAAAGAGTACAACAATCAAGAGACTTAAAGATAGATCCAGTTACTATGAAAGTCTCTAAGCTAAGATCCTCTCTCTAAAAGAAGATCTTGAAAAATCAAATAAGCAGAATGAAGAACTACCTCAATCAGATGCGATTCTCAAATTAAGGAAACAAGTGGAAGAAGGAAGAAAGGCTGAAGAAATCATGAAAAAACAATATCTTGAAAAGGAAGAACAATATCAGGTTGAGGTAAATATCTTAAAAGGTAAATTAGAAGAAAAGGATAAACTGTTATGATTTCAAGATAGTACTAAGATTTTGGATAATATTCTTAGTAGTCAAAGGTCTCCTACCATCAAAACTGGTCTTCATTTTCATGAATCTATTGAAGGTGAATCTAGTTCTCAAGATGAGGCAAGGAACTCTAATGCAAAATCTGAAATTCTCAACAAGATGCAAAGTCAACCCCATCAACAACCAAGGAAAGAAAGTCTTCAAAGAAAATCTTTTACTCCTAACTATGGAAGTGATAGTCGATTATTTCCTCTGATGAATAATGTTGAATGTTTTATATGTCATAATTTTGGACATGTTGCAGTGAGATGCAGAAGTAGAATGGTTCAAGACCGTCACACAGAAAGATCATTAGCTTCTAGGTACTTTAAGGGATATTGTTTTTCTTGCAATATGTTTGGTCACAAAGCCATTGACTGTTATAGAAGGAATATGAAACATGTAAGATGTTATGCATGTAACAAGTTTGGACATATAGCAAAGGAATGCAAGAGAAAATTTTGGGCACCATACCAAAAGGAGAAAACATCATCACACTCGAAGATATGGAAGAAGAAGGAAGTACAGTCAGAAAGATGTGGCATAGCATAGTGTACAGACATAACAAACTCAGGGGGAGCTGAAAGTGTGAAACTTCAGTGTTTTAAATCTCATACGCAATTTTCATGAACACAAGTCACGTATATACGTGACTTCGAAGTTGCGTAGTCGTCTATATGTTGGTTTGAGGAAAAAGCAGTGGGACAGACTCAGGAAAAGGGGTCTGATATGGTTCAGTCAATTATCTGTTCTATTTTATGATGGTTACAATCTGCTGATGATATGTGGAAATGTGTTGGTCCTCATAAGCTGTTAAAAAGTTGATGTATATCTGATTGATGATGATGCCTTGATGATTCTTACTGATATTTGCAATGGTCCAATCTGACAATGAACAATTGGCACATGTTTAGGGAGAGAATATGCTTCTAATAATGCATTTTTGGCATTATGTTAGAAGATCTTAGTACATGCTTATATTTCTTGATCCACATGGTTGTTTTGATTCAGGTGACTCGTTTGATGATGGACATATACAAGATGTTGATCTTGGTGTTGCTGAAAGATGTTGATGGTGCAGTTCATATATGGTGTATGATAGTTGGTGATGACTATCATGGTCTTGTTTAGATTGTTGGTCCTTGTTATAAATGTCATGTATATCATTTGATGTAAAGGTCATGAAAAACATAATTTGTAACCCCACTATGCATGGGAAGAATGATGTAATAATTGTTATTTCAGTCGTATAAACATTTGGTATATCCCCACTTGGTTGGGTGGATGAGTCAAAATTCATGTATCCCCACTTGGTTGGGAGATTGATGTATGTATGAGTCATTGGTGATAGGAAGGTCATACTCACATAGTTGAGTTATAGAGTCATGATTTTATTTTGGGAAATAGTTTTGCAGACTCTGCATGTTCTCAAGGGGAGAATGGATGGTTTAGTGCATCTCAGCATGTACAAAGGGGGATCTTAATCAAAGAATTCAGCATGTACTTAGGGGGAGAATATCTTGGTCTGCCCTTTGCCCTTGATGTCAAAGGGGGAGAGTGTCTTTGTGTTTTTGTTGCCATCAATTCCAAAAGGGGAGATTGCTGGCATTATGATACAAGTGTTGTCCTTGATGGCAACTCACACAGATGACAGTTCACAGTGCAACATGTTAACTTACAAATCAGATTCCAGAGATTGAAGAAAGAGAGTGGTTTAAGAAGTATATGCTGGCTCACTTTCTCCAAGCAGCGTATAGAAGGGGGTTAACAAAACAAAAGAAGCGTATATGTATACATGAACTCCCACAGGAGGAAAAGCACATACATGTTGAAAAACCAAGGTTTTAGTCTGAGGTATTTTGGTCCAAGGTATTTGGTCTGAGGTATTGACAAAGGATCTAACTATATAAAGAGGAAAAGATCATTAGGCTAGGGTGTGCAAGTATTGAATATCTTTTGAAGTGTTAGATCAAATATGTAGGTTATGGGTTTTTGATGCTTTTCTTGATCTGATCTAAGGATGGACTTATGTGGTTGATGATGGATGATGGATCGGGATCATAAGACCTAAAATATATTATCATTATGTGGTTTGATCATGGATAGTCTAGATCTAAATACTGACACATGTTTTATTCTGCAAATGTTATGTTCTGGGTATGACTAAATTCTGGAATAGCTGCGAAGTTTTTAAGTTAGTATTTGCATATCTGTACACTGGTTCGCTTTGATGAAGGTGCATATACATGCTAGTTCGGCTCTTCCAAGTAGCGTATGCAAAAGAAAAGCTTGATGTTCAAGGATGATTGATCTATCAGATCAGTGCTGCTATTTTACTGTTGTCTGTCAATGAAGTCTTCTTAGATCTAAAAGTAAAACTGAATGCATAAAGAGTTTGTGTCTCATTGATTAATTGATTGAGAAAGAAGGGTGATCCTTGTTGCTATCTGTTTAGAACTCTGTAATATGATAATAGATCTTTAGAATGTCACTGATTGGTACAGTTTGTGGTTCAGAGGTTTTATGATTCAGTATCTTTATAGGTATATGCAGGTTGGGCAAAAGGAAGTAGCATATACACGCAGGTTTTCTTCATTAAAGAAGCGTATACATTCTGACACATGCCTTTTGAGGTTATAGTTAGTTTTGGTTGATGATGCAGTGTTCTGGGTTCAGATTTGTGTACTGGTTGCAGTGATCTATCTATTCCAGTTGATTGGTTGAATTTGATTAAGTTTGAATGAATGGTTGGTTCATTATGTCAGAGGTTTCAATGATTGATTGATTCAATTATGGTTGATTCAGAGATTGATGATTGGTTTTAGTTATGTTAGAGATTGATGATTGAGTTTCAATGATTGGTTTTGCTGGTTGTATTGCAGTGGTGATTGATTTTGAGCTTCAATGTTACTAATGGGTCCAGTGTGAAAATTTGATGAAATGTGGCCTTCATATTGTAGTATTGTGTACCAGGAGTATCCAGTCTGAAAATTCATGAAATGTGGTCCCTGGAGGACACTGAGGGTTGGAGCCTTCAGTGAGGAAGTTGAAGCTTCCTGCCAGTAGTGGTTGGTGGTTTGATCAGGGGGTTGGAGCTCCCTTCCAGTAGTAGCTAGAAAACGAGAGAAGGTTGTAGCCTTCTGTAGGTGGGTGCCTGCATACTGGTATGAGTCTACACCAGTACAAGATTGTAAATTGTTTTTTCTTATATTAAAAGAAGACAACAACAGGTCTCGCATTGGGTTTCCACCTTAAATCTTGGTGTTCATGTGTGTTTCTTATGTGTGATGGTTTGTTCTATTATTACTGCACATGGTTACTATTTATATGGTTAATGAAGTACTGATGCACTGATTAAAGATCAACATATGATGAATTAACTGAATCATAAGTTTGTTGGATATACGCTGGTTGCCTTAAATACAGTTGCGTGTACACGCAAGTTACCTTCATTGAAGTAGCATATATAAATCATAGTATGAAAAGAAAAAGTTATTGATTTGACTAATACTGATTCACCCCTCCTCTCAGTATTATTTCCAACAACTCATTCTAGGGTACTTGGGAGACTCCAAGATAGTCTTGAGGTTGATAATATTTGAGGATGTTTCTATTGACCTTGCTACCTCTCTGAGTTTCTTGCTTGGGAATATCAGGAATCTCACCGAAGGATATGAAGTGATTTCCTTCTTTCCCATGACTGTCTATCTTATATTTTTCATTATGTTCCTTTTTGTTTAGGGCATGTGTCAGACATGTGTTTGGTTGGTGTCCTATGAAGAGGACATGTGCCAAATGTGTCAGACATGTATCCTCGCGTATTGGTGCTTGACACTAGGATACAAGTTACGAGGCCTGTTCGGAGGTGTCCAACACTAGGATACAAGATATGAGGCTTGTTCAAACTGCATTTAGCCTCCTAGCTTGAGCACTCCTCGATAAAGCTCATTTATTGCTTCCATTGTAACTGTAATGCTGGTGAAGAGGATTTTGACCATGTTAAGTGGTTTTCAGGCTCATGTCAACAAGGATGTTCTCTAATTCTATTTTTCAAAAGCTTCAAATGATAATAGGTGGAATTGGAAGTAGTGTTTTCTCATGCCATTCCTTTATTGAACTTAACTTAAAAAGTTCAAATTTGTTGTCTCACAATCACTAAAATTTAGAATACATGCTTTATGTACTTTGTGTAATGGGGCAAATGACAAGTAGTTTTTCATTTTGAATGACTTCAATGCTTGAGTGATCATGGTTCTCCTTCAACATTTCTTCAAGTTCTATTAATCACTTTTGATTACACTCTTCATAGGTTGTAGAATCTTTGTTCATGGACTCCTTCCATGTAGATTTCCCATAAATCCAAATATTCATCAATGAGGGGGAATAATAAATTGATATTCAATGGATCTCCTTTTTCCACTAGGCTTTTGTGGTTGAATGGAACAACATAAAGTGGTTGCAACTCTTTTAATATTGCTTAGAATAATTGTGATGAACCCAAATTAGAAATGACATTAATGCTTTGCTTCAAGTGGCATTGGAATGACCTCAATTTGGTTCATAAGTAGAGAGAAAATCAAGCCACGAGAAAATTTTCCAGTTTTGACAGCCAAAACTTGTAGAGCTGGAAAGTTGACTTTTTAAGGGTATATCTTCCTCAATATTACTTAAAATTGCTATTATGACCCCAATCTGAAAATGACATCAAAACTTTGCTTTGGATAACACCGGTGTGATTGCAATCAGTTTTCTAAACGAAAAGAAAGACTAAATTCATGCCACAATATAATAATCAATTGATCTCATTTTTTTGGCTATGGTTTTGATACCGCAACTTAAAATGGTTGTAACTTCCTCAACATGGCTCAGAATTGCAATTACAACCCATTTCAGAAATGGTGACAAAACTGCACTTCTGATGGCATTTGGTGCAACTACAATATGGCTTCCAAGCAAGGATAAATGCTACCACAAGATAATATACAAAAAAAAACAAAATGATTTCACATGACTCAAATTGCTACTTTTATACTACTTTTTAAGATCAATAGTGCATAATAATAATAAGAGTAGAAGGAACACACAATTGGACATCAACAGATTTCTATTATCCACAATAATCAAGTGAGGGCAATCTCTCCCAACCACTTCAAAGGGGATGACCTCCAATACGAGTGCCAAAGCATGATAGATAAAAATCCCTTGATTACATGAGGAGTACTTGTTGAGCCTCAAACCTGCACTTCTTCACACATCATCTCAGCCTCCTTTTCATATTCATTTCCTTCTTTTGCCACTCATTCCCTCCATCAAATTGCTCAAATCATTGTATTTTAGGACTTTTTACATGGTTTGCTAATTATGCTAATGACTGTTGTTGGTTTAGAATTTTGGTTCAAAATGCTGCGTTTCCGCAGCTCACACAGGGTTTCCGCAGCTGATCCCGGTTTCCGCAGCCAACCCTGGACCGCAGCTGTTTTCTTAAATGGTATGTTCCAGGTGTCCTCCGGGAAGAATAGCCACATGGGCAAGTTCGTGGAACCAAGGACATGGTGTGTGTCCCTCCAGCTCACCCAAACTGGTCATAAAAACCCGTAGTCAACGAGGAGGCAAATCCGGTCAACAGAGGTCATTGGCGGTGGCACGGCTCTGCGTGTTCTGTTTTGGAGCACGTGAAGAACAGGTGGCACCTTCTTCAGCCACGAAGACAGTGGGAAACAAGAATCCAACAGCGGATTGAATGCCCACAACGACCGTTGCCTAAATCCGAGGACGCAGCCAGATTACGTGTTTTTACACAGCTGCTTGAATAGCTGAAGTTTCGTTAAGTTAGTTTGCTTTTCTCTGTATAAATAAAGCGTCTTTGAACGCTGGATAGTTAGTCATTTTGTAGTCGTGTTTTGTAATTGTTTTGAGCTCCCCACTGTACTTTTAAACTTGTTATCAATACATGAGAAGACTGTTCTGTTTATAAGCGTGTAACTGCTCTTTGGATTGGCTGAAGTAGGCAGAGGGCCCCTGTTTGCTGCAGCCTCTGTACAGTAGTTTAATTTCTTGTATTTCGTTTTCTGATTTCATGTATAATAGCTGTACATATGTCTCTTTATTTGCTGCATTTTTATTTCTTTTCAACATGTATAATAGTTGTACATATGTCTCTTTATTTGCTGCATTTTTATTTCTTTTCAACATGTATAATAGCTGTACATAAACTTTGAATTCCGCTGATTTACATTTCTGCACTTTTGTTCATGACTGATCAGTGTGTTATGCAGGTTTCTTAGGCGAGCCCGGGACAATTTTCTTTCTTTTCTTTTTACAACTAGTGGCATGTGTGATCATCTTGTCTAGGCTGCTGACCTTTACTTTTCTGCAGTTTGATTTTCATTAGTTTTATTCCTTCAACTTGCACTTTACTTTCTGCTCAGTAGTTATCAAGTTGTTCATCTATTGATGGTTCTTTTTCTATAATCAACTAACTTTATTGGAGCCAAAATATCATTTAGTGCAGCTTGGTTTATTTTTCTTTAAGACTCACATTACTGACCTGTTCATAACTGTTCTCACATCATTAAG